>LR990044.1:15000-1225840 GCA_905147135.1 Blastobasis lacticolella
GCACCCGAGAAAAAGCTGACCAAGTAAATGAGTTGTCTCATGATGATCAACATGATCCACCGTTTACATTGCAGGAATTGAAGGTCGCCGTGAAAGATTTTAATCCGAAGAAGGCTCCCGGGGCGGATGGATTTACCGCGGACATCTGCAGCAGAGCCATAAACCAGGATCCCGAACTGTTCCTTGCTCTGGCTAATAAGTGCCTATCGCTTGGGTACTTCCCGGATATTTGGAAGGAGGCCACAGTAGTGGCATTAAGAAAACCGGGCAAGGATGACTATACAGTTCCCAAATCACTCAGGCCAATCGGTTTGCTGCCAGTGATGGGGAAAGTCTTGGAGAAGATGTTAGTAGCAAGACTAAAATGGCATCTTATACCACGGCTTTGTACCCGCCAATACGGCTTTATGCCCCAGAAGAGCACCGAGGACGCCCTCTATAATCTGGTACAACTTGTCCAGAGCAAGTTGAAAGAGAAGAAAATAATCACTCTTGTGTCGCTCGATATAGAGGGCGCCTTCGATAGCGCCTGGTGGCCGGCGATCAAAGTCAGACTGGCGGAAGAAAAGTGCCCAGCCAATATCAGAAGGTTGCTTGCTAGCTACCTTAGCCGAAGAAAGGTCACCATGAGATATGCCGGGGAGGAATGCATTAGGAACACCAATCTGGGCTGCGTCCAGGGATCAATCGGTGGTCCTATACTATGGAACCTCCTTCTGGATCCACTGCTGCAAGACATGGAGAGACAGAATATCTACTGTCAGGCTTTTGCGGACGACGTTGTGTTAGTTTTCGAGGGAGAGACAGCCTCAGAAATACAGTGCAAGGCCAATGCGGTCCTCGCCTATGTTCAGGAGTGGGGAAATAGAAACAAGCTGAAGTTCGCAGCGCATAAAACTTGCGCTATGGTAATGACCAGAAAACTTAAATTTGACGTCCCACGCCTGAGCATGGGCGGCGTCCCTATTGGAATGTCAAAGGAAATAAAGATCCTAGGACTAGTCATTGACGAGAAACTCACTTTTAACACGCACGTCGCCGCAACATGTAGCAAGGCCCTGAACTTTTACAAACAGTTATCGAGAATAGCCAAGGTTGAATGGGGTCTACAACCTGAGATCATAAGGATGTTGTACAATGCAGTAGTCGAACCCATCGTTATGTACGCGGCCTGCGCTTGGGCTCCAGCAGCCAAAAAGATCGGAGTGCAGAAAGCACTTAACGCCGTACAGAGATCGTTTGCTCAAAAGCTCTGCAAATCATATCGGACCGTATCGCTCAACGCGGCTCTGTTGTTGGCAGGGATACTACCTCTGGACCTCCGTATACAGGAGGCAGCCGCCCTATACGAGGCCCGTAGAGGGTCATCCGGAATAGTGTTGGGAGATAGAGAGGTCGAGCGGCCGGTGGAATTTGCGAAGTCCATTCATCCAGCAGAGTACATCAGTTTAGACTACCAAAAGTTAGAGGACCACACGCAGATCGACGAGCATGGCTCTCGGACCGTGCAAATATTTACGGATGGTAGTAAGATTGACGGAAAGGTTGGAGCTGCTCTATCCATATGGACAAATGGAGCTGAGACTAAGACAGCAAAACTGTGCCTACCCGCTTATTGCACAGTTTACCAAGCGGAGCTGCTGGCAATAACGAAAGCGTCCAGCATAATTCTCGGACGGAGAGAGGTCAGCTACAGAGTGTACAGCGACTCTAGAGCCGCACTCGACACCATCATCAATCCCACCTCCCTCCATCCCCTAGCAGTAGAAACTCGCCGGAATATAGGAGATGCTTTGACTCAGGGCAAAGATGTTTCCTTATTCTGGGTCAAAGCACACGCGGGACAGCAGGGTAACGAGAACGCTGATAGGCTTGCTAAGGAGGCAGCATTGTCGTGCAAGAGAAAGCCAGATTACGACCGGTGCCCGATTTCATTCGTCAAGCGACAAATCCGTAGCGAGTCGCTCGATGAATGGAACCGGAGATACCGGCTTGGCGAAACAGCCTCTGTCACGAGAATGTTCTTTCCGGACGCAGTGCTGGCATATAGTGCGGTAAGAAAAATAAAGCCGGAAGGCGCGCTAACCCAAGTGTTGACGGGACACGGCGGGTTCGCCCAGTACCTGAATCGGTTCCGATGCCGGGAGAGCCCGTCGTGCCTATGCGATCCGGAGATAGAGGAAACCGTCTCTCACATTCTGTGTGACTGCCCAATACACGGATTGGAAAGGTACAACCTAGAACAAAAAACGGAATCAAAAGTCACAGTCAATAACATAGGTGAACTGTTAGTAAATAAAAAATATAGTAAAATAACAATAGAATACTGCATAAACATATGTAAAATAGTAAATAAAAGAAACAAAGATAAATAAATGTTACTAGATCATATATTATGATAATATATTAGACTAGAACAGCATGCATGTAGCGAATATGTATTATTAAAAAGTATTAATAAAAACGTTGTAATATGTACTAGGCTAAGAGAGAAAAAAAAAAAAAAAAAAAAAAAAAAAAAAAAAAAAAAAAAAAAAAGGGATAAAAAAGCATAAAACAAGCAAAAGATCACTAGTAGACCCCACTACAAAGCAAAGCGTCATGGAATTGTCCACTGTCTCAATTAGTAATCTATTTATACCTATCATTATATACCTACTTTATACTACCTATATTATGTGTCATTGTAATAATGTACTGTGTAAACCCTGTTAAAAAATTATCTCTGATCATGTCAGAGGGACGAGTAAAATGTCAAGCCGTTGCAGCCTAGACTCATGTCAAAAGCCGTGGCCGCAAGACAGACAAAAAAAAAAAAAAAAAAAAAAAAAAAAACCTAACCTAACCTAACCTAACCTAACCTAACCTAACCTAACCTAACCTAACCTAACCTAACCTAACCTAACCTAACCTAACCTAACCTAACCTAACCTAACCTAACCTAACCTAACCTAACCTAACCTAACCTAACCTAACCTAACCTAACCTAACCTAACCTAACCTAACCTAACCTAACCTAACCTAACCTAACCTAACCTAACCTAACCTAACCTAACCTAACCTAACCTAACCTAACCTAACCTAACCTAACCTAACCTAACCTAACCTAACCTAACCTAACCTAACCTAACCTAACCTAACCTAACCTAACCTAACCTAACCTAACCTAACCTAACCTAACCTAACCTAACCTAACCTAACCTAACCTAACCTAACCTAACCTAACCTAACCTAACCTAACCTAACCTAACCTAACCTAACCTAACCTAACCTAACCTAACCTAACCTAACCTAACCTAACCTAACCTAACCTAACCTAACCTAACCTAACCTAACCTAACCTAACCTAACCTAACCTAACCTAACCTAACCTAACCTAACCTAACCTAACCTAACCTAACCTAACCTAACCTAACCTAACCTAACCTAACCTAACCTAACCTAACCTAACCTAACCTAACCTAACCTAACCTAACCTAACCTAACCTAACCTAACCTAACCTAACCTAACCTAACCTAACCTAACCTAACCTAACCTAACCTAACCTAACCTAACCTAACCTAACCTAACCTAACCTAACCTAACCTAACCTAACCTAACCTAACCTAACCTAACCTAACCTAACCTAACCTAACCTAACCTAACCTAACCTAACCTAACCTAACCTAACCTAACCTAACCTAACCTAACCTAACCTAACCTAACCTAACCTAACCTAACCTAACCTAACCTAACCTAACCTAACCTAACCTAACCTAACCTAACCTAACCTAACCTAACCTAACCTAACCTAACCTAACCTAACCTAACCTAACCTAACCTAACCTAACCTAACCTAACCTAACCTAACCTAACCTAACCTAACCTAACCTAACCTAACCTAACCTAACCTAACCTAACCTAACCTAACCTAACCTAACCTAACCTAACCTAACCACCAGTTGCCCGCCTCCTCTCGTGGCGATCAGTTCGTTTTCACTTGTGCTCCGCGCTAAAAAATTTATAAAAGTAGCAATTGTGCACCGATTCTTATGATATTAGTGTCAGTTAGTGCGGATCAGAGCACTCTACCCGACGGTCGATGTTTTACAACATATGGATTACAGTTCAGTGAGTTATTTCAGTGAAAACGAAAAGTGAGGTTATAAATTGAGAAAAATCTTTCTTCAAATCGCAATAACTCAAGAACGAGTTTTGCGACCTCATTCAAACTTTCACCTCTCGATGGAGGATTGGGTTCGCCATCTTTGACAACATTTTTGGATCAAATGGAACTACCCTCATTGAGATAATTGCAAAAACCCCAATTACACACGCGGTTTTTGGAAAAGGTGGTACGAGAAGGAGGCAAGCCAGGAAGACCAAATTCGGCAGCTTTGAAGAGGACGTTGCTTTTTGACTTCTAAAGCAATCAGAAAAATTTTTGGACTTTTATGAGATAAGTTATAGTAATTATAATATTAAATTTTTACACTACATTATCTTTGAAAATAGATCTGTAACGTACAAAAATTTCTGAGCCATCTGTTGCGCGCTCACAAGATCTCTATGTTTACGCAAAATTAGAATTTTAAGCCTGAAATTGAAGGAAATATCGGGGTTTAAGCGATTTTTCCTGAAAATTTTGGTTATTTTTAATTATTTTGAGAATTTATGAATCTATTGTTCTGAATCTAACTAAATAAGGTCCGGCTAGATTTTAGATGATTTTTGACATATTGTTTGTAAGTTTTTGACTATCGGTTCTTGAGATATTAAATTTTTATTATTATTTCAAAAATATCAAAAACTACTTATTAATTCAAGGATTTTCTTGCATAATAGTCATTAGGCAACATATTCGAACACATATATACGAAACTCCAGGCGTCTGGACCCACAGGAGCTGAATTTACGCGAAAGCCGCCATTTTGTATGTAATTATAACTTTCTTTAAAGTTAAATATCTCAGGAACCAAGCATCGCAGGAGGTCGAGATCTTCGATATAGTTGAAGGCGAGGTCCCTGAAAACTATTAGGATACTTTTCAGGCGATTTCAGTGCCTGAAATATTTTTCAGCTGAAAGCGATATCAGGAGTAAGAGGAGATTAAGCCAGGACCGGAACCCAAAACCCCGCGGTTCTACGACCTCTGGAGGCCGAGATATCTTCAAACAAAACAGCGCTTTGACAGCTGGCGGCCATTTTGCCAAAACTTCAAACTACCATAACTCCAGAACCGTGGGACGTAGGAAGTCGGAATTTTAAATATACAACTTGGGGACATCGTCTCTAAGCAACCCGACCCTTTTTAAGGGATTCGGAGGATCAAAAGTTTTCAGCCCTGAAATCGCTTGCAGCTGATTGCCAGGGTCACGCCGAGTCTGGAGAACCCAAACATCAGTTGTTTAGGACATATAGTTAGGGAGATATGGACTGCTGAAGTTTGACTTTGACAGTTTAACCTAAGTGTCAAAAAACTTTGCCGACCTATAGCTCGGCTCCTAGGCGTCGGATCGACTCGGGATTTCTTCTGTAGAGGGAGACACGAGGAACTCTACCAAATAGAATCCTTTCAAACTCTATATAGAGTTCCAAATTTTTGACAAAAACTGACGATATAGCGACGTAGAACACGCCGAGCCCACTACTTTACCGAAAACCGCAGAGCTGTAGCTCTAAAATTGTCGGAGTTACAGCAACTATAAATAATTTCAGCGGCCATTTTGAATTTATAATAAAAACTTATAATTGCAATAACTTTGGAACCAAGGGTCGTATCAACTTGCGGTTTCCACCATTGAGTTGGGCTTGACGAGACCAACTAATATAGGCAAACAAATTGACTCTACATAGAGCCGTTGTAGAGTTCGGCCAAAACTCTACAAATTGACCTAACCTAACCCTGTTTTTTATGAGTATATGTAATTTTGACCTCTTTTACACACATTAAAACGTGTTTAAGACCGGACTCTATATATAAATTAACTTTATATTTACAAAAAAAAAAAAAAAATTTTAAAAAATTTACATATCTTTATTTACACACGTTTACAAATTCTAATAGATATTAAGACCTGTGCTATTGCACTTAAATACTAATTTTACCCAAGTATGGCATCATTGTATAGCACGCCACCGCTTAAGACTACCCAACGGACCTCTGGTGCAGGCACCAGCAAAAACACTAGCCCACCTGCTGACAGCAAAGCAAGGAGTGGACCCTTGATAGATCCAGCCACACAAAAAAAAAACCGACTTTCAATAACTGAACAGACTATGACAACCATGAGTGTCCTAGATATAGCAACTAAGCATATAAAAGAACTCAGGAAGCAGTTGGACTTGTCTGGAAACCTCAAGAACTCCATCAAGGAGACTGTTGGAAAGTGCGCTACTGCTCTTTATGATCAGGTTACGCAACTCTACACATCAAATTTGGAGCTCAGAAACCAAACCAAAGAAAATAGAGAGTCTGAGATTACTACCCTCCAAAATGAACTAAAGGAGTTCCTACAGAACGCAAAGTCACAAGAGGGAGTAATGAAGACAGAGATTGTCGAGATAAGGGAAACCATGAGCAGTCTAGTTGATAATCAAAGCAAAATGCATGATGCTATGATGCTAACAAGCCAGAAAGAGATCGAAAAGATAGGAGAGATGAAGGGAAAGCTGATAGAGCTGGAAACAAAGATCAGCGAAACGAGACACAATGGAACCGATTCGCCAATAGAAAGCGAAGCCATCTGTGGCCGCCTTAAGCGGGTGGAGGCCACAATCATTGAAGAATTAAGGACGATTGGGGTACGCTCATATGCCGAGGTGCTGGCGGGAAAACCAACGCCTGCCAATACATCGGAGGGGGAGACTCCCCCGGCCCATTCGGTGATTGTGACATCCATAAACGAGGAGGACACAAGTGACATTGTACTAACGGAAATACGCAAAGTCGTGGACGCGAAAGAGGGGGGCGTCCATGTTGAGCGGGTTAGAAAAGCGAAGAACAAGAAGGTTATTCTAAGTTGTAGCACTGAAGAAGAACTGGCCAAGTTAACTAAAAAGCTAGAAGATTCTGACAAGCTGCAATCCAAAAAGGCAGTGAACAAGGACCCCTTGGTTATCATCAGAGATGTATTGTCATATAATACGGACGAGGACATAGTAAACGCTATTCAAAAACAAAACAGTAGAATACTTGGCGACATTCCTAAGATGGAATATAGAGTGACAGTGCGATACAGACGACGAGCTCGGAACCCTCATGAAAATCATGTTATCCTACAGGTGTCTCCCAAGGTACACTCGTACCTGACTACAGCGGGGGCGGTTTACATCGACCTTCAAAAGAGGGCGGTGTATGACCAATCACCGCTGATTCAGTGCACGAGATGCCTTGGTTTTGGACATGGAAAGAAGTACTGCACACAGGTGGAAAGTCTGTGCAGTCACTGCGCAGGTCCTCACTTGAGGGCAGAATGTGAAGAAAGCACTCTAGGGAACAAACCGAAATGCCGAAACTGTCACCTAGCCAAGCTAGAAAGAGATGATCACAACGCTTTTGATGCCATATGCCCAATCAGAAAACGATGGGACAAAATAGCCAGAGCAGCGGTAGTATATCATTGCTAGCAGAGGTGGTTCAGGGGCAAAAATACAGTTTCATCCAAGCAAATCTACAAAGGAAAAGATTGGCACTTCAGGAGCTAGTGCAGGAGAGTATCAAGAGAAAGGTATGTGGAGCTCTAGTTCAGGAACCTTATGTGAATGCGGATGGAAGAATTAGGGCATTTTCAGGAGTGAGAATTTATCAGGCTCTTCGGGACGGAGGGGGACCAACAAAAGCGGCAATATTGATCTTCGATGACGATTTAAAAGTATGTGAAGATACTTTGCTAACAACAAACAACATCGCTGTTGTTACGCTAAGATCGTCCACAAAACTGCTAGTGTTGGTGTCGGTCTATTTCGAGGAGGATAAACCACTAGAGCCGTACCTGAGTCATTTGCAGAAGATCCATGAAAAGTATGGAGAAGCCCATTTTGCAATAGGAGGTGATGTGAATGCTTGGAGTACGTGGTGGGGCAGTACATCGGAAAATCATCGGGGGAGAGAATTGGCCTCATTCCTGGACGAGCTAGATCTACACATTTTAAATGAGGGAGATGAGCCTACATTTGAGACAATTAGAGGAGGAAAGCTTTTCAAGAGCAGAGTCGATGTAACCGCATGCAACATGGAGTTGCTGCGGCACATAGAGAACTGGAAAGTTGATAAGGAAATCACTAGCTCCGACCATAATGCAATCACATTTGAAGTGCAATTTAGAAAACTAGACCAAAAGAAACAACAGACCACCAGGATTTACAACACGAAAAAAGTAAAATGGGAAATATTTAGGAAGGTACTTAGGACAAAATTGGAACAAGAAGGAATAACTGTAGAAAATATAGAAAAAGTCGAAACGAAACAAAAACTAGAAGAAATAGCGGAAAAATACTCAAACACAATTACTAAAACATGTGAAGAACTAATACCTAAAAAGTCACAAAAGCTAAAGAAATACCGCGTGCCATGGTGGTCGGAGGAAGTGGAGAAACTGAAGAAAGATATGACGACTAAAAAAAGAAGGATAAGAAACGCAGCTGAAAGCAGAAGGAAATACGTCATAGAGACCTACCTCACCGCTAAGAAAACGTATGATGAAGCTTGCGAAGTCGCCCAGACCACCAGCTGGAAAGACTTTTGCAGCAAACAAGAGAAAGAGAGCTTATGGGATGGAATATATCGAGTTATAAATAAGTCACGCAAATGGGCGGACGATGTTATGTTGGTGGACGACGGAAAACTGTTAGGCCCTCAGGAATCAGTAAACCTGTTAGCAAGAACATTCTACCCGGAGGACAACAAAGAAGAAGACACACAGGACCAAGCTAAAATAAGGGCAGAAGTGGAAACATATGCTAACAAAGAGGGCAGCAGCGATCCGTCATTCACCAAATCAGAAATTAGAAATGTTGTCAAAACTTTTAACCCAAAAAAAGCGCCCGGTCCAGACGGCTTTACAGCAGATATCTGCGCAGAAGCCGTTGGAGCTAACGTCGATGTATTCCATTCCATAAGCAATCAATGTTTGAAACTAGGATATTTTCCAAATTTATGGAAAACAGCAGCGGTCATTATTCTTAGAAAGCCAGGCAAAGCGGACTATACGCAAGCTAAATCATACCGCCCGATCGGTCTGCTGTCTATACTAGGAAAAATACTAGAGAAGATGCTGGT
This sequence comes from Blastobasis lacticolella, assembly GCA_905147135.1. Lineage (NCBI taxonomy): Eukaryota > Metazoa > Arthropoda > Insecta > Lepidoptera > Blastobasidae > Blastobasis > Blastobasis lacticolella. The sequence continues at coordinate 24,261 of LR990044.1, forward strand.
AATAAGACTGCGATGGCATCTACTCCCCAAGTCCAGCAAAAGGCAGTATGGGTTTACACCGCAGCGAAGCACACAAGATGCCCTCTTTGACCTGACAAAACATATAAAAGAGAGGATCAAAGATAAAGACTTGGTAGCCTTAGTCTCCTTGGACATTGAAGGAGCATTCGACAGCGCGTGGTGGCCAGCAATCAAGGACCAACTACAGAGGAAGGCGTGTCCCTCTAACCTGCTGAGGATGGTATACAGCTACCTAGAGGACAGGAAGGTGAAGGTTGGTTATGCGGGGGAGACTTGCGAGGTCTCCACTAGTAAAGGTTGTGTACAGGGCTCTATAGCGGGGCCGACTTTTTGGAACCTGTTGCTGGATCCATTGCTGAAGATGCTGGAGGGCAGGAAGAATATATACTGCCAAGCTTTTGCCGATGACGTGGTGTTGGTCGTCTCCGGCAAGAATTCCGAGTCAGTGCAGCGTGACTCTTGTAAAATTTTAGATGAAATAAATAACTGGGGAAAACGAAATAAACTTAAATTTGCAGCACATAAAACCAATCTGATGCTAATTACAAACAAACTTAAATACGAGGAACCTGACATTAGAATGGGCGGAATCAAAATTAATGCGGTTAAAGAAATCAAATTACTAGGATTAACAATAGACAACAAATTGAGCTACAAGAGTCACGTTGTACAGACCTGTAAGAAAGCGACCAACATTTACAAGCAACTGGCAAAAACGGCAAGAGCGTCGTGGGGACTAAACCCAGAAATTATTCGAACCATTTACGTGGCAGTAATTGAGCCTATTATTCTGTATGCATCCAGTGTATGGGCTAAATCAGTAGAAAGGGTATCAACGAGGAAACTACTAGATACGGTACAGCGGGGGTTCGCCCAAAAAATATGCAGATCTTATCGCACGGTTTCCTTAAACGCAGCACTTGTTCTGGCCGGGCTTATTCCGCTGGACCTACGCGTAGGTGAAGCGGCTGCCCTTTATAGAGCCACGCGTGGCGAACCCATAGATATGCTGCCGTCGGACAGGGAGATAGAGACAAAAGTAAACTTCCTAACAGCTCCTCATCCCTCCGAAAGAACAGAAGTAAGCTATAGTTGCTTAAATAACATAGACGACCTTAAAAGTGACGACGAAGAACTTTGCATATATACCGACGGCAGCAAAATTGAAGGGAAGGTGGGAGCAGCGGTGTCCTGTTGGAAAGGGGGAATAGAGACAGCGAAAACAAAGCTAAAATTGGAGGCATACTGCTCAGTATTTCAGGCGGAGCTACTGGCTCTGGACAGAGCCGTGGAAATAGCCAAAACAACGAAGGCCCAGAAGATCAGCATAATGAGTGACTCGAGATCGGCTTTGGACCTACTAAGCAGACAAAATGACACTCATCCACTAGCATGCCGAATTAAGAAAAATATTAACAGCATTGTCAAACAGAACAAAAAGCTTGAAATGTTCTGGATTAAAGCGCACATTGGCACGATAGGAAACGAGCGAGCGGACCAACTAGCAAAAGAAGCCGCACTATATAAAAAATCAGCTGCAGACTATAGCAAATACCCAATTTCCTTCGCAAAGCGATGTATACGCGAACACTCACTACAAACGTGGCAGGAGAGATATAGTAGTGGTACAACGGCATCGGTGACAAAATTGTTTTTGCCGGATATACGGAGCGCGTACAAAATTGTAACATCATTAAATATTAATTATATTTTAACACGGGGGGTGAAAATGGTGATAGGCCTTGGTGATCTGTATTTGCTAGGATATAGGTTATTAAATGCCATGTTAGAGCCAGTAGCGTACGTTCATGTGTGCAAAGGTGAACTATCGGCGCGCACCATAAAGTCCTATCATACACGTCCTCGTCCTCGTTAGCCTGCCGACACGGACTGGCGAGGGGCCCATAGTAATATGGGCCGTACCTCCTGGGCAATGTTGCATGTCAAACAAGCTTTGCACACTACCTCCTACCTTGTGACTGCAATAGCAAAGTATGAAGGGCAAAGGCGAGCCGTCGGCGCCTCAAATCCGATTTACTAGCTAAGGGAGACAACCCCGACAGAAAACCAGTGTGGGGCCTGAAAGGGTCTCCCCAGACCGTAAGTCAGTGGGATTTCTTACTGGCCCGGGGATCTGAGCTTCGCCACTTGGATTGCGAGGCAGGAAACCTCTATAAAAATTCCCCTAAATCCTATGGTGAGGTGCGTGCCTAGAGGATGCATGGCTGTTAGGTGGATCAGCTCTAAGCGACTAAACTCAGCGTACCAGGCGACCCGCTGTTTTAATTTTAGCCTTCTCTTTGGGAATGGGCGTCACCCCAAGAGTGACCTTACAATCGACCCTACTCGTGGGAATAATTATGATGTCAAATAATAATAATAAACAAATGTATACACTACCCCAGGAGGGTACCAGCATGGCTGGAGAATCCCTTCCCGATTTATCGGGCAGCCCCACTTATTCTGGGGGGGGCAAAAACAATGACGATAGCAGACAAATTAAAGAAACTCGAAATCCTAAAAACATGGTTCAACAAGTTTTTCATCCAAGTCTATTAACAAGACGTCCTAATGCATCGCCCTTGGCAAAACCTCTGACAGGCGTTTCGGTAATGCCAGACGAAAACGAAAATTGGAGTAATAAAATAGACAATTCATCTCCGGTAAACTCTGGTAAAGGGCCGGAAACATGGACCGAAATTGGAGGTAGAAAACGAAACCGTGACAGTCCAGAAAACACTTTAAGTCAAAAACAAACAAAACTAGACACTTATTGGTTAAGTCAACCAATAGAAACATCAAACTCTTTCGATGGTTTAGAAGAAGATATGGAAGTTGTGACTGATACCCAAATTCCAGATGCTAAGAGAGAACCAAAGCCACCACCAATTTTTGTCGATAAAGTAACAAATATAAAACCTCTACTAGAATTACTCAACATGGTTGCTGGGGAAAGCTATGAAGTAAAAGTACTATACAACAATCAAGTTAAAATCCAACCAAAAACATCAGATGCATACAGAATAATAGTAAAACAGTTAGAACTAAAGCATACAGAATTCTACACCTATAAACCTAAACAGGAAAGGTCATTTAAGACTGTTTTAAAAAATATGCACTACTCTACTGATACTGAAGAAATAAAAAGCGCTCTCAATGACCTGAATCACAAAGTATCGAACATTTGGAATATAAAACAAAGAGTATCCAAAAATCCTCTTCCAATGTTTGTCATAGAGTTAGAACAAAACAGCAACAATAAATCAGTCTATAACATTAAAAGTCTATTGAACTGCCATGTTACATTTGAACCACCTAAACAGAAAAGAAGCATTCCACAGTGTGCTAACTGCCAACAGTATGGCCACACAAAAGCATTTTGCCATCGCCAGTCAAGATGCATAAAATGTGCAGGGCCACATAACTCTGCAAGTTGCGAACGTAAAGAGCGATCAGATAAAGTAAAATGTATTTTGTGTGAAGGAAACCATCCAGCAAATTACAAGGGCTGCGCGGTGTATAAAGAACTGCAGAAAGTAAAGTACCCATCTACGCGAAAACGAGAAAATTATTCTAAGCCATCCTTAATGCAAACCCAACAAAACAAACCCCAAGCAACTGCGCATATAAATAATACAAAGGCCTTGTATAGCTCAGTCGTTAAAACTGGAAAAAACGACAAAGAATATCCCACAAAAGACAATATGGAGATGCCATCAATTAATATCCCAAACACATCAAATAATACTGAAAATACCAGCGAAATGGCACAGCTAATACAAATGTTCAAACAAATGATGAATCAAATGGCAAATATTACAAATCTCCTTGTGAATCTCACGACTAAACTTGTACAAAATTCCGTCCCCTAAACATATGCCTATGGAACGCCAATGGGCTATCAAATCACACTCAAGAAGTCAAGCACTTCCTGAATAATAACAAAATAGACATACTACTAATTGCTGAAACACATTTTACGAACAAAAGTTGCTTTAAAATCCCAAAGTATATACTTTACCATACAAATCATCCGGATGGAAATGCCCATGGTGGTTCAGCAATCTTAATAAGAGATAATATCAAACATTATGTGGCTAATCCTTACTGTAAAGACCACATACAAGCCACAAGCGTTGTATTGGAAGGCAGCAATGGAAATTTAACACTTTCAGCCCTTTACAGTCCCCCTAAACATAAAATTAAAAGTAATGATTATGAATCATTCTTTGGCACACTTGGGCAGAGATTCCTAGCTGGAGGAGATTACAACGCTAAGAACACCGAATGGGGATCGCGAGTAACTACTACAAAAGGACGGGAGCTACTAGCTGCTATCAAGAAACTGCGACTTGAGACAATCTCAACGGGCAAAGCGACTTATTGGCCCACAAGCACCAAGAAAAATCCAGATTTGTTGGACTTTTGTGTTACCAAAGGAGTACCGCTTTTGAATATGAAATGTGAGTCTAGCTTCGATCTTTCTTCTGACCATACTCCAGTATTTGTTGAGCTGGATTGCAAAGTTATAGAAAAGGAAATACCATGTAAACTGCACTCGCGTAAAACAGATTGGGACCAATTCCGCGATCTGGTCGAGAGATCTATAAATGTTAAAATACCACTGAAATCGCAAGAAGACATTACTTTAGCAGTCGAGCATTTCAACACTGTAATCCAGCAAGCAGCATGGGACTCTACCCCAATCCCAAAAATCGCTGGTGCAACTGCGTGCCCAAAAAACATCACAGACATGGTATCAGAGAAAAGGAAGGCAAGGAAAATATGGCAACAGACAAGACACCCCGAGGATAAGAAAACCTTTAACAGATTAGCCTCAAATCTGAAAAAATATTTACATTTATATAGGGACCAGGGCATTCAAAGCTATCTTACTAATTTAGACGCTACAGCAGCATCACAGTACTCACTGTGGAAAGCTACAAGTAATATAAAAAGACCAAAAATTTACCAACCCCCCATTCGCAAAAACAACAATGAATGGGCCAAAGACGACTCGGAAAAGGCGAAACTGTTTGCCCAACATTTGGAGGAGGTCTTTACTCCAAACCCTGACATGGGTTCATCCAAGATGGATTATGTTGCCAAAGTCTTAGGACAGGCTCACCAACTTGATATTCCAATGAAGGCATTCACCAAAGACGAGGTGAAAACTGCTTTAAAAAAGCTGGACGTCAATAAAGCACCCGGCTATGACCTTGTTACAGCCAAGGTTTTGAGGGAATTGCCTGACGTGGGAATAATCTACCTTACCCAAATCTTCAACGCGATACTATTGCAAAATTTTGTCCCGCCACAATGGAAGGTGGCAGAAATTATAATGATCCCTAAGCCAGGCAAAAGCCCAGAGGATGTGACATCATATCGTCCAATAAGTCTCCTCCCAATAGCATCAAAAGTATTAGAGCTTTTGTTTCTGAAAAGACTGATGAAACCTGTCACCAAATCCGCAATAATACCTGAACACCAATTCGGATTTAGAAAAGGCCATGGGACTATCGAACAAGTCCATCGCTTGGTGGAAAAAATAAACACAACATATGATAAGAAGGAATACTGCTCCGCGGCGTTTTTGGATATTTCTCAGGCCTTTGATCGAGTGTGGCATGAAGGGCTGCTTTGTAAAATAAAAGAAACGCTCCCAATAAATTATTTTCTTTTTATAGAGTCGTATCTCAGCAACAGACACTTCTATGTTAAGGTAGGAGATAACCGAAGCGAGCTTAAGAAAATTAGAGCCGGTGTTCCTCAGGGCAGTGTATTGGGTCCAACCCTTTATTTAATATATACGTCAGACCTACCATCCTCTAGAGAAACACTAGTAGGAACATTTGCCGATGACACAGCGATTCTGGCGTCCCATGAGGATCCGCTAACCGCCTCCGCCTTACTCCAAGCAGGTCTCTATAAAATATCGACATGGTTGAAAGACTGGCGCATCAAAGCAAACGAAACTAAGTCTGCGCACGTCACGTTTACAACAAGGACTCAGACATGCCCACCGGTGTTCCTGAACACGATAGAAATTCCACAAACGGACAACGTACGATACCTGGGCCTCCATTTGGACCGTCGCCTTACTTGGTTGAAACACATTTTTACAAAACGAAAAGCGCTAGGGCAGCAGCTTAGATCGATGTACTGGCTGATAAATCGAAAGTCGAAACTTTCACTAGAAAACAAATTACTTGTATATAAGTCTATCATTAAACCTATGTGGACCTATGGAATTCAGCTGTGGGGAACTGCATCGAAATCCAACCTAAATATACTACAGAGATTTCAGTCCAAAACATTACGCCTAATTGCAAATGCGCCATGGTATGTGACAAATGACCGACTACACAAGGAACTGAATGTACCAACGGTACAGGAAGAAATTGGTCGCAGCCTGGAGGGGTACAGGAAACGAATAATGAATCATCCAAATGAATTGGCGTCAAAACTTATGCAAAATCCGACCTTCAGAAGGCTGAAGAGAAGGACACCACAGGACTTGCTTACAAGAAGAGATTAAGTGGATGAGTCAGTGGGCTCATACCATCCAGGCCACCTTGACACATACATAACATCCTCGCTAAATGTTTAAAAGATTTACAGATTGCAGGAAGAAGAAGGAAGTTAAAAAAAAAAAAAAAAAAAAAAAAAAAAAATTTTAACACAAGTTTTGACGGGTCACGGTGGTTTCTCCGCTTATCTCTATAGATTTAAATGTAAAAGTGATCCCGCTTGCGTCTGCGACCCGACAGTAGAAGAATCGATCATCCATTTAATACTAGAATGTCCTCAATACACAAGAAAAAGATACGATTTTGAAATGAGATTTGGTGTGGCAATGGCGGCATCAAGTCTCAGCAAAATCGTATCAAGTAAAGACACAAGATCGGCTTTTATGGACTACTGCTGTCGGATCGCAGAGGATGCAATAAATAGAAATAAGATAGTATAAGGAAATTATGTTAGTAATATATTTTGTTAAATATATAGAAAAACATACAAATAATAGAGTAAGAAACTAAAATTAAGAAAACAAAAAGATAAAGCGCAAAAAGGAATAAAAAAAATAAAAAAAATATATATATATATACATATATAAAAAAAAAAAAAAAAAAAAAAAAAAATTAAATATAATAAAAAATTCTATTAATCTAAACATAATTTAGTTTTAAGATAATGGAACGAAAAATATAGGTACTAGTATAGTGACATAGAGATAAGCGGAAAAACCACAAACCCATTGGTAAATACAATACATCGGATAAAATTATAATTATCCAATAACAAGGGCATCGACCGTCACGTCGATGGGTAAAATTAGCATGGCAGGTAGAAGGTTTTAGTCGGTAAGAGTCCGGCACTACCTGGGTCCTCCATTCCCAGGTGTCCATGAGGATTTCCCCTACCTGCCAAAACAAAAAAAAAAAAAAAAAAAAAAAACCTAACCTAACCTAACCTAACCTAACCTAACCTAACCTAACCTAACCTAACCTAACCTAACCTAACCTAACCTAACCTAACCTAACCTAACCTAACCTAACCTAACCTAACCTAACCTAACCTAACCTAACCTAACCTAACCTAACCTAACCTAACCTAACCTAACCTAACCTAACCTAACCTAACCTAACCTAACCTAACCTAACCTAACCGTACGTCCGGCGCAGGCGCCGGAAATATCGACAATGTACCCAAGAAAGATCCCAGAGCCGAACCCTTACCCACGGCTGCCATGTTTTTAAGGGACTTGAAAAAGTACCTTGACATGTCAGGTAACCTTAAGGGCACGATCAAAGAGGGAGTTATAAAGTGTGCGGACCGTATCTTTGAACAGTTGACCAAACTGCACGCGACAAATGTCGAACTTGAGAAAAGACTCTTGGAACAGCGCGCACAAGCGACGGAGACCCAAATTATGGATCTTAACGACAAGCTGTCCAAGATGAGCGACACACTAGACAACATCTTTGCAAACCAAAGCAAGATGAATGAAAAGATGGCGGAATATAACCAAGACGAGCTTGGGAAAATGAAGGAAATGGAGTCGAAGCTGGCCAGGGTTACAGTAACTCAAGGCGTGGATTTCGAACGCAGCAAAAACCTTCTAAAAGAAGCGGAGGTCACAATCATCGAAGGGATAACCAAGGAGGTGCGCTCGTACGCCGACGTGCTGGCAAGCAAACCAATGACTGCGAGCGCGTCGGCGGCAGCGACACCGCCGAGCCATTCGGTGATTGTGACATCCACTAAGGAAGAAGCCACAAGTGAAGATGTGTTAACCGAAATTCGGGAAATAGTGTGCGCAAAGGAACACAACATACACATCGACAAGGTCCGGAAGGCCAGAAATCAAAAGGTCGTCCTAAGCTGCACTTCGGAAACTGACCTTGACCGACTAATTAAAAAATTAAAGGAGTCGGATGTTCTACGGGCAAACAGAGCACCTAATAAAGACCCGCTCATTATAATAAGAGACGTGCTTCAACAACACACGGACGATGAAATCATCACGGCCATCAAGAAGCAAAACGAACAACTGCTTCAAAACGTGATAGAAGAGGATCGTCGAATCATGGTGAAGTACAGACGCCGTGCACGGAACCCACTGGAGAACCACGTGGTACTCCAGGTATCACCAAAAGTGCACGCGTGTCTGACGGCGGCTGGAGCGGTATACATCGACCTCCAAAAGAGGCCGGTGCGCGACCAGTCCCCTCTGATACAGTGCACCAAGTGCTTGGGTTTCGGGCACGGCAAAAAGTACTGCACGCAGACTGAACCCCTCTGCAGTCACTGTTCTGGCCTACACATGCGTTCTGTATGCCCCGCCTACACCATTGGGGAAAAAGCAACCTGCAAAAATTGCACAGTCGCAAAACTGGACAAAACCGACCACAATGCGTTCGATATGGCTTGTCCAATCAAGACGCGATGGGATGCTATAGCCAGATCCTCAGTGGCATACTATCATTGACGTGGAATGGCGGTCAAGAGAAAAATGGACACAAAACCGCATCCCGTGCAGCAAAGACCTAGTGATATACTCTCTCCATCCAAAAAATATTTACAAGTAAATAGATGTAAGACAGCTGGCACCTGCGACACGACAGGAAAACCTAGCAAGACTCAATTTAGTGAGAACTACCTGTTCTTGAGGATACAGGAGTTTGCGGTTGTACAGTATAATACTGGCGTGTCGCAGGCTCATAAGTATAAGGTACATAAAATAAAAAGAAATACGTATAAAACAAAGTATGTATGATATATATTGTGTAAATATGTAGCAGCACATATGCAAAGTAGCATAAGTAACATATCATAGTATAAGAAAGACAGTTGTCTACAAAAAAAAAAAAAAAAAAGAAAAAAAGAATATCCGTATTAATGCATACATTATATATTTAAATGAATGCAAACATAATATGAATCCTAACATAGAACTATATAAAAAAAAAAAAAATAATAAAAAAAAAAAAAAAACCATTATAATAATTAGAATTATACCATTACATTAAGAACTCTCCTGCTAAAACGTAGTATAAGAAACATCTTGAAGATGTCACCTATAAAACAATAGTTTTAAAAATGTAGTATTTAAATTAACGTAAACTTGTAAACCGATAATCTATGCCTAGTATGTAAGTAGTAAATTTACGCAAATCTGTAAACCTATTATCTTGAAGATGTCACTTATAAAACAATAGTTTTAAAAATGTAGTATTTAAATTAACGTAAACTTGTAAACCTATAATCTATGCCTAGTATGTAGGTAGTAAATTTACGCAAATCTGTAAACCTATTATCTTGAAGATGTCACTTATAAAACAATAGTTTTAAAAATGTAGTATTTAAATTAACGTAAACTTGTAAACCTATAATCTATGCCTAGTATATAAGTAGTAAATTTACGCAAATCTGTAAACCTATTATCTAAACCTAGTACATTTATAATGGAGAGAGTACGTCACTACCACAGGGTGCAGTAAAGGATGTTACGAGAGGGAGAATTTAATCATAAACCTTCACAAACACTCAACCTAGTGACAAAGGCTCGGCTTTATGGCTGAGGTGACAACAGACGAGACCCCCATAATGATGTGATCTCAAAAAAAAAAAAAAAAAAAAAAAAAAAACCTAACCTAACCTAACCTAACCGAGTTGCTCGCCTCCCTTTGCCGAGAACAGTTCGTTTTCCGTGACGCTCTACACTAAAAAATTCGCCATAGTGGCATTTCTTATCTGATCTGAGTGATTCAAGTTGTGTTGAGTGCGGAAAAGTGCGACGCTTCTTGGGTGTAAAAATTTGTGAAATTGGATTGCAGTGCACAAAGCTATTAAGGTGAACGTGAAAGTGAGGTTACTTTTTAACCACGTTTTCCCTTAAAGAGTGGGGAAAAGTGAAATTACTCTAATATTTGTATGACGACCCCTATATATTTCCACACCATCATCTGCGGAATTCAGAGGAGCATTGTTCCCGCTTTTGTCCGGAAATTTCCGGACAAAGACCTGGCCGGAAAAGCCAGAAAAACAAAAACCGCGCGACAGTGAGGTACCAGAAGGAGCAGAGCTAGAGCTATGAAATTTGGCACACGTTGGGAAGACATCGAATGAAGCGATCCGGTGAAAAAAAGAAAATTTTTTCAGCAACCTGAAGATAAGTTATTGATTATTAAACTTTAAAACTTTGACGCTTAATAACTTTTTAGATAGATCGATGACTCATAGTTTTTCTTTGCGTTTTTGTTGCGCGCTAGCATTTTTAATATATTGCCAAAAATTTATAGAGATTTGTAAAAAATTAGCAAAGTTATAGCCTTTTCAGCATAATTTTCTGAAAACTTCGGTTTTTTCTGAATAAAATAAGTGTTTTCAACTTTAATCATATTTGTGGTACTGGAAGTTTTAGCACCCTATTTTAGACGAATTTTGATGTTTTTCTCATGTTTCTGTGATTTGTGGTTCCCGGGATTTTTAAATTTTTGTGTTTTTTCTGGATTAATTCATAAATATTAGATAAATACAGTTTTTAACATCATTAACGCCTTTATTGACTCATTTCTAGATAGTTTAAGCCCAAACAAGGGCCACATAGCGCTTATATCAACGAATTTTCAAAAGGTGCCTATTTTGGCACTTTTTGTACGGAAATAAAAGTGCGAATATCTCGGGAACTATAAAGCCTAGAGAGTTGCAGTTTTCAGCACTGGTAAGGGCAACTACTGTTTTAGTCTATAAGCTAGTTTTCAGGAGTTTTGGAGCCCTGATTTTTTTTGAGACTGAAACCACTTTCAGGTGGTAGAGGAGGTCAAGCCGAGCTGTATATTCAAACCCCGGACTCGCTACGACCCCTAGAACCGGAGTTATTGGGTATCGAACTAGCCAACTGACAGTTCGACCGCCATCTTGTAATTCTCCAAAACCCTGTAACTTTGCAACGGAACATCGCAGAGAATTACGGTTTTCTGCATAGGGTTCAGGAAGTTACTCCTGATCTGCCCCCCCTACTTTTAGGGAGTTTGGGGACTTCAAAAAATCTGACTCCTGAAAGTGTTTTCAGTCGAAAGTATAGGTAGAGCCGACCCACTCAGTCCAAGTCCGGAGTCTCTGCGGCCACCGGGACCGAAGATATACACTGTCAAAGTTCAACTTTGACAGTTTGTCCGCCATCTTGACGGATTTCAAACGTGTGTAACTTTGGAACGGAAAGTCGTGGAGAGTTGGGGTTTGGAGGACAGTGAGGTGTGGAGTGTACTCTACAAGTTTTTGTCGGTTTCAGGCGTTTTCAGGATTCCAAAAATTTCAGTCCTGAAAACTGAAAAATCAGATAGGACACGTCGAGCCCTTTGCAGCGAATCCAAGCACGGGTTCTTGAGACGCGCGGTCGCGGAGATAACTTGAGTGCTTACTTTTGGCACTCCAGTTTACAAAAAGTGCCTGCCGCCATATCTCCTAAACCCTTGGGGCAAACTGACCCGAGTTTGGGTTCGTTGGAACGGGCTCGAAAAGAGCTACAACATTACACACAGAGGGAGACTCTACATAGAGTCGCTGTAGAGTTCGGCTATACTGCATAACTTTGACCAAACATAACCCAATTTTTCGTATGTGTAGCTCTCATTGACCCCTCTGGACGCTTCTTAAATATATGAGATTCAAGCTCTACATGAGATTCATATATATTTTTGTATTTAACAAATTTACTTTGTAGAGCTATTTACTTTAATTTAGGTCACTGATTTTACTCCTGTTCTCTTGTTTCTTACTCAACATCACCATATTTATGTATAAATTTAGATTAGGATAATAAACTGTTGTAGACACCATTGAGAACTAATTTACAATTAGAATTAAGACACATTGTAAGACCTAGTTTCATTTTATTAACGTTACCGCTCTATACACGGTAAAATGCATAGAACGCCACCTATCAGGTCACAGCAAGGCAGGACGTCCGGCGCAGGCGCCGGTAGAGACGACGGCAAAGAATTGAAAAACCCCCTTTTGACAGCGACTCAGTGTTTTCAGGAGGCCAAAAGACAGTTGGAGTTGTCCGGCAACCTGAAAGGCACTATAAAGGACAAGGTGACCTTGTGCCTGCAAACGCTCTTCGACCAGGTTACGAGATTGTACGCGGCAAATGTCGAACTGGAGAAAACACTGGCCGAAGAAAGAGAGACTGAGCTAGCGGCCCTTCACAAAGACCTAAAGCTGGCTATTCAAAGGGGGGGAGAGGGAGACCAGCGCCTCAGAGACAGTTTAGACGAACTTATGGAAAACATGGACAACATCTCGTCTAAACAAGACGAGATAATTGACGAGTTCAAAGCTAATCAACAGGGCCTGACTGAGGTGTTGGATAGGGAGAAGTGTAGAATGCCAGAAAAGAAAGAGATATGTAGCCGACTTAACGAAGTAGAGGCTACAATCATCGAAGAAATAAGGTTAGGAGGGGCGCGCTCGTACGCCGACGTACTTGCAGGCAAATCTGTGCCTGCGAGCCCGCCGGCGACAGCGACGCCACCGAGCCACTCGGTAATTGTAACCTCTACAAATGAGGATGACACCAGTGAGGTCGTGCTATCTAAAATTAGGCAGATAGTGGACGCTAAACAGAGTGCGGTTCGAGTCGAGAGGGTCCGAAAAGCCAGAAACCAAAAGGTGGTGCTGAGTTGTGGCACAGAGGAGGACCTCTTAATCCTAACGCAGAAACTTGGCAAATCAAAAGAGCTGCAGACACAAAAAGCGAAAAACAAAGACCCGTTGGTCATCATCAGGGATGTTCTCGCATACAACTGTGATGAGAGTATCACAGAAGCACTCAAAAAGCAGAACACTCAGCTCTTGCGAGACATCCCTGAGGAAGAGTACAGGGCCAGTGTAAAATACAGGAGAAGAGCTCGCAACCCAATGGAAAACCATGTGGTTCTTCAAGTGTCCCCGATGGTTCACAGGAGCCTTGTGACGGCGGGCGTGGTCTATATCGATCTTCAGAGAAGGGCGGTAAAGGACCAGACGCCTTTAATCCAGTGCACCAAATGCCTCGGGTTTGGCCATGGCAAAAAATACTGTACGGCAACGGAGAACCTGTGCAGTCACTGCGCAGGTCCTCACATGAGAGCCGAATGCACAATTCACCAAGCAGGAGGAAACCCCACCTGCAAAAATTGTAGCCTAGCCAAACTAGACAGGACGGACCATAACGCTTTTGACATAGAATGTCCCATCAAGAGGAATGGGACAGTATAGCAAGATCCTCGGTGGCGTACATCTAGCTAGAATATGAAACTAGGAAACTAAAAATTACCACGGATAGCAGAACCCCCTCCTCCGCCCTAAACAACCTAACCAAACAAAACAGTATTACCAAAATAAAGTGCATCTGCGATCCGACGGTAAGGAGTACTTGTGATAAAAATATTATGATCATGAAGATCACTAGTAGCATTTATACACAGCACTGCCGTCGAAACGTAGGAAGTGAAATTTTCGAATGTATAAATTTACAAAAATAGAATACGCAAAGTATGTATATATTATATAATTAGTATATAAGATAGCACATACGAGTAGCCAATGTATTACAAACCCAACTAAATAATGTAAAATCACATAAGCACATATAAAAAAAAAAAACTATATATAATTTAAAAAAAAAAAAAAAAAAAAAAAAGGAATAAAAATACGAAAGCCTATAACCTAAGTAACATAAGTAAGTTCCCTAGTACTAAGCAATCATGTCCTTTGACGATATACATTGGTATGTAAGTAAAATATGTAATTACTACTCTCATAAAGAATACGCATATACGATTAATTTTGTATAGACACACTACAAATATATACAAAAATTTTAATATTTCTCACACATTACTAATAGAAAGTTTAAAGTGTTACGTGTTAAATGTATATATAAGTGTTAAATATAAAAAATGTATATATAAGATTTTGGAAGCTCATAGGAATAAGTAGTATAATAACAAACATAAACAAACGAATGTTATAGAATGTAAGAGTATAACGAAGAATGAAATAAGAATAAGAATAAAAAACCAAATGAGAAAGGGAGAGAAGGGAGTTCTGTTTAACAGTTTTGTAAGAAAACCATTGTATAAAGGAATACAAATAAAAAGAATAAAGGGAGTAGCTCTTTTTCGAATGAAAAGTTCAAATTAAGAACTTAAAACCAAGGTCTCGGCATCACTGCTGGGGAAACCAGACTGAGACCCTAAACAAAAATAGGGTCTCACAAAAAAAAAAAAAAAAAAAAAAAAAAAAAAACCTAACCTAACCTAACCTAACCTAACCTAACCCAGTACGCATCCAATAGTGACCGAATAAACATATAGCTCTGCGATAAAAATTGCCATAAATCGCAATTTTTGAGCTACGCGCAAAATTGTGTTGTGCTGTGATAAATAAGTGTGTGACTCGCCAGGATTAGCGTTTGCAACGCTCTCCCTCATCAGGTGCAGCTCCCACAGGATCCCAACTTTGGAGGTTAATAACATCAAGAAGGTTAGTGCTATAAAGTACAGCATTATATCATCTAAAAGTGCTCGTTTTGCTCTATTAAACTTTGAAAACGGAATTGTGATCGGAAGTCATCCTGAGGAGTTACAGGCTCCTAAATATTAACATTTTTGCCACGCGTGGCCTACTTACAACGTACGTTCACTGAGTAGCGGCACGAGGCGTGACGTAGCTGACACACTGGCCGTACCTGACGACTTCGCAGCAGATTTTAGGACTCCGCAAAACTTGGATGTCCAGACCTGAAGCCTCCTTTAACGACCACCAGGCCACCTCGAGGGAACTCTTCAACCGTTGGTCCGATGCTACCCGTGTTTGGGCTCATCGGGATCAGGACGTCAATACACTTGTGATACCATCATTCTTATAGTGAAATTCCCCTTTTCACCCTTAACAGTTTCACCCTTATTGTACTTCCACTCCATAGCTCCTAACTCCCAAGCCAAAGGAGGAAGACCCCCCGTGATTGGGCTCATCACAACCAGGAAGTTGAAAGGGTGTCACATATCCTACAGGATCTATCCTACAGGACACATCCCCCCCCTCCCTCATACAAAATTCTCCCCCCCTGCGCTTTTTTTAACTTCATCAATAGCGTACCCACGAAAACCCCCCCCCCCCCTCCCCCCGCGCATTTCACCCCCCCGAGTCATAACTCTGGAACCTGCAGATCTCTGCAGAGGCCTGTTGTTTGGGCTCGTTGAATTCGGGAAGAGAAGACAAGCACATTGGCTCCAGCAGAAAATCTTAATTCCCGTTTCACTGTCCAGGAAGTCGATAAATAGAGGGATAAAACCCCGCAAGCTGTATCTCTCGAACTACGAAGGCTAGACCACCTCTGTTTGGACTCAAATTTTTCGGAACAACGAGATCTATATTTTGGCTCCAACAGATTTACGGGGTAAGGATCATAGGGAAGTGCACTGTTTGTTACGACACAGCATAAATCCACGCAGAGTCCAGAACATCGGGCTTTGGCGCATCAGGTGCATCGGGTGCTACTGAAGGTTAATTTTAGTTTTTGTAATATTTAGTTTTGTTTCATTTGGCATATAAGTAATATTATTGTTTTTCTATTTATTTAGTAGTAGTTATTAGTATTTAACAAAATATTGTCAACAATATACAAATGTCGTCAGTTACTAAGAGAACCAGGTCGACAAAGGAGGCGTCGCTTCCAGCAGCTTCTAAGAAGCCGCAAAAATCGACTCCTGAAAAGAATATCTCTCCCCCCGCCTCACAAAAAATAACACGGCAGAAGGGGCCAACACCACTAGTTTCCATCATGCCCCCGGCAGTTCCCACAGGGAAGACCGGCAAAGAACAAAAACAGGCTTCACCTAAGAAAAAGGCGTCAAGTCTCATAGGAAAAAACACGACTACTCCATCCATTAAAGCACCAAGGTCGCTAAGAGAGCAGGTCTTGACGAAAGCAGCGGTTGCAGTAACATCTGCCCAAGAATCAGAGGACGAATCGACGGTGGAACTGGACCCGGTTGCTGCGTTTACGGCCATCGAAAAGGTTTCCACCTGGGAACAAGCAGATAGTCCTCTGTGCCTCGCTGTGGCATCAGACGATGAATTATCGGTTGTGTCGGCGTCCGACTCGGCAACGTCCGAACTGCCGCGGGTCGGGCGGCAGAGCATGATATTCTCGTCAACAAGGCGGCCTGGTGTCGAAATGGATATGGCCACAAAACACGCCAACGATATTCTTCAAAAGGGAAAGGAGGCAATAGAGAACGCAGGCAATATGAAGAGGGAATGCAAATCTATAGCCCTAGAATGCCTGCAGTCGATGTATGAAACGGTTCTGGCATTATCTGACTCCCGATCCAGACACAAGTTCAACTTGGAAAAGGAACGCTCCAGGAACGCGCAGGAACTAGTGCGCGTAGAGCGAGCTCATAATAAGAAAATAACGGAGATAACTAACAACATAATCTCTGAGCTGAGTCATGTCAGAGCCGATGTTACATCTACCTTGAAGGAGACGCAGGCCGTAAGAGGTTGGTTGGAATTTGAGACGACCGAACCCCATAAGCAGATAAAGGACATATTAAAGTCGGTGTCGGAACAAAGCATGTGTATTAAGACACTAGCAGACAGACCGACGCAACATCGCCAAGAGGGCGCAGGAGGAAAAACTTCAGGGGTCACACACAGCGATCTCTCAAGGCTCCACTCTTCACTAAGTACAATTTCCAATCAATTGGACACAATGAGAAGGGACTTTGAAGACACGCGAATATCAACCTCTGAAGTAAAGGACACAACATTAAAAACCTTAGACCTTATTAAAACACAGCCGTCACCACCTTCACATTCGGACTCTTCCAGCATAGAATTGGGTCTCGACGAACTTAAGACCACAATAGACAAAATAGGTAAGGATATACATAACAATATGACTACCAAACTATCTACGTTACCCGCAAACCAGCAGCAGTCTAGCGAGCAGCTGAAGGAGCACCTTCAACCTATCACTGAACGCCTGGAAGCTGTTTCATCCGAGTTACGCACAATGAGGAAGCTCAAACAGCAAGAGCAACCGCCAGCAGCCGTTCTCAATTTAGGCGCAGAAATAGCAAAGGCAGAAATGGTGCAAGCCAAGTCAAAACCACCTTCTTATGCGCGGATTTCAGCTAAACCTCCAACACCGAATCCTAACCATACTCTGATCGTCTCATCAACGGACCCTGGGAAAACCGGTGAAAAAGTGATAGAGACGATTAGAAAAGTACTTGACCTCAAAAATACAGGGGCAAAAGTGGACAGGGTGAGAAAGGCAAAGAACCAGAAGGTCATTCTGAGCTGCAATACTAAAGAAGACCTAAACCTTGTCCGAGATAGGGTTAAATTGGACAAGACTCTCAAAGCAGAGATTGCCAAAGCTAGTAACCCACTCGCAAGAATGAAGGATGTGCTCTCCTATCATACTGACGCAGAGATTGTTGAGCATGTCATCGTGCCAAATAAGCACTTATTACATGGAGTCGATATGAAGGAAAGTACAATTCGAGTCCGCTATCGCAAAAAAGCCCGAAATCCTCACGAATGCCATCCGGTCTTGGAACTCTCCCCAGAGATACACAAACGCTTTGTCGACGCAGGCAGAGTTTATGTTGGCCTACAGAGAGTCCAAGTGGTTGACCAGTCCCCAATGGTGCAGTGCACAAAGTGTTTGGGATTCGGTCATACAAGGGCTCTATGCAAGGATAAGAACGATCTGTGCAGTTACTGCGGGGATCCTCACCTCTGGGAAAAATGTCCAAGTAGGCAGGAGGGACTACCCCCCAAGTGCAGAAACTGCGTTAAAGCTCAAGGAGAGAACCGTGACGTCGCACACAACGCATTTAGCATTGAGTGTCGAGAACGGCAGAAGTGGGATGCCATAGCGCGGGCTCGTGTGTCCTATTGCTAAGGGCGACCAGGAGGCCACAAGCAACACCCCTCGTGATACAAGCAGGCTGCACATCATCCAAGCAAACCTGCAACGCTCCATACTAGCAAGAGCTGAGCTACTTCAGGTGGCGAGAGAGAAGGGTATATCTGTAGCTTTGGTCCAAGAGCCCTACGTGGGAAGGACAGGCATTCTTAAACAATATCCTGGAACTCGAGTCATACAGTGCTCCCTAAATCGCCAGAAACCAGTGAAGACCGCTATAATAATCTTCAGTGACCGCTTGGAGGTAATACATGACCCCCAGCTGGTGACTGAGACGGAGGCGGCTGTCCTGTTGGTAGCGGGAAAACTGAAGCTGGGAGTGGTATCAGTATATTACGAGGGAGATCAGGACATAGAACCGTACTTGGCGAGGACTCGTGCGGTCTGCAACAAGCTGGATACAAATAATCTGATCGTAGCGGGTGACGTCAACGCGTGGAGTCAATGGTGGGGGAGCAGCGTTGAAGATGCAAGAGGAGCAGCATATAGTACCTTCCTTAATGACATGGATTTACAAATCTTAAACACAGGAGATACGCCAACGTTCGAAACGTACAGGAGAGAAAGACTTTGTACCAGTATAGTCGACGTAACCGCTTGCAGCGAGTCACTGCTGGGAGTCATAGAGAACTGGAGGGTTGACAGAAGTTTGATCACATCAGACCACAATGCCATAACATTTGATCTGTGCCTTGAAGCGACGCTGGAACCTATTCCGTCCTCATCAACACGCAGATACAACACAAAGAAGGCCAATTGGTCGGACTTTAGATCCTATTTCAGAGCTCTCCTCTCAACATACAACATAACACCCGAAACCGTTGAGACGTTGAAGGCACCTAAAGATTTGGAAGCCAAAATAACTGCTTACACACAAGCAATTCAAGAAGCGTGTGATAAGGCTATTCCTAGAGTTGGACAATGGAGAAAAGACGGAAGACCTCCATGGTGGTCCAAACATTTAGAGGACCTTAAGAGAGAGGTACTAAAGAAAAAGAGAAGAATAAGGAACGCAGCCCCCACCAGAAGACAGCTGGTCATCGATGAGTATCTGATGGCCAAAAAGGATTACCAAACAAAAGCTGAGCAAGCTCAGACTGAGAGTTGGAAAACTTTCTGCACCACACAAGAAAAGAAAAGCATGTGGGACGGTGTCTATTGGGTCATAAGAAGGACAGCCAAGAGACAGGAAGACTTACTCCTGAGAAGTGTAAATTCCACAACTCTAAGCCCAGAACAATCAGCGGGGCTCCTGGCAGAAACCTTCTATCCCAACGATTCCGAATCGACCGATCATCCGTACCACACTCGGCTCCGGCAACTGACGGGAGGCAGACCAACTGAGTTCGCAGACTTGCCGGGGGACGATCCACCATTTACAACAGCAGAACTGGATCTAGTTCTTAGGGCATTAAACCCTAAGAAAGCCCCCGGTCATGACGGATTGACGGCAGATATTTGCACCGTGGCCATCCAAACCGACAGGAAGGTGTTTTTGGCTTTGGCAAATAAGTGCCTGTCTCTCGCGTACTTTCCCAGGCAGTGGAAGTTGGCCCACGTAGTCATTATACGGAAGCCAGGAAAAGAGGATTACACCCATCCAAAATCCTACAGACCAATCGGTCTGCTGCCAGTTCTTGGAAAGATAGTCGAGAAGCTTTTGGTGGGCCGCATACAGTGGCATATTTTTCCAACTCTCAATAAACAGCAGTACGGCTTCATGCCGCAGCGCGGGACCGAGGACGCCCTTTTTGACCTCGTAAAACATATTCGGGAGGAAGTGAGCGATAAAAAGATCGTCCTTCTAGTCTCCCTGGACATAGAGGGGGCCTTCGACAACGCGTGGTGGCCAGCATTAAAACATCAATTAATTAACAAAAAGTGTCCAAGAAACCTATACGCACTGACAGACTCGTACCTAAGCGACCGCAAGATCAAGGTCAATTATGCCGGAGCGACAAGTGAGAAGGAAACTACGAAGGGTTCTGTTCAGGGTTCCATCGGCGGACCAACCTTTTGGAACATCATCCTTGATCCTATGTTGCAGAAACTCACCGGTGAGGGCGTGTACTGTCAGGCTTTCGCGGATGATGTGGTATTGGTTTTCTCTGGGCAAAAGATTGACGAGCTGGAACAGGCCGTCAACAACACTCTCGGTACTGTGGTCAAATGGGGACTCCAAAATAAGCTAAACTTCGCAGCTCACAAAACCAACGTGATGCTACTAACGAAAAAGCTAAAATACGAATCCCCGCAACTCTACATGTCGGGACGACGTCTCGACCTAGTTGACGAAATAAAACTTTTGGGTCTCATTATTGATAGCAGACTAACGTTCAGGCCACACATTGCCGCCGTTTGCAAGAAAGCCATGGACATATACAAACAGCTGGCATGTGCAGCGAAAGTAACCTGGGGCCTGAGCGGAGAAATTATCAGAACAACGTACACAGCGGTTATTGAACCCATAGTCATGTACGCCGCAAGTGCGTGGTCCTCAGCCACGGAGCTGCAAATGGTCAAAGACCAACTAAACACCTTACAAAGAGGATTCGCGCAGAAGATCTGCAAGGCGTATCGAACGGCCTCACTCACGTCGGCTCTAGTCCTGTCGGGTTTGCTCCCGCTGGACTTGAGGATACAGGAAGCCTCCAGCCTATATAAAATTAAGAAAAACCTCACAAAAGACTATCTACCACCCAAAAGGGAGCTCGAACAGAAGGTTAATCAACTAAACCTTCCCCATCCATCGGCGTTCTTGGCGCCGGAATACGAGCTCCTGGAAGACACGAATCCCGAAACCCTTGAAGCCCACCACATCTGCGGGCCACAGATTTTCACCGATGGCAGCAAGATAGAAGGCAAAGTTGGCGCTGCCCTATCATGGTGGGAACAGGGAAAGGAAACGTCGTTTTCAATGTATAGTCTGGATCCGTCTTGCACTGTATTTCAGTCGGAGTTATTCGCACTGCACAAGGCAATGGAGATGGTGAAGGAAAGTGGTCGCTCTGTTGTCAACATCATGAGTGACTCTAGATCATCATTGGATCTCCTGAGCAACTCCAAAGTGACTCACCCCCTTGCCAATTCTATCCTAGAGAGCGTGCGAGAACTCAAAACAGAGAAGAGGAAAGTTCGCTTATTTTGGCTGAGGGCACATGTAGGAACCGTCGGGAATGAGCGCGCGGACGAGCTTGCGAAGACGGCGGCCTTGAGAGCAGACGCCACCTCAGACTATGACAAAATACCACTGTCCTATGTCAAGAGAAAGATCCGCGAGGAATCTGTTCGGAAATGGCAGGACAGATACGAAACCTCCAGCACAGGATCGGTCACAAAAACCTTCTTTCCGGATGTAAATGAAGCATTCCAGATAGTAAGGAAGATAAAGCCGACGCCCATTCTAGTGCAAGCACTGACAGGACATGGAGGTATAGCGGAATATTTACATCGGTTTAAGTTGAAAGACAGCCCCGAATGTGAGTGTGATCCGGGCGTCATTGAGTCTGTATGGCATATAATCTTAGACTGCCCCCGTTTTCTGGCGGCTCGACATGACTTACAAAACCGCATAAACACAAATCTAACAAAGGCAGGGCTTCACAGAGTTTTAGCTGATGAGATCAAAAGGCCGCATCTGTTAGATTTCATTGCGTCAATTTTTAAAACAGCAGTTGCCAGAAACAGCACCATCACCCCTGGTACGGCAACAACGGCGACCCAAGTCACAATCCCACGCGCCGTGAGCCCTATTCTCGTCCCACACCAAACCACAACAAATCAACTGTTACAGTATGGGGAGTTGGGAACACCGGGAATTAGTACTAGGGCAGTGGTCCTGTTCATGGACAATAATTCCGAACGGTTGGGTATAAGCTTCTGCAGCGCCATGGCTCGGAATAGAGTGACGATTTCACCTGGCCTCGCCGTCCTTCTGAATGGAAGTACTTTTAAAACGAGCATGAAGCGCAGAACATTCAATGCGCTTCCAGAGATAGAGGTTGCCAGTAACAAATGTCGTCTGGTGCGATCGCATAATAAAACGATTGCGCTATTCGAGGGAAGTACTGATGAAACCCAGTTTGCTCAGGCGTGCTCCGTGCTTACCAGTATTGGAAGGGAAGGCAGCAGTGCCGCAGTCACACCCCGCATAATAAGTGTGGATGCTATGGTGGTAGGGTTTGAGCCATGTAAAGCTGCAGACTACGTCGGGTGTATCAACGCTTCGGAACATCACGAGGTCATTGTATACGAGGATAGAGGTGCAAACCTTAGTTTCCTAAATACACAAAAACCCGGCTCTTCAGCAGCAGCCAACCCCATCGACACCTGGGGACACCCCATAGTAAATCCAGAAGCACTTAGCGGATCCGAACTCCTTCAACAAAGAACAGCTCAGGAGAAAGAGCAGAAGCAAGCCGCCGTTAAGGAAAAGTCCAAAACTAAGAACCGCTTCAGTGCCCTAATAAGGACTATAAAAACGTCAGTATTAGGGACTTCTAAAACAACTAAGACACAGAAGACAGAGATGGCGCGGTTGGAAGAAGACACCCACAACCAAGCCACCACCAAGCAACAGCCCGAGGGCCAAGCAACAATCCGTGTAGGAGCATCCGGGGTACAGGTCCGGCCGCCGAGTTTCAGAAAAGCGTCTACGCCCTTGGACCATATGGTCAACGCTTTCCTCGAGTTTGTCGCAATCACCAAGGCTACGAAGGAAGATAGCCTAATAACGTGCAAAATCATCATGCAATCCTATCTCCTGGGTAGTCAGTGGATGCTCAAAATGAGACTCGAGGAATCAGAGGCCACCGTGTATAACAACGACACATCCCAAGTCTTACACGGGAAAGAAATGTGTCATCATATGGCGGCGTACAGCGCGACCAGTGGATTCATTGACGTGGACGAGGAGGAGACAAAGCGAACCCGTCGGATAAAATTTACCACTCCACCATGTGACCCGATAGTTGTCACTGCCCGATGCACAAAGGTGATGCTGGATGACAGAGTTTTAAAAATGGTAAACGCCATCGTAGGAAACCTCGAAGATAGCAAAGCCTTTGATTCGTGGGTGATGCCAAAAATTACATGGGTCAACGGAGTCCCCGGATGCGGGAAAACCACATGGGTTGTAAAGCGCTTCGAAATAGGTGAAGACTTAGTAGTCACCACAACCACAGAGGCGGCTGAAGATCTTAGGGAAAAGCTTTCCCATCGTATGGGAAATGACGCAAAGTCCTGTGTTCGAACTCTAGCGTCACTCCTCGTAAATGGTTTATCAGAGACAGGTAAGAAAAAGTGCAAGCGCATTATGGTTGACGAGGCTCTCATGAACCATTTCGGAGCTATAGTGATGGCTATTCAACTGACGGGGGCTGAGGAAGTCATTCTGATAGGGGACAGAAACCAATTGCCATACATCGACAGGCTGAACCTATTTACAGTTAAATATAATAGACCAGATCCTGTCCTAAATATTAGCCAGGAGTTGTTGTGCACACATAGGAACCCAATGGATGTCGCTTATGCTCTTAACGAAGTGTATAGCGGCATATACTCGTCAAAACCCCTAATACGATCTTTAAAGTTAAATGGGTTTACAGGTACACAAATAGACACAACACTTCCAAACACACTCTACCTGGTGCATACACAGGCAGAAAAAGAATCCCTGATCACCAAGGGATTCGGGAGCGGTACCGGGTCGCGCACCTTAACCATACACGAATCTCAGGGTCTAACGAGTGAGCGGGTGATTGTAGTGTGCACAACATCTAAGAGGCTACAGCTGCACGACAGCGTTCCGCACGCAGTAGTGGCAGTGTCGCGGCACACTGTTAGCTGTGTCTATTACACTGATGACAGTGATGACGCGATAGCCAGATTTGTGAGGCGGGCGGAGCGAGCTTCGGCAGTCGCAATTAAGGACTATAATATCAAAATGGCGATAAGAAGTCGGGACATGGGTACAGTAGGCAAGCTTCTGGAAGCGACGACCCTGAATAACCCATAGCAACCTGGTTGTCATAAAAAACTTACCAAAACAAAAACAATGTGGCTATAGCGTAGTACGTAGAGTAAGCATTGTCTGTTTAAACTTATATCAGTGACCGATAATATTAAAAAAAAAAAAAAAAAAAAAAAAAAAAAAGGATTTATACATATATAAGAACCAAGAGAAAAGACAAATACAGCCATAACTGCTGTTTAAAATATTCTATAAAGAAATGACGCAAATAAGAAAAAAAAAAAAAAAAAAAAAAAATGCATGAAGCATGTATCTCTGATATTTATTTTGTAAATGTATTTTGTATTTAAGCATGTATCTATCATAAATTTAATAATATTATTATTTTATATTTAATCTTTGACCTTCTGTAGCACTAAAAGATGCTCAGTGTAGAAGAAAATAAAAGAACTTTATAATTAAAAAATACTCTAACAAAAGCATGGACAACGGTCTATGGAAATTAATAAATACTTATAAAAAAAAAAAAAAAAAAAAAAAACCTAACCTAACCTAACCTAACCTAAAGCCAAAGGCTCGGCTTCACTGCTGAGGTGACAACAGCTGAGACCCCAACATAAGTGGGATCTCAATAAAAAAAAAAAAAAAAAAAAAAAAAAAAACCTAACCTAACCTAACCTAAGATCGGCAGCCTGGAACTTCAAAACCTAAACCAGAATCCGGGAATAACACCGATCAAACTTGGCACAGCAGTGATGAGGACTAATATATGGACTATTTTTAAGACATTCGATTTAGAAACTATAGTAAGTGAAGTAGATAATAATATACAACAGTATGATAAGATACACGTTTTAGTAACTAGTAATAATGAGTATAAAGGTGAATTAGGAAGTTTATGTACGCAAATTGAATAATTAGTAAACAAAATCAAAGCTAGGATTAATCAGATTTTACTCACTTTTAGAGTAAGAAGGGCAATATTTAGTCCCTTAGGTTCGTTAGTAAAAATTATTTCAGGAAACTTAGATGAAGAAGACGCAAAACATTATAACATGGAAATAAGTCAGCTAAAAAAGGAAGAACATTCAGTCGAACGAAAAGTATCCTTAGTAGTTAACGCTTTAGATAAATTCACTAATCTATCAGATGGCATGAATTCAAATATTAAATACTTAGATAACAAAACAGTCGTTTCTTTCATGTTCGGCCACCAATAATGTCGTTTGGTTTTTGTAAATCATCATCATCATCATCATCACAGCCCATAACAGTCCACTGCAGGACTTCGGGCCTCTCCCACGAAAGGGGAGGTCATTGCCATAATCTCCACGCTTGGCAAGCGGGTTGGAGATCGCAGTGCAGTTGATGTAAATCTACCCAGAAAGATGCTGCTGCCCACCTTTCGGATTTGTCCCTTAGTCGCCTCTTACGACACCCACGGGAAGCGATGGGGTGGTGCTATTCTTTGAGGTGGCGGCACCACACACCACTCTTTTTTGTAAATGTTTCATTAATATCCCTATGACATGTTTTACCTTCGTGGTACTTTAGAATGACCTGACGTTGATCTTCCTCTGACTCTGACAGATTTACCGTACGCTCGGTACATTCTGTCAAATTTAGTGTCCCTTTCTTGTACAACCTTGTGACAACTTTTGAAAATGTTGCCCTAAACCTTGGGTCTTCGAAATAGATGAAATATTGCCGTAAGCCTTGAAGTAAGCCTTGATGTGGCCGCGTTTGTGCTGCGGACATAGAGAAGAGTGTGGGTGTGGATACGAGCAATGCGTGAAAATTCTAAACAATTTTTTTATGCAATGATATGACGTGGTGAATAGGCATCATGTCCCACAAGTTCTTGTACAAACATCTTAGACATGTGCATCATAGAGGCAAAATTCGATTATTGATAATTTTTACACAGAGACTACAACTAAAGAACATTGTTTGTGAATACACTATGCTATGAAATAATATTACGTAGATAAGTTTTTGTACCGATGTGGCTTGTCGGTTAGATTAGTTACCTTGTGCAATCCGACCAAAAGCACGATTGTGAAGACGAGGAGGATAAAGACGACGATCAGCGGCACCACCGGGACGACGAGGTTTGTCAGAAGCACGTCAGTGTCTTTGATGGCTTGGCTTTCGAGCATGAAGTCCGCCGCTAGGTTCAGGATGCCCAGCGAGATCAACAGGGTCTCTCCGATCTGGCAACGGAGTGCAATCGCGTCAAATAGATGGAATATTTGGCGTGTGCAATATGGGTAAACTAGGGAGGGACTACCATAGAAGGAATATAAAATAATAATATGTGAGATATCTACCAGCTCGCACTAGGTCAGCGTGGTGGGTTATGATATACTCGTTTTTACTTATAAATATTTGTGACCAGATCTCGGCTTTTGAGAGATTGTGGGTTGATAATTATGACGATGTTTCCATGCTTAAAAGGTAAGTATTTAGGCAGCAGTGTTTTCTGTTGTTGTTATTTTGCTACAGGTTTCAGACTTTAGAAACGTTTCAGTCTGGGACTGTTACTGGATGTTGATGAAACTCCCAATGAAGTACTGAATGGCCACTCACCAGGTTAACATAGGCGATGATGAGGCAGCCGGTGCGCAGCTCGATGCCGCAGCAGCTAGTGTCGAACACGAGCTTCTTCATGGTGGATCCGGATTACTATTTTACGGAAACATCGATTACTATTTATAACTTTTGTAAGTCTTTACTTCACATTTACACAAATAACTACATTCAATTCAAAAACAAAATTCAACTACTCAAGACTTCTGTCCTTTTTATCCTTTCATTTTTATCTAACACCTTATCTACAGCAAGCAAGCTTAGAGAGAAGAGAAGCACCTTATCTATATAAACGCAAACATTGCGCTAGATAAATCGTGAATATAAAGTAAAACCTTTTCGGTAATGATAAATGCAGCGGAGCTCTGGCCGAGCCCAGCCACTTGAAGTAACTATAAGTCAGTATACCAATAGAGATTTACTGTAACTGCTATCTAATAGATATTACTATAAATGTTATTCATCACTTTCAATTCTAACATGGCCCGGTATAATCATATGGGAATAAGAAATATAGAATAATATGGCGGGACGGAAACATCTTACAAATAGAAAAATATACAGATAAATGTAGCAAATTATTACGAGAAATAGATTTTCCGGTCGAATCAAAATGGCATTGATTGCAACTCATCACGCAAAAAATGACTTTCGGAATTTCTAGAAATCCTCGAAAAAACTGGATAGTGGGGCTGGCCTGTCTGTGAGCGTTGACGGTGTGACCGATGCCACGGCCATTTAAGGAACATTTCTCTATGAAGTCTCCGCTAGGGTACACCGGTGAGCGACGCTGGCGCGGACGTGGAAGGGGACTACGAAGTTAAATTTGATGCGAAACAAGTATGTCGCACAATTAAGGGTATGAAGCGCGGAAAATCCCCTGGCCCTGACGACCTCAGCGTCGAGCATCTGCAACACGCTGGTCCTCATTTGCATAGAGTTCTGGCCATGTTTTTCACACTTTGTATTAGTCACTCCTACTAACCATCGGAAATGATTAGAACAGAGGTTATACCTATTGTAAAGAATAGGACTGGAGATATTTATTTATTTATTTATTTATTTATTTGCCAACAGATTTACACTTTTTGGTACATTAAATATTACATGAAAAATAGTAAACACTTAAATGTAAATCCAATAACAGGCAAACTTACGTTCACAGTAGAATCGATCGGTCTTAATTAAAAAATAAATCTATATCTACCACCACTAAAATTCAACAACTAAATAATGATTGTTAGTGTAAATGGCAAGAAGACGTATTTAGTATATAATACAAATATTTTTTATCTTGTAATAAAGAAAAGTGTAGTATGTCAGCACAATTATCGAAGTTACATAGTTTGTTATGTTCCCTGCACAGTCTATAAACTATTTCATTACTACCTACATTCGTTCCGATACTTTTAAGTGCGAACGGTCTAAAATTAATCAATCTGGCATTGCGTCTAGGCACAGAGAAATATACCATGTTCACCAGAGATATAGCTAGTAAGCATAATTATATACCTATTTCACTGGCAACAATTGTTGCCAAGATATTCGACATATTGCTAAGTTCGATTCTGAATAAGTGCATACGTTTGAGAGTCAATTTCAATTTGGTTTTGTGCCGGGTCAACAATTGTTGCCAAGATATTCGACATATTGCTAAGTTCGATTCTGAATAAGTGCATACGTTTGAGAGTCAATTTCAATTTGGTTTTGTGCCGGGTCAACAATTGTTGCCAAGATATTCGACATATTGCTAAGTTCGATTCTGAATAAGTGCATACGTTTGAGAGTCAATTTCAATTTGGTTTTGTGCCGGGTCTGTCCACTGAGAGCGCTATATTAGGCCTAAAAAGCACTGTGGAGAATTACACGAACAGGAAAACACCTGTATATGCGTGTTTACTAGATTTATCTAAGGCATTTTATCTGGTTAATTATGAGATCCTATGGAGAAAACTGGATGAAGCATGTGTACCTAAGGAGATAACTCGCATATTTAGGCGTTGGTATTCGTGCCAGACTAATACTGTGAGCTGGGGTGGCGAGCGGTCTGACTCGTATACAATTGTGGAGTGAGGCAGGGGGGAGTAACCTCCCCAACTCCCTTTAATCGGTATGTGGATGCGCTGATCGTGGAGCTCAGCAGCATGCGTGTCGGCTGCCACATTGATGGGGTGTGTGTAAACGTTACTACGTTAGTTACGCGGACGACATGTTGGTGCTGAGCCCGTCAATCAGTGGGCTGAGAAAGCTATTAGCCGTGTGTGAAAGATATGCCCGGCCTCATGGCCTCATCTATAATGCCGCAAAAAGCGAGTTCATGGTGCTTAAGGCTGATACCAAATGTCCATCTAATGTTCCTCTGGTGTGATTCAATGGGACGCTGCTTAAGAGGGTATCTTCCTTTAAATATCTAGGGCATGTAGTAGATGAGAATTTATGTGATGACGCAGATATGGAACGGGAACGTAGGGCATTGGCGATTAGGGCAAATATTATAGCGAATAGATTTTATCGTTGTACTGCTCAAGTTAAAGTTACTCTTTTGCGGGCGTACTGTACATCGCTGTACACCTGCAGTTGATGATCCAAATACACACAAAAATCGTTCAATGCCCTACGGGTCCAATATAATAATGCGTTCAGGGTGATGTTGCGGCTGCCGCGGGCCTGGAGCGCGTCCGGCATGTTCGCGGACGCGCACGTGGACGGCTTCCACGCGATCCTGCGCAAGCGCTGCGCCGCGGCGCGCGGCCGGCGCCTGCGCCGGCGCAGCGACAGCCGCAACACCATCCTGGCTGTGATAGCGGACCGGCTGGACAGTTACTTCAATAAGCACTGGACCAGTCTTCATCTCAGCATTTGTACGAACGGTGATTTACGTCTTTGAGTATCTCTAGTCTGTATATATCTATATCTGTTATAGTACCTATGCTGTTGTCTCTGGCCTAGTTAAACACTAATATATTTGTTGTGGTTTCGATAATAACTTCGTGCTCATTATTTCTTTGTCATTTCCATGCCTTGTTAATGATAGGGTTTTCTGATACTGTTATTGTTATTTTCATAATACTTTTTAATTGTAACTGACATTGTAATGAGAAAAATGTACTTAAAGACTTGTATTTTATATTTTAACACTAGCAGCCGCCCCGGCTTCGCACGGGTAACTACGGGTACACGGGTATATGTATAGCCTATGTCACCTGGGGATAGTGTAGCTTCCCAACGGTGAAAGAATTTTTGAAATCGGTCTAGTAGTTTCGAAGCCTATTCAATACAAACAAACAAACAAAAAATCGAACCTTTCCTCTTTATAATATTATTAGTATATAGATTATCTAATGCCAAAATTTAAAATATAGTTTAGTAATAAATTATAATAGGTATTCTTTTTCTATTTTAGGAGCCATTGGCGCCTGCATCGAAATGGAAGTCCCATCGCCACATCGTGCGCACATTAAATGTTAATCTAAAATGATTGGCGGGATTACATTTAAACCAAAGTCGCAGTTTTATAAACAAAATCATTCCAAGCCGCCGAATTCCAACATAAGGCGTAGTATATGATTTGTCCAATTGTATAAACTACAAATACGCCTGTGAAAATATTGGTGCATTGTCCGGAAGTACCTTGGAATTGCTGCTTCAGCAGGCTGACACGGCGGTCCAGGTTTTTTTTTTTTTTTTTTAATGTTATACGGCAGACAAACAGGCAAGCGGGCCACCTGATGGAAAGTGGTCACCGCCGCCGATGGACATCAGCAACACCAGGGGAGTCACTGATGCGTTGCCCGCCTCTGAAGAGACCTCTAATATACCTCTTGAACGATCCCATGTCATAGTCCAAAGGAAACACTGTGGCTGGGAGCTCATTTCACATCCGAATCGTACGAGCGAGAAACGTTCTTTCGAACCTTCGCGTCGTGACCAACAGAGGGTCTACGTAGTGAGGATGAGTACCAAGCCCACGGCGGGTGGTGCGATGGCGGAATTGTGCTGTGGGCACCAGATCGAAAAGTTCCTCGGAACACTCCCCATTGTACAGCCGATAGAACACACACAGGGAGCCAAAGTCCCTTCGGTTTGCCAGTGGTTCCAACTTGCGTGTTAGTATGGGATCATCGACAATTCGTACAGCGCGTCTCTGTACGGAGTCTAGAGGATTAAGCAGGTCGGCAGTTTCGCCGGCCCAAAGATGGGAACAATACTCCATATGTGGCCGCACTTGTGCCTTGTACAGCAGCAGGCGCTGCCCCGGGGTGAAGTATCGCTTGGACCGGTTAAGCACTCCAAGCTTTTTCGAAGCTAGTTTGGCCTTGCCTTCCAGGTGACTCCGGAATCGCACGCTATCCGATATGTCGACACCGAGGATCCCAATACTTTTTGAGATGGAAAGGGGTGTTCCTTGAAACTGCGGCACTATGTCAAAGGGATCTTTTTTGGCGAAAAATGCGCAGACCTGTGTCTTCAAGGGGTTGAATTGGACTAGGTTTAGTCTGCCCCACTGAGCAACTTGCTCCAAGGAATGTTCGATATTCGACACAAGTCTAATTCGGCTCTCCGACACCTCGGAACGAGGGACATTCGCTCGGCCAGTATAACTAACATCTCCCGTACTGTCATCCGCATAACAATGAATACTGGTTCAAGAGAGTTTGGAATTCAGGAGAATGTGGGAGATTACTGGCCAGTGATAATGACGAAGTCGGGTCCAATTTTATCTACTAGAGTTGGTATCGACGTTAATATTTTTTAAATAGACTTATTAACTTTAGATTTGAGTATATTATTTTACAAAAAATTTACTAAGCCGTCTCCTACCTGAAGGAGCCTAAACTTGGTATATTTGAAATTATTTCTTGGATTTTTTACAACAGGTGGCCCTAAAGTGATAGTGTAGTATATTTTTATAACCGGCGTGTGAAGCCCTTTCATTTGATACCAAACACAATAGTTTTCTAAAAAGAAATTCAAATCCAATCCAAAAAAAATTATGACGTCATCACTGCTCTCCCCATGGGAATATTGTAGGAACTACCGTCCAAAATGATTGTTTTAACCTAAAGTACCTGTGTACCAAACGGCTACCCGCACCCGGTACATCGATTTGCGGTTTTCTATCAATATTTGCATTATAGACTGTCCTCTAGTAGTCGTGTAGTGTGCATACAATAGGGGGATCTTAATATGAGCGAGACTCTAGCAACTGCAACTGAACGTTGTGTAGGCAATGAGTGACATCCGGGATACCGATGAGTTGTTGCCCTATCTGTTCAAAGATGATTAGTATTTTGACACTGTATCGCCAATATGTGACGTCAGTTCATTTAAATCTAGTTCATCTAATGCGCTTATGCGAGTGACGTCACGGACGTCAGTGCTGTTTGCTCACTTTACGTTAGCTCCGTACAAAAAAAATATATTCTCAAGGAGATAACTAACTGTTACAGCTGATTTGTACTCTATAATAGATATTAGACTCAGTGTGTGTGGTGTTATGTTGTCAGTGTCCAATTACGACAATTAAACCAGTTTCGCTTTAGTGATCACTTTAATACCCTCATATTAAAATTATTAAACAACATTACAATATAAAAATTTAAACACATCTAAAAAATGTCATCTAAATGCATTACATGCGGAAAGTTTATGTCATCGCAGGACGGAGTAACCTGCGGGTGCCGCGGGTGCTACCACCGCGCATGCGTCGGCATCCCGCAGGACGCGCAGGTGCTCCCGACGTGGAGATGTCCGAGTTGTAGTGCCCAGCCGCTTAGATCTGAAAGAGAGAGGACACCTGAGAGCGGTTTCAGTCCACTGCCAGCGGATCAGTCCATGGCGGACTTAACTCAGGTGGAGGCGTTTGCCGCACCATCGCGGGACTCTGAATTCGCCATTGAGTTGCGTCAGTTCAGGGTGGAGCTGCGAGGGGAGTTGCGTCATACCCGGGAGTCTATCGTGGAATTCAGGGAGGAGATGGGTCAGGTGAGGGAAGCGCTGACCTCTTACAACACACGGATGGAGGCGTTGGAGGCAAGGCTGGATGCTCTGGAGCGTGATTCAGCTAAGAAGGTGGACGAAGGGGCTACGCAATGCATCCAGGTACTCGAGTCTACCGTTGCCCAGCTTAGACTGGATCTATTGGAGCGAGAACAGGACTCCCTTATTAATGACGTAGATATAAGCGGAGTACCGGAGACTAACGGGGAAAACGTCATCCACATCGTGTTAGGGTGTGCGGCTAAAGTCGGGCTTTGGCTGAGCGAGCAGGATTTGGTTAGCTGCCAGCGCGTGGGGATCGTCCGGGAGACCGGCGGGGGTGCGATGCGCCCGCGCCCGATCGCGGTGCGGCTGGCGCGTCGTTCCCTACGAGACGAATTCCTGAGAGCCGCCCGGGTGCGCCGAACACCTACCACGGAGGGCGTCGGCGTCGCGGCGGACCCGGCGCGGTTCTATGTGAATGAGCGCCTCACCAGAGAGAACAGGCGGCTGCACTACGCGGCCCGGGAGTCAGCGCGTCTACTAAAATGGCGTTACATTTGTACCCGGGACGGCAAAATCTACGCCCGTAAGGCCTATGGTGACCCTGGCCACTGAATCCGCACCGAATCCGACCTCGTTCGGGTTTTTGGGCCCGAATGCGTTCGTCTGCCTAACAACGATACTAAACACTAATGTCCTGTCCCCAATCTCAAAGAATTCACTGTTTCGTGTTGTTATGTTAATTGTTTTCTGTACTTTCTGCGACGCACAGTGTCGTTGCTTACGCAAAAACCAACATACTCATAATACAAAATATTCTATCTACAATCATATACATATACCTATACAACATTACTCACTCACTATAAACAAAATGAACATAAATATATACTTGCAAAATCATTCCCGCTACCTACAAATTTTCTTATTAGCACGCATAAACCTAATCTATATATACTATCTTATATATTTACGAATAAATTACATTTATTACCGACACCGACACTTATTTTTCTTGACACTATTATATTCCATAATATCCTATTCACTTTTTACAAACATACACGGCCAATATACACATATTCATATTATTATACACAGACTTACCTACACTTCACATCCAACCCGGTATTTGTTTATTCTACCGAAGCCGAAAACCGTAAGTAGTAAAATGTACTGTCAATCGATAATCTACGATAACATTCAATAATAAACGGCGATTAAAGTAGGGACTAC
The DNA here is from genome assembly GCA_905147135.1 of Blastobasis lacticolella. NCBI lineage: Eukaryota > Metazoa > Arthropoda > Insecta > Lepidoptera > Blastobasidae > Blastobasis > Blastobasis lacticolella. Next base: position 58,559 of record LR990044.1, read on the forward strand.
TAAACGCGGGCTCCCTAGGAACACGGCATGATAAGTTCCTGGTGGCTATGGACCGTCACAGGGTCGACATAATGGCTATAAACGAGACCTGGCTACGAGATAGTGAGACCGGGAGAGCGCCAAGGGTGCCGAACTATCGCTTGCGCCATGTCGCTCGATCGACTGACGTGCGCTCGCGCGGCGGCGGTGTAGCATTCTACATCACAGATTACTATAGATCAGATAGGAAGCGTCCATAGAGACACGGACGTCGTAGAGAAAACCGCCAGCATCGGTTTTGACCATGGACTTACTACCCAAAGGGACTGCGCACTGCTTTGACTAAAACCGGGCAGAGCGAGAGTCACCATCGATAGTCCTGTGTCCCTTTCTAGTGTTGCCACCATTGTTGATGCAAATTCCGAATTACTTTTATTATTTGGCGCGGACACCGACCTCAGGGCCAGGCAGAGCTGGACCGGGTGCAATCTGAAGGTCATGTTTTCACCAGGGTCCAGCCCAAGCTTACCCTGCTACTTGGAACCCATTACTTCTAGAACACTAGTTTCTAAAGAGATATGATAGTACTCGTCGAGATCTACATTTCGTATGACAGCTGTCAAAGTTAAATCTTTTGTAACTCTGAACACATTGGTCCTAAAACACTAGTTTCTAGAGAAAAATGATAGTACTTGTTGAGGTCTACAGGTCGAGTGACAGCTGTCAAACTTTGAACTGAAATAACTCCTAAACTATTGGTGCTATAACACTCGTTCTTAAAGAAAAATGATAGTGTTCGTCGAGATCTACATTTCGCATGACAGCTGTCAAACTTAGAACTGTTGTAACTCGGAAAGGATTGGTCTTAGAACACTAGTTCCTAGAGTAATACGATAGTACTCATCGAGATCTACATTTCGGATGACAGTTCTAAGTTTGACAGCTGTCATACGAAATGTAGATCTCGACAAGTACTATCATTTCTCTAAAGAAACTAGTGTTTTAGGACCAATGGGTTCCGAGTTACAAAAGATTTAACTTTGGCAGCTGCCATACGAAATGTAGATCTCGACAGGTACTATCATATCTCTTTAGAAACTAGTGTTCTAGAACCAATGGGTTCCGAGTTATAACACATTTAAGTTTGACAGCTGTCACCCGAAATTTAGATATCGACAAATACTATCACTTCTCTTTAGAAACTAGTGTTGTAGGATAAATCGTTACCGAACTCTTTTATCTGTTTTGTGAAACAAAAAGTCGTAGGTTAATAATTATGTTGACTCGACGTTTGTCGGAGAAACGTTCAGTAGATACTTTTCGGATTGTACGGATTACCTCATAATAATACCAAATTCACGGTAAATATATTTCTCCAATAATAGCAACACCAAACATGACACTTGTCAATTTAGAATGACGGTGATTATGCCAATAACATTGTGTTTACACTGTTAGAAAGGGACAAAGGACTATCGATGGTGACTCTCGCTCTGCCCGGTTTTAGTCAAAGCAGTGCGCAGTCCCTTTGGGTAGTAAGTCCATGGTTTTGACGTATAGTTTGACATAACAATTTTGACAAGTGCTAATGCTGCGGTCATATCAACATAACAATCTATCGATTGCGATTTGGCTAGGGATGCCACATCGATTACATTTTCTCGATTTTCATATTGTACTTTATTATTACTGATTTCTAATTCTTATATTAAAGAAAACACAAATGGCACATAATTAACATACATATAATTTGTCTCGAAATTAATTACAAAGTAATAGTAAAGCGCCTCTCAGTTTAAAATATTCACGCAGGATCACAGAATGTTCTCAAGTTGTGTTCGACACCATCTACCTGAAAGTAAAAGTCAATAATGAAGCTTTAATGTCATCGTAGTACCAATGTACCAGTGCAAACCTGTGTAGAGCTCGTCTAATTTAAAATGCCGCGCCCCACTATCGCATTAACGCACACAAGCAATATTAAAATATGGACGCAATACATATACAAATGCCGTTGTAATTGGTCATTCAGTCGCCGGTAAGATTCAAACGTCGGAGCACGCGCCGTTCATTGGCTCCCACACAGATGAAGTGTCGTTATTAATATTTGCACTCACACATCGAAATCAACTAACTAAGTAGTGGGGCGCGTCATCTTAGACTAGACGAGCTCTACACCTGTAGATGTCCATTATCAAGAGGATGTGTACTATCAAAAGCAAAAATAAATTGATGACTCGAACAAATGATAGTGCACTTCAAATATAGGTTTGGCCATATAGAAGTCTTGTTTAGCCTTTGCTTATATTTACCTAATAGAAATTCATGTTTTGGTGCAGGTATAATATGTAGGTAGGTACTTATATCCAAATAAGTATTGCTTATTACAAGGGCCAATTAATTTTTCTGAGAGAAATAATTTAAATGTCAATAAATATACAAACTTTTGGATGTGTTCTATCAAATGCAAAAATAAAGTGATGACTCGAACAAATAATAGTGAACTTCAAAAATAAGTTTAGCCATATAGAAGTTTTGTTTATCCTTTGCTTATATTTACCTAATAAAAATTCATGTTTTGGTACAGGTATAAATGTAGGTAGGTACTTATATCCAAATAAGTCTCGCTTATTACAAGGGCCAATTAATTTTTCTGTAAGAAATACTTTAAATGTCAACACGGTCAATAAATATACAAAATTTTTAAGTAGTGTTTACACATGAAATAAATGCACTTAACCAGTTAAGCTTGTTAGCCCAATATGAACAACCAATGGTGAATGCATAAAGCAAAATGTAATTTCATGCTTCACACATATAACCAAACAAAATAAGTTTACAATAATATAGTATACTTTTCAATTAAAACAATGAGGAGTTTTCCAGTAGGTATAGATAGTTGGTTTCAAAAAGCTTCAATAGATGGCGCTCCTACAATTTTGGTAATCTTTTTATAATCTGTATGATGGTGGCAGTGATTTCATGCAGCCAAATATTACTAAACTGAAAAATAAAATGTTTATTAATATAAACATAACTGTTAAAGGTTGAACGAAGTGTAAAAACAAATATTTATAGAAGTTAGCAATATGTTCCTTTATTATTACAACCACTAAAATGGTTGAAAACTATTGACAAATACAATATTATCCAATACAACGTACCCAGTGTTTATATCCTGTTTGCTAAGAACCTATTTCAAGCGATTGTCAATTACCAAAATTGTCGGGGCGCCATCTAGTGAGTGGTTAGGAATGCTTTAGATACCTATTAGAAAACTCCTCATTACCATAGTAGGCCTCTGGGTATTCGTGGTCATAATCTTGATTGATCATTCCTCAAAACACCTGGAAAATGGAAACAGGAATGTTAAGTATTCATAGTTAAAGGGAGCGGCAAGGAAAGGTTTTGTCTAATAATTGTATTCTATGAATGCTTACAATGAAACATTCGGTATAATTTTAAGGTTATGTTCCGGGTTACCTATCACATACCTTTGTTGACGAGTAGCCCGATATTTCGACACAGTTGCATGCATCATGGTCACGGTACGCGGTAGGAAACCCGGAACGAAACATAACCTCAAAATGTGTAATAATAACCGCGATAGTTTAAAACATTATATTAGGTATAATTTATTTAAAACGGCAATTTGCTAATATTCTCACTTTTGAACCAACAATGAAAAAATAGGGATGATGTAGAAGTCCTCCACTGTAGTTCTGTAGTTGGCCAATTTCACAATGTTTCTCTCAATAGGCATCCTTTCACGACACAGCGATATTGAAACATTGCTCAAAAATTCAACTAGAAGCCGATAGGAATCTATTATATTACAATAACAAATTAGAATTTACAAAAATACAAAAAAAACTATTTCTGTCAAAAAGTAGTTTCTTTTTCTAGAAGTTCGGTTTGGCTTTGGATACAAGGTATCAGTAGTGAATGTTTATAAAAAAAGAACTTTCGCGTATTATTTATATAGGTATATTAATTTTATTCTAGAAATGTATAAACATAATTTAAAGATATTATAATATTTTTTTATTATCTGCACATTTTGGTGATATTTTTGTATGCAACCGGGATGTCTAGTATGTAAAATTATATTTAAAAAGTTATTTGACAGCCACTCGATGCTGGCGGTCGCTTTTACTAAGTTTATGACTCTGGATACTGCGTTTCCACCCCGTGTTCTACATCGCGAGCGGCCTATCCGCGAAGACGCTGGTCCCACCGCCCGCGCCTCCCTAAGTCGAACAGATGTGGCTGCGGCTCTCTGTACGCGGGTCCGTTATTGTGATCGGTACAGCCTACAGGCCGCCATGGTTAAGCGTCGATACGTTTGTTGACGCATTGTCTGACACACTAGGCACATTTTCGTGGGCAAATAGTATTATTTTACTGGGTGACCTTAATATAAATTTACTGGATAAAAATTCGCAGCCACCAAATGCTGGAACGACTTGCCGCCGCCACTTCGTGACCTGAAATCATCACACACTTTTAACACGCACGTCAGAGCATTGCTACTAAACTCGCAAAATAATAATCTTTATACATGTCGTCGCGTGAAGGAAAGGGGTGTATCAGGATCATTGTCATCAGGGTGGTGATAACAGTATTAGGTCGTATTCGTCCAGATAAATTAAAGAAAAGGTTCACATTTACTCCACTGTATTTATTCCATTTCATTTTTGCACATCACTTATAATTTCACTAGAATTCAGAGCGGTATTACAAATGTAGGCAGTTGAGGTAATTTACTTTCTTATTTCAAAGGTGATTTTAAAATTACTTTATTTTTAAACGTAAATAACACTTTCTATTAACGAACTTCAAACGTAAACAAACGAAATGTGGAGACAGTTTCAAGACGCGTCACTCCTCGGCGGCGGTCGCGCCAAGAATGGCCGCCACTCGGCCCGAGTCGTGCCGTCGAGACTCTGTCAGCACGCCCTACCAGAGGGCGCACTCCCACTTCCGTTTTCATCGTCATGAGTCCGTACTATTGACCACATGAGTCCATACTATTGACCGTGATCCGTCACGGCCGTCCTGCTGTACACACGTCCTCGTGTGTAATCTGAAACATGAAAACCATAGCACAGTACTATATTCGCTCGGTCACTTCTGACCACAACACATCACCCAAATAAGTCTTGTGAATCATGTGATTGGATCTATCACGACTGCATTAACCCACCAATTCTTCACATAAAACATACGTCCATTATCATTTATCATACAAAACTTCTGTAGATTGAGAGATAACAACATCATCTTGTACATAAATTATTCTTTATAAGTTGCCGACATAAATTCAGCTACGACTTCAGTTCATTAGAGAGGCGTGACAAGGTATAACACCAGACGGTTCATAAACCGTATCACAATTACCACCAATGAAGAAGGTTTAATCATCGTCACCAGTGTTTTCCCCTTGATGCTCTTGTTGAGTGGGAAACAAGCCCCAATCACAGAGCTCGCGTATCGTCTCCGACGTCCATTACTGTAGGTACTTAGATTCACTACAAATATGTGACATACCTACATCAAATTTTCAGTACTCAGCAAAAGACCCAATGTTACTTCGAGTGGGATTGAAACACTCGTTCATTAAATGCCATATGATTTTTGGTCATCCGTCAGCGCCATCCTAATTTAAAAAGAATAAGTAATGTTACCATACAGAAGAAATGACACACAGGCGACGAACCACCACACGACGGACGCCATCAGTCGGGCCGCCACGCAATCAGGCCGCCACGCAACCAGGCCGCCACGCAACTGGACCTGCACACAAGCGAAATACCACACAGACTAGGTGCCACACAGGTTGGGTGTCACTCTGGTCAGTGCCACTCTAATCGTCAAACTATGAGTTTCTTCATCATATATCCTGTGTCACGTCTACCAAAGCACGATACAGGTAAGATGTCACACACGGGTAAATTTCACAGAGGCAAAATGCCACACATAAAAATGCCACACCGGCGAAATGCCATACAGCTAGAATGCCTCACAGGCTAAATACCACACAGACTTAATGTCACACAGACTATGCCACACAGGCGAAATGCCAAACAGGCGGGATGCCACACAGGCGGGAGCCACACAGGCGGGAGCCACACAGGCGAGAGCCACACAGGCGGGAGCCACACAGGCGGGTGCCACACAGGCGGGAGCCACACAGACGGGAGCCACACAGGCGGGACAAATAAATAGAAGCTGTCTATCGATTCTCAGCTCGTGGTCAATCCTTCGACCAAATCTGTACTAAGTCAGTGATAGGTAACAGTCTATCTGCTATCATAACCCGGTCAATAACGGTCTACGAGTTACACAACAAGTAATCGTCACAGATCCGAACAACTGTTTACGGTGTCATCTCTACAAAAACAACAAAATAAAATAAAATAAAAATAAACATTATTTCTACTGCCCAACATCAAAACTAAATCGGAAGTTTAATAATAAGAAGCTCTCACGTCTATTTGATACGCCAGTTATAGGTAACAATAGTCCATTTGTTGCCACACCAAAACTAAACAAGCAATAATCATCGTCATCGATTTTAACTGTTCGAACGAGTATACTCTATCTAGACTTTACGTAACGTTTAAGCTCCCATTTTGAAACCATTTAACAATGTTTGTAATAACGAAGGCATCCCATATCAAGCCGCCTTCTAAAAAAATTACAAAATAAAATTTGCTATCTACAGCCACAACATCCGAGACTTTCGGGGCTCTTAGCCCAATGAGTCACACACATGACTCCCGGGTCACTCCAAGTCAGCCAAATTAATCTGGATGTTTGACCTCAACAACAATTCAGGTACTTAAAAACTTGTACTGGCAGAAGGATATGAAATCTCACCATTGCTTACACTGTCTCATCTTACTGGCACAACAACAGAACTCAAAATAGTTACTTTATATCAGTAATCAAGGAAATTTCAGTACTCGAAGCTAAAAATAATTTATAAAACCGGCTATTGAACTATCACCAAAATATCTGGACTTTCTCCTCATCGTTATCGTTCAACACTTTCTCACAAAGCTTAAAACAACTACCTGCTATTAGCCACGCTCCCATAGCCTCCATCAGGCCGGTAAGCAACCATAAAACTCTTCCATAGGCTCCATTAGCCCACCATCACTGATAAAACACGATCACCTTCATCCGATGATGCAACAAATTTTGAGAAAACAAAACGATCACATAAATCTCATAAAAACCTCGGCTCGATAGTCGTCACGTATTGGGTTAGCGTCTTAGATTGATCCGTCTAACAAAGTCTTTATCCAGGTCAAACTAAGTCACATTGACTTAGTACACATGGTTTTCGGTCGAACTAAGTCACAGGTTTATCTTTAGTTACTCAAAACATAATTCGAAATTATCTACCGTCAATCAGTTCACTTACTCGTGTTTCCTTTTTTTTTTTTTTTTTCGTTAAATAACTTGATACTAACATAAAATTACGTTACTAACCAAACTACCTTTTTTTTTGTAGTATTAAAAGAAACGTATATCGGTGATCCCATTTTTACCGCGGATATCTTATCTCTCTATTCTACAACATTGGGAAACTACGACCACAATAACAAACATTATACTGAAATATGGAAAATTTCGTTCGAATTTCTCCTGTTAAATGTAAACAAACACGCTAATAATTTTTCTCTTTTTTTCTCTCGATACATGTTTGCACCCTCCCGCTCGCATAGAAATCGCGGAGATCGCGGGGTCGTTATTGAATTTGCACATTCGAAGCCTATGTGAAGCCTATCCTATCTCTAAGACAACATCCTAAAGTACACCAGCTAATTGTTCCACAAACTCACTGCTACGGCATCCCTGCCACACTGTTATTATCAAATATTTACTTAATCAGTAATCTGGAACGACTTATGGTGACGGGAAAAGTCGAAGGCAAGAGACCCAGAGGCCGAAGTCCGAAGAGATGGGTGGACCAAATATCCGAACGATTCATCGAAACCGATGGAGACATGCAGTTTACCGAAGATGTCAGGATCCTCAGCAGTAAGGCAACGATCAAGAAGAAGAAGTCAGTCAGCAGCAGCACCACCATAACTATGCTTACGTACTCAATTTATAAAAATAATAGCACTATGCTTTCCAAGTATTTCTTATTCTTGTTTTCTGATAACTGACGTGATGTTGGTAATACGTAAAATCATAGCGCACCATGTTTCAAGATGGTAAAATAATCTTAGATTAAATAACACTTTTTTTACTATAAACACTGTTTGACATTGGGACGGATTTAACATAATTCTTACTATTTTTGTGGAGTGATTTTTTTTCTTAGTAACTTTCTATCAGACAGCCTACATTAATTGACATAGGTACCCGCAAAAGCTAACATTTTTAAACTTAGCAGTAGTTTTTGACATTTTTACCAACAAATTGTAACACTGACGTAACTGACGTTGTTTATGTTTTGTTTACATTCTTTCTATTTGTAGTTTCACTAAAGATACAAATAAACCTGCCATTCTCTCTACTAAGGGTATCAATAGTGTTTCTGTCAGAATACTTTTCTTAATTGTCAAAGTAAATAACTCCTAAAATCCGCTAGGGAGCCTCTTCAGCACAGGTTTTTACTAAATAATAATTATGTATAGGACTCACCAGATAGAGAGGAACTGTTAATATCACATCATTTCTCAGTCATGTACACTCGCAGATTGTCTACCATCGTCGTCCCATGTTGAAACAATCACGTTGAGGCTACCAGTCCAGCGTTGCATTCCAATGTTGTTCTCGTAGGTGAAGCGAACCGTTGTGCACCATTGTTATGCAATAGAAGAAAATAATTGTATTAGTAAAACAAAAATAAAAAATTAATATACACCGTTTTTAATTGTTTGATTTTATTTAATCTGCAGTAATCTAAGCAATTAATTTACTTGTGGTGTCAAACCACACTGCTAAATGAATCTAAATGTAAGCGTTTACTTTAAAGTCATTGAATAAACTTTAGCTGGCTAATTTAGAACTACGCAAATTATTTAACTAACTCAATTTTATATTTAAAAAGGAAAATATTTTACATGAGTAATCTAAATTAAATTTAACAAAAACAAAGAAGCCATACCAAAGTGCCGTCCATAGTAAGTTTCACTAGATTTTTAATAATGTTGTCGATATCCCAGTGGTGCTCTCGAAGGCCCGGGGTCTGCCTTGACCATGACCCATTTGGTACAGATGATCTGCTGTTTACTTTATGAATCCTCCAATCTTTCTGACGAAGTCTTTGTCTTATATCTCGGGGTGTTTGGACTCTTGGCTGCGCTTTGAACATGTTAAATCATTTTACATTTTAATGTAGGCAACTCAACTGGATCGAGTAATCACCTTTCTTTTATTATTACGCTTTCACGTAGCGTATCTGCATTTTCTTTGTTGCTTTTCATCATACCATCTCTTGGGCGTTGCGTTTGTCATCACCGCTTCTGATGTCGTCGCGTGAAGGAAAGGGGTGTATCAGGATCATTGTCATCAGGGTGGTGATAACAGTATTAGGTCGTATTCGTCCAGATAAATTAAAGAAAAGGTTCACATTTACTCCACTGTATTTATTCCATTTCATTTTTGCACATCACTTATAATTTCACTAGAATTCAGAGTGGTATTACAAATGTAGGCAGTTGAGGTAATTTACTTTCTTATTTCAAAGGTGATTTTAAAATTACTTTATTTTTAAACGTAAATAACACTTTCTATTAACGAACTTCAAACGTAAACAAACGAAATGTGGAGACAGTTTCAAGACGCGTCACTCCTCGGCGGCGGTCGCGCCAAGAATGGCCGCCACTCGGCCCGAGTCGTGCCGTCGAGACTCTGTCAGCACGCCCCACCAGAGGGCGCACTCCCACTTCCGTTTTCATCGTCATGAGTCCGTACTATTGACCACATGAGTCCATACTATTGACCGTGATCCGTCAATATATATATAATTCTTCTGTGAGTGTGTATGTCACTGAACTTCTCTCAAACGACTGGACCGATTTTGATGAAATTTTTTGTGTGTGTTCAAGGGGATCTGGGAATGGTTTAGATTAGAGATGTAACGAATATCCGGCCACTATCCGGTATCCGGCCTATCCGGCCATAATTTACTATCCGGCCGGATACCGGATAATGCGTTAATATCCGGCCGGATACCGGATAGTAAAAAATGTATGAAAAGCCCCATAAAAGTGATTTCGCTCATCGAAAATATATGCCCTTCTGTAGCAGTCGAGTAAAAAGTCGTATCAAAACGTTTAAAAACCATAAATATTAATCAAAGAACTATTGATTATGTCGGCATCGGCACCTATTCTACTCGTATCGTTCATTTGGTAGGCTAGCAAATTTTTTTAATAGTTTTCTGGTCTCTTCTTTTTGCACTATGCCTTTTCCATTAGCTGGAGTCAGCTCTCCTTGTCTGCTTCCTCCATTTCTTTCTATTTTAAGTAGTAGCAGCGTCAATAACATTGTCCTTCAGGTCCCGTTGGTCCGCCGTCAGCCAGGTGGCGTGTGGGTGTCTTCCGCGTCAGCGAGTCGTCGTCGCCAAATTTAGGGCTACTTGCACTAAGGTGATCTTTGGGGCGGTGGAGCACATGCTCACACCATCGCATTGAGCGTTCTTTAATTTTCTCGGGCATAGTTGTGATTTTGTAACTTCCACGAGTGTGGACATTACGTACTTTGCCCAACAGGGTGACTCCCGCTGATCAGCATAAATACGCATTTTTATCGTGTGTAGTTTTGACAAGTGCTGTTTAATATTATAATGTACTTAGTGTAATAATTTAAAGTCAATCAAGATATATAATGATATTATATATATGAAAAAATATTATCCTGGATTAAAAATATAAATTTCTTTATATTTAGAGGTAGTATACGATGTCGTTTATCCTCTACGATGCTGTGGGCTAATGTGTAAGCCCGTATTTTGAAACTATCAATCCGTATGAGGGCGGAAGAATTGTTCAGTTCAACGTTCAAATTATTCACATTAAACGAAAACTTTAAATTACATAAACACACGCAGTCGTATAAAGTTCCACGCTGCGATTACAGCTTGCACAAACTTGTTCAGAGACGACTATGACCTGTGAATATCCGGCCGCCGGATATCCGGCTATCCGGCCAGGAGGCTGGCCGGATATCCGGTATCCGGTATCCGGCCAAATAACTATCCGTTTCATCTCTAGTTTAGATTCACAATTTTGATTAGATTCAATTAGATTCAAAATGGTATTTAGACTTAAATGGTAAATAGACTTTTGGATTCGGATAAAATGTTATTGCGCGGATCATTAACTTTAGGATCATTAACTTTGGTGTAGGGTAGGTGTAGGGTAGGTGTAGGGTAATTGTAGGGTAGGTGTAGGGTAGGTGTAGGGTAGGTGTAAGGTAGGTGTAGGGTAGGTGTAGGGTAGGTGTAGGGTAGGTGTAGGGTAGGTGTAGGGTAGGTGTAGGGTAGGTGTAGGGTAGGTGTAGGGTAGGTGTAGGGTAGGTGTAGGGTAGGTGTAGGGTAGGTGTAGGGTAGGTGTAGGGTAGGTGTAGGGTAGGTGTAGGGTAGGTGTAGGGTAGGTGTAGGGTAGGTGTAGGGTAGGTGTAGGGTAGGTGTAGGGTAGGTGTAGGGTAGGTGTAGGGTAGGTGTAGGGTAGGTGTAGGGTAGGTGTAGGGTAGGTGTAGGGTAGGTGTAGGGTAGGTGTAGGGTAGGTGTAGGGTAGGTGTAGGGTAGGTGTAGGGTAGGTGTAGGGTAGGTGTAGGGTAGGTGTAGGGTAGGTGTAGGGTAGGTGTAGGGTAGGTGTAGGGTAGGTGTAGGGTAGGTGTAGGGTAGGTGTAGGGTAGGTGTAGGGTAGGTGTAGGGTAGGTGTAGGGTAGGTGTAGGGTAGGTGTAGGGTAGGTGTAGGGTAGGTGTAGGGTAGGTGTAGGGTAGGTGTAGGGTAGGTGTAGGGTAGGTGTAGGGTAGGTGTAGGGTAGGTGTAGGGTAGGTGTAGGGTAGGTGTAGGGTAGGTGTAGGGTAGGTGTAGGGTAGGTGTAGGGTAGGTGTAGGGTAGGTGTAGGGTAGGTGTAGGGTAGGTGTAGGGTAGGTGTAGGGTAGGTGTAGGGTAGGTGTAGGGTTAGAACGCTACGCGAACGAAGTCGCGCCGGGTCCACTAGTAAGTGATATACTTAGCCCTTACCACCAGGGTTACAGGCTGGCGGCGCTGGCGTTCACGTTTGTTCCATATTTCTCCTGCACATGTAGGTATATATTCTGTACTTATATATGTTGCTATATGTCCTGTCTCGTTGCGAATTTTATTGCTCGTTGCTTGCTTTGCTTGTATGGCTCATTTTAAACATTCACATTGATATTTATTTACATTCACTTTTTCTGACATTTAATTTAATTACACCAAAACATTCACATTGACATTTACTTTACATTATTTTTTTCTAATATTTAATTCAATTACGTAGGTAGATAACATTTATTAAAACAGTGAAATAACCATAATCGAAATGTCACATGTATTATATTAGGTATACTCAGTACTCACCCGTAAACATTACTTCCTACAATGTTACCGAACTTTACACACTTACAGCATACACATTACCCAGCAATATTATAGTTTATGTATTAGATGAAAATATCTCTATTTATTACACACTTTCGTCCGTACTTCACTCAGCGGGTCCCACTGAAAACCAGCGCTTCGGTTCGCACCGGGGCAAAATGCTGAGTGAGGTCCCTTTTGCACATGCATTACATACACTACTAACACACACCACTTATCTACTACTATACGCATCGACACTGTGCTAGCTTTTATTTGCTTCTGCTTTTATGTGCTTTTTGTTAATTTTTATGTACTTTTTCTTTTCTTCTGTGTTACAAAATGTCGTGTTTTCCAAATTTTTGTGTTGTGGTGTTTCTGTTTGTGTAAATAAATATTTTTTATTCTTATTCTTTATTCTTATTATTCTTATTACGTTTGGCTAAACTCAGTCGTCTAAATTCAAAAGCTTTATGCTATGCGAGAACAAATAAAAGTGAAAAAACTGCTTAAAAATTAAGATCTATGTTTGTATCACGCCTTTTGAAAAGCGCAGCGACGCGCGATATAAGTGATACAAAAATTGACATTATTCTATGAGCAATACATTCCACATTTATTTTCTCTCACCTTTTTTGAATTTAGTCGACTGAATTTAGCCAGGTGTAATAAGCGCATAAATTAGGAGAATTTCTGAGAACCCATGAACGGCTGCGTTTGTGGAGTGGGTTGCCAGTGTTGGCGGTGTTGGCGGTGCACCAGCGTCGAGTCGTTTGTTGATGATAGGCGCAGAGTGACATCTCGTCTACTATTAAGTACCAGAGCAAAAAAATTTGCCAGTCTAAAACATAGATAATCTTTTTTATACAGGAGCAGAGAGTACGTACCGAGTTTAAATACGAGACAAAATGTCACACATCTCTAAAACACACACTAATGCGAATGCAGGGATGGAACAAGGAAGTCCATCTGCAGATAAGTTATATTTTGCTACGAATTTCTACTCGTAACGAACACGAACAAATCTGACGAAGTCGTCCGGAGCGAAATACGCCCTTTTTTTAACCTTGTCCTTATAATTTAATATTGTCATTATAATAAAAGGTAAGATGTCTAGTGAATCAAACCCATGCCCTGATACCTACCACCATCTTTTTTATCTCTCGATCCTACATACCGTTAATCGGCAGTGCTTGGTTTTGCAAAAAGGAGAGTTATGATTTTGACCGGTATGAATGTTTATTTGTTGCCTCATTACTTCTAAACTAAGTAGGTACCTACTTACTTATCGTTAGAAGTATCTTCATTATCCACAGGTTGGCCTATGTGACTTCACAATAAATTGAATATGATGCCCTCTAGAGGACATAGTCATGAACAAAATAATAATAATGAAAAGGATAGGTACATTCAATAACAAACCATATAATAATGATGCACCAGGACAGAAGGAACTTGCATCTACTTATTATCTTGTTCTTCAAAATGTTTACAACGCAACACTTCCAAATTGCAACTCAGACTTCGCCATGTCTGGTCTTTAGGAAACCTAGAAAAACAAATAAATGTAATTAAATGTAAATACGCGTCCGTTAAGTTGTTTCATAAAATGTCTGAACATTTAAAATGTAATTTAGGTACATTTTTGATATGAAACCCTAATTAGTACATATAAAATTGAGAACCGCTATTTACAAGATTTAAGTATTAAAATTTTATACAATTAATACTAAATCTGACCCTGTTAGCATCATAATATTTTCGAACACCGAAATATTGCTCCATTTGCCAATAATTTTAAATCTATCTTTAATGGCAAGTTGTTTTAAGGTAAAGCATTTCAATTATAGCAAATTCATACTATTACGATTCATATTTTTGTCAAAATTTCTAAAATTGATTCCCGATCGCCGCGACCACGAATGAAATTACTTACCGATGAAAGGATAATTCAGGTGTATTTCCATACTTTGCGCTTTCACACAAATGTGCACTAAATTACACCGTCTTTTAATTGATTTGATTTAAATTTGATTTGAATTTACAATTAATAAAATTTACACAGATGTGTTTTTTTGCGGGTAGTTCGCAAGGTTAACATAACTGCTCCAAATTTATTTTAATTTAATTAATTATTAAACTCTATCAACCTTAATTTTCGCGGTTACTGCTTAAATTCAAGTTTTGCCTATTATAAATCGTAAAATTGTATTTAGAATTGCAATAGAACCTGTATAAAAATGTCCAAGTGTGGTGCGTGTCGTAATAACCTCTCTACCAAAGACATAATAAAGTGTTCTCAAACCAGTTGCCAGCGAGGGGACAACACACCTGTAAAAAATGATGGGACCTCTACTGTAAAGCCTATCTCTTTACTTAAAGAATCATTGGATAAGAGTGTTTCTAGCTCGCCATGTCTGGACAATACAGCATTTCTGAAGAGTTTACGAGATGATATACTGGGCGCGGTACGTAGTGACCTACCTACATGCGTACAAAAAGCCTTGGATACTGCACTAATACCATTAACCAAGAAATTGGAGTCTTTGGAAGAATCTGTCAACGTAATGAGTGATATTTTTGATGATTTTAAGTCTACAATCGTAAATCAGAACGCTACTATTAAGAAACTTCAGGACGAAAATAACTCTCTCAACGAAAAAATAACTATGTTGTATAACAGACTGACACAGATTGAGATCTCATCGTCCAATCGATCAATGGGTCCGTTAACAAAACGTTGAAATTTTTGGAATACCGGAAAAGGACAAAGAAAACTTACCAGATATTCTGGCACACCTGGCTGACCATATCAACTTCGAGTGCAGTAACTTTCAAAACGATTGCATAGAATTCGCTCACCGTGTTCAAGCTAAACGGCCCGCTAGTGGTGTACCTAGAGCTATTGTAGCCAGATTTAAAAACCGTACCTTAAAGGACCACTTCCTTTCTGCAGCCAGAACGAAGCGGAATATCACCACAAAAGATTTGCATCTGATTGAGGAGGGCGACAAACCTAACTCAATATTCATCAACGAGCACCTCACCACCAGAAACAAAATCCTGTTGAATAAGTGTAAAGCTGAAGCTAAGGCAAAAAACTACGAGTACGTGTGGATAAAAAACTGTCGTATTTATGTAAGGAAAGCCAAAAATCATCCATTCATATTAATTTCTACAGAAGAAGACATAAAAAAGATAGTTTAAATATCGTCACTAATTAAATTTTCGTTTTGTTTACTTTTAATGTGTCACTAATCAACTCCCTGCATGAAAGCATACACTACAAACATATTGATCGAACACACACATTCTACAAAGTATTATACTTCACACAATCATTTCTTTACTTCAATGAACACTTTAACTATCACAGCAAATTACACTCTCAATACTTACGAGTTTATTTATTACTTTACCTGCTGCTTATGTATCCTAAATCATACCACTTCTTTCGCATAATAATAACATTTATCATCGGCACCGGGCTCAATCGTGCCTGTAATGTAATTCGTACTCACTTTCTACTAGACCGTTGCCATTATTATCGAATATATCCTATTTATTATATAAAATAAATGGCAAATCTAAGCATATTCTACCAAAACGTACGTGGCCTGCGAACTAAAACTACTGAGTTTTACAACAATGTGTCGATAGCAGATCACGACATTATACTTGTTACCGAAACTTGGTTAAAATCCGATGTACTAAACTCCGAGCTAAGTGATGACCGGTATAACGTATACAGGCGCGATCGAGGGTCGCGGGGCGGGGGTGTAATGGCTTTATGTAAGAAGCGTTTGGGTGCAAGGTTGCGAGTGGACTGGCGCGACGATGCTACCGTGCCCGAGATCGAGTACCTGTGGTTATCGGTGCACGGATCAACAATAGGCGCTGAGCATTGTCTTAATATCTGTTTGGTTTACATGCCGCCCGACGTTGATCTCTGCCAACGCGTTGCTCACTTCACGGAATCTGTTAATCGATTAGTGACAGCGCAGCCCCAGGACAGCTTTTTAGTGATCGGTGACTTTAATATGAGCTTTGTATCGTGGAATAGTTATGGGCCCACTTACTCAAATAGGGGAAATTTGGATCTGCGAGATGTTGTGTGAACCTTGTAAACACTTTTCGTTTTATAGGCCTAAATCAATTAAATCAATTTAAAAATAGTGCTGGAAACACATTGGATCTGGTTTTTACCAGCTTCTCAGCTGATCTAAATGTTTGCGATGTTCCTCAGGTTCCTGAGGATCACTTTCACACGACGCTTGAAATAGATGCTTCTGATTTGACAGTTCGCCCTGCGCTGAGATTGAAACAGCAAAAGTTTCTGTTCAGGAAAGCAGAATATTCAGATGTTAATTCAGCTTTACAGTGCAATGATTGGGAATTCCTGTTGAATGAAGGCACTGTGGAAAATGCAACTAAAACGTTTTATAATAAACTTTACACCGTCATAAATAAATATGTACCTCAAGCGACGCTTGGCAGTTCGCGCAGTTATCCTGTCTGGTTTAGTCGCTCCTTAATTAATATGATTAAAGAAAAATCTAATTCACTCTCGTTGGAAAAGGTATAAAAACAAATTAGACTATGACGCTTTCGCACTTTTACGTACAAGAGTAAAATCTATGCAAGCTAAATGTTATAAAACTTATCTGCTTCAAGCCCAAGATAATATTAAATCCAATCCAAAGCTAGTGTGGTCTTTCGTGAAATCTAAAAAGAATGTTAGCTCAGGTTACCCCAGTGTAATGAAATACCAGGCCAAAAACATTAGTGGTCTGCAAGACATTTGCGACGCCTTTAGTGATTATTTCCAATGCATGTTTTCGGTGCCACTAGGATCATATCCTACGCATCAACCCATAGATAATAATTTTCCAAAAATATTAAGCAAATTAGTGTTACAAAAAGAGCAAATTGAGAAATTGCTAAAGGGTTTGGACGTGGGAAAGGGTGCAGGTAGTGACAGCATTCCTCCTATATTTTTTGTTAAATGTGCAGAATCATTGTCAATACCTGTAACTATTTTATTTAACCGTTCTCTTAAGGAGGGCATCTTTCCATCAATCTGGAAGGAGGCGCTTATAATTCCATTGCATAAAAAGGGAACGAAGAGAGAAGTTCTCAACTACAGGCCAATTTCAAAACTGAATGTTCTAAGTAAGTGCTTTGAAAAGATTGTTTATGGGGATATTTGTAACGTGGTAATGCAGGGTGTCCCGGAGGAGCAGCACGGCTTTATAAAAGGACGATCGACCACGTCCAACTTATCCGTCTTTATCGGTGATGTATTGGACAGTGTGGGGTTTCAGTCTCAGGTTGACGTGATCTACACGGACTTCGAAAAAGCTTTTGATCGTGTTGATCACGTCATCCTGCTGCGGAAGCTGCAAGAGCTTGGAATTCACGGGGACCTTCACAGATGGGTTCAGTCGTACGTGTCTAGCAGGCTGCAGGCTGTCGCCATTGGCGGATGCAGGTCGGGATACAAAGTCATTCCATCCGGTATTCCGCAAGGATCTATCCTCGGTCCTCTGCTCTTTGTCGCCTACCTATACGATATAACTCGTCATATTCATCATGATCAGTGCCTTCTGTACGCAGATGACACTAAGATTTATCATAAAATAAACACTCTCAAGGATTGTATTGAGCTTCAAAATGACCTGGACCGACTCTCTCAATATTACGTTGATAATAGAATAGGGTTGAATATCGACAAATGTATGTTGTTATCATTTACACGAAGACCTTCTCCTATTAGTTTTGCTTATAGTCTGAACAACACTCAAATACAAAGGCAACAATTGGTCCGGGACCTGGGAGTACTGTTGGATGCCAAACTTACTTTTGCTCATCACATAGACTACATTACCGATAGAGCGTATAAAAACTTAGGATTTATATACCGTGTTACTAAAACTTTTACCAGTGTCAGTTGTATAAAAGAGCTATATTTTGCATACGTACGTTCTATACTGGAGTATTGTAGTACTGTATGGAACCCGCAGTACGTCACATATGAGCATGCTTTAGAGAGTATTCAGAGGAAATTCATGAAATATATAAATTTTAAAACTCACAGTAATGACAAGGACTATACAAAAAACACCACATGAATACTCTTCGTGAGCGCAGGCAGCTCTTGGACATGTTAATGCTACATGACGTTTGCTCGGGCGCACTTGACTGTCCTCAACTTACGGCTAAAATATTGAGTATTCGAGCACCTAATACACGCACAAGGCATACAGCTCTCTTCCATAACCAAAAGAGCCAGTCAAATTATACAGCAAATAGCATGACCAATCGCTTGCCGCGTTCATATAATAGACATTTCTCGCAACTAGATATATTCTGTCTATCCAAAAATAGTTTTAGACGTGCTATTTTAAATCAGTTTTCATCGACAATATTTACGACAAATGTATAAAAAAAAAAAAAAAAAAAAATTACCGTCACGGGGCCCTAAACTAATTACATATGACACAATAATCAACTTTGTATAATACTACTTACTCTGGGGTTCGTACCCGGTATCTCGGGGTTCGGGTCGGACTCCGTAACCATTAGGCCACCGATGCTCATTGCCATGTGAACCAACGCTTATCGAGCAAAACATTTCTGTCGCCGCCACCGAGTACCTACACTGTGTTCACTGATCTCTCACACACAAAAACACACTACACACACTACACTTACCTACACTTTACAAAAACACATTCATACCTTACATTCACAACTACTTCTCCGTGCAGGGAGATTTGCTACGAGTCAAATTTATTTCTACCTCCTATTTAAGATTTAATTAAAATTAAACATACCTACCCATATAGCTTAAATTTTATATTTTTTGGAAACAAAGTGTGAATCAGTAATTGGATTATGTATGGAATAATAGACTAAGTATACATTTGTAACAAAAGAAAGCTGTTGATTCATGTTAATAAACAAAATAAAAATAAAAAAAATAAAATGTTTCAAAAGAAACGTCAGGTCGTTGTTAGCTTGAGCAACATGTCTTACGTTCAAAACATTGCGCGCGTCATTTTCTTACAGCTTATTACTATTATAGGATAGCAAGATTCATAATCATTGTAGAGTGAGCGAACAGGGAATATTTGTGATTTGTGTTTAGTCTGTTATGTCTGTGGTCTAAAATATATATAAATAAACAGAATCCTTTCGTTTACAAATTTGTGTCTGACAATCAAATTGCTTGTCACTCTGACGTGGGCATGAGTTTTATCCATGGACTTACTACCCAAAGGGACTGCGCACTGCTTTGACTAATACCGGGCAGAGCGAGAGTCACCATCGATAGTCCTGTGTCCCTTTCTAGTGTTGCCACCATTGTTGATGCAAATTCCGAATTACTTTTATTACTTAGCGCGGACACCGACCTACCGATCAGGGCCAGGCAGAGTCGGACCGGGTGCAATCTGAAGGTCATATTTTCATGGGTCCAGCTCAAGGTTTCCCTGCTACTTGGAACCCATTGGTCCTAAAATACTAGTTTCTAGAGAGAAATTATAGTACTTGTTGACCTACATTTAGAATGACGGCTGTCAAACTTAACACTGCAATAACTCCTAAACTATTGGTGCTAGAACACTAGTTCCTAAAGAGAAATGATAGTGCTCGTCGAGATCTACATTTCGGACGGCAGCTGTCAAACTTAGAACTGTTGTAACTCGGAAACTATTGGTCTTACAACACTAGTTCCTAGAGTAATATAATAGTACTCATTGAGATCTACATTTAGGATGACAGTTTTAAGTTTGACAGCTGTCACCTGAAATGTAGATATCGACGAGTACTATCACTTCTCTTTAGAAACTAGTGTTGTAGGATAAATCGTTACCGAACTCTTTTATCTGTTTTGTGGAACAAAACGTCGTAGGTTGATAATTATGTCGACTCGACGTTTGTCGGAGAAACGTTCAGTAGATCAAATGGTATTTTGACAACTACTTTTCGGATTGTACAGATTACCCCATAATAATACCAAATTGACGGTAAATATATTTCTCCAATAATGGCAACACCAAACATGACACTTGTCAATTTAGAATGACGGTGATTATGCCAATAACATTGTGTTTACACTGTTAGAAAGGGACAAAGGACTATCGATGGTGACTCTCGCTCTGCCCGGTTTTAGTCAAAGCAGTGCGCAGTCCCTTTGGGTAGTAAGTCCATGGTTTTATCTAAATGGGCCGCTAACTTTCCAATCTTTTTGATAAGTACCTTTATAAAGTACAGGGGTACCCCGACTTTAGGTTACTTTGACTCATTGCGGAAAAATGAGTATATTTTACTAGCAATAATAAACTATATAGAGGAAATATAACTTGACGCTATTGAGTAGTCTATAACCTTAATAAGCTGCCTTCGTTATTGTTCACAATTTAAAATTTGTCGGTTTATACTGGACAAAGTTTGGTGACAATGTCTACTACGTCAATCATAATCATAATTCCATGAAGGAGGGCGCTAGGTCTTTTTCCGAAACGTCATTATTCTAATTTCACAATCGGGACATGTTAAGTTTCTTTTTCCGTCACGTACCTACTTATCCATGTTCCATTGTAGCGACATTTAAATTCTATCACAGAATACTACATCCTTCCGGTGTTGCTAAATAAAAGGCAGAACTAGCGAAACCATTGACAGGTCACCTCTGTCTCCGGTCAATCTTTATGTTACTGGAATTTGTCTGATTTTTATTGTAGGTCAGTAATAAGACTCAGTAAGTGACATTTGTTTACACACACAATTCACACATTTTAAAGGTATGTTCCGGGTTTCCTACCGCGTACCTTTGTTGACGAGTAACCCGATATTTTGACGCAGTTGCATGCATCATGATCACGTGACGTACTAAAATGTGGGATAATAACTGCGACAGTTTAAAACATTATGCGCTATCATGTGTAGGAAACTGATAGACCTATTACCTTCGAGTTGGTGGATGGACTAGACATTACTTCAAATCACAATAATTTTATAATAATGCACATCATATCGACACTTACACTTTTATTTATAAACATACAGAGAGATAATATTATTCAAAAAGTAATATCACTTTATAAGCTATAATTATAGAGAATATTATAATGATCGGCATTTGAATGTAATCATATTTAAAAGTAAAATGTTTCATCAAAAGTACTTACAGACATACTTATACGTATGTCATAGCAATAACCTGTATAGGTACGTCATATGAAAGGCACTCGTTTGTACTGTCCCTGGTCTGAGGCGGGTTTCCGCTAACATCTATCTAGTTACATCATAATAAAATTCGTAAACTTAATGCTAATTTAATAAGCGTGGCGTTGCGTCCAAAATTGTACATCAACAATGCTACTGCCTGGCCTATTGCTGACAGCATGCGGCTCAGATCTGGATCCGGATAGCGTAACAATAACGAAGTGCACGTGTTCAGCAATAAGGGTGACGTCAGTGCTTCCTGTCCAGTGCGCTGCCGGGAGCAGCGAGCGCTTAGGCGGCGCTGTACACGGCTGGCCGCTTGTCGTCCATCTTGTAGTAGTAGCTGCGGATCACCAGCAGGAAGTACGTGCTCAGCAGGATAGTGACGATATTCTTGATGATGTTACCGGCGTCGATCGTGTTTGCGAAGCTCGCAAAGAACATGATGATGGAGATCACAAGGAAGATCACGGCGTAGATCAGGTAAGCCTTGATGTGGCCGCGTTTGTGCTGCGGACATAGAGGGGAGAGTGAGTGTGGATATGGGCAATGCGTGAACATGTGTTGGACCTGGGTTCTTGGCACAGAAAATTTAGACGTGATGATTCTAAAATACGCACATGGAGGCAAAATTCGACCATTTGTATTGATTTAACGCTTGAAATTTTTATGAATCTATGCTAATATTATAACGGGAAAAGATTTATATTTTTACTTGTAATAAATAGACTTTAAAACTTTTTGGACATAGGCGACTTTTTATCCCGTTAAAATAATGGGCACTCTTGGGAAAGTTTACAGAGATCCGAACTACACGCGGGTGAAAGCCTCTGAGGACGGCTAGTACATAATAAATTGCTACAGGCGGCGGCGACCGCTTTTCATCAGTTGGCCCGCTTTTCTGTTAAAAATACACTGCAGCAATACTCCAATCATGGAATCCGAACTACGCTATTAATATTTTAACTATGTTAGAGGTTTTTGTGGAGATGTGTTTGTTTTGTGGAGATTCGTTACCTGGTGCAGCCCGACCAACAGCACGATTGTGAAGGCGAGGAGGAAGAACACGACGATCAGCAGCACCACCGAGACGACGAGGATGCCGATGCCGGCCTCCTGCGTATGCATATCCTCGTCGCCGCTGCCGTCTCGGGTCGCGATCACGGCGCCCGCCGTTAGGCCCAAGATGCCCATCCCGATCATCAGGATCTCACCGATCTGGCAACGGACGGCAACCGCGTCAAGTAGACAGAATATTAAATATTCTGCGTGTGCAATGTGGGAAAACTAGGCGGGGACTATCATAGAAGGAATGTGGAACAAGAATGTGTTAGATATCTACCAGTCCTTACTAGGATTGCACGGTGGATTATGATATACTCGTAATTACTTCCAGATCTCGGCAATTGGCAGATTGTGGATCGATAATAATGATGAATGTTTCAATGCTTGAAAGGTCAGTATTTTCGCAATAGCGTTTTCTCTTGTTATTATTTTCAAAAATACAACCCCCGTGGTGGCCAACAAACGCGCAGGTTTCAGACGTGAACCCTTCAGTCTTGGACTGTTACTGGATGTTGATGAAACTCCCGATGAAGTACTGAATGAGCACTCACCAGGTTGATGTAGGCGATGATGAGGCAGCCGGTGCGCAGCTCGAAGCAGCCGCAGCAGGTGTCGAACACGAGCTTCGGCATGGTGGATCCGGATTACCTGGAACGCCCAAACAACACACAGATTACTATTGATCGTTTTTGTAAGTCTTTTTTACACTGATTAGGTACACAAGAAATTAAAAAACATAAATGCGCACAAGGCTTCTGTCTACATTTTTATTTAATACTATCGTATCTATGGGTAAACATTTATATGGAAATGTCAACAAACCATGATATCGTATGATAAGATGTGAATATAAAGTTAAAACCTTTTCGGCAATTAGAATGTAGTGGTGGTCTGGTTGAGCCCAGTGACTCGATGTAACTACCTATAGGTATCTGAGAGATTTCAATTTTAACAATTTTACATAGATTCGTATCAATAGTAAAGTATTTAGCTGGAAATACGTATTATTCATCACTGTTCATTCATCAATATTAGTATTTATAACTTTTGTCAACTATTACTATCTGTTTCAATATCTCTATAACTATTCCATCGTCGGCATATTTTTTTTCTAAGCTAGGCAACGAATTTTTGTTTTCGCTAATGTATAATGTACGCAGGGACATTAAGTATTCAGTATTTACAAAGTCCGCGTGTTTGCGGTTACATATTTGAAAATCAAAACTTCATTAAGTAAAATTTCAAAGGACTACAAATGAAAGCAGCCGGCGAGTATCAGATCAATTAACAGGCATTATTCGATAATTAAATAATTAAAATTATTTGAACTTTTGCAATTAAACCAGTTTATAATTAATATTTTTGCCTTTTAACGATTTGGCCAATAGTGCAATGGAAACAGAGCAAAAAAAAAATTGTCAGTTTAAATGAAGGTACCTAACTTTCCAATCTTTTTGGTAATAGATAATCCTACCAAAAACGTAAATGTGAATATGGGAGCAAAGTTCAACATTATGATAAATATGGTGTGGTTGTCGACTTCAGCCACAAAAGACTGAGTGCCACTCGCCACTTCTCTTTTCTTGGCTTGAACTTGGCTTGGCACGCCCCCGCGTATCTAGATTTAAACGTTGATATTCCAGGATTTGGTCAGCTAACCTTTAAAAAAAATGACCATTGTTATTTTAAAATTTGATCTTTCAGTCGTAGTCTTTTGATGCTCAATGAAGGTTTGATTTAGTAATAAGTAAGCTGTTTTGTGTGCGGGGGTTTCCTGTTCGTGTTCTCGTTGTTGCCGGCGAATAGAGGTTACCTAAGTACTAGAACGAGTAAGGATAATTAATTTACACTCGACACGATGTTTTTCTTTCTTTTTGCACTTGGGATTTAGTATTCAGTAACATGTACGTTGTTAGTAAGCCCAAAAGGTGTTTAAAAATTAATTAAATGTTATTTAAATTGACACGGTTAATTTGCATTTCGGTACCTACCTAAGCGGAAGATCACCGATGCGCTGGACCGACCAAGTAAAAGCTGCAGTTAATGGTTCTCTCTATGAGTGTACTAGGAAAGCAGCAGTTCGAGAGGAGTGGCGCCGGATACTGAAGCGTGCTGCCAATCCTCAACCGACGACCACGACCACTCTGTCAGAGTGTAGCAACTTAGAAGAAGACCTACCTAAGTATTTACTATTATATTTACCTACATTGTTAAGTTAATTTTTTGGGAATGTTGTCCCTAACACGCTTTTATTTACCTTGCAAATAAATATTGATGTCCATTATTGACTAATTTATAAAGTTTATTTAGGTGTATTGTCTATATATATTTTAATTTTGTTATATGTGTATATTCATATGTAGGTGTTTATTTCTACTTTGTATTAGGTTCGCTAGTTTAAGTCCATGTTGTTAACTTGTCTGTACATAAGCGGTTCTTTAGTCAAAGGTTGCCATCGCTTGCAGCGATAGGGCCGCCTTGCCCACCTTTTTCTTTGTACTTTGTTATGTAATTATTCTTGTGTGAGCAACAAAGAATATATCTATCTATCTGTCAAGGTAAATCTAAATATAAGGAATCAGAATTAAGTAGTTACGAGGAATAAATTTACACTTTTAATCGCTTCGCTTGGATATTAATTTTAGTGCACACTGTCATTAGTTTACTTAAATGTCAAACTAACAAAAATATTGGTAAACTGAATCCTGTAAATCACGCGCCACGGGGGCCACGGGGGCCACGGAGCGGCAGCGTGGCCTCGCTGAGATAAATCGAGACGATACTGTTCGCTGGTCGGTACCAAACACCAGACTATGGTAGGGACAGTAGGATTATCAAATTTCTAGGTAGGTCAACAAAAAAATACGCGTGTTGCACGTGTTATTTATTTTGTGCCCCGAATTACATAATCCGTTGCTGTTTAATGTAAATAAAGTGCATGTTCGACATGATCTCTGGCATGTAACGCTCAAGAGATCTAAACAAAGAGTTAGCCGCAAACTGCGCAAATAAAAACTGGGTGGCCTTGAACGCGCCAGATGGGCGCGGTGCCGGTTCGTCGTAGAGTGAGTAGGTAGGTAGGTAGGTAGTTTACAATTCGGCAGGGCTGGCGCCGGCCGCCGCCCCGCGCCCCTCCCCGCCCCTCCCCGCCGGCGCCCGCGCGCCCGCGCCCACGGCCCGCGACCAACGCAGATGGCTATACACGCTTTCCATTCATTAAATAACCTTATAACAAAGTCGCAAACAGCCAACATAGCATCGATCTAAATGGTGTATCTACACACCATACTCGTTCGCACACGTTCGATACTTATTGATAGATTCTTTATGGCTGCCATTGATGTTTTGACACAAATTGTTTGTCAATCATAGTTAATAATCAAGTTGTACGTGAAAATTGCCTATGTAGTGGTAATTTAAAAAATTGCAGCCTGTTCGGACGAATCACATGCGCGGCGTTCGAACAACATAAAAATAAATTAAGTGCATAAAACAAAGGGAACAGTCTACAGCGCCGCCGACTACGGGATTAGCGCGGGCGACGCCGACGAGACGCGAGGCCCCGCGCCCCGCGCCCCGCGCCCCGCGCCCCGCGCCCCGCGCCGTCGTCAACGCTCCCATCAAAGACCAAAATATCCAGCTAAGACGGAAAATTCAATTTAGTTATACATAGACGGCGGCTACCTCTATTTTGACTTTGACGATCCCAGGAATTCAAGAACGCAAATGTGTAACATCTGAATACAAGTAAAGGCCTACATACATATTTGTTCTGCATTTATGTATGTAGCCTATGTCAGTTAAAGTCAGCTGCCGTCGCCGGCCGGGATTGGCATGTTTACAGGGTCGGCATCCTCCCTTTACTTTGTTCAGGTAATATTGTATAGGTATACCGTCACGGCACTATCCTGGACGGGTGGCCGGAGATCTATTATAATTATCAAAATTACTAATAAAATACTTTGTAAAAATGCTTTGGACTATGATCATTTAATTTTTCGCCTAAAACACAGGGTATCCTAGTTCAGGCAATTTAGTTGTTATTAATTACCTTTAAAACATATTATTCTAGACGTTAAAATTTAATGTATCCCATAAGATTTAATGAATAAAACATTTTTATTATTATTATATTTATATGAAAATGAATGAATTGAATTGAATTGATTATAAATAAATCTATCTAAGTCCGGCCCGTTCATTATCAAAGCAAAAAAGTTGTCTAGTTCAGTTCTCCATTTCGGTATTACAGAAAAATATAAACTTTCCGAGTTTTTAAGGCTAGATAATTATTATTATTCTTCGATTAAGTCCGGTTGTGCTCTCAACAACAAGGGCCCGAGGTCCGCCTTGACCATAATCCTGGTTTTGGCGATCCGGTAATTACAGTGGAGCGACTACCATCTGACCTCCGTGACCCTGCTACCAGGGGAACCTGACTAAATTGGATCATGGTTACAAATTCCTTTGCCTGAATCTGCAGGCTTCATCACGATGTTTTCCCTCAACGTAAGAGCATCTGTTAGTATTCAACTAATGTACATAACTCAGAAAAGATTCATTGGTACATGGCAGCAGTGGGATTCGAACCCGGTAGCTCTCGCTTACGAGTTGGATACCGACGCTCTTCATTAATTCATTATGTAATTATGTACATAAAATAGCTCCGCGGCGCCGGCGGCGGCGGGCCGGATCCGGGCCGCCCGCGCCGTCCGTCATTTGGTGACCCCTAAGTTGTTATCAATTAATATCTTCAACAATACCAGAGAAACATCGCGATTTACCCTATATAATAATGTGATGTTTTAAAATGAAAATGTGTGGTGTTTAAACTCACGGAAGAGAAAAACAACTTCCGGGTTTAAACTACATATTATTTTGTTTAGGCACATGCTATACAATAACGCCGGATGTCCATAGCACATAAGTGCCTACCTACTTCCTATGTGAGTACCAAAGTGATGTACACTTGTTTAATAAAAATAAAAAAAAATTGGCGTCAATATCCTGGATGTGCTCTCGTACGCGAGGGCCCGGGGTCCGCCTTGATCATGGTCCAGGATTTAGCAGATCAGGTAATTACAGTGGAGTAACTGCCATCTTACCCCTGTGACCCTGTGATTGGATCATTCAGTCGCCTGAATGTGCAAGTTTCATCACGATGTTGTCCCTCACGTAACATCATCGGTTAGTGTTTGTAATACATGTACAAAACTTACGAAAAACGACATTGGCATTAGAGATTGAATTTGTTCCCTCTATCCGACGCTCTCTATAATGAGGTAATCTTACCCCTGTTATTGTGATAATAATAATATTCAAAATTCAAAATTTCTTTATTGATTAGGACATTAAATATCTCTTTCAATCGTCAAATAGGAGAGGGAAAGGAAAGTAGGAAGGAAACAGACAGTGACACGCTGACCACCCTACGGCCGCAGCAAACCCACCCCACGCCAACCACGACCGGACCGTGTTCGACAATGCCAGGCATTTCCTATTTTATGTCAATCTGGCCTACCGTTCTTAAGGTTTTGTCTTACTTGCATATTATTTTAAAATGAAGTTACACCACAAGCACAGGTCGAGACGTCTGCCCCACTGTTATCATGTATGACGCAACCGTTGTCGAACTGCGGGCTAGGAAAAGATAATAAGGCGAGCGGGGTGCGGGGATGGGTGACCGCCCCGTTAATTGCCGCAATTTAGACAACCGCCGCATCACCGAGCAGCCGCCTGGCCTGCCTAATCTATTAACTAGTTGGTACCAAACAAACCAACATTTTAGTGAGATGACGTCGTCTAAATATAGTTACTGCTAACAATGTGACTACTCCATCGGATACATAATTGCTTTAGTGCGTTCCGCTCCCAGAACGTCATGCTCTCAGGGCTATTTGGACGAACAGTAGCCGCAGGAAGGTCATAGTTATCGCACATTTGATCTCAATTCTAGTATGTAGATGTACCTATGACTGCGAGGATGAACCGTGGCTTTAAATTGACGCTTAGTGATCAATCGTAGGTGCTATGAGCGATATTTACCGCTTTCCATCAGGTGGACTGCTCGTTTATAACAGACTACTAATAACAACAAAGTGAGTTTCGAAAACTTAATTCTTTAGGGACAATGCAAATGGGAAAGCATTATTTTTATTAACGTGTTGTCTGAAACGTAGCTTGTGGCACTCGATAGCTTCTGCCTGCCTGCCTGCCTGACTTGGACGACCTGAGTGGTCTGACACGCAGAGGTCTCGGGGTCGATTCCCGGCCGAGCAGAAATTTAAAGATAAATTTTAACTTCTATTACGGGCCTGGGTGTTATATGTATAAAAGAAAGTCGTGTTAGTTACACTATTTGTGTTACACTTTTTATAACTCAATAACGGCTAAACCGATTTGGCTGAAAATTTGTGGGGAGGGAGCTTAGACCAGGAGACGGACATAGGATACTTTTTATCCTTCTTTTTATTTAGTTTTTTATTGTAGGGTGGTGCAGGGTTAGTACGCGAACGTAGTCGCGCCGGTTCCACTAGGTGTAGGGTTGGTGTAGGGTAGGTGTAGGGTAGGTGTGAGGTAGGTGTGGGGTAGGTGTAGGGTAGGTGTACCGGGTCGCTAGTAAAGTAATAAAATGCGAAAGTATCTGGTCCGTTGACTAATTGCTAGACCGGTTTTGACGAAATTAATGAAACTTGACTTGTTATGGATGACATTACGTGTCTGTCAATGTCACAATGTCGCGGACAAAGAATAAAATCTTTGACCGCGGAGTCTACATACTAGCCAAGAAACCGTTGTCCGCTCGATGGTACCGTGGTTCCTAGCGTTAATTTTATATTATATTTATGATTATGACGTTCATAAGTGTTTGTGAAAACCTAAACTGAATAAACGTATTTGAGTTTGAGTTTGAGTTTTGAAGGTTACGCGTAGAGAAAAACGCAGACTAAAGACGTCGGTAAATACATAATAAATGACTGAGGTGCTAAAGTCTGAGTGGTGTATATTTTGCATGTTTGGCTTGACGACGCACGTAAAGTAGGTAACTACTGCATGGAACAACAGGTGATGTCTAAAGCAGACCACGAGAACGAAGTCGCGGAAGCTAGTAGGTATTCGA
The DNA here is from genome assembly GCA_905147135.1 of Blastobasis lacticolella. NCBI lineage: Eukaryota > Metazoa > Arthropoda > Insecta > Lepidoptera > Blastobasidae > Blastobasis > Blastobasis lacticolella. The sequence continues at coordinate 88,535 of LR990044.1, forward strand.
CAAATACCTGTGACCTTTTTTCTCCAACACAAGCATAAGTGGTATAAGCGTAACGCAGCGTTAAAGTGGTAAACAGCACCCGACGCCAGTTCGGCCAAGAGTTTTGTTATTCATTATTATTTTTAAAAATAGGTTAACGTCTAACCTACCTACAAAATTATTCGATTATTCGATTCAGCACCGACTTTGTACTATAATAAAAAGCTATTCAGAGATTTACATCCACTTACCAACCTAATTTCAATGTTAAAATATTTTAAACTGTGGGTACTTACTTCAAAGAATTGTAAGACGAGGGACTTTAATTTGCGATTCAAATTTCTGAACTCCGTGTGCCTACTTACGACGCAGCTGCGCGACGTCTTTAATCGTATCTACCAAGTAAACATTTCGGCTATACGTGGCCACGAAACGCTGCGCGCCGGCTGGTAAAACAATTTGTGGCATTATTTAGTTAGTAAAAATCAAAACATGCATGGCCAAACAGGAGTCTCGAAGGAAGCGCGGGGCGGCCACGCCCGAGTCCCGACGCGACGCCGCCCGGCGCCCGGGCGGGCGGGTGGTTTCGGCGAATTGGTTCGCGGCAACCTGGAGGCTCCACTGGCTAGCGACGGAACGCGTCGGCCGGCGGCGCGGCGCCGCGCTGCGAGGCGTGTTGGTGGTATGCGAAGCTGACTTACCGCTTCCGAAAATAAAGACGTCGACTAGATGAACTCGGGTGGGTCGAGAGGCGTCGGTGCGTGCGTGCGGCGGCTTGCACACGGGCGGATGGGCGGAGCGGCGGACGCGGACTGCGAGCGACGCGCGCGCCGCCGCCGCACGCCGCAGGCCGCCCTCGCGCTTCGCCCCCCGCGGGCCCTTCATTGCCTCTGCGGAGCGGCTTCATTACAGATAGATTTAAGTTCATTGGTTTGCCAGTCAGACAGAATACCTACTAAGGTATACCATTCCACCTACTGCCTCCCTTTGAGCTAACTGACAATGCCAACTTAAATCCCTAAAAGATATGAACCATGACATGACTCTCAACCATCTACCTGTTGAGTATTCTCACGTACCACATTCATTAGAACTAGGTAAACCTCAAGTTAACGAACAGGTTCACAAGGGAACGTATCAATTTTGCTAATTATAGCTCGTAGCGTAATCTACGTCACGTCAGAACACAATGTTGTTAATTTGGCGACGCAATATTTACAAAGAATTTCACGAAAAGTATTGATTCTGGGCTGATGCGCCGCATTCTCCCATCTATCATCCAGTAATGGCTGTGTCAGTGAGGGTGTGGTCTAACGTATATACTTCTCTACTACGTCGCAGAGTAAAGCCACCATCGATGTGCAGCACGTACTCGCATATCTATGGCGCGAACAGTGCTTAACACGAAATGAACGCAGTATTCATGGGACTGTTGTCCGTGATTGCGTCTAGACGCAAATGAACAATACCACGTGATAGCTATAGCTAGGAAGCAGGGTCGTTGCCGGAGGGTGCGAGCGGCGGCCGGCGGCCGGCGGCGGCGGTGACGTCACCCTCCAACCGCGTACTGGCACGCGATGGTGGCATCATAATGGGCACTACGGGGAAGGCGAATCTGTTCAAACAAATCGATAAGACTGCTCTATTAGCCCAGCGACGTAGGCTCCTCGATGACCTGCAATCTTCAGTGCGATAAAAAGGTAAGTTCGGGAAATAACAATGCGATGTGTGGTATTTTGAATTGCCATGGGACTACCCATTAATACATTATTTGATGTCAGAGCAGTACGCGGTGTACTTGTAAACTGGCAATGACGGGCGAATGATCGTTTACAGCAATTAATAACAGTGGAAATTTATAAAATGCAATACTGGTGGAATTGACGTAGTAGCACAGAATATTAGATGATATTGGGTGCCTGCCATAATCGAGACTTTTTATTATTATTATGAATAGGCTTGCATTTGACCTTAACTCACCTGATGGAAAGCGACGATGAGTTCGAAGATGTAGCATGCGTGCCTAGAAGACCCCAAGGTTATCGGGAAACAATGACTCAGGCAAAGAGTTCCAGTCCTTTGCAGTGCGCATAATAAAAGTGTAAAAAGGGGGTGGGACGTCTACCATAAATGGATGACGATCTTTTGTCCTCCTCGTTGTTCGATAATAGTTCGTTACCAAACGGTCGCCCAGGGTGAGCATTAAAATCTCCCAACACGTAGACACTGTCCTCTCCGACGCTCTCCACTATAGCATTAATTGCACTCAAACAGTCCGTAAACAGCACCAAGTTGTCAGAGCAGTCCGTCGGCAGGTATGCACTGATCACCACGAATGTTCTATTACGAGCCGATACCCTAATGGCACATATCCTTTCATGGTTGCATTGTACTACCGCCACTTGAGAGAAGGCGCCGCGCCGCCACAGCAGGGCCACCCCGCCGTGGGGCCGTGGCGGCGCCCGCGCAGCGGCCCCGCGCTGGTGTCCACGGCCGACACGCCCGTCGCGCTGAACTCGGAGTCAATGTCACCCAACAGCGGGATGTCGTGGGGAAGCAGCCACGTTTCCTGTAGTGCTATTATGTCAGCATCACTACATAATCCTCGGACACATCCCATAGATTTCTTAATATCTTTGCAATTGAAACTAACAAGTTTTAGATTTGTCTTACACATCTTTGGTTTTGCGATCGTCTAATGGCTTAAATAAATAGTAAAATACCTATTCATTAGGTACATTTTAGTCAATTGTTTGACTTACGCTTAGCGTAAACCGTATCCCGAAAGTTGATGAACTGCCGGAACCGTATATCCGCCGGCCATAGTTTATCATCCAGATAAAGAGCTAGTTTGCTTTTAGATACAAATATTTTATACGAATCATAGCTTTTTTCTCGTCGCATCTTAAATTTATATAATGAAACATGTTCATTTGTCTTGCCATAAATGTACTCTTTTATGTCCGTTTCCGTGACATCCTTGGCAACGTTGTAAACAAACAAAGGCACTTTAATAAAAAGAGCACGATGGAAAAGGTTGTGGAGTTAAAAGGAGCACTCACTGAAGTGAATTCGATAAAAGAGCGACAAGCCGGCTAATCTGCGACGGCGTCCCAGACCCAGAAGGCGAGACTCGACTAGCGAGTCATCACAAATCAGTCTTTTGGACGTTTGTCGATAGAGTCAAGAGCTTGGCGGATACATCCCAGAGGTGACCACAGTGCGCCATACATGACCGGACTTGTGGTGCTGGCGGGTGCCGGGCGCTGGCGGGTGCCGGGCGCTGGCGGGTGCCGGGCGCTGGCGGGTGCCGGGCGCTGGCGGGTGCCGGGCGCTGGCGGGTGCCGGGCGCTGGCGGGTGCCGGGCGCTGGCGGGTGCCGGGCGCTGGCGGGTGACGGGCGCTGGCGGGTGACGGGCGCTGGCGGGTGCCGGGCGCTGGCGGGTGCCGGGCGCTGGCGGGTGCCGGGCCTACTTGTACGACTGATATCGCATTGTCTTACCCGATAACAAAAAACATTTATTTATTTATTTATGACCATACAGTTTTCATCAATGAAATTTTGTTAAGGTGATAAGATAATTATCATTTGCCTTTTATGTTAACAGATATCCTAAACTTTTATCATAGGTTGATGGTTGAGTCATCTGCTATAATCAGATATTGGTTACAATATAAATAAAGGACGGCAATCACTGAATATTGATTGGCACTAACGTCAGTAATGACCAAAAAATAAAACATTGCCTGAAGGAAATTCCGTTTTTCCGAACCTAGAGGTATTACCCCTGAAGGCGCAGATGTACCTACTCGTATAATAATTGGGTTTAAGTGAAGTTTTCTCCAGTTAATCGCGCGTATTTTTAAGGACTAGAAAAATTCGAGCTCTTGGTTAGTATAGTAGCAGCAAAGTACCTCATCGTCATATTTGGCACAAATCTTCTTAAGGGTGAAGTAGAAAGCAAAGCCGAGGGGAAGATGGGAAAAGGAAGGTAAGAATTGGATATTGAAAGGATGTGTGCGATGGAGTGGGAGTGTGCCCTGTGTTGAAAAGAAGTGAAATTGTTGGTTGAGAAAATAGAAGAGTACAAAGACTTCTATAATATATCAATGGAAGAGTACAAAGAGTAACGTAACGAGAAAAGTAACTTTTTTGCAGTCGGTTAATTAGAAAGTACCTTTTACACACGTGTTTTACTGTACGAATGTTTAATATTTTTTTCGAATTAAGACGTGGATAATGCTGTAGGTCTCGCAATGTATTATTATGTTTCTTCGAAACACACAGCGTTGAGTGAAGAAGCTGTCTAAGATTTTACCTTAATAAATGATGCAAACATACCAATCAATCCGCATATTACCTCCTTGTTGCTCATTCCAGCAGCAGTGCGGCTTTACTACTTCCATTGAAGCGCGCTGAAACTTGTCATAACATGTTTACCTCATAGCGTCTACAGATTTTGCCGGCAACGAATGCAAAATCTTATATTTGTTTAAAAAATAGTTTTTTATTACTTATTTCGTTGCGAAATATGTATTAGTGGTGTTGTGTAATTTGGTAACTATGTTTTTGATGTGTTTTTGTGCAATAAACGTGCAAAATCGGTAAGTCGAGGCCGTAAATACTGATGCCGGGTGCTCCGGACGAAGCTGTGTTGCTGGGCATCCCTCATCGTCTTTTAGCCAATGATGAGGCGGATGGTGGAAGCTCAACATCCTCGGAGGATGAAGGTGTAGCTACCGCAAACCGCAGCGTCCGTGTCTACTTGCCACCCGCGCATTGGATTGGAGTATAGCAGTTGCACCCTTTGGTATCCTCTAACCGCGCATTGTCTTTCTAAGTAATTAACAAGACAGGTTAGTTACATCTTGCACAGTTACCTCTTATTTGTGAAATTTATCGGGTGTCTCGTAAATGCTTGAAGTAAATTATGGAAGTTATGATTTGTACTTACATTATTGTTACAAGCTGTTAGACATCCAAATAATATAAAATAAAATATATGTACAAAATGTTACACAGAAGAGGACTTTTGACTCCTAGTCAGTGTAAAAAAAAAAAAAAAAAAATTAAGTAAACTTTCCTGGAGCTGTACTATTGACATGAGAGAGAACGACAAACATCTATTACATAACAGCTATGTAGGTAATATTAGTACAGAAATTGATAAAGAAGTAGTTAAACTGAAGACTTATAAGAAGGATCTTAGATCTTACTCCCTTACAACAATTTGGCTCACCGACTCGGGTGAGTCATCATCTTTCCCGGCGTATGCCAGGGTATGCTTGGAGCAGTGTTCATTATAAATCTACCATAGGGTTGAATACCTAAAGCGACACCAGGATTTGTGCAATGTAATGCCTCTGGTGTTGTAAATGTCCATGGATTGCTGTACCTGCTACCATCAGGCTATGAGCATGTTTGCCATTTTAGTGGTATAAAATAAATTAAAGTATATGAAAAGAACTCCCACATTAATAAGACTGTGGACTATTTAGCTATCACAGAGGGAGTTTTGCCTGGTCTCTCAAACATAGGGCTACCATGAACTAGTTATTAAAACAAGATCTAGAAAAATTGGGAAGCGGCTAACCCACAAGATCTCAATCCCAGTTCTCTGTTACGTAACTTTTAGCCCAAAGTTAGGGTTAAGAGCTTCCTTCATAAGTATACCTCTACGTCCAGATGCTCTTTCACTTCTTATTCAATTCCTGGCAGGTATGCAGACCTGGTTAGATGGTCCAAATTACTTAAGAAAATAAAAAATAATAATTAAATATAATAATAATTATAGTTAAGTACTGATTAAGACTCAAAAAAAAAAAAATAATAAGGAACATGTGCAGGCAAATACAAATCAATTTGGAAGCAATCCATTTACATGGAAGATAATAACGGGTAATCTATGTAATTTTCCCTATTAATTAAACCATTGCAATTTCCATTAGTGGAATACTTACTATTCACTTACTATGATGGTACAGTAACCCAAAGTGAGTCTGGGTACTGTAGGAATAATAAATCTTTTATGATAAAAAAAAAAAAAAAATGCTCCTTAGAGGAAAAACATTTTAAACTGATAAGTCAGTCAGTAATGTATGCTTACTTCCATATCCCAATAAATATTTAATGTGGTAATAATGATTACTAGGAGTTAATGTGGCCTAATGAGTTTCTCTGTATATTACTAGCTGTGAGGTTCTTAGATATAGCTTAGCTGGCTGACTTCGCTTGATTTAAATTTGTAGTTGAATGTGTTTCTCGTATATTGTATTTTTGCCATACGAATAAATAAATGTGACCTAATGAGGGCCGACCCCCTGAGGGTTGAACTCCGACTGTTTGCAGCAGTCACCAATTGAATGATAGAGAAGTAGAGATGCATCTCACTGTCTCATCAGTGGTCTATTTTGCTGATATTCTAATAGCCCACCAGAACAGGGTGACACTGGAAAACCAGACACAGTGGCAATTTCAGAACTCAATTTCTGAACCAGTCCTGGAGCTGGAATACCCTAGGTACTCTACCTCAACGTGTACACAATACAGTGATAAGGATAGGATAAATTATAGGTACTATCTAGGGACACATTTTATTATTTAGCTAACCTAACTATTCCAAGGGTGCTTACATTGTCGTTGGACTCAGGTCTTTATGAAGTCTTTAGACAGGGCAGACCCAGAGAGAGGAGGTCAATGCCATTTCAAGCGTTATTTGAGATTTTTTGAACATGCTATAAATAACAGAACAGCAAGTCTCCACAAGAACCCAGTAACACGCTTACCACCGTTGCAGCGGATGCACGATGGGGAGCTCACCTAGACAACTGTAGTCTGTTAGACATCTGGACATCATATCAGAAATGATGGTGTTACAATCTGAATGGTGATGTTTGCCGTATATATGGAGCTGTAAAAGTACATGAAGCAAGCCTTCAGTGTGCAAACATTCTAGTTCAGTACATATAACAGGACATTACTGTATGTAGTTGCAGGTCAAATCAGCAGTTTAAAACACCTGACAAAATGCAGAATTTGTATGCAATACAGACTTGTGAGCTCATTGTCAAACTTCTTTAACATTTTATGTGGCTTAAAACATTAATAATGGGATTTTCTTTTTCTCATACGCTGGGCGAGTTTTAATGTAAAACTCAAAAAACATTTGAGTATTAAGTATTGAATGTAAGTTCTTTAATGGTGTTACATAATTTAGTTGCCACCTAGGTAAATAGCCTTTACAACAGACGGAGGTACTCATTTCCATGGTTTCCTGAATTTGACTGCACATCTCACTGACAGCGGTGTACCTTTCGGGAAGGTACAGCGGCATAGCCGACCGCCTTTTAAAAATGCTCTTGCCGGAATGGCATTTGTTGCCCCGGGCCTCGGAGGCCTTGATTCGTAACTGGGGCGTCCGTGTTGTGAACATATCGTCTTGACATCACCCTCACACTGGTGATCCTCTCAGGGAGGTATAGCGGCATGGCCGACCGCCTTTAAGGAAACAAACCCGTGCCAAAATGGCATCTGTTGCCCCAGGCCGCGGAGGCCTCGTGGGCGTCCCAGACTGTTGACTCGGCTCGGATGGGCGAGAATATGTCACTTGGGACTCAAACGATGACTTGACGAAATATTGCGATGCATTCAGTAAGACGGAAATTTCGGCTTGCGTGGCCTCCGTCTAATCTGATAACGCGAGTTCTCAATCACATGAACACGGCAGAGAGACCTTACATATTAATTGCGCCGTACTAGACTCAGTGCGCCTGGATGCCCTACCTGGGGGCCCGAGCTCTGAAGGAGCTGGTACCAGTAGAGAATCTGAGCGAAAACCTGATAGATCTCGCAATTGGGAGACGCTCACCCCTCCACAAGTGGACAAACTGCAAATCTTGGTTTGAAAAAGGAGAGGGGGAGGGGGTGAAGCTACTCAGTGTAGTTTAGAGGAAAGAGAGAGAGAGCTATGCTCTCATAAGTACCTAAAGTTACTGGTTACTAAGATGAAACAAACTGTTAATTCAGGAATTTTGCAAACTAATATACTAATAACTGGAATATGTATAATGTAATGACCTGCACTTATGCCACAGTATTATCCTTTCCTTCTCCTGAGTAATATTGTCTGCAGAAATATCCAAGTGTATGATTATGCAGATGTCTTCCTGAGGTCAGAAGAAGAGTCAAAGCCGTTCTTCTTGACATGTCATGCAGTGTGCATAGGGAGATGGTGGACTATTTAAAAAAGTAATATAATAGTTTTGTGTCAAACACAGGCACTCTCTTGGGCTGTGGTTTACTCAGAGAAATAGCTTTTAGAATCTGCTGCACATAAAGGTTTATCATATATTCTCATTTAATGGGACACAATGGTGGAAATAACCAACTCGTATAAAATATACCTACTGTACAGGTTAGAATGTCTTTTAAAAATAAGGTATCTAGAAATATAGCTAGCTCCTGGCCTTCAGGAGGTTTAGGGTGATGTAATGTGAATTAAGAGAAACATTTATAAAAATATAATTAAAAAAGGTATTTCTAAATAGCAGTCCCTCTAAATCTTTATTTATGGAGAACATGGAGAGGCACCAACAAGGATTTTCCTAGAGAACAACTCTTAGACAAGTAGGGAAAACTGGAAGAGTTATATAATGTACAAAAATTTTACTGTCATCAGGTTGGCAGAAAAACAGACTCAGCTCAGATTTCATATTGATTTTTACTTTTGGTAAGGTGTTCATTACCTGATTTAAAACCAGAGACTGTTGTGTAGTGATTAACAATTATGTGTAATTACTGTTAATGTTACTATTGTTTGTAAGGGCTTCCCTAATAAGACTCTTATATTCAGCTTTACATTTTTATGGTTATTTTTAAGGTTACAATTGTTGCTGATGTCATTAGCAATATAATATGTTGATTTTTGGAATAACATTTCATAGAAATTTCTATAATTTTGAAAGGAGTCGTGGTACTTTTGACATACTAAAATGTTTTATGTTTCAGAATACCTAAACTAAACATTAAAATTGCATATTATTTCAATTATTTGATCACATAGCGTCTGCAATCCTCTTTCACCAGCAGTAAACAAACAAGTCTTCACTCAACGCTGTGTGTTTCGAAGAAACATAATATAACTGTTTTGCATTACAACAAAACAGATATTATGTGTATGAGAAACACACAGCGTTGCAGCAAGGTTCTTGCTGGTGGATCATGAAGACTTCTATGAGGTAAACATGTTATGACAAGTTTCAGCGCGCTTCAATGGAAGTAGTAAAGCCGCACTGCTGCTGGAATGAGCAACAAGGAGGTAATATGCGGATTGATTGGTATGTTTGCATCATTTATTAAGGTAAAATCTTAGACAGCTTCTTCACTCAACGCTGTGTGTTTCTCATACACATAATATCTGTTTTGTTGTAATGCAAAACAGTTATATTATTATACTGTCACTGTTCACACTCCCAGTAGAGACAATAAAAAGTTATATTTAGGTACATAAACATTAACATTTGAGTGGTTCAGTGGTCAACATGCCGGTCTGCCACGCAAGAGGTCCCGGGTTCGATTCCCGGCCGGGCAGAAATTGAAATGATGAATTTTAATTTCTGTTACGGGTCTCGGTGTTCTATGTACTCGTATAATAAGTATGTATATATAAAAAAAAAAGTATACATTAAAAACCAATAACAACACGATAGCAGAACGTACTGGTATACTAATTTCAGTCAAGTACCTACTTACTAAGATCACTCGCAAAAGCAAAAGGTGAAAAAAAAATTAAGTTAAAGTTGGGTTTTACAAAGAATTTAGAAAATGTTCTAAAAGAGAAATAGCGAGAAAACCAGTGCGGTGAAGTGAAAGATTTAGACAGACAGTATCAGAAGAGCGAAGATTGCGCTTATGAGTATCGCAGAGGAATTGAAATTTACATTTCAAATACTCCGGTACAACTGGATCCTTCGGTATCGAAAAAAGGGAACGAACGCGCCAGTTATGGCAGTTCCGCATAGGAAGCCATAAAGCTTCGCACGAAATTGTATTGCTACATTTGTATTGAGTATTGTTACAAATCAGTAAGTAATCGTACCGCTATCGCATCGCTATTTACAGAAATAAGTTATCTTCAAGAGATAAGGTAAAGCCCCGACTCGTCACCTCGACCCAAGTGATCTACTACCCACCTATTGAAGCCCATGTACTTTAGGTGCCTACACTCGAACGAAGCCGACGACACTTATTCATTAGTCATTTAGTCATTTATTTATTGCTTCACATAGTGATATAATAAAATTGGTTTATAAAAGTAAGAAGTATATCATGTGATGTGACCCTGTGAAAGCACTGCAAATTAATAAAAAAATATAGGAAACAAAATTTCTTAACATTTGTAATAATAAATAACAATACAATAAATACAATAAATAAACGTTTATTATCTCCCATTAATTTACAGATCACAATTTACATTTCATTTAAACACTTATGGGAGACTGATGCCTAAGCTAGGCAAGAATACCCCCCTTGCACTACTGTACATAATATAATGTTTGCAATGTCTCGTATGCTAGGGAATAATATATAATAAATATATGCAAACAAATATAAACATTCAGAGTATCTACCTAAATGTTTACTTATACATACATAAATGATATATAATATAAATACGTATTTTTGTGTTAGTATTGTTAGTAATATTTTTATTTAGCTAATAGTTGTAAGTATCACTAACAGAAAGTTCTGTTTTGGTGTTACTAGTGGGATATGTGGCAAGGTGGGAACTTAAAATTTGTTACATTTTTTTAGTGATCTAACTAACTGGTATAAGGATAGACTCTGTTCTATCATAGCTGAGGTCTTTAAGGTAACTGGTGACTCTCTTTTTGCAAAGGAAATAGTTAAGCGCATAGATGTTGAGTAATTTATTTACATTATTGTATATAAAGCCTCCCAGGAAACAGAATTATAATAAATTTATTAATTCAAATAAAATTTAACAAAAATTACAATTTAACATACCTACGTATGATGGATGGGTACAAATAAAATCAAGGCTACATATTTACAACTTTTGCACAAATAACAACACGTATACGATAGTTTGGACTCCTAAACTAAGTAAATGATTTACTTTTTTTTTATATCAGTCAAGGCAAGCGGGCCACCTGATGGAAAGTGGTCACCACTGCCTATAGACATTAGCAACACCGAGACTATCGCCAATGCGTTGCCCACCTCTATAACACGTTACTCTGGCAGCAAAAAGGCAAATATCCCTCCACTGCCAAAGCCACGGTTCCCCAAATTCCCACCCCATGGAGCTCTGGAAACCTTACTCACCGGCAGAAACACAAAACTATTTAAAAGAGTATTGTTTAGCTGCGGTATTCTATAAGGTGGAGGTACTTTCCCAGTCGGGCGGCTCCTATTCGAACGGGATACCCCGCTATGCCCTACCTCTCTTTAAACTTTTATCTTAGGCATCCAGGTTAGTAGGTCTAAATATGTAGGTTAGTTATAACATGTATATTGTGAAACAATAAAGTATTAGAATTGCATGTATAGGTACAGTAGTATGGGATTAAAGTACTAAAACTGTGTACGTAGCTACTATGTTTATAGTTAAACAACGACTTCTAGTATTTTCTCTGTTTTCTCGTAGTACTTACCATTAAACCAATCTATGATAGTTAATTTGCAATTAAAATTACTCATAAGGTAAGGTAAGGATACGCAGGTTGCGATTTAATTAGTTATAAAGATAAGTGCCAAGGAATCAGAAAGCCTATGAATTACGACACGTTCATTAATAACCAATTAATGATATAATCAATTAGTTATCAAAAATAAATAATGACCAAGTTTCAATTAATGATACATCAAAAAAATATAAGTATGAAAAATATTAAATTAAATTAAATGTTTGGAAAAACTAGGCGTTTAAAAAAATTCAATCCCTGTTATTAAGAGAATACCGCGTGGTGCGCGCACTTCGGCCGCGTCTAGTCCTTCCCAAATAATCCGCAAGGTTGTATCAGAGAATACTGCGTCAGAATGGGAACATCTACTGACATTTGCTTACAGGATCCTAAGTTTTAAAAGGGATTCAAAGCACACCTCCCTTACTAGTAAAATCAAAAGAAATTGCTTGAATCTTACCTGTCAGTCACAGCCCCCTTTCAACTGTTACCACTAATAAAAGGCATCCAAATCCGAATTATGTTTACCAAAAAGTTGAGGAGAAAGCTGCCAACGGTGACTTGCGAGGGGCCGCCCAACTTTTATTTTCGAATGATATAATTGCTGCTGACTGCCCAGAGACCCGCCTGGCCCTGGAGGACAAACACCCTGTCCCTTCGCCAACACTTTGTCTCCCTGACGACCCTGATGCATCCGTCCAGCACGTAGTAACGACCAATGATGCTGTTTTTGCAGCTGTGATTTCCTTCAGGAGTGGTTCGGCCGGTGGTCTGGATGGTCTCTCCCCGCAACATTTAAAAGATCTTAATAGCGGTTCTTGTAGAGACACTGGCAGATCACTCTTGGGGGACATTACAGCTTTAGTTAACATGATGCTAGCAGGTGCGGTGTGTTCGGATGTTTTGAATGTCCTATACGGTGCCAACTTATACGCCCTCAAAAAAAAAAGATGGCGGCATAAGACCCATCGCCGTAGGTTGTACATCCAAAATCTGCTGCCGATATGCTTCATCTTCCCTAACGGAATATTTTAGTCCAGTTCAACTGGGTTTCGGCAGCAGTGGTGGCTGCGAAGCTGCTGTTCACGCAACCCGCACCTTCCTGGAGCAAAACGGAGGCGAAGTGTTGCTGAAAGTTGACGTGAAAAACGCGTTTAACTCAGTGGACAGGGGTGCCTTGCTGTCGGAAGTTAAAAAAGTAACTCCCTTTATTTATCACCTTTGGCAGTGCTATAGCAAACCTTCAAAATTATTATTTAAAAGTCATGTAATGAATTCAGCAGTAGGTTGTCAGCAAGGCGATCCTCTTGGGCCAGCTATTTTCAGCCTTGCCATCCATCCATCAATTACAAAACTCGATTCAAAGCTAAAGCTATGGTATCTGGACGACGGCACTCTCGGAGGGGACGTAGATACAGTCTTTAACGACCTCCGTTCCCTCATCGCCAAATTCAGTGCCATTGGTTTAGAACTAAATTTTAATAAATGTGAGCTGTATATCTCAGACTTCAAATCGGAAGACGAAAAAATACGAGATAATCTCGAAGTTTAACTCACGCGCGCCATATATCAAAATCCAAAACAAGTAATCTCTTTCCCTTTTAGGTGCCCCCATACTGACTGAATCGATTTCTCCTTTAGTTGTTTCATATCGCCATCACCATAATCCGTTTTTGTTTATTCGCCCCGAACGCTATATACATTCTACGCTGTAGTCCCTTGTGGAAATATCCCCATCTTCTTTCATCACTCGACACCGCCATACAAACCACGCTGTCATCCATACATAATTGATGTTTTGATTTTCGTTCATGGACCCAGGTCTCACTGCCCATCCGGTTTGGAGGCCTGGGAATCCGCAAAATTTTAGATTTATCTTTACCTGCCATCCTGTCCTCCGTACATGGCACTCGCACCTTGACAATGAAAATAATCACTCCGTCCTTGTGCGGCGTCGAGGTGTCGTGCCTGTCGGAGGCCAGGAATGCTTCGTCTATTATGTGTCCTAACGCCAACTTTCCCGCCAACACCAACGGCTCTGCAAACTGAATTTTTCTAAACTTTTAGAAAGCACGGGTAATTCTGCAGATCGAGCTCGTCTTCTTGCCGTTTCAGAGGAGGAGGCGGGACATTGGTTACATGCCATTCCTTCACCTCGCGGGAGCTACACTTTCTCTTTCAGTGTGCCTGCGCCTTGGTATGAAAATAAACGAACTACATCGCTGCCATTGCGGAAGCATTGTAGATACCCTTGGGCACCATGGCCTGTCGTGCCAGCGTAGTGCCGGCCGCTTGTCGCGCCATGCGAACCTTAACGACGTCATCCGCCGTACCCTTGCCACCATCAAAGTACCAGCTGTATTAGAACCCAATGTGCTGGTTCGGGATGATGGCAAGAGGCCCGACGGCATGACGCTCGTTGCTTGGTCACAAGGGCGGCCCCTGGTGTGGGATGCGACCTGTGTAGACACCTTGGCCCCATCTCACATAAGGGCTACCTCGGCTAACGCTGGCGCAGCTGCATCAACGGCGGAAAACCTTAAGCGGCGCAAATATGGTTCCCTAGGTCAGGGGTATTTATTTGCGCCGTTTGGGGTTGAAACTTTAGGACCATGGTTAATAGAGACAACTGGAGATCGTCGTGCTGGCGCGTACTTCGGATAACGTATTAGTTTGGCCATTCAACGAGGTAACGCCGCCAGCATTCTGGGAACGCTTCCGCTTGGCAGCGATCTAGAATCAGTTTTTTATACTTATGTAATTTTTTTTTTCTGTATAATTTTTATTTCATTTGGTAGTTTTATGTTTGTACATATTGTAATGTAACTATGTATATAATATTAATAAATGAATTTATATTACATATTATAATTAAATGTCACCTTTTCAAATTAAATTACATGTCAACGATCAATCATAATTAAAATAAATGTCAATTACCGATATATTAAATAACGTGGATAAAAATCATTATAAAATTATATTCTATAATAAGACCACTCTAAGTCCGAATCGTTTATTAAAAAAAAAAAAAACTCTGTATGGCAATATATGACAAGTTTTTTAAAAGTAATAGAACGTCATTCATAAAAGTCATAAAAAACAATTTGATTTCTGTAGGATTGTTTATACTGGGCAAAACAATTAAAAAGGAAGTGAGAGACATAATTTTCAGCATGATTAATAATTAAGTCAAACTAAAAGTACAAGATCAAGCCAAATAACTGAATGTTTACAAGAAGGACTGACAAGGTCAGATCCTAAGATTATTGCCATATCCACATTTTATAATTATTACTACTGTCTGTCAATGCGGACTTACCCTGGTCCTATTATAAGTCATACAACTACAGATACAAATCATGCACCTAATTTGCAGTAGCTGGCGTAAGTCCCACAGTACTAAAAGTTATTTAATTGGTAATTACTACGGTATGTTATACCTGCCGTAGGTCAATTAGCTTCATCACGGGGTCGACTATGGATAATCAGACAAAATTTCGCCCTTCCCACCTAATGCGTGCTGTAATTTACATAAATATATCATAAATAGCGAAGTCGATTGGGAGCATTTCAAGTGGCTGCCAATCCGCCTTCGTATCACATAATCTTAATGTTCCCTTTGTACTAAGCAGTAAAAAACGGGTAGATAATCCACCTGATGGTGGCTAACTGTCGCCCATTACATCTACGATTCATGCATTTGGGTTGCAGGCAACAAAGTGCAGATGCGTCTTCACTGTGAGGACTAAATGCCTTATGCCTGTACGCTGGCTACCTTATCTTTCGAACCGGAACACAACAGTGCATGTATTGTTTCTTGGCGGCAGAAATATATTAGGCGGTGGTACTCAGGCCTTCGTGATCGTTTCAGTTTCTCCCGTTCCCAGGACGCCCGGTCGCTTTAGTCAAAGCGCTCATCTCTATTCTTCCTCATCATTCCGACTGTTGGAGTCAAAATCATTTATTTTAGAAAAAAGCTTCATCATATCAGCCAAAAGACGCCCACTGCTGGGCATAGGCCTCCCCCAGAGATCTCCACAAAGGTCGTGTGCTTTCCGCATCTAGCTGATACCTGCGATCTTTACCAGGACGTCGATATACCTTGTGGGTGGCCTACCCACGCTGCGTGATACATAGCACTTATGAATATCAAACAAAGAAAATAAAATATACAATACAATAATGATAATAATTAATTTTCGGTATGTTCTCGATATCGGTATCTGTAAGTGACTTAGTGTTCATGTGGCTATTATAGATCATAGAATTTCACATATCTGCTGTCCGTACCAGTATTTCGCCTGGTACGTTAAAAAAATAAGCGAAAAAGCACTATCCTTCTAATTGTTATCATTATGTATTTTATACTTTGTTGTTTAATTATTATAAGTATAATGAATTAATAGTTTATGCAACTCGCATATAAAAGGGGGTAATAAAACACAAGTGTCTGTTTATCATACGAAGCGTAGCCTCAAAATTAAATGGAGTTGCATACACTATTTTATTTACACTCATATTTTCATGTAAAATTTAGCGCATAGCGCACAATAAATTATAAAATAAAAAATCTATAAATTAGAACGTCGCGCTTCCTCATCAATTATTCCAACCTTGCGAAAGATATATGTCGTAGACGGTCATCAGTCTAGACATAATTTTGACTCAGAAACGCAATGCCAACCGAAGCGCCACCTTGCGGGTGACTGGAAATACATCATATTCGTAACGAACACTTTATATTCGACCATCAACGAGTCAAGAACTGGAACTAGCTGCTCATCCATTGAAGAAAGAAGAAGTCTTTATTTGAAGAAGCCGTTCTCCATTAAGGAGAGTGTAAGTAGAGGAGGGATTACTAAATAATAATTTGAACAAGGGCGCACGTGAAAAGATTCCCTGGCTCACCTTGAGATTCAGCCTGAGGCCATGGGTGGTGGCGAGTCTTTCAGTAACCTACTGGTTCGGTAGTCCCACATTATTATCTGCTACTGAAATTATCCTAAATTCATCCTATTCTTTAATTGTTTGCGATTTTTATCGTAATTCTTATTTCAGCACACTATCTCGAAAATAGTCTGCCTATACTATGTATAACGACATATACCCATATTTTTTCAAATTGTATGAAACGTTACACTTTTAACCTCCTAATTTTTGAAATCTGTCAAATTAGTGCATTAATCTGCCAGTAAGAGATTGTCGAATGGAGTCATTAACAATAGTCAACTATTTCGGTTAAACTTCGACCAATGTTGTCATACTATCTTGTTTTCATAGTAGCCGACCCTAAAGGTCTTGGAATTGATAAAGAATACCTACCTTGTACACAATGTTGCAGTAATATCATACTAATACATACATAATAATATCGACATAGTTCATACCAACCTTGTTGATTAGTTATAATTATGATTCTTTGATCTTTGAATCTAAATCACTTTGATCGTAAATCAGTTTTAAATCAGATTTACTAACGGCACTAGAGAAGTCTGTTCGGATAGCCAGGGGGGACTTCTCAATCTCAAATCTTCAGAATCCCCTGCTGCCCGATTGCTGTAAAATTAATTTAATGTAAACCGTTTATCACGTTATCACGGATATATTTAATGTAAACCAGGCTGTAAGAATTCTACCTAAATACAAGAAATTGTTTAAATTACTTAATTATTTTATTTATCAACTCAATAAACCAAGTACTGAAGAGATCGATCGTTTCAACTTCAGAAGCGGGACAAGACAAAAGCTCAAAAAAAAATCAGGAAAAGAAAATCGAAATTGATGATGATAGACCTGAAAATCGGGGACCACCTATAAGTCCGCTGCTACAGACTTATGTGCACAGCCAAGGTGATGAAATTGAGCCTGGACAACTCCAGGGTATAATCGAGAACGAAGCGGCTCACGTCGCCGTGGACCAAGCTGTGATAGAGAACCGAACGTTACACGTAGCCATAACTTACGACGCAGGAGTAGCCGGAGTCGCATCCGAAATCGACAATCAGAAGATAAGCTGGAACTGGAGAGGTAGCGTCGACACGTACTGGAAAGCCAGCTGTAGAATGAGCGTGAGCGCCGAGAACTTCGGGAGCGCGCGGCACGAAGAGTGGAATCTGAGCGTCGCAATGGAAGACGGAGCCCTGGGTGGGACGATTCGGATGCCGAGAGGCCTAGGTATGAGTCAACATCCTCATTCTTTTACGAATTTTTGAAAGCTATTAAGAATCAAAATAATGATCGCGATAGTTTTCCCGTCCTGAACAATGTTATTCCGGAATTCGACCCAATTTGTAAAGAACAGACCATCACTAGTTGGTTAAATAAAGTCGATGAGTGTGCTGAAATTTAACGATGGAATGATAGGCAGACCATTCACTATGCGTTACCGAAACTCACTGGCCACGCTAAGCTATGGTATCAGGGTTTGCCATCTCTTAAACGTTCTTGGTCCGAATGGAAAACATTATTAAATGATTCCTTCCTTGCTTCCGAAAATTATACAGAGCTGCTATCTGAGATGTTAGATAAAATGGCACGATTCGGGGAATCGCTTGAACTATATTATTATTCGAAAATAAAACTCCTAAACCACTGCAAAATTTTCGGAAAGGAAGCGATAGACTGTCTAGTTCACGGTCGATAATAGGGGAGTTAGAGTAGGCGCTCAAGCTGATAACTTTACAAAAGTCGAACACGTTTTACAATATTTTAAAATTCTGAAAATGCAAACAAAAGACGGTAGCATGGATTTTAGGACAGATAAGCATTTTCTAAGCGGTCAAACAAATCGACCGAACAGAAAATTAGATTCTATAAATACGCCCAAACCACTTATACCTTTCGACACTATGGTATGTTTCAATTGCAAAACAAAGGGCCATCCTTGTTCTAAATGCCCCAAACCGATTCTCAAATGCACTTTTTGTCAATTAATCAGTCATATCGTAACAGATTGTCCAAAAAAGAGTATTGTGAAACCCGATAGTACTAAAAAAACGTACTAAAGATTAATATCGATGAAAGATTAGAGGTCGGTTCGCTCATCCCTCGTCAAACGGGGATAGACGCACGGTATGACCAATTGAATGACAATTTAGATAGTAAATACAAAATACTCAAATCAACGAAACCAGTAGGGTGGGATGGTCGATGGTTGATGGGCCGATGTTAAGAGGCTTGGGGAATGTACCCTAAATATCGGTTAGTACGACTGAGGCTACCGTTGATGTGCACGGTGTCATAGAGAAGGGGGTTGATATTTTCGCGGTTTAATAAACAGTCCGGTACTGTTAGGACATACATTTACTGAACGTCCAAATGTACTCGTCCTAAAAACAGCATCGGATTTAAAGTTTGAGGTGTATCAAGACAACCTTAACAAAATAGCACTTCACTTGAATTATGATGAACGATTGAATTTGGGGATATGTAAAAAATACGGGTCACTACTAACGATCTCGTCAGTGGGAATGTGTACATTGGTGGTTCAGTACGTGGATGTATGGGAAACAAACATTATTTGTTACCAGGGGAATCTGAAATACGTTTAGGTACGTGCTTGTTATTAATACAAAACCTCGGTTCAAAGCTAAATACCTTGAAATACCTTGAAAAAGGGGTCATATGTAAACAAGTCCTGAATATGACTATTGACCATGAGGCAAGGGTCGTTGAATCGAAAATATGCTGCGGTGACACCCTCCGAAGGTGAAGAGCGACAAAAGTTAATATGTCTATTAAATACATACAAATCATGTTTTTCTACTGGCATGCATGACTTGGGTTGCACCTCCGAGGCGGAAATGACGATTCAATTAAGAGATTTCGAGCCGGTGGTATACAGACCCTACAGGATGTCATATTCAGAATGGCAACACGTACGCGGTATGATAGATGAAATTATGGAAAATGAGATAGTCCGAGAGTCAAAATCACCATATATCCAATTGTTGTGGTGCATAAAAAGTCAGATGAAAAGAGACGTTGCATGGACTACCGGGCCCTCAATAATAAGATTAAGCGAGACCATTACCCGCTTCCTCGAATTGTGACGACCATAATCAAGCAAATAGTTGCTCCTCTCGTATTTGTTTAATTTTAATTATGTGAAAGTTTAAACTGATTGTTGTGATGTACGTATTACCATCAGTATATCTAGTTACGAGGGATTGATCGATGTACAACACAAACGCAATTCTACCTATTCGCGATTTTACACAATATAGATTCCGCACAACTGACATTCAACACATTATTTATTCCACACAGTCTTCAATTATACACAAACGCGTTTCTTCCTGTTCGCGATTCTACACAATATTAATTCCACACAACTGCTGCCATTCAACAGATTCGCTATTCCACATATTCGTCAACGCTGGGGACCTGGGACTGGCTGACTTAAACCTGACCTAAGTTTAGTGGACCATACGGTTTTCGGTGATACTTAGCCTTCTCTTTAAGGGATCGAATTAGGGATTTCCTGAACCAAACAGGGTAGACCATTATTATTTTTGGTAAGAGGCGAGTGTTTTTTAATAATAGGTAATATTTATTTATTTATTTATTTATTCATTTATTTCACAGTTTTACAGCATATGCATTATTTTTAAAAAGGTTACATTATTATGTTGAAATGCCAATTACAAAACTGCAATTTATAATTTTGGTAATTAATATAGCCACAACGCCATATAAAATACAAAAAGACAAAATTAATAATAATAATAATATAAAACAAACTTCTCTTTCCTTAAATAAAAGTATGAGATAAGAGAAAGATTTCTCTGTGTGTAAGTGGGTGTATGTGTGGGGGTGTGTGTGTGTGTGTGTGTGTGTGTGTTTGTGTTTGTTTATGTATGTATGATAGTGTTATCCTTCACGCGATTGGAGGTACTGGATAACCTTTTTTATAAATTGTGCTCGGTTGAGGTGGAAAACGTCAGCACTGTCGGTGAGACACTTTTCATACTCGTCTATAGCTCTGTTGAGCGGAGAGCCTAGGGCGTAGCCGCTGCGCGCGCGGCGGTGGTCAAGTAGCCGAGGCCAGCGACCACCGCGGCGCGCGCGCGGGTCTCCCGCGCATAGTAACACTCGGGATAATAACTGCGGAGTATCTACTCCGCTGTGTATGATGTCATACAAAAGCTTCATGTCGGCTACAAAGCGTCTGTCCTCCAATGACATTATCTTGTGGGTGATCAGACCAGTCGCATAACCAGAAGGTACCGTGCCAGAAAAATAGTTGAGTTTTTTTATAAAATGTTTTTGTACCGATTCTAGTCTAGCGCGGTGGACAGCGTAGACCGGGGACCATGAAGGCGACGCGTATTCTAAAACACTACGAACATAAGCATAATATAAGGTTTTAAAAGCTGAAATAGACCTCAGGGGCTTTACTGTCCTGAAAACGAATCCTAGCATCTTGATCGCTTTCGCAACAATAGATTCGTAGTGAGCACAGAATGTCAGTTTAGAATCTAAGATGACTCCCAGGTCCCTAACTTGATCAGTGCGTACGATTGTTGCGTCGTTGAGCCTGTACGTCGCACATACTGGGTTTCTCTTCCTTGTAAAAGTAATGGTTGTGCACTTCTTTACATTGAGATCTAGGCTATTCCGTGCACAATATGCCGATACTCTGTCGAGATCTTTTTGCAATTTCAGGTGATCGGCTGAGCATTTTATGGGCATAAAAATTTTTGTGTCGTCCGCATACAATAGGTGACGTGCATTATGGAAACAAGAAGCATAGTCATAGAGGCAGATATTAAACAACAGCGGCCCCAAATGGGACCCCTGGGGAACCCCTGAAGGAATGGGTGCGAAACGTGATTGATAGCACCCAACCCTGACAGACTGACTCCTATTCCGAAGATATGACTCGAACCACCAAAGGAGGTCACCGTGCACACCGACTTCCTCGAGTTTGCATAAAATAACACCATGATTCAGTCTATCAAAACACTTAGAGTAGTCGGTGTACACGGTATCCACCTGGTAGCCCTCATCCATATAACCGGTGACCGAGTCCACGAATTCAACCAAGTTCGTCATCGTAGATCGTTTGCGCATGAATCCATGCTGAGCTGGCGGTATACTACGAGCAAGCAGCGGATAAACTTGATCATAAACTATCTGTTCAAAAACCTTGCTGAAAGTAGTAAGAATCGACACTGGACGATACTGTTCCGCGAGGACCTTTGAGCCACTTTTATGTATGGGCACGATGAAAGCCTGTTTCCAAATCGTGGGAAAAGTGGCCTCCGCGAACGACCTCCTATATAGAATACTTAATGGCAACGCCAAACAGTGAGCGCAGTAACGGATAAAGATAGGGGGGATAGCATCGCAACCCGCGCCCTTGTTAATATTTAACTTTAGTAGGTACTTCTCCACTAAGTCTGCGGTAATCGTCACTGAGCCTACACTGCACAAAGAGCCATCATGCGTATGTCCTGAGGTATACGAAGTATCAGGAGCGCTCGTGTAAACAGATTGAAAGTATTCTAGAAAAATGTCACATATTTCGGGACCGTCCGAGCCCGAACGAGTGCCGTAGTTTATCTGTGCGGGCAACCCACGATCGCGCCGAAGACTCTTCGCGTAGTTCCAGAACTTTTTCGGATCTCGAGTGATTGATTGACCACAATGCAGTTTATATTTGTTCCAACACTGACGTTGTAATTTTTTGTGTCTAGAACGTAGCAAAGAGAAAGTTTCACGGTCACAGCTATTGCCAGTACGTTTCCAAAGTGAGTGATACTTATGCTTTTCTTTAATTACGTGTATTAACGCCTTGGAGTACCAGACTGGGTACCCATCAGGAGTGCAAAAGAAAGAGGGAACATGTTTGTCTATAATAGAATTTAGTGTGGTATTAAAAAAAAGGACTGCCTCGTCCAGTGGTATATGATTTAAAGCAATATTCCAGTTATTAGCACATAGATCACGGAAAATATTGTCATAATTGGCGTTATAATTTCGTATAAGTTCGTAAAAATTATTTACGGTAACGTCAACATTACTTGATGCATCCAAGTGGCGATTCCAATCAATTTCCGACATCTCGTCATAAATAATAGCCTCATATTTGGATTTGTTAAAATTCAGAGATTGGGGCTTATGTATTTCAGGAGGTTTCAGCGACTGTACTTTTAAAGTTGTCTTTTAAAACTGTACTTTTAAAAATTGTTATGGTCGGATGATGATTGTCCAGAGAAACTAAAGGTTTAGGACTTTGTGATACTGCAACTGATTCCTTACAATTCGTCAAAACCAAATCAAGAGAGCGGACGCACCCAAAACAGTGAAGATTGAGTTGCTGAAATGAGTTGCCTTGTTTGAACTTAATAACTGCCCAAAGATTCTCATTAGATTTAGACTCCCATGAAGATTTGCGTGATGGTTCCAGATGCTTCTGAATAGCAATTAGTACTCCGCCTCTTTCCATTGTTGTGCTGCTGGACGAGGACCGATCGCGCCTATAAATAGTGTACCTGTGATCCAGAATCTCGTGATCGTAAACTGTATCATTCAGCCATGTTTCAGTAAGAACTTTAACGTCGTAGTCAGACCTTAGAGCATTCATCAAAATAGTTTCAGTTTTGGTCCAAAGACCTTTAGTCTTGGCGGTATCTAAGGCAGGGCGGATGTTAAGTCTACTGTTTAATGGTCATGGTCGTTACTGAGCAATTTTGCGGTCTATAGTCTTTGCCTACCCTACCTGTGGGTCAGATGCGTATGTATGTATGTATGCCGTTACTAGGTTACTAGTTATTGGCTTGCTTCATCGTTGGCCGTCATTCTTCCCTTGCTCCCTTGCTACGCTACTTTTCTTGTATGCGTATTCGTGAAAAGGAGTGTCCCCCGAGCGCGCTCCATACAAACTATGTTTGATATTATTTTTGAATAACTTTTGAAAAATAATAATAACCAATCAAAGTCAATGAAATTTTCTAGACGCGATTCAGAAACCACTATGAATGTCTGTGATTTGTCAGATTTTCGTTAAAATATATCGTTACACAGTTGCATCTTTGGAATCGTAATAGCCAGCTTCGCATTGACCTAGAAACTTGAAATTTTGTGATAATGTTTATTATTACGTACCTTCACACCTTTTTTTATAAGTAGGCTTGCATTTGATCTCAACTCACCTGATGGAAAACGACGATGAGGTCGAAGATGTAGCATGTGTGCTTAGAAGATACCTATTCACTCTTGATTTGAAGACCCCAAGGTTATAATTTACCAACAAATAGCAAATATGTTGATAAACCTCAATTTTTCTTTTAAATGCCCGCATTTTTCAATTACAAATGAACCTAATTGCGCGGTCAAACGCGAAACCACAATTTATGATGGAACCCTAAACGTACGAAGACCGACATTTTTATTATATTTGAGAATCCAGGCTAGGAGTTGTAGCGAAAACCTATCCAACTGCAGCACACTGCAGAAGCCGCAGATTTCCAATTGGGAAAACATTATGCGTGGTTCATTCAACCTAGTTATAAATACGACTTCGGGAATAACGATACAGATGGGCAGTGGTCTTGAATAGCTTCCCGCCCCACATACCGCAGTATCGCAGATGAGTCTGCGGTAACACGGAGGGAGCGCGGCTTCAGCTAGTGCCACATATTCTTCCAAATACTTTGCACACTTGGTTTCTACTAAATTACTAATTTATATATTTTACAGTTTATTGTGCACATTAAATAGTATACAAAAAATGTAATGTCTAAAATTTTAATTTAAAAATTTTCTTTTAGTTCGTGCTTGCTGCGCGTGCACGGTTTGCAAGCGTTAAATAAAAACGGGTCCTGGCCCTGTCCTAAGAAGGCTGTTGCGCAAAGGGCAGGTTCTGCAAAGTTATTCCGCGAGGTCGAAACGCGCGAGAGCTTATACGAGTAGACACAGCTGGGAGCGAGCGTTTTAAGCTGATGATGGATTTGTAATATTTGCAACGTCCCTTTCACATTGGTCGTAGAACCGACGGCAGGTGGAGCCAAAAGACCCTTTGGAGGCGACCGCGGGAAGAAAGACTCGGACTAGACTAGACAGGCCCCCTATAAGGCCTTAAAGGCCCCTGTTTGGCGATTTGGTGAAGGTTACGAGAAGCCGTTGGAACGTACTTATTGAGTTTCGTTAAGATGCCTTCATTCAGGCATGGATGTCATCCGGATGTTAGTGATGGATGGCAACAGTAATGTTTATCAAAAACAGTTATACGAAATTTTATCTGACTTGTAAACAAATATGGCGTACTAGCAACCAAAGAAAATTTATTGGGTGGGGATGGGATGATTGCCGATGGGGCAGGAAAGTTCTCGAGTGGTGACTCTGTACCGGAAGACGCAGCATGGGTAGGCCGACAAGGTGGACCGATGACCTGGTAAAGATCGCAGGTACCAGCTGGATGTGGAAGGCACAGGACCGGCCTTTGTGGAGATCGCTGGGCCTATGCCCAGCAGTGACCGTCTGCTGTCTTTCGGCTGATATGATGATGATAAAAACTACCAAAATAGTTTAGTATTCATAAACAAGCTTCTTCCCGCGGTTTAGCTCCTGTAAATTGTTTTATTTCACTCTGCTTTTTTTATATGTTTATGTTTTTGGATGCTTGATTTTTTATGTCATACGGTGGGCAAACAGGCAAGCGGGCCACCTGATGGAAAGTGGTCACCACTACCTATAGACATTAGCAACACTGAGAGTATCGCCAATGCGTTGCCCACCTCTATAACACGTTGCTCTGGCAGCAAACAGGCAAATGCTACGGTTCCCCAAACCCCACCCCATGGAGCACTGGAGACCTTACTCACCGGCAGAAACAGAATACTATTTAAAAGAGTATTGTTTAGCTGCGATATTCTGTAAGGTGGAGGTACTTCTCCAG
The DNA here is from genome assembly GCA_905147135.1 of Blastobasis lacticolella. Lineage (NCBI taxonomy): Eukaryota > Metazoa > Arthropoda > Insecta > Lepidoptera > Blastobasidae > Blastobasis > Blastobasis lacticolella. The sequence continues at coordinate 114,128 of LR990044.1, forward strand.
TCAGGCTGCTCCAAATCGAACGGGAAACCCCGCTATGCCATACCTCTCAAAAAGATTTTATACAAAGCCCAGCAAAAGCCGAAGAAATTATTTTTATTTTTATTATTTTTGATGTACCTAGTCAAATAAGGTTGTACCTATACAAATTTTTACAATAGCCAGTATAAATACTTTTTAATCATATTGATGTGGTCCATTGAGGTTGTATACCATTTTTATGTCCTTTAAAGAACAAAATATAGTTTTCATCGTGCTCAAGATTATGTGTGGAAGTCACTTTCAGTTCATTCCAAAGAATTTTCATTCATTCTACTTCTCCCATCTCTAAAAATCATTAGATAGGCAAAACTTTCTAAATGTAAATATGTCATTGTTTTTTTTAATCTGTGGCAGTAAGTGGTGGTGTTATTTAAATGTGAAGTATATAAATGTATAATTTGCAACATTATTCATTGAAATTCACATTCAATGTTTTTCTTATGTAATTCAAGACATCTACCTATACATAATGTTCGTAGCGTATCTAATTGATACGGCAAGTCGTGATTTTGATATTTAGTTATATGGGCTGTAACTAAATTAAAGGATTCCAAGCATACTTTAGTATGTTTAGTGTCGGAATGTCATGTGATAATTTGATCAACGAATCAACACTTACTTTTGTATGGTGTCGTTGTGACGTTATTGCCACAGTACCTCTAATAAAAACGTATTCGTAATATAGGTGATTTAAAATTGAGATTTTTGCTATTTCCTGTAGGTATTTAATCAACGTCACGCCGACGCGGCCGCTTCGCCGCCGCGGCGCCGCCGCCGACGAAGGCTCGACGTTTGTAATGTCGCTGTGTATGTATGTCGTCTCATGTAATGTGGGAGGATATTATGCTGACGACTAAGCCCACAGATCAAATACATAATAATCTATTGTACACTTGACTCATGAAGTCATGATCAATCAAACTACTCATCAGGTAGGCCGTAAGCTTATTTGCGGAAACAAAGTAAGTTGTCTAAGGGCCAATTTTTCAATCCTCAGATAAAACATATCAGCCTGATAAGTTATTGTGCGACTAAAATAAAATTGTATCATTACTTCATAATTATAAAGGATCATAGTTCGTTTTAATTTGGCAGTGTATTATTTTATTGGATAGATAAACTTTATCTACGGATTGAAAAATCGGCCCTAAGTTTAATGTAAACAAGAAAATGGCAGGCAGTGTCCACGTTGAGCATTCATCACCACGATCTCTAACCAATTGTCGTGGAGATTAAGGGAATACCCTCCATGAGAGTGGAGGAAGCTCAAGCCCAGCAGTGTACTGTTCATTAATAGTCCACTGTTGGGCTGGAGCTTCCTATTTCGTAAGATGACAATTTTAAACTTCAGTACATTTTGGGTGGCGTGAGTGGAAAGTGTTGACTTGGGACTAACCATTTTCGATATCGCTATCCACCAGTGCAGCTGACGCAGAACTGAATTCCGCTAGCAACAAGATCACTAAATTACACTATGTGTGGGAAGGGAAAATACAGCTCAATAAGGCTAAAAAAGAATCAGGTGGTGGTAGGACTCTGTCAAGCCTGAGGAGGCCTCCTGGGTGAGTAGGTACCACCGCTTTTTCTATTTCTGTGGCCAAGCAACAATGTTTGCATTTGTGTTTCAGTTTTATGGTTAAGGTAGCCAGCTTAATTACAGACATGAGGCATTTCAACTGACCGCACAGTGGCAACGCCAATGCAAGTATCATGAATGTTACTTTACAAAAGACAGTTAAGTACCGTTTACCGTCGGGTAAGCTGTTTGCACCAAAATGTACATAGGTGCTGTATAAATAAATCGATATAAAGATATCTATTGTGAAAATAAATAAGAGCTGCCATCAACTTATCTGCTCAGTAGTCGGCGGCGCTAGTGAGGCTAGTGATATTACATTGATTAAATGTCGTATGTAGTTCTGATTGTGTCTACACTGATCAGTAGACAGATCTGTGGATGGCACTGTATCGAGCGCGGCCGGCAGACTCGGCGGCGCCGGAGCCGGCCCCGCGCGCAGCCGCGCCCCGCGCTCCCCGCGCCCCCCGCGCCCCGCACCCCCAGCCATACACAGCATCTCTGCCGTGCCGGTGGTCTACTGTACACGTACTTTACAACATATTATCGCCTTAACAGGTAAAGATTTACTTACCAGTTGTCATTTCACTCACATTCATCCTCGTAAAACATCCTTTCCTGGCAAGTTTGGACGCTTGTTTTGTTACCACACGGATATTCAGTGATTAAAGTGCCATCCAGAATGGGAATCCTGTACATCATCATCATCACCTCAACCGTAGGACAGGCAGGTCCATCATGGGGAGCGTCCTCGTCCCATGCTGGCTTACTTTGGTGAACGATTGTCCTTGAATGTACACATTATTAAAATACAATGCTATTTACTCATCCATGAAACCTCATCACCATATCAGTCGCAGTACCTTGTCTGAGCCGTTCCGCGTAGGAATCCTTCATCCATCGACTACCAGCAATCTTTAAAACTCTGTTTGTCCATCTCGTGAGGGCCCATACCATGTATACGTGGTCGCCACTTGAGAACCTTCACACATTAATCATTATTCTATATAATCTAGATAGAGCTCGTCTAGTCTAAAATGACGCGCCCCACTGCTTAGTTAGTTGATTTCGATGTGTGAGTGCAAATATTGATAACGACACTTCATCTGGGAGCCAATGAACGACGCGTATTCCTACGTTTGAATCTCACCGGCAACTGAATGACCAATTACAACGGCATTTGTATATGTATTGCGTCCCTATTTTAAACTTGCTTGTGTGCGTTAATGCGATAGTGGGGCGCGTCATTTTAGATTAGACGAGCTCTACTTACATATTAGAAAAAACTGGCCAGTGCGAGTCGAACTCGCATGCAAAGGGAGCCCTTTGCCAACATCAACATTTTTAAGCCAAAGCAACGGGAGCTTATTGTTTGTCCTAATGTTTATAGTCCTAACATGATTTTCCTAAATGCGATTGTCCTAAATATTAATTATCCTAATGCATTCATTGTTCTAATGTTCTTAAGCCGTTAGCAGTTTGAAGGTCCTAATATTGATCCTCAGAGAAATCGTTAATCCTAATATTAGTCAAAAGTTAAAATTATCCTCAATTATTATTAGTTAAATAATGGGCTGGATTTAGAAACCGGTTCCCCGAATTTGTGGATATTGGAGCGTGGGTTGGTTGTAATAATCAATTTATTTTATTTGAAAATGGCTACAAAACCAAATCAAAAACGTCATTAGGTCACAAAGGGGTTAGGTTGCAGGGAGCTAAGCGACGAGCATGTCAGTTGTTATGACCCACCGCGCCAGATCCAAATTCGGAGAGCATTTTTCAAGCTGGCGACCAATGATTGGCGAAATGGCGACTAAAAATTGCTTGTTTATTTGCCTACCTATTTTTGCAAGACACTTTAGTTTTATATAGGAGTAGGATAATAAAATAATAAAATATTAGGACTTCAAACGACAAGGACTAACGATATCAGGACTTCCGATAATTAGGATGAAAAAGATTAGGACAATCGATATTTAGGATTATAAAAATGAGGACATACAATAGAAACCCCAAAGCAACCTATAATTCGTCAAATTTTATTAACAATTGGTATTCGCATTGGAATTCGAACCCGATACATCTAGCTTACAAGTTGGATACCTTAACCACCGACGCTCCCGTATTGGCGTTATAACAATAGAGAATAATAAAAAACCTCTGAAAAACGGCGAAAAAAGCATGTCCCTTGTATACCCCAGAAAATAATCATATTTTAAATTTTTAAACCGCCGGTAATCGGACTGACGCGGGATAACTGCAGTGGAAAACGATACAAATATGTTACAGAGTGATCTTAATAGGGTGCACCAGTAGTGCTGCTGCAGTGGTGATAACCTCATGTTGCTCAATACTGATAATAATTGTTATCATATTAAGTTTACAAGGTGCATTCACCCTCACAATACCACCTTTTTCGTCAGCTGTGCTCCGTTAGTGAAAATCAACTGTATAGGTACGTGATTTAGGGGTAATTATGGACTCAGCTCTTAGTTTCCGTAATCATATTAATTCAGTAATCAAAAAGGCTTCTAGGCTCACGGGTTATATTTCGAGGCAACTGAAACTCTTTAAGGAGCCATCGATATAGATTTTAATCTACAACTGTTTAGTACGCAGTATATTGGAATTTTACTCTACTGTATCCATATCCGTGTAGCCCGGATTCCAATCCGGGCTACCAAGTCCACTCAGATAGGATTGAACGTCGCCTAAAACATTTTTTATTACCTAACTTACAATAACTTTAAATGTAAACAGCTCATCTCATACGAATCACGGTTGTCACTTTTTAATTCTTTTTTGGATGAACGTTAAGTCATTTGACATAATGTTCCTGTTCAAGCTCATTTATCGTTACATTGGCGCTCCCGATATTTTCTTACGCCTTCGCCTGCCCGTACCGCGTCTTTGCTCTTTCTCTCAGTAGAACAAACTTAAGCCTTCAAGTCCTATGTACCGGATGTGTTCCTTTTATAGTGGTATTGGACATAATTTTAATATTTTCTTTGGTTCTGTGACCTCAGCTAAGCGCGAAATGGAACAATGCTATAAAGCGAAATAGGATTGAGGGTCCCTACGATCCTTTTCCTATCTATGGTTTCCTCTTATGTGAAACACAGCAGACGACATCTGTACAATTGTCCATGCGGAGGACGATCATGAACTTAGCCTCAAAGCATAGTCGGTAACTCACACGGTCGCGCAATTGTCACTCACCTGGTTTGTGGTGTAGATTTGTGGGGACTGGCAGCGGACAGAAATCGGCCGTTCCCCCTGGGAGTCCTAATGACTCACCGGTAAGACAAGATAACACGCTCGCTTTGGGTCCGCGAATCTACAACAAACTCTGGCTATAGTTTCTATAGATCCCCAAAAGCATATTACTCGGTAAATGAGTTTCTTGATAAGTGAAACCCAGTGAAACCTATAGTCACCAGTTGTTAAGTATAAGTAATTCCTTAAATGACATTAAAATTCTATAAATGGGTTATGTTATAGGATATTGTGAATTTAATCGAGTAAATAGGTGCAATATTGACAAAATCATTACATATTTATAATCTACTTGCCTAAGTAGGTACCCACCCCACCCCCTTACTTATAATTAATTTTATTGAATTGTAATAGTTTTCATTAATTTTATATTTACATGTTTGCTAGTAATGTTATTTATTTTAAATAAATTATTTAATAATTAATAATTTACTAATTGATAATGTATGACGGTATAAATTACTTACTAAATTCATGTATACGAATAAAATATATAATTTCTTACAATAGTTTGTAGATAATTATAGATACTGTTGTACTGAATATTTCATGGTGTGTTCACATCCAGTAAGATACATTCTACTTGGCTAAAACTGATTATGACTTAGTTAGAATGTAATCATAAATTGCATCGCGTTTTGTGAACCTGAATAAAATAATGTTTCAGCAGGCGGCTCAGCGGCTCGTGCGCGATGGGGCTGCCGCGGCTGAACTCCTGCTGCGGGGTGTTGGACCTGAAGACTGGCAACGTGGTGCTGGGCACCCTCAACGCGGTGCGCAAACTCTTCGCCTTTCATAACCCTGGGGACATACGCGCAGTGAGCCCCCTGATGGAAACCAGCAGCTAGGGTTTGCAACGTATGCTGGTCAGCTTAGAAGGTTTACCTAGGCCACCGTCAACTGTAATGTCGTCCTTCTTAGTCAATCAATCAAGTTTACCTCTTTCATAGACTTTTCTATAATTGGCCGTTTCAAATGTCAATAGAGAAATTTATTGGAATTTAAATACATTATGGGACAAATTGTCAATCGTAATTTTCCTAATCTATAACAAGTTCAAATGAAAAATATTTTTAATAGCAAACTTTTATCGTGCGTTTTCTATGATCAGTCAGAGTATATGTCAAGACAAATGAAACGAGCCAAAACTTGGGTTTGGTAAATATTGGTTTACCATACGTAATTTAGGAGTTCATATAGCCACTTTTTGTCTTCATCATCAGATCAGCTCGATGGTATCACGACATTGCATTGTCTCCGAACTTACGAGAGTGTGTAAAAATTCAGCTCAATCGGAAACCGGGAAATGGGTGAAATTTATCTTCCAAGATTTTATTACGAACGGACATGGGGACATGTGAAACTAAATAAAAGCATGTAATAATCTGACTTGCGTGCGGTGTTCGGCCGGTGTATAATGAAAGGTAAAGTAAAACACTTTTATTCCACTTACACACGGCACAAAGTTATAGCAATGTATGGGATATATCTAATGTACTTATTGCCTCTGTGGTTTTGGAAAGAAAGAGACAGAAATCACTTCAGGCAAGAGTGAATGTCTTACCTAAAAATGTCGAGCCTAGGTAATATTGATCGGGCTTTAACAGCTAACTCCTACCTAAACCACGGAGTAACTCGTGCACTTCTAAATTAATCTTGATGGCGTGTGAGTGAATATCACACATCTGCGTTGTTTCAAGGTGCTGCTATAAATCGCCGCTTCTTGACTCTTCGGCCTTTTAAAATAATATGAATACTTCAGACTTCCCCTCAAAGCATAACGTCGTGACACCTGCTGGAGCCGAATTGCTTGTACAGAAGTCCACTTTAAAGGGGCCGCAGATTCATAACTCTTCAACTCATGCTGCATCCGCATACCCAACGTTCCACGTCTCCCCCTCAGGTGCTATCCTTCGGTCTGCTAGTGGCTATGATCGTGGAGGCGGCGAGGGCGGGGTCCATGGAGAACAGCCTGGACGCGGTTGCGAACCAGGCGGAGCAGGAGGGCGGGGTGGTGGGCATGGGAGTGACGCTCGGGGTGGCGGACGAGCAGGCGAAGTTGACGGGCTTCTACGCCATAGTGATCATACTGGCGATCATGTTCGCCGCCAAGTTAGCTTTCGATATTTTCTTCGTTTACGGAGTCGTGAAGGTAAGTCTCCTACAAATAATTATCTACCTTTTTTTCTAAATGTTATACGGCTGACATACAGGCAAGCGGGCCACATGATGGAAAGTGGTCACCGCCGCCTATGGAAATCAGCAACACCAGGGCAGTCACTAATGCGTTGCCCGCCTCTGAAGAGACCTCTAATATACTTCTTGAACGATCGCATGTCATAGTCCAAAGGAAACACTGTGGCTGGGAGCTCGTACGAGCGAGAAACGTTCTTTCAAACCTTTGCGTGGTAACCAACAGAGATTTGGTAAATGTACGTAGTAGGGATGAGTACCAAGCCCACGGCGGGTGGTGGGATGGCGGAATTATGTTGTGGGCGCCTGGTCGAACAGTTCCTCGGAACACTCCCCATTGTACAGCCGATAGAACACACACAGGAAGCCAAAGTCCCTTCGGTTAGCCAGTGGTTCTACCTTGCTTGTTTGTATGGGATCTTCGACAATTCGTACGGCGCGTCTCTGTACGGAGTCCAGAGGATTAAGCAGGTCGGCAGTTTCGCCGGCCCAAAGACGGGAACAATACTCCATATGAGGCTGCACTTGTGCCTTGTACAGCAGCAGGCACTCCCCTAGGGTGAAGTATCTACCTATTTTTAAGCCGCCCTAGAAACAAATGCACAAACGGGGATCATCATCACAGCCCATAACAGTCTACTACAGGACTTAGGGCCTCTCCCACGAAATGGGAGGTTATTGCCATAATCTCCACGCTTGGCAGGCGGGTTGGAGATCAGACAGACGACATTCTTTTTACTTATTTGTTCCGAGCTCAGGGGGCGACGCGGGTAGGCGGGCTGGTGCGTGCGGGTGTGAGCGCCGGCGGGCTGGCTGGGGCCGGGCGCGCGCCGCACATGATTCGCCTAGGCGGTTATGTGCGTGGCGCGTATCGGTGCCCGGTGTCTCGCCGGAGTAAGCCCTCGTACGCGCTGATCGGTCTGCATGCGTCGCCCCCTACCTGGATGAGCTAGCTTAACTTCCCTTTCTTTTACGTTAGATTTTTGACTTTTGAAAAGAGATTAATTAATCCTAATTCAATAAATACTTTTTCATTTTCATTTTCGATCGCAGTGATATAGATATAAGTATGGAAAACGCTGCTGCCCATTTTCCAGCCTACGGAGACTTTAGATTTTTTATCTCGAAAACATTAGTCGCCTTGTAGGTACGACACCTACGAGTGTAAGGGGTTAATGCTATTCTACTCTGCCGGACACTACACAGCCACTCTTCTTCTCAGACGGGGATACCTTATGGGATCTCATTTGTCAATAATTCTTTCTTCGGTCTGCGACTTGCATCCGTCCTTGGAAAAAACCAGTTTTCTCATTAGAAAAAAAAATTCACATAACAAAGGTCCCTTGGATAAGTTATCCTGTGTGACTTGAGCTTACCTCATGATAGAGCGCTTTCACAGAATTCCCATACGCTTGGAGATTACAGTGTGGAAAACACAAATCCGCTTTTCGTGAAATGATGTCGCTGTGGTGACTGGCTGCTATATAATAGACATAATGCAAGTGATTAGATTAGATTATTTATTAATCAATGAAAATTACATTATACTACACATTCATATAAGCAATTTACAGAGATTGCGTCATAATATAAATAATAATTATTATAATGAAATTAAAAGTAATTACATTATTAATAAAAAGAAATGTCAAAAAATAAATGAAAATAAAAATACATCAAATAAATGTCAACTGCGTGTTTAGGTACTTATTCGTAATGGAATACCTATCAATGGAACATTAAATGTCCAACACACTAAATTACAAAAAAATAAAAAAATAATAAACAACATGTCCATTGGTAAGTAGTCTAGCCTAAGTAGGTATGGTATACATAATAGTATACATGTGAATTAAATATAGTATGTCAATTAAAACAAAATAATAAAAAATGTCAGGTAGGATATACCTACGTGATACGATATATAAAAAATATTTTAAATGTCCAACATAAATAATAAAATTACATCAAAATTACAATGGTAGGTGCTCGGGTAATTTAATTAATCAATTGTCATGTCCAAATTAATTCGATAAATTATTTTATTTAATATATTGGATTTTCCAATAAGAGGTTCTTTAGCCGGCGACCAAATGTTTCGTCACAATATTCATTTTTTATACTTGCTGGTAGTCGCTCGTAGAATGTTGGTCCGACAACACGCGGGTTTTTATAGTGTCAAGTCTAATCTGTCGTGTGCCTATCTATGTGTTAGGAGCGTGCGGGCGTCATCAAGGCATACTTCGTGATGTGGCTGGTGTTCTTCCTGCTGTCGTCGTTCACGTTCTTCATCCACGTAACGCAGTACAGCGGCGTGACCACCTGCACCATGCTCTTCTATCTGGGTGAGTACGGGAGCTCCGATAAGTCCGTTACTAAGGTAAGATTAAATACTCTTTCGTGCACACATAGATGACAGGAAATTAGCAAAATATACAGGCGTGCGCGTGAAGACGGTTTTATCACTTCTAGCTTTCTTTTCCAGACAACGTTTACACAACCTTTTAATCTATTTTCTGTGCACAATAAAGAATATAGATCGATCTCTTTACGCTCAAAACCCAATCAAGCTCCCCCGCGTCACACAACACGATATATCAACACTAACTATTCGCGAATGATTTCCATGTGTCAAATAAATGAACGATTTTATGGAACAGCTCAGCAATTAATCAATTAATTAATTCTGCACAGCATTTAAACAGTACAGCTCAGCATTTCTATCAGCCCAGCTCAGATCAGCTTGGTTCAGCTCAACGTAGCTCAGATTGTCTCAGCTCGGCTTCCCGGTCCCAACGCAGCTCAGCGAAACATCTCAACTTTTTTTCTTACGAATGATAAACATTTGGGAAGAGGGGATTAATCACGTAAGTTAAAGTGTAGGGGTTACCACGTAGGGTACCACGTAGGGGTTACCAGGGGATAAATCACGTAAGTTAAAGTGTAGTGTACACTTACCTATAATCTCTAAAATTTCAAAATTCAAAATTTCTTCATTGATTAGGACATGAAATATCTCTTTCAATCGTCAAAAAGGAGGAGGGGCAGGAAAGTAGGAAGGAAACACACAGTGACACGCTGATCACCCTACGGCCGCAGCAAACCCACCCTACGCCAACCACGACCGGACCGTGTTTGACAATGCCAGGCAGAGCCGGACCGCGTTCGATATATTATATAGGTATGTCAAGTATAATTAAGAAAAACCACCTAAAACTACAGCAATAGTAAGCCAGTCCACCAAGGCAGCACCCGTTCACGAGTATAACGCAGGGCCCAGCCATCGTCCAATTCAACCATATTTGAGGGAACAGAGCGACCCGGCCCCCACGCCACCGCCAAACAAACTTTTAAGTGAGCGTGCATATGATAGGTAGTCGCTCCCACCCTACTCTATCCTATCCCTAGCCTACCGCTACCTTACCCCTACCCTATCCTACCATTGCCTTAACCTTACCCTACCACTACCTTACCCGTAGCCTACCACTATCTTACCCCTACCCTACCACTATCTTATCCCTACCCTACCCTATCACTACCTTACCGCTATCTTACTTCTACCCTACCCTACCCTACCCCTTCTCTAACTACTACCCTACCCCTACCCTAGCGCAGACAGGAGACACCATGTGTGGGAGAGGAAGGAAAATTAACGCTGCTTCCAAGGTGGATCTCCGTGGGGGAAAGAAACGGCAAGAAACCGACGGAGCCTACGTAATTTTTTTATTTTAACATTTCTTATGTAGTAATACATTATTTGTCCTACATACTATCTTAAAAGTAAATACCTGTATAGAACAGCAGTTCAGTCCCATGGACTTTTGTCATTTACATATTCAGATATACTATAATAACTTTTTTGACATAACACAACATTGGTTAAAAGATCACCAGCTCATATTTGGCTTTAACAACCATAAACTTGCAAGTTCGTTTACAAGAGGGCAGGCAATTCATGGAGGTTCCCTAATACTTGTTCGTAATTGCTTAAAATGCAAGGAACGCACTGATATTGTCAAGCTGTCTGTTGAACGATCTGCTGAAATTGCCTGTATAGAACTTGAGCGACTTATTGTAATGAGCGTATACAGACCTCCGGCTTCATCATTTGATTTGTTCGAGAAAATTATGGACGAAGCCCTTATTAAAGTTAGCAATTGTAATAAAAATATTGTTGTTTGTGGAGATTTTAATATAGATTTATTAGACGTATCTTGTAAATATACTGGTAGGCTAATATCATTATTTAAGTGTCATAATTTAATCAACTTATTTTTAGAGCCTACTAGAATAACAAGTACTACATCAACTTGTCTAGACAACATTTTTTGTGATATCCAGGCATGTAGCCAGTCTGTAATAAACAAATTGCAATCCGATCATTGTGGTCAATTAGCTGTGTTTAATGTTAATATGAGGAAAGAAACAAAAAATACTATTAAATTTGTACCAATTAACAACAACCGTCTAAACAGTTTTAGAAATAACATTATAGAGAAATCATCTAATTTAAAGTATTTTGATGATACAAATGAATATTATAATTCAGTTTTACACATGACAAAAACTGAAAGTAATAGTATATTCAAACCAAAGGTGAAGGCAGTAAACAGCAAACTTATGTTTAGCGATTGGGCGACAGCAGGAATACATAAGAGTAGAAATAAATTATATGAGCTCTATGCAGAACGGGCGTATAATAATAGCGTAGAATTTGCTGAGTATGTTAAACATTATTCGAAGTTACTTAAACGCGTTTGTGCTACAGCTAAATCGAATTTCGTTAAACACAAACTGAAAAATAGCACAGATGTAGTAAAATCCACATGGCAGATAATAAATAGTGAAACTGGAAAATTACCCAATCGCGATACTAAGTACAGTTTAAAGATAAATGATAATGTTGTTACCAAAAACTCGGAAGTTGCGGAGGCATTCAATAAATTTTTTACAGACATTCCAGTGTCAACTACGAAATCTTTAAGTTCGTCTCCTGCTCTCGCTGAATCCTTGTTAAAACAAAATGTACCCGAGAGTGTCATCGATTTTAAGTTCGAGCATGCAACACCTCAAGATATAGTTAAGGCTTTTAAAACCATAAAAATGAAAGCAACTGCCGACATTGATGGTATGTCGGTAAAAATTATTAGCTCTGTAATTGATGTTATTGCTGTCCACTTAGCGAATATATTTAATAATTGTGTTGATAATGGTGAATTTCCTGATCTGATGAAGCACAGTAAAGTTATTCCATTGTTAAAAACTGGTAATACAACGGATCCTACAAATTTTAGACCAGTTTCAATTTTACCGACTCTAAGTAAAATATTTGAGAAAATCATATTAAATCAACTAAAAGCTCATTTTTATGGAAGTAACCTATTGCATCATAAACAATTCGGTTTTACTCGCGGTCGTTCAACAACTGATGCAGGTGTTGAACTTATTAAACATATCTTTGGGGCGTGGGAGGAATCACGGGATGCCTTAGGGGTTTTCTGTGATTTATCCAAAGCCTTTGATTGCGTTAATCATGACATTTTGGTCAGGAAATTACAACATTATGGAATAAAGGACTTGGCCCTGAACTTGCTAAATTCATACTTGAGTCATAGAATTCAAAAAGTTGATGTGAACGGAGAGAGATCTATGGGGTCTGTTGTCTCTATGGGTGTCCCCCAGGGATCTATTTTGGGCCCGTTTTTGTTTCTTGTTTATGTAAATGACTTACCGTACTTTGTAAAAGATGCCCATGAAATTGTCTTGTTCGCGGACGATACATCTTTAGTGTTTAAAGTAAAAAGACAACAATTAACATATGAAGACGTGAACAAGGCTATTGCAGAAGTGGTAAACTGGTTTACGGTTAATAATTTATTACTGAATGGCAAGAAGACAAAATGTTTAAAATTCTCTTTGCCAAATGTTAGATCAGTGCCCACTAATGTACAAATAAAAGGCGAAAATATGAATTTTGTTGATTCTACAGTATTTTTAGGCTTTACCCTGGATAATAAATTGCAATGGGGTCCTCACATTGATAAATTGGCGAAAAGGCTAAGTTCTGCAGCATATGCTGTAAAGAAAATACGGAGTATTTCTGACGAGGCTACAGCAAGATTAGTTTACTTTAGTTATTTCCACAGTATTATGGCCTATGGCATACTGCTGTGGGGACACGCTGCCGACTGGCACAATGTATTTGTATTGCAGAAAAGGGCTATTCGCGCGATTTATCAATTGAGACCTAGAACTTCACTAAGAGATAAATTCAAGAACATTGATATAATGACAATGCCGTCACAATATATATATGAGAATTTAATGTATGTTCATAAAAATTTACACTTATTTAAGAAGAATAGTGATGTTCATAATATTAATACGAGAAATAAAGATAAGCTTGTTGCTGGTGCTTGTCGTCTAGCCAAAGTCCACAAATCATTTATGGGTCAATGTGTACGCTTTTATAATAAGGTTCCAACAGATATTCAGAATTTACCATTGAATAAATTTAAAGTCGCTATAAAAACAAATTATGTCAAAAAAGTTATTATAGTATATCTGAATATGTAAATGACAAAAGTCCATGGGACTTAACTGCTGTTCTATACAGGTATTTACTTTTAAGATAGTATATAGGACAAATAATGTATTAGTACATAAGACATGTTTAAAAAAAAAAAGAATTAACGTAAGCTCTGTGGCTTTCTTGCCGTTTCTATCCCCCACGGAGAACCACCTTGGAAGCGGCGTTAATTTTCCTTCCTCTCCCACACATGGTGTCTCCTGTCTGCGCTAGGGTAGGGGTAGGGTAGTAGTTAGAGTAGGGGTAGGGTTGGGTAGGAGTAAGATAGCGGTAAGGTAGTATAGGGTGGGGTAGGGGTAAGATAGTGGTAGGGTCGGGGTAAGATAGTGGTAGGGTAGGGGTAAGGTAGTGGTAGGGTAGGGTTAAGGCAATGGTAGGATAGGGTAGGGGTAAGGTAGCGATAGGGTAGGGATAGGATAGAGTAGGGTGGGAGCAACTACCTATCACATGCAGCATGTGTGATGCACGCTCACTTAAAAGTCTGTCTGGCGGTGGCGTGGGGGCCGGGTCGCTCTTTTCCCTCAAATATGGTTGAATTGGACGATGGCTGGGCCCTGCGTTATACTCGTGAACGGGTGCTGCCTTGGTGGACTGGCTTACTCTTGCTGTAGTTTTAGGTGGTTTTTCTTAATTATACTAGACATACCTACGAGTATATTATATAATATAGCGTTCCGGCTCTGTCTGGCATTGTCGAGCCCGGTTCGGTTGTGGTTGGCGAGGGATACGTTTATCTACAGACATAGGGCGGTCAGCGTGTCACTGTGTGTTTCCTTCCTACTTTCCTACCCCCCTCCTTTTTGACGATTGAAAGAGATATTTAATGTCCTAATCAATAAAGAAATTTTGATTTGATTTGATTTGATTTTATCCAGAGTAAAGCCTAAAAATACTGTAGAATCAACAAGATTCAAATTTTAGCCTTTTATTTGTACATTAGCGGGCAAAGATCTAACATTTGGCAAAGAGAATTTTAAACATTTTGTCTTGTTGCCATTCAGTAATAAATTATTAACCGTAAACCAGTTTACCACTTCTGCAATAGCCTTGTTCACGTCTTCATATGTTAATTGTTGTCTTTTTACTTTAAACACTAAAGATGTATCGTCAGCGAACAAGACAATTTCATGGGTATCGTTTTCATTTACATAAACAAGAAACAAAAACGGGCCCAAAATAGATCCCTGGGGGACACCCATAGAGACAACAGATCCCATAAATCTCTCTCCGTTCACATAAACTTTTTGAATTCTATGACTCAAGTATGAATTTAGCAAGTTTAGGGCCAAGTCTTTTATTCCATAATGTTGTAATTTCCTGACCAAAATATCATGATTAACGCAATCAAAGGCTTTGGATAAATCACAGAAAACCCCCAAAGCATCACGTGATCCCTCCCAGGCCACAAATATATGTTTAATAAGTTCAACACCTGCATCAGCTGTTGAACGACCGCGAGTAAAACCGAATTGTTTATGATGCAATAGGTTACTTCGATAAAAATGAGCCTTTAGTTGTTTTAATATGATTTTCTTAAATATTTTACTTAGAGCCGGTAAAATGAAAACTGGTCTAAAATTTGTAGGATCCGTTGTACAACCGGTTTTCAACAATGGAATAACTTACTGTGCTTCATCAGGTCAGGAAATTCACCATTATCAACACAATTATTAAATATATTCGCTAAGTAGACAGCAATAACATAAATTACAGAGCTAATAATTTTTACTGACATACCATCAATGTCGGCAGTTGCTTTCATTTTTATGGTTTTAAAAGCCTTAACTATATCTTGAGGTGTTGCATGCTCGAACTTAAAATCGATGACACTCTCGGGTAAATTTTGTTTTAACAAGGATTCAGCGAGAGCAGGAGACGAATTTAAGGATTTCGTAGTTGACACTGGAATGTCTGTAAAAAATTTATTGAAAGCCTCCGCAGCTTCCGAGTTTTTGGTAACACCGTTATCTTTAAACTGTACTTAGTATCGCGATTTGTTACTTTTCCAGTTTCACTATTTATTATCTGCCATGTGGTTTTTACTACATCTGTGCTATTTTTTAGTTTGTGTTTAACGAAATTCGATTTAGCTGTAGCACAAACGCGTTTAAATAACTTCGAATAATGTTTAACATACTCAGCAAATTCTACGCTATTATTATACGCCCGTTACGCATAGAGCTCATATAATTTATTTCTACTTTTATGTATTCCTGCTGTCGCCCAATCGCTTTACATAAGTTTGCTGTTTACTGCCTTCACCTTTGGTTTGAATATACTATTACTTTCAGTTTTTGTCATGTGTAAAACTGAATTATAAAATTCATTTGTATCATCACAATACTTTAAATTAGATGATTTCTCTATAACGTTATTTCTAAAACTGTTAAGACGGTTGTTGTTAATTGGTACAAATTTGATAGTATTTTTTGTTTCTTTTCTCATATTAACATTAAACACAGCTAATTGACCACAATGATCGGATTGTAATTTGTTTATTACAGACTGGCTACATGCCTGGATATCACAAAAAATGTTGTCTAGACAAGTTGATGTAGTACTTGTTATTCTAGTAGGCTCTAAAAATAAGTTGATTGAATTATGACACTTAAATAATGATATTAGCCTACCGGTATATTTACAAGATACATCTAATAAAACTATATTAAAATCTCCACAAACAACAATATTTTTATTACAATTGCTAACTTTAATAAGGGCTTCATCCATCATTTTCTCGAAAAAATCAAATGATGAAGCCGGAGGTCTGTATACGCTCATTACAATAAGTCGCTCAAGTTATATACAGGCAATTTCAGCAGTTCGTTCAACAGACAGCTTAACAATATCAGTGCGTTCCTTGCATTTTAGGCAATTACGAGCAAGTATTAGGGAACCTCCATGAATTGCCTGCCCTCTTGTAAACGAACTTACAAGTTTATGGTTGTTAAAGCCAAATTTGAGCTGGTGATCTTTTAACCAATGTTCAGTAATGCAAAAAATATCAACATTCTCACCGTTCATAAATAGCTCAACTTCCAATTCTTTATTCGTAATGCCTTGGATATTTTGATGTACTAAGTTAATTATACAATTTTGTTTATTTTTTACTTTACGTACATCCAAAGGCTTATTATTATCACTATTTATAATGACTTTATGCCAGAGCAGTCCTGTATATTGTGACCAATATCAAAAGATTTACTGTTCAAGTCTAATAGTGGACTGTTATATGCTTCTGATATGATACAGAACGGCTCCTTTGTCTTACATACTAGTTTAAACAGTGACCCTTTTTGTTTATTAACAAATCGGCACGCTGGTCATATCTACCTACGGTAGGAGAAATCAATAAATTAATATGGTACGCTAACATTGTAGCCAGTTTGACTTTGTACCTACGTCGAAGATACATAGTATCTTCTGTTAAAACTACTTTATCTGTACTGGGAGTACCTACTTTATCTTACCAGAAGATCTCTAGCATAGATGATGCTATAAATCTTCTCTCTATAGGTATGTATACCTCGCCAACATAAAGTGTAAGAAACTGTTTTTACAGTAGAGTACTTTCATTTTGCTCAGTGTGTCTCGGGACATTCGACAGAGAATGAAAATAGTCGACATTGACATTGTTCAACGAATTTCAAAAATAAAATTTTTGGTCGTATTTAGCCGTACCGTCGATGGCCGTTGGGGTAGACGAGTTCTTGAGTGGAGACCACGACTGGATGAACATTGTCCTGTAGCCAGGTGGAGCGATGATCTTCGTAAAACGGCTCTCAGTAACATCCAGCGCATCCAGCGCAGACGGCTCTAAGTGGCGTGCCGTCCAGCAGTGGGTTCCGACTGTCTCATAATGATGATGATGTATGACTCATGGTAGTCAGAGGTGGGTAGGCACACGTTTACATAAAGTTAAGGGCTTAAGTTTTAATCTGTACTATGTAATATTATAAAGAGAAAAAAAATTGTTTTTTGTTTGGAGTGAATTCTCTCAAAAACTGTTGGACCTACTTTTAAAATTATATTACTTATAGAATGCTAAATTATCAGTGTTCTTTATTGTTCCCTCACTGCTGAGGATCGTGATATCTTCGGAGTTTGTCAACTGCATGTCTCCATCGGTTTCGATCAGTCGCTTGGTATTACACCGTCGCGACGTTGACGGATGTATCCAGTTGTTCGGATATTTGGTCCGGCCATCTCTTCGGACTTCGGCCTCTGGGTCTCTTGCCTTCGACTTTTCCTGTCACCATAAGTCGTTTCAGATTGTTGTTAGGCCGACGGGTGATACGGCCGAAATAGCGCACCAGTCTCTGCATA
Organism: Blastobasis lacticolella; assembly: GCA_905147135.1. Classification (NCBI taxonomy): domain Eukaryota; kingdom Metazoa; phylum Arthropoda; class Insecta; order Lepidoptera; family Blastobasidae; genus Blastobasis; species Blastobasis lacticolella. Next base: position 132,127 of record LR990044.1, read on the forward strand.
CGGAAAATCGCAGTGTATTCTGCATGTTTAATTCCTTTAAAACCAACACATTAGTGCGGTAAGCTGTCCATGGGATTCTAAGTAAGGGGCGCCAACACCGCATCTCGAACGCGTCAACTCTTGCTCTATCAGCGGCTTTCATAGTCCATGTTTCCGCTCCATAAAGAAATATGAAGAAACTTAATAATTCTAAACTTACTTTTAAAGTAAAGTAAAGTAAAGTAAAACACATTTATTACACTCAAACACACAGCACAAAATTCTTAAAATTAAATTCTTTTGGGGTTGACTGTACATACCACGAATCAGAAAAAGCCATACAACCACATACCTATTTATAATAATAATGAGGCAATGCGCACTTATCCGGCTACTGGGGATCTTGGGCAAATCTTTTATCTTTAATTAAGTTTAGTTCTTGTGTATTTTTTTAATGTGTATATATATTTGTTACTATATTTTTGTATAATGTAAATATTGTAAATATATTTTTTAATGTAAATAAATAATTTCAACATGCGTATGAAATTCTAATGAAAGTCTAATGAATGTCTGGCTTGTTCACATCAAAGAAATTATAAGTACCTATTCTACGTTGTACAAAAATATTCTGAATATGTGATGTGTTCGTTACTAATAGCATCTACTACTACTTGTAATATTAGGAGCATGTTAGTGACCTTTGCCTTTGCGTGCAGGTTTGAACGTGTACACCATTCTGCTGAGCCACAGCTTCTACAAGCAGTTGAACGAGCGCGAAGAGTTGTGAGCCCGCGGCGGCGAGGCGGCGGGGGGCGCGGCGCTTGCCGGCAACGCTCCGGTTATGGGTGCAACTATGTTGTTATTTTTCCTAGAACCCCCACCGACAATTTAGTGAGGATTTTTCGGTGACTGCCAACTTTTTTAAGACAAAATAGAATTTTCGGATTTTCTAGCCATCAAATAAAATATTTGTTCAGCGCCATCTAGCCCCAGAGTAAGCAAAGCTTGTGTTATGGGTGCCCGAGAACTAATAAACTACTTATAAATATATTTTTAAATACATACTTATGATACATACTAGCTTTTACCCGCGACTTCATCCGCGTGGAAATAGTTTTAAATGGCAATTTACCTTTTTGCCGAGCGACCATTTTAAATGACCTCTCTAATGTATGAAAGCTAATACTAGAAAGATAGCTAGATAAACACAATAAAGTCTTTATTGCTCATAAAACACAACAGTACCAATCAGTTACAGTAACAAGGAACACATATGAGCAAAGGCGGCCTTAATACTACGGACAGGTCAAGCTGTATATTTGGTACTACCCAACGGAATTAAATGAAACATGGTCTAGATTTTAAGTTGGATCCCAAATTATCAAAAATCGAATCAAAATCCGATTAGTAGTTTTTCCATTTTTCGTGTAGTTTTGCTAGCTATGTTGCCCAGACTTAACAGCTATACAACATCAAAAGTTTCATTCAAATCCGTCCAGTAGTTCCGGAGATTAGCATAGGTATACAAACAGACAAGCAGTCAGGGGGCAACCTCCCCCCCCCTTCCGGTGTTGCCAATGTCTACAGGTAACGGGTTAAAAAATTTTTCATCAATTGGCCCGCTTGCAGTGTCTGTTGCCAAGATGACATGGAAAGAACATGACGTTCCTCTAAATTGACTTTTCAATAATATGACCTACCTCGCCAGAAGGGTAATTGAGGTAGGTTTGGACTTCAGGCGTAAGTAGCTACGCCAATAAGGCGGCTGATGCCCATTAACGAAATGAAAACGACCACCATGCTTAATTCGACCACACACTTGACTATTCCATTGTATTGATTATATCAAAAAATAACGCGGCATTTTCTTTTTAACCACGCTCTCGTCCATTGTGTTGCAAACGCTCCGTTTGTTTACTATGACGTAGTTATGTAGTGGAGTATTTGATGTAACTAGGTATAGGTAACTATTTGTGCAGCGCGTAACGACCACGCGGCCGCCGCGCCGCGCGCCGCGCTGACCTTGTGAAGGTGTCTGGGGCACGACTAGGGTTGCCGACCGTACTGTTATCTTAATCATGTTTATGCTCTGCGCAGGTAAAACTTTTATAACTATATTGCGGCTATCGTCACGGAGGGCCAACGGGCTACTGAGACAGTTCAACCTAGTCTCAGGGCCCCCAGCGTCTCTCCTACTTTTATCGTACTTTATTATCTTTGAGATTGCTATAATATAATCGAATGATACTGCGTCCAAAACCTAAGAAAAAATACGGCTTAAGGCGTTTTAGTGTTTTAGAATATGAAAATTGCGCAAACACTTTTTAATGAAGTATGTTTGACGACCGGAGTTGTTCAGTGGTCAACATGCCAGTCAACCGCAAGAGGTTCCGGGTTCGATTCCCGGCTGGGCAGAAATTTAAATGATGAATTTTAATTTCTGTTACGGGTCTGGGTGTTCTACATATGTATAATAAGTATTTATTTAAAAAAGTATATAAGTAGTATATCAGTTAGCTAGCACCCATAGTACAAGCTTTGTTTAGTTTGGGGCTAGATGGCGCTGTGTGAATTTGTCCACGATTATTTATTATTATTATTTATTATGTATATTATTATTATGATAATGCCAGAACCTTAAAGGGTAATCTATAAAATATTCAAGGAAATGTAAAGATTCTTATCTTCCGACTTTTAAATGAAGAAACCTACCTATTTATTAAGATGCGTATCTACCTACTGTAAGTTGGCAACCCTAATAAAACTATAATGACGGCACGCGAGTGCAAGGTCATTCGGTGGTCAACCACCTATGTAAATTGGGAAAGCGAATGTTTTGATTTCCTAATGACTAATGTCTAACGCCAGCTGATGCTTTCTTTTATCGACTGTACAAACGCCACTATAGTAATTCGTTACTCCACTAATAATGTGAGCATTTGAACGGATGAAGATAAATTGTAATATAATGATATCCGCACTTTTTTATTAATGAAATATCATTTGGCAATTTGCTAGGTACGTACATCTATAAATGGTAAGCTGACCAATTAATTTAGGTACCTACATAGTTACGCTCATCAACATTTATTATATATACGGCAAGGAGGTACATATAATCGAAATAAAAAAATCGTAAATAATTCACTCAGCGCCATCTAGCCCCAAACTAAGCAAAGCTTGTGCTACGGGTGCTAGATTACTGATATACTATTTAATTACATACTTATTACCCATAGAACATCTAGACCCGTAACAGAAATTAAAATTCATCATTTCAATTTCTGCCCGGCCGGGAATCGAACCCGGGTCCTCTTGCGTGGCAGACGGGCATGTTTACCACTGAGCCACTCAGCTCGTCAATGCCTTTCCACTCCGTCATACATCTTTGGAGAACTTTAAGCACGGATCAGAATAATTGTTGATATTATCTACCGACATAATTTTTCAAAAAGCGCTACTTAAAAATGCTCTAAAAGGTTAGCTGTTTTCGAACCGATAAACATAATGACAACGTTACGTTGCATCATGATGTCTCCATACTTTTTTACATTCTCTCCTATTGTTATCTCCATTAAAAGCCCGTGCCCGGGTCAATTCGACTAATTGATACGAGTCGCCGCGATGCGTCGCGATGGCATCATGCGATTCCAACATTTTTAAATTTAATGAATTGCAAACAAAGTAGGTCAATAGCTTTTGTGTCACCCTTTTGACAAATTAAGTGATAAGAGTTGGTGGCGACTTAATGTTATTTGTCTTTAATGTTTCTGTAATCGATTGACAGTGTTTCCTTAATATAAACGACTTCTATGGTCAAAATTCACAATTTCAAAGACAATGCCAGGCAGAGCCGAACCGCGCTCGATATAGGTATGTCTAGTATAATGAAGAAAAACCACCTAAACCTACAGCAAGAGTAAGCCAGTCCACCAAGGCAGCACCCGTTCACCTACTTTTAAGATCTAATGTTATGATATTACCATGTGAAGCAATAAATAAATGACAATGACAATGACAATGACAGTATAACGCAATATTGTAATATGTAATTAATAAACACATCTGTGTCAATTACGTAAGCAATTAGTATATAGGTAAGCAATTGCTTCAGTTGTGGTAACTGTACGTTACCATTTTGAATCGTCTGCCCTTAGGTAGCCTAGTCGAATCGCCTGCCCTTAGGTAGCCTATTCGAATCGCCTGCCCTTAGGTAGCCTAGTCGAATCGCCTGCCCTTAGGTAGCCTATTCGAATCGCCTGCCCATAGGTAGCCTATTCGAATCGCCTGCCCTTAGGTAGCCTAGTCGAATCGCCTGCCCTTAGGTAGCCTAGTCGAATCGCCTGCCCTTAGGTAGCCTATTCGAATCGCCTGCCCATAGGTAGCCTAGTCGAATCGCCTGCCCTTAGGTAGCCTATTCGAATCGCCTGCCCATAGGTAGCCTATTCGAATCGCCTGCCCTTAGGTAGCCTATTCGAATCGCCTGCCCATAGGTAGCCTATTCGAATCGCCTGCCCTTAGGTAGCCTATCCGAATCGCCTGCCCATAGGTAGCCTATTCGAATCGCCTGCCCATAGGTAGCCTATTCGAATCGCCTGCCCATAGGTAGCCTATTCGAATCGCCTGCCCTTAGGTCGCCGATTCGAACTTAAAAACGTGCGCTTACATCGATAATAATAATAATCTTGATTTCAGACAATAAATTTTTACAAAGTAAGTTGGTAATAAAATTACAACTAGGTATGTGTATTTAATTAACCTAGTCTTTATACTGTGGCATTTATGTTATTCTAGGTACTATTTTATACTTGTAAAATATTATAAATCCGACAGTTTGTATTCGGATCCCTGTTTGTATGAATACCTATTTATTACATATGACGAAAAAAAAGCTACTCAAATTATTTATTGGAGTACCAACAGCTATATAAAACGTAAAAGATATTATTTTAGAACCAACAAGCCAATCACAGGTCAGGTTATTAGGTAGGTAGGTTTTAATTTACTCCGAAATTCGAAACTTACCACATTTTCGCGCTAGTGAATCTTATAATTAACATATTATTATGATTGCACGCTATCAGTACCAGTGTCAGCATGTGAACCCTGGAAACCTGCGAACCCAGATAACGAGCTGGCGGTGTCAATGTCGGCGGACGGCAATCAGAGACGAGGCATTTCGCCGAACCTAACGTTAGTAATAATATTGTGCCTAATAACATCACGTCCTGTCAGTTCCAGGTATCCCACTTGTAATTTATCAAGTGCTCTACAAGCATAGGTATCGGTTGGTCTCGTATTTGTTTTGCAGTTTCTACTTATCTTTGTTTCCACCTACTCTACTTTAGGTATGTGTACATTAGTAAATGTTTATCATCTTTCCAACTGCGGTTTCAGTTCGTATTTTATGTTGTTTATATGTTTCCCGTTAATTTGATGTACTTAGTTATAGATATGCATGTTATTGGCGAATTTTACAGAGATATGAATAATTCATGAAATGAAGATGTGAATTCCACCCAAACGGTGCGATCCCTTAATATATCTTATTATACTAACAGTACTTAGATGTGTTTGACTCCAGTGAAAGGTGAGCAGGTAACACATCTAAGTACTGTTAGTATAATGAGATAAACAGGGTGACCCGATGCTTGCAATAGTAATTGTTTTACTGTTGTATTGAAATTGATGTATTATTTAATCTACTCGATTGTTAATAAAAAACAAAACTTGATATTTGTAATTGGTGTTGCCATTTATAAAACGCATTCCAAAATGAGAAAATAATTGGTCTATTCGGAGGTGCCCAAAATGGTAGCGTTGTATCTGGTTCCTCTATTATTCTGATGGTCATAAACTGAACAACAGCTGTTCAATTTATTATGTTTTTATTCAATACACCAAGTATAACACCATACTTCCGAGTTTAATTCATTTCTAACAGTACTTATAAAGTAGTATGATGCCGCCGTGTTATGTTACAAAATATATGTAGAATCGCACGTGTTGTCGCTGCGCCGACCTGTGGTCACCTATGCTCTAAGATAGGATTCTGAGAATGTGAAAACATTACTTGGGTGTTAATTACTTATTATACCTATTGTATTTTATTGTTGTTATTCGTAAGTGCATGTTAGATGTATGTACCAATTTTGGACCTATTATGCATTTATGATATTGTTCAAGTTGAAATTTTAACTTTGTCAAATTTAGGATAGTAATTTTGTCAACTCACAGTAAGGATGGGGTAGTGTAAAATCGAAATTAATGAATCTATTCGATTATCGATTATCAATCTCATAGAACTTGGAATCGATAGTTGCATGGTTATGCTGTATGAAATAGACAAAACAAAAAGTAATTTAATTTTTGACTTTTATACGTCACTAAAAACTAGGGATGCAACGATACGGCTATTACGATACCAATACGAATGACGAATACATCGTAATGGCCAAATACGATAGCGAATTACGATACGAATGCATTACGATATTTGTTTAATACCTTTTTGATGAATTTATTGGAAGCTTTGTTGTATGTTATTATTGTAAGACTAAGTAAAGTAAAAGTATAAAAAAAGTTATGCATTTTTAATCAATATATTTATTAATTTTATCAATTTTCATAATTAACTTATATTTTAATTTTTTAAATTGTTACTATTTGTTACATTTACTGACTATTATTTAATTTACGAAGCGTTCAGAAATTGACGCATTATGCGTTTCGTTTCACCCGAAACAGTAAAAATTTAAAAATTAAAATTTTTGAAATAAATGTATCGTAAAAATAGAGTATCGTAATATTTACGATAACGAATGATCGTAAAGGTTTACGATAATCGCCGATATACGATTATCGTATCGGTATCGTTGCATCCCTACTAAAAACCATTCCACAACGACGATTTCGACTCGTGCGTATTTTTATTCGGTCAGTCAACCTACTTAGTAGAATACGCGCGAGTCGAAATCGTTGTTGTGTAAGGGCTCTCAGTGTGAAATCCAAACAAGATATAAGAATTTAGTTACAAAAAATAATATAATTACCTAAATGTTAATTTTAAATGCTCGATTTATTTTATTTGAGAATCGATTTATGTTAGTCTGTTGTTGTTCGTTATGTGCACTTCACTAAAGGGGCGGTACCCAAGAAGTACGACATTACCCATAGTACGTTTTACCGAAAAAATACGACACTTCATAGGCGTCAACCAAAGATCAAGAATTAGTGAGCTGTCAAAATTATCATCCTAAATGAGACAGAGCTTATAATAAACGTCTACCTCACAAATTATGGTTTCTTTTATTACTTATTAGTCTTAACCAAAGGCCGGCACCGCATTGCTCCCCTTCAGATGTCGTGGCCGCTTTCCATCAGGCGAGCCGTAAAAAATCCTTTTAGCGAAGCAAGTCATTTTCTTGAAAAGTCAATTTAGAGGAACGTCAATTTCATTCCATTTCATTTTCTGGTACTGGATGTTCATAATTCATATAAGGTTAATACGTCTCACTTACTGTAACTGGCCTCCGGCACTAAGAAGCTCCGTCGCACTCTGTCCTGTGCCACCTCCTGACGACAGTCAATAATACTAACTAATTATATAAACTAACTAACTAAAATAAAACTTGTTGTGGGTTCAATATCCCGGCAGGATAAAAGCCCCTTTCTCCGTCAATGTAGCTGCGGTTTAAAGTAAATGACACTCTTCCCATTCCTGGGAGTCCTGCACGATATTTTTCATGTAAGTACTTCTACTAGTTGGATTCTCTCATGGCGAGGCTAGTCTATTATGCTAGTCATTGACGAGACACGAGACAGTGCTTGTATTATTGTATTGTTATTTTCTGGCGTCAAGTCAAGGGTAAGACTTACAAACTTACGTCACATTTCGTTCCCAAATTCACCCATTAGTTAATTTATTTCAATTGGCACCAATTGGCGGTTTTACGTGTCCTCTGATGCACGAGCGACGCGTGGTGTGCGATCCAATGACCCGTATTTAAGGAAAAATAAAAAGCCCGCTTACTAGGGGAACTCTCAACCACCACAGTAAATTAGACAGGTAGCTCCACCCACATACATTCTATGTTTTCCACACTATTTGATGAACTAGAAACGAACAATGCAATCATTTGATAGGTTACTCTAGATTTATGAGCCCTCTCCTACAGCAGGAGCAAATCACTGCCTGTGGTATCTCGTGCACCCTATTTCGAATTATATAGAGACTCGTTCGGTTAGAGTCTGTATGGGTGATTTTTTAAACAGAATCCCCGGTAGTGCACATACAGAAGTCGACGGTTGCTCTGATATATTTATAGGTAATTATTTGTCTCATGAGGAAAATAGTAGTCTTGTAAGAGGGGAATGCAGGACGCCGCAGGACAAACAGCCAGATATAAGAAACGGTATTTATTTTATAAAGGATCGGGGTCCGGGAATCCGTCCGCCCGACAGAGTTTACACAAACTACTATGGTACTAGAATACTAGGTGATCTAGGCAAGAGTGGCGGGAATCTGACTGCTCTTAGTATAAGGAATACTATGGTACTTGATTGTATTGAATTGTCGTTGAACGAAGCCGTGAACGTGTCGAATCGCGGGCGCCCATTCGATAGCGCGATGTAGAATTTGGGTCAGCGCCATCTAGTGACCGTCGGCGGTACTATGCGTACTACGTTGTTTGGGTGCGTGGTGTTACATCTTCTCCCCCTCTATCCTCGAAGGCGTCCCGACGAGAGAGACAGCACATGGTAGAGTTCTTTCTTAGGGCAGCTCCGGCCTCTACTGTTGTCCTGAACTTTACGTTGATGGGCTCTTCTCCTAATTGGTTGAATAGGATCAGGCTGCCTGATGGGGTCACCGACGCAGGGGGTTAGCGCCGAGGTGCGGAACGTTCCTATTGAAGAGTCCGGTTCATCTGGTTTGGCTAAAACGTAGGATGTCGCACCCTCCCCCTGCACTAAAACTCCCTTGATAGCATAGTTATTAGTGCTTACATAAATAAAGATCGGGTAAGATTGCGATGCGTTGGCTTGCCCCAGTACTAGTACTGTGGTGGGATCAACTTTTGGGTCGTTATAAGCCTTATCTTGGGGCTCGTCCCATGCTCATTGAGCTTTCCTTCTATTGTCCAGCTTAGGTCCTATGCCTACCTCTTCCAGGTCTAAAGTGCTAATTTCAATGTCACCCGTGTATCCAGGAAAAAGATTTACTGATTTGGGTGATAGTTGAGTGGTGTGTGGTGCCGCCACTTAAAAGAATAACCCACCCCATCTCTTCCCGTGGTTGTCGTAAGAGGCGACTAAGGGAATAACCCGAAAGATGGGCAGCAGCATCTTTCGTCTAGGTCTAGGACAAATAGTCCGGCTAGGTAGGTCCAATTTCGAGAAAGAGGTCAATCCACGAATCCAACTCGGTTGGGCAGCGTTCGGGAAGCTACGCCACATATTTTCGTCCCAATTACCGCAGTGTCTCAAGACGAAGGTCTTTGACCAATGTGTGTTGCCAGTGATGACTTACGGATCTGAAACGTGGCCACTCACTATGGGCCTTATAAGAAAGCTCACTGTTACCCAAAGGGCAATGGAAAGAGCTATGCTTGGAGTTACTTTGCGCGATCGAGTCAGAAATAAGGAGATCCGCAAGCGAACCAAGGTCACCGACATAGCTCTAAGGATTGCCAGACTGAAGTGGCAGTGGGCAGGGCACATAGCTCGAAGAACAGATGGCCGATGGGGCAGTAAAGTTCTCGAGTAGCGACCACGTACCGGTAGACGCAGCGTGGGTAGGCCTCCTACAAGGTGGACCGACGACCTTGTAAGGATCGCAGGTACCAGCTGGATGCGGAAAGCACAGGACCGGTCTTTATAGAGATCTCTGGGAGAGGCCTATGCCCAGCAGTGGGCGTCTTCTGGCTGATATGATGATGATGATGATGATGAGGCTTTCCCTCTTCAATTGCGTGAACTGTGTCTCTGTCGGGGATATCGGGGTGTCGGGGGTATCTTCCGTCAAATACTTTATGGCGTCGTTTCGCGGGATAAGCCAAATCAACCGCTGCGCAATCTGCCGGTTCGACACGCTGCACCCTTGTAGGGTTAGTTTTAAAGATTTCGCGCGATTGTGATTCATTAGAAACATGCGGTTGGCCCGTCGACGTCATGTAAACAGGTATATAACATTCCAATTCCAGATCGCGCGTAATTGACGATTATTAATATTAATATTGATGATTATTCCAGCGTCTTGGAGGAAACCTACGCCCAACAAAGTTTTATTATCCCTCGCTTCGGGAAGGACTATGAATGTAGTGGGCACTATGTGGTCGCATATTTTAACGGGGACATTTGTGGATAGAATGTTTTGCCGTCGGCCATTGTAACAATCGCCGTTTGCTGTGAAAACGGATGACCCCGCTGCTTCAGTTGGGTGTACAGCTGGTAGGACGCAACGCTGGTCTTCGCACAGTTATCCACATACGCTATTCCGGTAACGTCGTATATATTTATCCTGACGATGGGTCTACGTCGAACATCGGTTTTCACATTGATAGAGCAGAAGTCCACGTTATGTTCTACTTTAATTGGTTTTGTCGAACAAAGTCGTATTGGACGCCGAGACAACTGTACTTGCCCACCTTCGAGCGCTCACGTATCTCAGCCGCCGCGCCAGCCCGTTTGGCGGTTGCCGGAAGATAGGTCGCAGGTAGTGTGTCGGCGCACGTGGCGTCCCACACCAGCGGGCGACCCATCCTCCATGGTATCATAGACATCCTGTCAGGTCTCTTGCCATCGTTTCGTGCAATGTGTTGAGGTTCCAGGATTACGGGGACGTTGGCGCTGACGAGAGACCGTCGTAGGATGTCATTGATCGCGGCGTGACGGGAGAGGCGGCCAGCGATCGAAGAACAGGCAACCCCATGGTAACCGAGGCGGTCAACACTCGCTCCACAAGAAGCACAACTATGCTCGATACAAACCTCGACTCCCAGCCGGAGACCGATGACGAGACGGAGAGTGGTCAGGTCGATGAAAGTGCCGATGTTAGGGGATGGGTAAGCGTGGAGCCAGTGCCCAGATTCTCGTCTGGCAACTGCTTCCAGCCTGGCGCGGTCTTTTAAAGATGGTGAGGTATTAATGAGAGTGTCTAATATGACTTGATATGAAATGTTGTCCCAGGCCTTTTGAATTTTGTGTATGGGAGGAAAATTTGGGCTCGGTCCAGCTAGCCAGGCAGTTTCAGCCTCGGCCAAGCACGCGACCTCACAGTTTGTAGCCGCGGGGGCTTTAAGAATATTCCGCCCGAGTCGTGCCGTCGAGACTCTGTCAGCACGCCGCACCAGGCGGCGCACTCCCACTTCCGTTTTCTTCGTCATGAGTCCGTACTAATGAGCACATGATTCCATACTATTGACCGGATCCGTCAATATATATATCCGTATATATATTGCCCCGACATCCCGTTCCATGACTTTGGTTGTCGAGAGTTGGTGGCAGAGCGTCGGTAGCCAGGCGGTCGATTATCCAACTCGTAAGCGAGAGGTACCGGGTTCGAATCCCGCTGCGGCCATGTACCAATGACTCTTTTCTGAGTTATGTATATTAGTTGAATACTAACCGATGCTCTTACGGTGAGGGAAAACATCGTGATGAAACCTGCAAATTCAGGCAACTGAATTTGTAACCATGATCCAATCTGGTCAGGTTCCCCTGGTAGCAGGGTCACGGAGGTCAGATAGTAGTCGCTCCACCTAATCGCCAAATCTTGGGTCATGGTCAAGGCGGACCCCGGGCCCTCGTTCTCGAGGGCACAACCGGGACTTACCGCCAAGATGATGTTTTTGATGTAGTCAATCAATAACAAATATTTTTTCATATGTACGGCATTGGAAGTGCATGCTCACTTCTGCCTGGTGGGTGGGGGTCGGGTCGTTCTCTTCCCTCAAATATGGTTGAATTGGACGATGGCTGGGCCCTGCGTCATGCTCGTGAATGGTGCTGCCTTGGTGGACTGGCCTGCTTTGGCTGTACTATTATTATAATTAGTTATCTTGACCGATTTGTAGGGTCCACATAATATTCCAATCAATACAGGCTCACTCAAATAAAATTGACAAATGTATAAATGCAATGTTCTGAGGGCGTTTGAGGATCGGTAGGAGTGCCTCATAGCCAGCCACTGGACATCACTGCTAGTAGATTAAGGTTGACATTGAATTGTTTATTTGAAATTTATTTTGACATGGTATTTTTATTATTTTTTCACTTGACATCTATTTTGACATCAGAATAAGTGTGAAATGAGTAATTGGAATTTAATATAATTTTATGAATGTGAATCTTATGACATCAGAAAATTATCTACTAACATAGCATAGTCAATATTGATCATTTACTAACAAATTATGGAATAATTATTCTGAAATAAATTATTTGTATTGAATTGAATGTGATCATATTTGAATGTACCTGTGGGTTTCTTGCTGCTTCTTACTCCCACAGATGGTCATTTTCCTAACTGAAGCGACGTACTGACAGACAGACGACATTCGTTTTTACTTATTTGCTCCGAGCTCAGGGGGCGACACAGGTAGGTGGTGGTGAGTGCTGGAGCTCGCGCCGGCGGGCTGGCTGGGGCCGGGCGCGCTGTGTACATGATTCGCCTAGGCGGTTATGTGCGTGGCGTGTGTCGGTGCCCGGTGTCTCGCCGGTGCCGCGGTGTGGGCGCTCGAGCGTTCTCATCGGTCTGCATGCGTCGCCTCCTACCTGGATAAACTCGCTTAACTTTCCCTTTGCTTTCCATTAGATTTTTAACGTTTGAAGAGAGAATAATTAACGTAATCCTAATTCAATAAATACTTTTTCATTTTCTGATCTGGTGTTAGATAGTTAGAATTGTTTAAGGAAATTTGCAATACCAAATTCCAATACCAAAGTCTCACTATTCTCGACCCTGCAAAAATGTTTTAATCCAAATGTAAATGTAATGTCCGTGGGATTGAACTGCGGTTCTATACAGGTATTTATCTACTTATAAGTCAGTATGTTGAACAAATACAATGTGTTAGTATATAAGACATATTAAAAAATAATAAACGTAGGCTCTGTGGGTTTCTTGCCGTTTATTTACCACGGAGGGCCACCTAGGAAGCGGCGGTAACTTTTCTTCCCTTCCCACACACGGTGACTTTTGGTCGTTTCGGGGCTGAGGGGCGCCTGCTCTGCGTTGGCTGCGATGGGGATGACGTAGGGGAAGAGTAGGGGTAGAGTAGGGGAGGGTAGGGATAGGTTAGGGGTTGGCCGGGGTGGGTTGGATATACGGGGTAGGGGTAGAGCAGGGGTAGGGTAGAGTGGGAGTAGCTACTGGCGGTTGCATGGGGGCCGGGTTGCCCTTTTCCCTCAAATATGGTTTGAATTGGACGATCGCTGGGCCCTTTGTTAAACTCGGGTGCTGCCTTGGTAGACTGGCTTACTTTTGCTGTAGTTTTAGGTGGTTTTTTAAGTATATATACCTATATATTATGTCGGGCGAAGTCCGGCTGTGCTTGGCATTGTCGGCCACTGACCGGCTCTGTCGGGTATTGTCGGACACGGTCCGGCCGTTGTCGGTGTTGGGTAGACCTGTGGTGGCCAACATGTCACTGTGTATTTCCTTCCAACTTTGGAAGGAAATACACAATGACGATTGAAAGAGATATTTAATGTCCTACTCAATCTAGATTTTTTTAATCCCTATTTGCGAAACTCTGTGTTGTTATTAATTATAACTACACTCCACGAAAAAAATTGTCTAGGGATTCCATGACCTTAGTGTTCATGAAAGAAACTTATTTACTTATATGAAGAACTTAGTGACGTCTCTGAATTTCGTGCGTCTCTTTACGTATTTACCAAACAATGAGGATTTTCCAGTAGGTATTGATAATTGGTTTCAAAAAGCATCAATAGATGGCGCACTTACAATTTTGGTAATCTTTATATAATCTGTATGATGGTGGCACTGATTTCATGCAGCCAACTAATACTAAACTTAAAAATAAAATGTTTATTAATATAAACATAACTGTTAAAGGTTGAACGAAATGTAAAAAGAAATGTTTATAGAAGTTGGCACTATGTTCCATTATTATTACAACCTCTAAAATGGTTGATAACTATTGACAAATACAATATTATCCAATACAACATACCCAGTGTTTATATTCTGTTTGCCAACAACCTATTTCAAGCGATTATCAATTTCCAAAATTGTCGGGGCGCCATCTAGTGAGTGGTTAGGAATGCTTTAGAAACTGCTCATTAGGCCCCTTGTAGTTACGCATTGTGGATTAGTGTGCGTTGTTGGCTACGGCGATGACGCCACCGCGCACCGGGCGCGGCGCCACGCCGGCGGCGCGGGCGGCGCGCGGGGCCACGCCGGCGGCGGCGCGCGGGGCCGGCTTCCCGCTACGTTTGCTGCCTATTAAAAACGCGAGCGTTACGGCGCTGGATTGGATGTGGTTTGGTGCTTTTTTCGAGTCCGGTATGGGATATTTGGTGCTTGTGTTGAGTTAGTTGGTTAGGTAACTATCAGTTGCTCTCACCTTCGTTCGCGTTAAATTCGGCTACCTATGTCGTGGAACGGTTCGGTCGTGGTTGGCGAGGGATACGTTTATCTACGGCCAGGGCGGTCAGCGTGTCACTGTGTGTTTCCATCCTACTTTCCTACCCCCTCCTTTTTGACGATTGTAAGAGATATTTAATGTCTTAATCAACAAAAAAATTTTAAATTTTGAATTTTTGAATTTCGAATATCGTTGAATTTTGCAATATCTGGTGCAGCTATACATATATCCCTCTTAATTAAGACTTGTATAGTGTACCCCTAATGAAGTCGAAACGTCTCTTCGCCGTATGAAGAATCAGATGAATATAGATTCATGGAAATCGCTAGGCTCTCGTGGTAGAGGTCAAGGTCATCCTTACATTTTAATCATATCCTCCTCATCGGGAAGGTAGTCAAATAATGAAGGCAAAGATTTTTTATTTCGTCAATGTTGGGAGGGCGTGTCCCTCCCTCCCCATTGAGGGACGGTCCACCAAATGAAAAGTGGCTATAGTCGCCCAGAACATTGCAACCTCATCACCATCACTCTAGTGATCAAAGGTAAACGCTCGGTTATTGATCAAAATTATCGGTCAACGGTTTCCGGAGGTTGGCCGGTGCAGGCACGTGGTGCATGCAGGAGCGACACGCGTGTCGAGGTTTATCAGTGATAGTGTAGTGGTGGTGGCAGGGGTGGTGATGTTGTATGGTAAGCGATTGGCAGGTGGAATCTTCGAGCGAGCAGGAGTCTGGGCAGGCCGGGCAGGCCGGGCAGGCCGGGCAGACTAGCAAATGCGCCATGGTTTGCGGCTAGGCTCCACACACTCTAAGTAGATACCTACTTAGGTTGTAATAATTTTGTCGACCATTTGATAGTGCTGACGATGGCAGTGTAGAATACAACCTAAATTTAGGTAGGTATGTATTGTTATGTGCTTGTTGGATAGTCTGCTATGATTTTCACAGAATAATAAGGAAAATTATGTCAGCATTTTAGCTAACTTTTCTTAAATGGTTTAAGAATATTTATTGACCTACACTATTTCCGTAACTAAATCGTCGCAAACACGTATTCGTAACCTGTTATACAACCGGTCAAATTTGCTGCGAAGATTAAAAATCGGCACGCGAAGGACGGTGCGCGAGCGCATACCGGTTTGGGACACACAATACGCCGCGTGCTCTGACTGAGCGCTTACGGCGCTACATCTAGCGCTTTTCTGTTACGTTTGGCGCGAATTATCGAAGCGGTAGATTATGCGCTTAATTTTGTACGTTTAGCGTCCGTTTACGAACGATTTTCATACAAAATCAAAAAATCTAGCGCTATTTCCAAGGTCTGGTAGCGCGTTTTTGCTTAGAAGAGTGTGCAGCACAAAGCTTTATCCGCGACCTCGGTCGCCGCGAATGTCATGACGATATTACGTCATGCTTATTTTTGATACAGTTCGAATACTTTGTTTATACTTTTCTCGATTATTATACACACTTATAAATAAAAACATTAAATTAAGTTCCAGAGTGCCCTGACTATTTAGAGATAAGCCTATTTCTAGTTTCTATTTCCTTTTACTATCATAATAATAATCTAAGCAGTCTCAGTATTTTTCTTAAGTATCTCGTAGTTTCAAAAGAAATTAAAAGAACTGATGTAGTTTATTATACCTTTTAGAAAAAGTTTTACTAAAATATCTACCTTCATACTGAATTACGATGTTTAACTTTAGGAATGTTGTGTCGTGTTCGTGTAATGGTTCTGCTCGACTAGTTATAGTAAAACTTGCTTAGTTATATATGAAACTGTAGATCTACTGTAAAAGTCTGTTGGTATCCTGAAGAAAAAAAGAAAAAACAAGCATGTTACATCCTGGGCCGAGTCGTCTGTCCAATCTAAAACAACAAAACTTACTCAAAAATAAAAAATCTTTTATTCAATAAATCTGATATCATACTTCAAAAAATGATGGTTAATCAAAGGGATCGTTAAATGACCTCATCCCGGTAGGGGGTGATGTACAATAGACCATTAGGTACTGCCACCGAGCCGTATGATGTCATGCGCCAACTCCATCGAGCTAACCATCACTTATGGGTGTCGTACCGTACAAGGTGACTAGAGGCAGACCAGCTAGTAGCGCCATAAACTATGGGTTTTCAGCCGTATGTATGTGAAAGTGTGTGCTTTTTTCAAAATTGTGTAAATTATAAAAAAGGCTACTCGTATTGCATCTAGCAGGAGTGACCGAAGTCGAGTGCAAGTCAAGAGCTGATTCAAGCGGGAGAAGCGGCCTTGTGTCAACTTTCTAACTTTGTCGACTCTACTGTAGCAACTTTCCTGGACCCTGGGCCCTCGCGTGCCGCGCGGGGGCACAACCGGGACATAACGCCACGATGACGATGATGACTGTAGAAACTGTTTTTCTCCTCCTTAGCGAGTTGATGGCAAACACTGCCTGTAGTCACTAGTCTCGCTGTCGGCAGCTATCATGAGATCTTTCCGCGTACAGATGTTATGGAACGCCTGGTGCAAGTCAAGTCATCGGTATCGTTTGAACGGCTCGCGGATACAGTACCGAAAATTCACCCATACTTACCTGCTGGTTTTACGCCTGGTCCAAACACCCACAAGGGAATGTCATACAAAGCGGAGTAGATACTCCGCAATTATTAAGCCGAGTGTTGCTATGGGCGGGAGTCCCGCGCGCGCCGGTGACCGCTGGCCTCGGCTATTTGAGCACCGCCGCGCGCGCAGCGGCTACGCCGTGGGCTCTCCGCTCAATAGGCCTATAGACGGGTATGAGAAGTGCCTGTCCGACAGTGCAGACGTTTTTCACCTTAACCGAACACAATTTCTGCCCGGCCGGGAAT
This sequence comes from Blastobasis lacticolella, assembly GCA_905147135.1. Classification (NCBI taxonomy): domain Eukaryota; kingdom Metazoa; phylum Arthropoda; class Insecta; order Lepidoptera; family Blastobasidae; genus Blastobasis; species Blastobasis lacticolella. Next base: position 149,570 of record LR990044.1, read on the forward strand.
CGAATCCGGGACCCCTTACGTGGCAGACCCGCCGGCATGTTGACCACTGAACCACTCAGGTCGTCGAATTCTATATTAATTACCAATTATTAAATGCAGTTTGTAATTGGTATTATCTACAACTTCGGAATGCAACATTTATAACTCAATTTATATGCTGTTATGCTGTAAAATAAATAAATAAATTTTCCTTATTATGCCCGTTAAGAGTCCGGATTCTTGATGGCTGGTAATTCAATTTCTTGTCCAGAGGAGGCCCGGAAGAAGGGGAAATGTTAAGGACACTCTTTGGCGCCAAATAACCTATGTACGCGTTGTAAACTGAAATTGAATACTTTTATGAAAAAATATTGATAATAATTTGAAGTGTGATATTGCTATTCTAGAATGTCACTGGGTAAACTATCTAGTTGTCGTTAATATTGCTCGCGGATGACCGAGCAACTAAATTCGACAAACAGCCAACAAGAACCATTAAATAAATAGCTACCTATTTGAGTGCTTAGTAGCACTCCTACACAGGGCTTCACTATTTGACCGGAGGCTAAGGTACTCTGTATAATATCATGCAGGGAATTCCAGACGTTGGCTCGCAGCGCTTGACATGATATCGGCTGCAAATGATGTCTCTTTTCCTTGCTCTGTGGGAATACCGAAAAACGGCGAAGGTCTTCCGCTCCTTTTCACACAACATCACATTTATTCGCAACTGAGATAAAGCAATGAGATGCTTGAAGCGTTGGCTATTTTTCTATATATGGTATTTTCTATGGAGGTGGCTGTGGTATTGTAGGAATTTCTAGTTCAACAATATTTAACACATTAGAAAGGCACTGCGGATACAATCAATAATGCGATTATATAATAGTATAGCTTTGCGCGATCGAATCAGAAATGAGGAGATTCGAAAGCGAACCAAGGTCACCGTCATAGCTCTAAGGATTGCCAGACTGAAGTGGCAATAGGTAGGGCACATAGCTCGAAGAACAGATGGCCGATGGGGAAGTAAAGTTCTCGAGTGGCGACCACGTACCGGAAGACGCTGCGTGGGTAGACCTCCTACAAGGTGGACCGACGACCTGGTAAGGATCGCAGGTACCAGTTGGATGCGGAAAGCACAGGACCGGCCTTTGTGGAGATCTCTGGGGGAGGCCTATGCCCAGCAGTGGGCGTCTTCTGGCTGATATGGTGATGATAATATATAATAATAAAAATTTAATAAGACAAGTCTCAATCAAAATTAATCATCAAGGGTCATTTTGTTAGCAAAACAACGGTGATGATGGTTTGTTATTGCGATTATCACAATAATAATCTACCTCGTCTAGGTGTACAGTAGTAGGTAGATATTATAATTATTTAGGTAGTAGTGAATCCAAGGATGTAATCAAATTAAGCCATATTAAAAAAGCCTAAATTAATAAAAAATTGCTTCCGATTTTATATAACTTTTTGTTAGCAAACTGGTTGAATACTTTAAGAAGGAATCTGACAAAATATTTTAATTTGATGCGCGTCCGGAATAGCAATCCATATCTTAGTGGACGAATGGACAAATCAAGCTGAAATAATACGGTGAAAGACTTCAAGCGGATGAAGTCGTCGTAAACATTTCTTCATATAATAAATACGTAGAAACAAAAATAGGAATAAATTCCGTCATGGAGGTAAAGGACGTATAGGTAGGTACATATCTGAATCTGCCTAATCTAGAATTTGCCTGCCACTGCGTGATACATGCATGTATGGTATGAGTTGCAACAGCGGTCAGTTTTTCCTTAAAAAGTAAGTTCGATTCTTGATCGTATGAAGGTCAAGGTCATGATGCGCCGATCGATGGAAATAACTCGGTCTCTCGGGCAGATGTTTGCGAACTGTAAGTAAAGGTGCCGCCATATTAGAGTGATGTGATGTTATATGATGGTACACGACGTCACATTACAGCCACACTGGACTTACGCCACGTGATGGCGAGTTATGTGACATACACGTGTAACGGGCCTGTCTGTGTATATGTCTGCGAGTCGAACGATGCGTGACGCGTCTGGTGGCATCATTACACGCCACACACGCGCTCAGACGCACACGCCGTGGGATTGAAAGACTTCGGGAGGGAGCTCAATCCACACCTTGCACCTTGCAAATCTATCCTATCGTCGGGGGATGCGGTGGCGGAAAAGTGACGGTGGCACCAAGTTAAACAGCTCTTCGGAACATTTCCCGTTGTACAGACGCTATACAACACACAAAGAGCTCTCTTTCCTGCTCCACGAAGGTCTCGATTTCGGACATAAGTTTGGTTTTGCTCCACTTCTTCTTCTTTGCAACCACTTCTGCGTGAGGAATATTTGCACGGCCTGCATAATAAGCGTCACCCGTGCTGTCATCCGCGTAGCAATGAATGCCACTGATCTGCAACATATAATTAATACGTAGAATGAACAACGTGGATTATAGTGGAACCTTACGACCCACTTGCATAACCCCTTAGGGAGCCCGTAAGCTGGGAGCTTCGACATAAGTGCCTTATGCCAGACCCTATCAAACGCCCTTGCAATGTCCAGGCTGACGGCCAACGCTTCCCCCTTGCTCTCAATGACAGCTGCCCATCGGTGAGTCAGCTGCAGTAGTAGGTCACCGGCACAGCGACCTTAGCGCAAACCGTATTAACTGGTTTACCTCTAGGTAACCGACAAGCTGGATATTCATTATTTGCTCCATGACTTTGATGAGTAGGGAGATGATTGCGATAGGCCGATAGTTAGATGAGTCTGTGCAGTCACCCTTTTTACGGACTGGGATGCATAGGCTGGAATACCGACGCGCCAGCTGGATTTTCTAACAACGAGGGAAAACAATGCACGTCGCGTCACAGTCTGTGTAAAACACATCTCAAGCATAGTTTGTTTGCATTGCGGGAAATTAGCCGGTGCGTTTTCACCGTCGTCAAGGGTTAAGTTCGACGCAAATAGCTGCTTTTTTGCTGAGTGTGCTAGCGAGTCGTCTGGTTGGCGCAAGGTTGGTAACGAAGAGCGACAAAAATTACCTTCGATAGCTGTAACGTAACACTGTCACAAGTTCAGTGCCAGTTTCAGCTATAGGTCAACAACTTAACTGGTGTATCGCCTGCGGTACGTGAGGTAGGTAAGAGGGTGATTTTTCGTGGATACTCGCGGGGGTGCGGGGCGCGGGGCATTAAGCAATTTCTTCCGCGAAACGTCAGTTGATGAGGTTCCTCGGAAAAAGAATGCACACAAGGTTATGCCATACTTGTCCCCAGATTAAAAACAATATCCCGAGACGAGAAACCTAATGTTTGCCAATGGCTTTCAAAACTAAAATCTCGATTTTTAATTCGGTGCAAAAGAGTAAGTTTTTCTTCATATTTATTTTATGGCTCGCTGTGGGCCGTATAAGAAAACTCACCGTCGCGTCGCCTAAAGGGCGATGGAAAGGCCTATACTCGGAGTATCATTGCGCGATCGAATCAGGAATGAGGAGATCCGCAAGCAAACTAAGGTCACCGACATTTCTCGAAAGATTGCCAAGCGGTTCTCGAGTGGCGATCACGTACCGGAAGACGCAGCGTGAGTAGGCCTCCCACTAGGTGTACCGACGATCTGGTGAAGATCGCAGGTGTAGCTAAATGCGGAAGGCGCAATACCCTTTGTGGAGATCTCTGGGGGATGCCTATGCCCAGCAGTGGGCATCTTCATTTCATTTCATTTATTCGCTGTTAAATGGTATAATATGGTTGTTACAAATAAGCATTCGTTCCACATTTAACACCTTATAAAAGGCACTACGAATGTCAGGTAGTAGAATACAATTAATCATTATTAATGAGATATGTCTTAGGATTACAAACCACTCAACTAGTATAAATTAATAAAACCAAATTGTCAAATTGTCAAAACACACACACATAACATTACATTATGTCAAAGTTTAAATACATTCAAATATAAATATAAAATGTCAATAAATAATAAAACAGGTACATAGGTCGAAAGATTAAAATCCAAGTTAATTCTGTTTGATTAAATTACGTATTATTTATTATCTTACGGCTAATATGATGATGATTATTTAGTATATACAAATAAACATCTAAGTTTAGTTTCGAGACGAGTAGATGGGAGCGCCTTACAGCGCCCCTCCTTCCTCTCCACGGCGCACACTTTAGAAACCCCTGTGCTTCTATTAATGTTTTTAGCTATCATTTTCGAGCCTCCATCTCAGGATTTATCATCGGTAAATTAACCTCGTGTGCATTGTTCCGAGAGTCCGTAGCAAAACAACCAATCGCGCTGTGCGGAGTCCGCGGGCGTACTGAGGAACGTCCCTTGCGGTCACATGGCGTCACACATTCTGCCCCTCACACCGCAGGCGATACACCAGTTAAGTTGTCGTCCTATAGCGGGAAGTTAAAATGAAAACACGAAGGTTCAGGGAAAATGGGTTCTATACATTCAGTCCAGAAAACTAGCTACATACAACTTTATAAAAGTAAACTAAGTATAGCACAACAGAGTAAAAGAAGAGTAAAAGAGTCTACGCCACATAACCTCAGTCCTGGCAGGATCACAAAGTTCAGCTGAGATTTCGTTAGAGTAGGCCGAAAAGTACAGAGTTCTTCATGGTTCTGTGCTGAAGAGTGAAATTATTTTGGGCAAAAGTGTGCCATTTTAAATTGAAAATTTTAGAGAGTTAATTTGATCCAACCATGTGCATATTTTGGTCCGGTCACTTAATAATTTATTTAGTCTTTGCAGATAGTTTCTGCTGAGCCCAGCAGTATACAAGCAATTATAATATACTGTTACACCTCCTAGATGATAGGCTGGGTGAAAACAGCCCACCGCTCCGCCGCACTTGCTAACGATGTTCCCGAAGTAGCCGATATGACGGCGCAAGGCGTAATGTGACTGCCAAGCATAGAGCCACTGACGTGAAGGGGGCTTGGCGCTGTCTTCATTGGTAACGGTCGTGCGTCCGTCGTACGAAGGACGTCGCCCGACCAATAGGAGACTTCAAAACCGACCATGGTCGTACGACCGTTAGGTTAGGATAGGGGCTCATATTTTCCGTACTTGGACTCAAATTCGGTCCTTTATACGTGACTGAGAGCCGGCTATTGTAGCCAGCCCAGCTCCTTCCAGAAGTCTTTTAGTCTCTTGGGACATTCACAGACTTCTCGAAAGGACCCTGTTCCTATTGAGGCTTTAGCTCCTCACACTCCAGGACCACGTGAGCTGTCGTTTCCTCAGCTACTAAACAGCCCCTGCACAGGGGGCTGTCTGTAGCTCCGATGGTATGCAGTAGTTTGTTCAGGGAGAGATGCCCTGTAATTGTACCAACTACTGTCTTAATGTTTCTCCGTTTTAGGTCCAGTAGTCTTTTAGTTAGCTTAGGTGATCTTTCGCTTACCACTAACTTAGACTGCCTGCATCCGGGTGTGTTTTCTCAGCGCTTGTTGTGCTGGTCATTTGTATGTATGCTCACCCACGAACGTATTGTGTTGAAAGAAAGGGGTAGAAATGGAGCGGTACCTGCAGTCCTCATCCCTGATTCCCTCCTTGCTAGCTCATCGGCGGCATCGTTGCCCATTGAGTTGCAAAGACCCTTAATCCATTGTAGAGTGACCCTGTTCACCGAGGAGATGTTCTCTAGTGCATGGTGACACGCCAGAATCAAGGAACTGTAAATGCTGTTGCCCATTGGAGCTTTCAGTACGGACATGCTATCTGTTAGTATTCTGACGCCTTGGTCGCGTACGCCAAGGCGCCGCACTAGCCGAGCGGTCTGTGTGATCGCAACACATTCGCACTGAAAGATGGTACTATGCTCTCTTAATGTTAGTGATGATCTGAAATTCAGATCTAGCGAGAAGATTCCCGCTCCTGTGCCCTTGTCGGTCTTTGATCCATCCGTGTATATTCGGACTTCTCGTATCCCAGACCAGTCTGTCTCCGTCTTAGCAGTCTGGATTTGGTATCTTTTGCCAAATGTGAACTGCTTCGAAGTTCCGTCACACTTGGCTTCAAAGAATGGGTTGTTTGCCACCATTGTTTCCCACAAAGTATGGTGAGAACCAAGTTTGTTGCACTAGAGGTTTGATACCTTGAGTCTGAGTGTAGCCATCATTGCCTCCTGCTGTATATGCAGGTCAAGCGGTGGCAGTCCCGGTAGTACCTCAAGGGCTGCTGATGGTGTTGAGCGCATGCAGCCAGTAATGGCGGAAGAGGCCATCCTCTGGAGTCGCTGTAACTTGTTAATTGACGTGGCCAGCTTGGTTCTAGTCCACCAGGCGATTGCCCCATATGTTACAAATGGTCTCACTACCGCAGTGTACAGCCACCTGGCGATCTTAGGGGAGATACCCCAGGTCTTGCCCAGGAGTCTGTTTCACTGCCATAGGGAGATGCTAGCTTTGGCCAGCTTGTGATCCAAGTGTTTGTTCCATAATAATTTGCTGTCAAATGTAACCCCGAGGTATTTGACTTCGTTAGTTAGGGATAGGGTCGTGTCGAACAGTTTGGGCAATCTGAGTTCCCCCAGATTCCTCTTGTGCGTGAACATAACCATTTCTGTTTTGGTTGGGTTCACGGAGAGTACCTGTTCATGAAACCAGTCATCAACGATTCTTAAAGCAGACCTCATGAAATCACACAGGATGTTTTCAAAGGGTCCGCTGATAAGTATTGCTATGTCATCAGCATAGCCTACTGTATAAAAGTTGTGACCGTTTATCATTTAGGACAGCGCCGTCTATCAGTGGAGTGATATAGATATAGGCTGTTGATGATGATGGATGATGTATAAAGATTGAGAATACAGTGTTTCTTTCTGTAATTTGTAGTTCTATAGTGTGGAGATTTTAATATAGATTTATTATATGTATCTTGTAAATATACTAGTACTTACCCTAATAACATTATTTAAGAGTCATAATTTGATGAACTTATTTTTAGAGCCTACCAAAATAACAAATCCTATATCAACTTGTCTAGACAACATTTTTCTGATATCCTGGCATGTAACCAGTCTGTAATAAACAAACTACAACCCGAACTACAATTTTGATCATTTTCAGGATATCACGTTTTGTTAAAGGTTCCTTCACACAGATGCGATGGTGTGGACGGTACTTTTGGACCAGACGCACGCGTAGGCAGACTGCCATTCATAAAATTTTTACCGGATTGACTAGCTTTGGACCACTTTTTAGATTTTCCCGTTAATTTCCTATGCAATACCTATTCACCCAGTTCCCGAGGGAAATTGTAAAAATCCTTTCTAAGCGGCTTCTCTATTTCACTCATACCCATAGCACATGCATGGAAATCTAGAAGAGGTGGGGTTACCTGAAACAGGCGACCCTGGCGGGTAGACTGTCATTGTTTATGAACTTTACATTACTAACCTACTTGTTGAGAGGCACTACAGAGGTCATCGAGCATTTTGCCTAAGTCTTCATGGGTTTCAGCCATGACTACGATATCGTCATCAAATCTACGGTGAGTGAGGTACTAGCCGTTAATTTTGAACTTGAGCAAGTTGTTAAGGTCACAGGACTTCCCGCCTTTAGCCCAAGCTTCAGAGATATGAGACATGCCGCTATCACCGAACACCGGTTTTTTTAGATTAGAATTATGGCATGCCACGCCAATCTGGACTTTTAAAAATCAATTTACACACTGACGAGTCTTTCAATGTAAAAAGTTTGTTTAAATATACAGAATTTATATTATCTATGCTCAATCTTTATTTGCTGTACCCAAACTATAAAAATCATTTCACTAAAAAGAAATACTCTAGTGAAATCCAAAACACTTGTAGAACATTATTCCAACCATCTATTTTTTATAGGATAAACTCCCATTTTCCAGGAAATAATAATGAGCCATCAGAGCCTGAAGGGTCAAACCCAAGGAAATAAAAACCACAAATCCGAGGAAAACAATCATACATAATCGGTAAGCTGCCTGCACAGGACTTACCGAATCATGGCTGGTTTCATCCCACCGACCCGCACTATTGGGGATAAAGCATATAATTTCCAAAAGTACCGTATCCTCGAATGTGAACATTGCGTACTTTGTCCAACAGGGTGACACCCGCTGATCATCGTAACTTGCGCATTTCTGTCGTATATAGTTTTGTCAAGTGTTGTTTAGTAGATGCCTAGCCAGCATTCTGTACCGTAGAGAATAGCAGGTCTAATGGCTGTTTTGAACAGTTTGCCGTTTGGCTTAATGGGCATCTTCTTGTCACACATTACGCCTTTGAGCTGCCTCCACTTCATCCACGTGGTTGTTCTGTTGGTTACGTCCCGATCATTTTCTCCATCGTTACTGATAATGCGCCCAGACATTTAAAATATTCAACTGTCTGTATGTTGGTGTATTACCAATAAATAATTGTACATCACTGGCGTTAGTGCGACCATAAATTTTACACGACATATGCTCTGTGTTTTTGCGACTGAACGTTAGACCATTATCTTCGAGTGGCTTCAGCTACGAGTTGAAATCGCTTTGCAGGTCTTCTACCGAATCGGAAATAAGAGCAACGTCATCTGCGATATGTTAGATAGGCTTGATGGACCCCCACTGTGACATCGAAATTGGCACATGTTCCTACTAAGCTGAGAACTTGCTTTGTAACAACAATATGGATATCTTGTACCTATGAGTGTTATATAGTGTTAAGGCACTTGTTATGCTCTGATGGCGTCTCAGATGGGATCTCGGGGCATATGGTCGAAAGACTTTTCAAGATCTACAAAGATCATATTCAGGTTGGTGTTATTTACGCGCGATTTTCCTAACAGTATTCGGATGGTCTGTATAGTGTTTGAAGCACTTTTCTCTGCATCAAAACATTGGGTGTTAATTGTATAATTTCCACAGGTCTATTATTAATTACTGGTTTGTTGCATCTCTATTTCTATGAAACTATCCCGCAAAATATCTTCTGATGGAATTTATGGAACTCTCCAATGAGGGAGATTAAAATCTTTTCTCAGACATATAAAGAAAATAAAATGATGCCGACGCACTTAGGGAAGTTTATTTATTTATCTGAAGGAATTTTGAACGTTCACAGGAACCATTTGCGTATCGGCCAGAGTATGGTATTTGGAGTGTTGGCCCTTGCGGCCCCTCCCGGCCTTGGTTCCCTTCAGAGCGATCGACGGCGGCCGCGGTGCGCGCGCGCGCCCACGCTACCGGCTTTCGGTGGCCTTAGCGCTTTCGCAGCTAGATGTAGCGCTTTTTCAGCATATCTTATGCATCTGACGACCTGAGTGGTTCAGTGGTCAACATGCGGCGTCTGCCACGCAAGAGGTCCTGGGTTCGATTCCCGGCCGGGCAGAAATTGAAATGATGAATTTTAATTTCTGTTACGGGTCTGGGTGTTATATGTATAATAAGTATGTATTTAAAAGTATATAAGTAGTTTATCAGTTATCTAGCACCCATAACACAAGCTTTGCTTACTTTGGGGCTAGATGGCGCTATGTGTGCATTTGTTCACAGCTATTTATTTATTTTTATTATATCTCTTTTTACTAGACTGCCATCGAACCTAAAACGCAAATTTACGCAAAAGCGTGAAACAAAGGCCAAAAGCTAGTGAGTAATAGATTTATTTACTAGATATAAAATAAATGGCGACTGAATGTGTAACCATGATCCAATTTGGTCAGGTTCCCCTGATAACAGGGTCACGGAGGTCAGATGGCAGTTTCTGTTTTGCATTGCCTAAACTGGATCCTGGATCTCTTTGGGGACGTTGATATATTATTTTTAACGAGAAGTAAGCTCATCACCATTGTGATGGAAAACATGCCCGCATCAAACAGAACAGAGTAAAAACATAGAATTAAATATTGTTACACTTATTTATATAACTTGCGGTAAATATACAAATTATAATGTGTAAAACTTAGTATAGGAATGTACTTTGTTATTGTTTGTAATACGGATGTAATAGCTGTTATTATAAGTTTGCAGTAAATAAATAAATAGACAAGGCGACACAAGACCGCGCGCGAGAGCACAGCCGGGCATTGACGCCAAGCCGACCAATACCTACATTTCGAAAATAGAGTAGGTACTACGTATATGCTACTCCTAAGTCAAATAAAAAAGCACAAGGTTGATAATACACTTTTTTATTTGTCGTCTCTCAGTGATGCCTCTTTAACCCAATTAAATTTTATAACCTTGCATATTGAAGCATTAAAAAACAAAACGGACTCGATGTTGTAGTATGATACTAATTATCACAAATTCGCCAATACACGTTAGGTTATCAGTAAATGAAGTTAATAAGCACACAGTATATTTTAAAGAGAAGGTTTTAGGTTTCCGCCACATTTATAATTAAACAGATAAAAAGTGTGTACATTGGATAGGTATATTTACAACAAAATAATTTAGGGCGATGAAGAAATAGTAATAGAATGAGTTTTTTTAATATTTTCGCGGGTTTGTACTACGTGACGGATTTTAATGTAACTTTTGTTGTATAGCCAAGCCTGGGTCTGGGTGTATGTATAATGGATTTTGGAAACTGATGGAAGAACTGATGTAATTGTTCAACGTGATGAGCATTTTTTGGTAACGTATAAAATTCAGAGATCTATGCATAACATCTGATGTGGAACTCCAAGAGACGAGCTACGCCATAGCATACCTATATGGAAATGGCGCCTTAGTATAAGTTGTTCAGCGTATCAAAGATCGGGAATACCTGATGTGGAACTCTAAGAGATTAGCTACACTACAACGGCAAAAATGCTAAAATAGGTTTAATAAACGTCAAATAAGTTTTATTATAATACCTATTATTAATTTTGTTAAAAGAACGATCGAAACCCTTTTGTGCCGATTGATAACGGCAAAGGAGTATGGTTTCTGTTTTTTTTTTGTTTATAGAGGCACATCGTCCGACGATCCAGATCATTGAACGCGATCACCGCCGTTCAGGATATAGGTAAGCAACCTCAGTGGAGCCGACGCCGGCTCTTGAGGTACACAGTTGCCATGCCTCTTGTAGAACACCAAGTTATAGTGCGAAGGAAAGACATCGGGAGTGAGATCATTGCACATCTTTCTCATGCCGCGATGGCGCCAGGCATCTGATGATGTGGATGATATCTAACCCAACGGCGAATGGTACGATGGCGGAAAAGTGGCAGTGGTACCAAACGAAATACTCTAGCATTTTAATGCTCCAGAAGGTGATGTTGTTGATGATAATAATTAGCGCTTTTTTTTAATTCTTAGCTGAATCCAGCGCTGTTTTGGAGCACAGCCGATGCCGCGCCCGCTGCCGCCGCCGCCCTGCCGCGCCCCGGATCCGCGCGTTAGAGCGGCTTGTTTACGTTTCCGAGCTAAGAAATGGCGATAACTATAAACATTGGCGTTTCGGGGTCAAGGTCTTGCAGGGCACCGATACCCGACCAGATAACAAAGTCGCTCTTCTAATACGTACAATGCAAGAGCATAAAGCCACGACCACCTTAAGAATCATATTCCTCTGCACTACTGTGCAGTTGGTAAACGGTTTTTAGAGCATTCATGAATACAACTTATTTATTATGTTAAAATTACCTTGGGGGTAAAGCACGAGTCCTTCGAGTACGACGGACAGCTAATTCTCCCTTTTTTTAACAAACTGATTTGGCTAAAGATGCACCAAATGCCGTGAATGTCGCTGTAGCGGTAAAGGAACATTTTCTTGAAGTTTTTCGATTAGCTACATGCAAAACAGCAGTCAGTGCTATTAGCAAGTTAGGTGCTGTCAAAGAGTAGCCAAGGGATAGAAAGATCCACTTTTATGGTGAGTGAGATGGCGGTCAAATGCCTGTCTCGTCTAATACTTATAAAAACAGAGGGGTTTTTATGTAATTAAATTAGGTAAGTAACTGTTTGGGTCTACTTAGAATAGTAACTACGGTTAACTCTCACTTATCATTATCCGAGCGGTGAATTTCTGCTCCTGCCAGGGTCCGCTGCCAATACTACTTCTCCTCCTCTACCGCCCGCTCGTAAGCATCCTCGGGTCGTACGCCGTTGGCTCTCGCATACGACTCAGCGATGTCTATCCATCGCTTCTTGGGACTCCCGCTAAACCTCACGTTGTCCACGTTAGCTACCATCATGACCTTACCGTTACCGCACAGAGATCGAAATGTTAGCTACCATCATGGCAACTGATCCGAATTTTTTATTTTTGACAGTGTGAACAACTCATCTGTGTGTACGGTACGACTATCTACGACCGCCAGGTTGAGATGTCATCTAATTGCTAATTTTTCAATTGGTTGTTATTTATTGTTTTATTTTGTTTCTTACAGCGACACGCTCATTTCTACTGTACTACTGTTTACTATTAGTAAACTATGTTAATTACTTGTGTAGATCAGGACGGAAGAGACTGGGGGACGCATATTTCCAAAGTTGTAGGGCGGAATGTTGATGAAGAAGAAGGCAGAATTACTTGTGTCATAATACATTTCTGTATGACTGTTTGATACCTAAATAAATATGTTACGCCGTTTCACAGATAAGTTGGTGGGTGGCACTATGGATAGTAGGTACCTATTTATACCCACATCACTACAATATTCAAAACACGTTCCCCGCATCGCGCGTTACGCTGAATGACAACGTAGGCATACGCCTTGTTAGACCAACGAACATTATGTATTATAATACACTAGTAATGGTCACATTATTTACATTAGAGCCTTGCCATACCATACATATACCTACGACGTTCTTCAATTTTTATAATTAAATACTCCATCTATCTACAAGTGGAGATCCATTTGGAGAATGGCACCTAGCCATTTACATCATTACTTATAGGAAGTGGAGAGTTTTCCATCACAATCACTACCATACCATACTTGTCTTCTTAGAATGGCTGTGTGGTGATGTCGATAAAGTCGTCGTTTCTTCATCTCAAGTCGGGGCAGGGAGCGGTGAGTTCTCATCAGGCAGGTGCCCTGGTTCCCGCCCTATTGCGGAAGTAGTTGGTCGCAGGTCGCGGTCCATTATAACGGTCAGACCAGTCTAAGATCCCCCGCGCCTTTTAGTTTGCCTCCGTGGGTTTTCATTGGGCCCATTGACAACCAGCGTTGTGGTACGCGTCAAGCGGCCACAACATTATGCTGATGGGGTCCAGTTGCATTGGAAACGGCTATACGAGTCTAAACAATGCTAAGGCGACTGTAGGTAGGTACTTTTATTTCTGGCCTCTCAGTTGTACAAAAGATTGAGTTATCCTGCGTAGAGCTAGAAAAGTGCATCATACTTTGTGTGTATAGGCCACCAAACAATGAAAACTTTGAGATTTTTGAAAAAACTATGGAACAAGTTTTAGAAAGACTTTGTACGTGTAAAAAAAAGTAATTGTTTGTGGAGATTTTAATGTTAATTTACTAGAAAAAACAACGTTTAGTAAGGGAATAATAAGCTTATTTCGTAGTTTTAATCTTAATTATGTATTTTTGGAGCCGACACGATGCACAGAATCATCAGCGACTTGCATCGACAATGTGTTCTGCTGTTGCGAGGTCAACGAAAAGGCTATTATAAATTTTACAAGATCTGACCATAGTGGACAATTTGTTGTTTTTGATTTTACGGAACAATGTAATATCAATGTAATAATTACGAGACCAATTACTCAAAGGAGAATTGAACACTTCAAACAAGCCTAATCGGAGACCATTGCCGGCCTTTGTCTTGATTCTCATGACCCAAACATTCTATTTTCTGATATGTTCAATTCTGTCAATAATGTTTATCAAAGTGTTTTTACGCAAAAAAGAATAAAAAGTAACTGTAAATCTAAATTTTCGATTGGGCTACTTTAGGCATCCGCAAAAGCAGAGATAGAATGTTTGAACTATACGGTCAGCGAGCTTATTGCCATGATATAGATTTTGTAGAATATGTCAAAAAATATTCAAAAACGTTTAAGAAAGTTTGTCTAATGGCAAAATCACAGCTCTATAAGAAAATTATAAGTTCGTCTTCAAACAAGGCTAAGACTGTGTGGAATGTAATAAATAAGGAGGCAGGGAAAACAAAGCCTCGTGATACAAATTATGAAATAAAAACAGAAAAGATGAAATCAATAAAGAAGTGGCAGAATTGTTCCAAACATTTTTTACCGAAATACCTATTAAAACTACGTCGCTGCTAAACTAATGTCCAATTAGTTCAAAAAATTAGTTAAAACAAAATATAGGTCCCTGTGAATATGACTTTTGTTATTCCAAAGTAGATGCTAATGATAGTTCATTAAAGCTTTTAAAAGCATTAAGTCGAAAAATACGGAAGATATTTGGGGAATGTCAGTCAGAGTTATAAGTACTGTTGTTGATATTTTAGCACCGTATTTAGCTTACATTTTTAATGCTTGCGTCGAAGTAGAGGTTTTCCCCGACCTCATGAAAATCAGTAAAGTGGTGCCATTATTCAAATCATGTTGTAAAAATAGTTTGAATAATTTTAGACCGGTGTCCATCCTCCCGTTTTTAGTAAAATCTTTGAAAAAATCATGTTAAGTCAAATGATTGTGCACTTTAACAGTAATAAGTTATTTCATCAACAACAATATGGCTTCACGAAAGGCCGCAATACTACCGAAGCTGGTATTAGCCTCATTCAACAAATTTTTGGCGCATGGGAAGAACATAATAATGCAGTAGGGGAAGGAAGGGCAAGATGAATATAGCGGGCAACACGAATCATTCCCGTAGGTTCTTTCTACTCGTTCCGTACATGAAAGTACCTACGCGGCGGGACGCGCGGGGCGGGCCGAATTCACAAGCCCGTGCGAACTCGGCTGCCGTGGGGAGAGCGCGCGTTTTAGTGACGAGAAACAGAATTGACGCAAGAAAATAAAATATTTTGTCACGATAAGTTTTAACATTTTCTGTTATATAATTCGTATATATTGATGATAAAGGTTGCTTCTGTTGCCTTATCTTATGTAAATTAAGCTGTAATGAAGCATCTTTTATCACCGAAACAAATATTTTTTTAGGATATTTTTTAATCTATCAAATGCCAAGCGGGCAAGACGAATATGACCATATTCACTAATAAAAAATAATAGAAAACAATCGGCTCTCGCTGGTTCTGAACTCGGCCGTGATTATTACTGCACACTTTGCAAAGAAAAATATATCTATCCCCCACCTGAGGATTGGATACAATGTTCCGAGTGCAAAGAGTGGACTCACGAAGCGTGCTCTTCGTATATTGGGTCTGGAACATACTTTTGTGACGATTGTCAAGACTAGTAATGATTATTATATACCCGAACCATCTTGCCCTATATGGACGGGCAAAATGGCTCAAAACAATTATTTTACATGATGATCTCATTACCAGGTTGTGATTTCTATTTTAAGCATTTGTAAAATTATTTTGATAGTCTATAGTACTGTTAATTATTATAAAAATAAAAGTTTCGTTAATCTCTGTAACATGCTTGTTTTTCTTACGATTCTTGTTAGATGAACCAACCTGCCCTCCCCTCCCCTAGGTGTTTTTTGCGATTTGTCTAAAGCATTTGTTTGTGTAAATCATTCAACACTATTACTAAAATTAAAAAATTACGGTTTTACGCATGATAGTCTTGAAATTATGAAATCATATTTAGAAGATAGAGTTCAAAAAATAAATGTAAATGGCGATTTATCTGCGGGTGGGGAAGTGAGCATTGGAGTGCCACAAGGATCTATATTGGGGCCGTTTCTCTTTCTTGTATATATAAATGACCTTCCATACATGGTGCAGAACATTGCTGGTATAGTCTTGTTTGCTGACGACACTTCACTGACATTTAAAATTAATAGGAAAGATAATAATATAGATGAAGTAAACTGTGTTCTTCAGAATGTGCTTCATTGGTTTACGATTAATAACTTAGTCTTAAACTCTAAAAAATCAAAATGCGCTCATTTTTGCCTCCCTAATGTACAAAGTAATCAATGTAATGTTTAAATAAAACGCAACTTGAGTTGGTAGAGAAAACTACTTTCTTAGGCGTTAATATAGATTCAAAAATTCAATGGGGCCCACATATTGAATCATTGGCTAGTAGGTTAAGTTCGGCTACATTTGCCTTCTAGTCTAGCAATGCAATGCAATGGTACATGCAATTGTATAAAGATATAGTAGGTATATTTGTTGGGGGTAATCTGCGTGTAGTTCAATTATATTACTTTCTTGGCGCAAGTATATATATTCATTACTACCTACATCATTCGACAAAGCTTGTAAATATTGACGATAACTACCGAAAAATAAAAATAAAGACTCATTTATTTGAAAGAATATAAAATAAATACGACTTTAAGTGTCCCTATAAGCTCGTTTAATTTATCTTTGTTTCTAAATAGACTGACGTACACGTAGTAACGACGAACAATTTATTCACTAGCAATTTCAAATTAGATTGAATATAATACCGCTCTTTGTGCACTATTGTCTGTGTTATTCTCCCAATCTAACCCTTACTTTGTATGCAAACAAAGTACATTCATTCATTCATGCCTTTCGGAAGTAAACTGAATTAAAAGGTTATCAGGTCCAACCAGATACGATCGACCGCAAGCGCAACACGTAAATTTCATTAACAAATTACAACCTTGACCCAGCAATTTTCTACACCACCAAAGTAATTACGTAGGTAACGGATTGTGTAGGGCGCCCCGTTTTAATTGTTACATTATTCGCCACACGGCAAATGCGGATGTAAATACAGCTAGATTCGTTTATTATAGTTATATTTATTTATTTTATTTTATTTCATAGTATTATGTCATATGCCATCATACTATGGGGCAAGTGTGCTGATAGTGACATCATTTTCAAACTATAAAAGCAAGCTGTAAGAGCAGTATACGGATTACGTCGACGTGATTCGCTCAAAGAATTGTTTAAAGAAATTGATGTATTGACTTTCTCAAGTCAATATATATTTGGTAATATTATGTATGTTAGAAAGCATATTACCCAATTTGGTAAAAATACTGATATTCATAATGTCAATTTAAGAAACAAAAATAAACTGGTAACACCGTTGTTCAGACTTAGTAAAGTAAATTCATCTTTCATGGGTAACTGTATAAGATTTTATAATCATATTCCTGAATGTATTATTAATTTGCCTGAATCCTAATTTAAAGAAAAAAACTTTAATGAAAAAAGCCTAGTATAAAATTGAGGAATATATCAATGACAAAAATGTATGGTGTACTACTAGCTCTTCGAAATAGGAAGTTATTTATAAATTTACAATTTTGTAAATTGGGTGAGGATGATTTGATGTGGAATAGTCATTGAATAACAAATATTTTTTAAATGTGTACGGCATTGGCAGTGCATGCTCATTTAAAAGTCTGCCTGGTGGTGGCGTGGGGGTCGGGTCTTTTTCTTCCCTCAAATATGGTTGAATTGGACGAAGGCTGGGCCCTGCGTCATGCTCGTGAACGGGTGCTGCCTTGGTGGACTGGCCTGCTTTTGCTGTGCCATTTTTTATTTTTAGTTATTTATAGTTCACATCATATTCCAATCAAGACAGGCTCACTCAAATTAAATTGACAAATGTATCAATGCAATGTAATCATATTAAAATGTACCTGTGGGTTTCTTGCCGTGTCTTTTTCCCACAGATGGTCATTTTCCTAACTGAAGCGGCATACTGACAGACAGACGACATTCTTTTTACTTATTTGTTCCGAGCTCAGGGGGCGACGCGGGTAGGCCGGCTGGTGCATGCGGGTGTGAGCGCCGGCGGGCTGCCTGGGGCCGGGCGCGCGCCGCACATGATTCGCCGGTGGTTATGTGCGTGGCGGGTATCGGTGCCCGGTGTCTCGCCGGAGTAAGCCCTCGTACGCGCTGATCGGTCTGCATGCGTCGCCCCCTACCTGGATGAGCTCGCTTAACTTCCCTTTGCTTTCCGTTAGATTTTTGACTTTTGAAAAGAGATTAATTAACGTAATCCTAATTCAATAAATACTTTTTCATTTTCATTTACATAATTTATTCTGTGTTTTTGTTGTAATTTTTTTTTTTTTTTTTTCGTTTTTAATTGTCGTGTTGTGGTGGCGTTTATTGAATGTATACTGTGCCAGTGCGCACCCGTACCTGCAGTATTAGTGGAGTATACTTTCAAGAGCGAAATTTAAATACCTATATGTTTCGAAAGTATACTCGATTTACGCGCTAAAGTCGAGTATACTTTACACCTCATCAGATAATAAAGAAGTTCAGAAACTATACTAGGTCAATGAATTAAACCCGAAAGGAATAATCATGTTTTATTAAAATGGTATATTTTTATTTAAAATTTTTATACGTGTAATAATCATTTTTATAAGTATCTTGGGATTTAGCCCTAAGGCTCTGATTGTTCATCATTGTTCCTTGGAAAATAAGTTAATCCTGTAAAAGCAGACTACGTTATAACTACTTTTTACTAATGTTTTGATTCAAATAGAATTTCGAAAAATGATTTCTCGTTTTCTTAATATCAAATATTTAAAAGTAATTATGGTTTCTGGATAAACACAGGGGTATGGGGGTGTGTGTCTGGATTCTTACCTTTGTAACTTCTTGTTTTCTTATTAATATGGATCCGGACGAGCCCCAATGCCACGTTTAACTTTATTCCTTTTAATTCCATAGTTAGCACAATAAATTAAAAATATCCACGCAATACAATTAAGCAATAATAGTAACAATAGTTTAATATTGAAATGTCATTAATTCAAAATGTAATAATATTATTGATTTAGATTTAGATTTAGATTTTTCAGTTCAATCATCATTCAATTATCACAATGTCATTTTCTAAAACTATTTATTAATATTCCCGCTCCTGAGTCACAGATGGCGCATGAAGCGACATCCAGTACCCCATGAACGGGCCGTCCAACCGCGCCGCGACCATCGCCAGAGCGCTGTTGCCGCTGGCCCGCACCCGCGCCGCCATCGATGCCGACCTTTTGCGCATCGTGGCGTAGAAGTAGTCTACGCGCGCTTCGGCAAACATCCCCGACGCGCTGCAGTAGCGGGGCAACCGCAACAGCGCCCTGAGCGCGTTGTTATATTCAACACGGAGAGCGTTGTATGATCTTTGCGTGTAACAAACCCACAGGCTGCTCGAATAAAAAGATGTACAGTAGGCTCGGAAAAGTGTTAACTTTACGTCTATAGAGCAACGAGAAAACCTGTGGGCTATCATATTCGCTCTGACCGACAACGCCCTCCGCTCCCGCTCAATGTCAGCATCATCCTTCAAATCGTCAGTCAATATATGGCCCAGATATTTAAATTGTTGCACCCGCCTTAACGGCACTCCACCCAATTTGACTGTGGGCACACTGATTGGACTTCTAGTGCCAGCCTTAAAAATCACCAGCTCGCTTTTCATAGCATTGTATTTAAGAACGTGACCAGAGGCATAAGTTTCACAAATGCCTATGAGTTCGCGGAGACCACATAGCGACGCACTCAGCAGCACCATATCGTCTGCATAGCTGATGTTGTTGATGCACACTCCGTGAATGTGACAGCCGACATGGCGGCTGCTGAGCGCGACGATTAACTCATTCACGTACAGGTTGAAGAGCGTAGGGGACGTTAGCCCCCCCTGTCTCACCCCGCACCCCAACCTGTACGGATCCGACAACATGTTGCCCCACCTCACGTGGTTGACTTGGTTCCCGTACCAATATTGAAAAATATTAATGACCATTAAGATGTTATATGAAACCAAGTCGAACGCCTTCGTGAGGTCCAGGAAACAGGCGTAAACAGGTGTGTTCCTATCCGTGTAGTATTTGACGGCATGCTTCACACACATAATTGCGTATATTTCAATCTTTATAGTTATTACTACATAAAATCACACATTTAAGGTTCCATCTTAACCCTTTTGTTTTTTTATTCTTGTTATGTCATATGTTGTCCTGTTATACGTGTCACAACTTTTTATAGTCGAAGGAGATTTGAATCTTTTTTATGCTCCTGTTATTCTAGATAACAGCTGGATCCAATTCTTCATTGTGTCTGCATGAATTATATCCTTGGCTGTCAAACACGAGACCGTCCGAAAATTAGTATCGTCCATTTCGGGAACTAGCTGGTTGACTATGTCTACTGGCTATCAGGACTTTATCTACTTTCGTGCCAAATCGTTCTCGAACGTGTTTAAGTGAAGACCCGAGCCTTCAATGGAGAGTGCAGCTAGGCAGAGTTTTCCCAGCATTCGAACTAGAAGTAATCTTCGAAGTACTTTTCGGCTTGCTTAACGTTATCCAAGTGAATTCAGTGATCCTGCCTGGACTAAGGTTATGTGGAGTAGACTCTTTTTGCAGCTTTCGTGCTTTACTAGAGTATTTTTATAAATTCATTTGTAGTAACAAGTTTTCTGGATTGAAATATCATAACCCATTACCCTGAATCATTCGTTTTCTTTATCAACAGAACCTGGCATTGTCCTTAGAGAAGTGTTACGTGACAAACGTTATTTCTAAAACTATTCAGACGGTTGTTGTTAATTGGTAAATTAATAGTATTTTTCATAAACAAAAGGATTTAACATCTTCGCGTAAGCTAATCATCTGACTGTGATTTACTGCAAAATGACATCGATGCGATGCTGAGTGGAGCGTTAAAACAGCTACTCTTCAACGCAGACAAGTGCTGTGTCATGTCATTTGGTAGGACTAAAAACCCTTTAGTTGCCTACTACAAGTTCGGTGATGAGATCATCAGACACGTCACGACTGTCAAGGATTTGGGAATAATTTTTTATTCATCCTTGAACTACCATGAGCATATTAGATCTCTTGCTTTAGGGTGTTATAATATGCCAGGCCTCGTTATTAGAAACTCCAGACAATTTCATGATCCCACAGCCATCAAACTGATCTATACTGTATTGGTTAGATCCAAGCTAGAATCAGCATCGCTGGTGTGGAACCCCTACCAGAGTACTTACGCCTTGCTTCTGGAGAAACTCCAGAAAGCACTTCTTCGTTTCCTATACAAAAAAATGTTTGGTTATTACAATTTTTTGTACCCAACCAAATATCTACAACTCTCTAGAGCCAAGGCGTAATTACTATCTTTTGATAATGGTGTGTCGCACGTGGCGTGGTGAGTCAGACTGTTTCGATCTGGTAAACTGAGTAGTGCAGCTCCTTGTACCTCCTGTCGCCTAAGGCGCGGATTATACCAAGCGTCGGCGACGCAAGGTGCGTCGGCGACGCAGGTTGCGTTATGCTGTCTAGTCAAAAGTGTATGATTTTTTAATGCGCGCGCCGACGCAGGCTGTACTCGTCGAGATCTACGTTTCGGATGACAGATTTGAGTTTGACAACTATCACCTGAATTTCAGATCTTGACGAGTGTTATCATGTTTCTTTAGGAACTGGTGTTCTAGGACCTGTAGTTTCCGATTTATAATGATTTTAAGTTTGACAGCTGTCACCTGAAATTCAGATCTCGACGAGTGCTATAATTTCTCCTTAGGAACTAGTGTTCTAGGATTACAACAGTTTTAAGTTCGGCAGCTGGCGTTATCGCAGTGTCAGCGTATTTTGGGCTTAGGTTTGGTCGGTCTCTAATGCTGTCACAAGTGTCAACCCAAATTGTATGAACTTTTAATGCGCGCGCCGACGCAGGTTGCGTCGCCGATGCAACCTGCGTCGGCGCGCGCATTAGAAATTCGTACAATTTTTAGTTGACAGCATAACGCAACCTGCGTCGCCGACGCAGCTTGCGTCGCCAACGCAAGGTGCGTCGCCGACGCTTGATATAATCCGCGCCTTATTGCAACTTAGACCACGTCGGCCCAACCTCCTCGCCACTCCCGCAGTTCGAACCGTCTCCCACGCCAACTCTCCCATTGTCTGGGAGAGTTGGCGTCTCCAATTGCGATATTTCAGGGATGGTGATTCGTGAATTTTGGTCTGAAGTACTTTTTGAAAAAACTTACAATTTTTGAGAAAAATCCACAAAACCCGAAATTTTGACCTTTGACCTCAAATAACTTTTGACGCACACATAGGATATTTTTGACACTTTGTTTCTAATGGTGAACCCAAGGTCTCCACCAAAATTTGGCTCCCCTAATTTTTGATATTTCAAATGTCTACTTTGACCGGATTATACAGTGGTTTTTTAGCGTATTTGTACTCTTTCCGTAATAGACCCTTCAAGGAGCCTAACCAACCAAGCGGCTCAAACGTAGATATTCAGAATCATAATCAGAATCAGAATCAGAGTTTTTTATTTGCAAGAACATAGTTACAATTAGGTGGTTTTTACATTAATCTACCATATGTTCAGCCAGCAATGGCATCCAAATATAAACATAGTTTTCCTTTATGAAGTCGGTGCTAAAGTTTTACTGATTTAACATTTCTTTTATAGAGTAAAAGCATTTGTCTAGAAGCCACCCTGTTAAGATACTTTTAAATTTTTTATACGGGCAGTCATTAATACTCGCTGGGAGACTATTGTATACACGAATTGCCATACAGAAAGAGTTATATTCGATTCCCTTGCCTTGTTGTTCTATTCAAAAGTTCTCCGGGATTTTCCGGTTGTGGGACAACCATTCCGCCACACATTAATATTTCGCCTTAAAATAAATGTAGCAAAATATAAGCATGTAATACTATGTAATAGTCTAATAAATACTGTGTTATAGCATGTATACTACTATAAATAAATTAATATGAATATTCTGCCTCAGCGACTGTAAAAACAAATCTAAGTTATAATGAAAAAGTTTGCTAAGTTGAATCTGCTTTGATCACCGCCAAAGTTATACTCATTATACGAGTATAGGCGTGCGAGACTTCCTCGTTGCTCACAAATGATGTTCACGTGATTTTCCTTGTTAATTAATATAAAAACCGTGTATATTTTATATTTGATGATACAGTGCGTCAATCGAGTTTCCTTATCATGACCATGGATGACCTACCACAATATTAAATAATAATAAATACTATTTGTATATTATGCATGGTGTTACGGATATAGGGTTGCCAGATTTAAGAGGCAGTGAGCTGGTCATCACATGAGGTGCTCAGATGGACGCTGGAGTCAAAAATTAACTTAATGGCGGCCAAGAACAACTACAAGAAACCCTGGTAGACCAAAGGCAAGATGTTCCCGACATCACCAAGTTGGCCGGGAAGATGTGGATGAGGGAGACTTCCTGTCGATCAGGATTGAAGAGGCTGGGGGAGGTATATGTCTAAAGTTGGACGGTGAAATGTTGATGAAGAAGAATATTATGCTGTGTGAATAGGCCAAGCAGACTATTCACACAGCGCCATCTAGCTACAAGTAAGCAAAGCTTGTGTTAGGGGTGCCAGACAACTGATAAGCTACTATATTTTTTAGAAACATACTTAGATATTACACATATAACACCTGGGTGTTATATAACACCCAGGGTGTTATATAACAACCATTCCTGTTACGGGTCTAGACCCGTAACATATTAATATTCATCATTTCAATTTCTGCCTGGCCGGGAGTCGAACCCGTTACCTCTGCGTGACAGGACTGGACCTCAGGTTATCAAATCAGATACCCAACTAATGAAATCCTAATTTTTTTATAGACTCTTGTCAGGCAAATGACCGCCATCTGACCTCTTGGTAATGCGCTTATTACACATTCCTAAATTCAGTTACTAAATTCAGAAACAAAAAGCGTGAGAGCGAATCAAAGTGGAATGTATTGCTCATAAAATAAGGTCCATTTTTGTATCACTTATATTAGGTATGTCACGTGTCGCTACGCTTTTCAAAAATCCGTGATACAAAATTGGACCTTATTTTATAAGCAATACATTCCACTTTGATTTGCTCTCACGCTTTTTATTTCTGAATTTAGTAACTGAATTTAGGAATGTGTAATAAGCGCATAAGTGACGATGCGGCCGAAGACGGAGCACGCCGCTATTACTCGGGTTCGGTCGGATGCAGAGTGCAACCACCATTATTGTATTATTTACTAAGTATAACGGAGTAGTCATCATCATCATCATCATCATTGTCTTCCGAACAGTTAGTCCCGGCTTCTGCCAGGGTCCGCTTTCCGACTCATTATTCTCTACTTCGCTCGGTCTTGGGCATTCTAGCGCCGTAAGCCATTGGCCCTTGCTTCCGACTCGGCGATGTCAATCCATCGCTTCTAAGGCCTTCTGTGGGACCTCTTTCCTGACAACGGTAGGTTTACACACTTATTTCCCACGTATCCCTGGGGCTTACTTAACACGTGACCAAACCAGCGCAGGCGAGCCCCTTCAATCTCATCCGTGATATCGCTCACGCCAAGGCTGCCACGGATGTACTCCTTCACGTACCCATTCGGTCAAGTCGAGATTAGTATTTTAAATAATTTAAGTTCTATGTGCTAGAAGATAACCATTGGTGGTTTTGTATGTTTGCCAGCAATAAGACGACTTGAATGGTTCCTTATTCGCCTGATTCCAAACTCGCTGGATTCGACTCCATAGAAGACGAGCTCTGCATTACCTTCCTTGGGCGTCGGAATGTTCATCGTTTGCCAAATTCATTTCTGTCTGTCATCGCTGCAGATCGCTGCGGAATATTTTAATGTTTTTTATGACGTGGGCGACCGCATGTGCGATCAGTCGAGTTCAGTTTTATTTTTCCAAATCTCACTGTTATTCCACAGATTAGACTTCTGGTATTTATTACTCCGAGTCAGTACGATGACAAAGGCAGGCTGACAGACATTCAATCACAGCATCTACAGCCCGTAACAGTCCACTTCTGGACTTGAGGCTCCTACACATTAACGGACGGTTTTGAAACAATTTTAACAGCTAGGAGGCGGGTTGGAAATTAATATGTATAAATTGGTACCTACTAAAATCATAATTGAGCATTAAAAATAATTCATATATGTAAGCCGTGATACCAACTATATCTTAATCAATGACTATGAAAACTATCGACCAAAAATGATCCTTTTAGAACATTCCTGTTGCGCTATGGGTTCAAGTAATAGATAGCTCGGCCTATTCTAGTAAATAGACTATAGTCTTAGATAGGACTTTAGTCTTTAGTCTTAGGTCCACAAGATGGACTGATGCCTGGTAAAGATCGCAGATACCAGCTGGATGCGGAAAGCACAAGTGGAGATCTCTGGGGGAGGCATAAGCCCAACAGTGGGCTTATTTCGGCTGATATGATGATGGTGATAATGAGTTTTAGATAATATTTCAAGATTGTGTGTTTAGCCACGCCTTATAGCTCTGTCTAGTAAGATATAGCTCTATCATCTAAAACCCCCTATAGGTATTAGCTATGAGCTATCCACTGCACTCTCTCTCGCTTTTTCCACATTTA
The DNA here is from genome assembly GCA_905147135.1 of Blastobasis lacticolella. Lineage (NCBI taxonomy): Eukaryota > Metazoa > Arthropoda > Insecta > Lepidoptera > Blastobasidae > Blastobasis > Blastobasis lacticolella. The sequence goes on from LR990044.1 coordinate 175,020, forward strand.
TTAACCTTTTCATCCACTAACATCGGTAGTTAGGGTACTCGTGATCTGGCCTTGGGATCGTGATACGTACATTTTGTCGTAATTTTTAAGCGCCTGACAGTTTATGAATAGCAAATTAGTTTACCGTAATTTAAAGTCTAATATTTAAGCAGGCGTTATAAATTACTAAACAGAAACCACATTGTTCCATTGCTACCGTCCTGATAAATCGCTCTCAATGTGGTGGTCTGCCTACCACTACAGAAAAAAAGCGTGACGGTATGTATGTCTATGTATAAATTAGGTAATATGCAGAGGCACTTGACCGCTATGCCACCTAAGGGCAAATTACATTACATTCAAGATAAAGTAAAAATTCATGGTTTCTGTAGCCATTTACTCGGGTCTGTTTTACAATGTCTGCCATCGTGCAACTGACGATTAACCATCATCATTTTATCGCAAAGTAAAAACCGGCCGCTCCCATGTAGGTAAGTCAGATGATAATGCAATATTATTTACATGCTGTCAGTGAGCTGATGTGATGGAGAATAAATGAGGCCACAGGAGCCCTTCAATAATACAATGCAACTCTATCGTGTTTTGGGTTCGTTGTATTTATCTTGACGAGGACTATTTTAACTCTATTCCCAGGACAGGGAAATGTTTTTCTCAGGGTCTGATGATGTAATCAAAATTCAAAATTCAAAATTTATTTATTGATTAGGACATTAAATATCTCTTTCAATCGTCAAAAAGGAGGGGGGTAGGAAAGTAGGAAGAAAACACACAGTGACACGCAGACCGCCCTATGGCCATAGATAAACGTATCCCACGCCAACCACGACCGAACCGTGCTCGACAATGCCAGGCACAGCCGGAACGCATTCGATATATTATATAGGTATGTAAGGGATAATTAAGAAAAACCACCTAAAACTACAGCAAGAGTAAGCCAGTCCACCAAGGCAGCACCCGTTCACGAGTATAACGCAGGGCCCAGCCATCGTCCAATTCAACCATATTTGAGGGAAAAGAGCGACCCGGCCCCCACGCCACCGCCAGACAGACTTTTAAGTGAGCGTGCATCACACATGATGCATGTGATAGGTAGTCGCTCCCATCCTACTCTATCCTATCCGTACCCTACCGCTACCTTACCCCTACCCTACCATACCACTACCTTACCCCTACCCTACCATACCACTACCTTACCCCTACCCTACCACTATCTTCCCCCGACCCTACCACTATCTTACCCCTACCCCACCCTATACTACCTTACCGCTATCTTACTCCTACCCTACCCTACCCTACCCCTACTCTAACTACTACCCTACCCCTACCCTAACGCAGACAGGAGACACCATGTGTGGGAGAGCAAGGAAAATTAACGTCGCTTCCAAGGTGGTTCTCCGTGAGGGAGAGAAACGGCAAGAAACCCACAGAGCCTACGTTAATTCTTTTTTTTAAACATGTCTTATGTACTAATACATTATTTGTCCTATATACTATCTTAAAAGTAAATACCTGTATAGAACCCTGTTCAGGCCCATGAACTATTGTCATTTACATATTCAGATATACTATAATAACTTTTTTGACATAATTTGTTTTTTATAGCGACTTTAAATTTATTCAATGGTAAATTCTGAATATCGACCCATAAATGATTTGTGGACTCTGGCTAGACGACAATCAGACGACGATCAATCAGATGGCGATGAATTTAAAATTTCAAAAATTCAAAATTTCCCCGCTCTTTCCCGCTCCAGGCGTGAAAACGTTATCAAACCACTGGATGTTCCTCACTGTTACTCCAACTTCTTTTTCAAGTCGTTTACTATTGAAGCGGCGCGACTCTGGAATAACTTGCCAGCTAATATTAGGGACAGTCAAACAGTAAGTACTTTTAAGTCAAGACCAAAAGAGCATCTTTTATCATCTTTTGATTAGCTTTATAGAATATTTATAATATATGTATATTTATATAGTATATTATATATTATTATAGGTATTTATGTATAATAGGTCGGTACATATATAACGTAGTTTAAGTAGAAAGGTAGTGCACTTTTTCTACTGCTTCCCCGCTTATTGCTTCCCTCCACATCCGGTAGGGTTGGCTGGAAGAGATCTCTTACAGAGATAAGCCCACCTTTGTAAACAGCCGTTTGTAATTATTGTTTTCAACTTGTTTCATTTGCAATAAAGTATATGATAGTATAAAGTAAATAAATCAGTAAATTACTGTGACGGCCATACTTACGGACATAATGTCTGCTTAAAGGCATAATGTCTGAAGCTGGTATGGAAAATCAGATAACAACAGCTTGAGAAGCAATTATGATCACATTATGGCAAGCATTAGATATTGGTCTATGGCAAAGGACAAGATCTTTTAAATTCGGCAACGCGTGGGTGATGCCCCTGGTATTGCAAATGTCCATAGGCTGCGGTGACTGTTTACCATCAGGCAGGCCGTAAGTTTGTTTGCCACCTTAGTAGTATAAAAAAATAATTCTATTTGACAGTCCCTTTAAATAGTCTTTTCGTAACCCAGAATAAACTAGCAACCCTAGCGAGCCGACAAGTTTACGTCATAATTTCCAAGGACGACGGGAGTGGTGTACTCTCTCTCTATTTTGTGAATTTTTCGTCATAGCGGCCAAACCCTTCAATAAATAATACCTGTGATGTGACCAATGACTATCCGTGGCACTGAGTCGGCACGATAGTCCCACGATGCCCGTCCTAGTGCGGAGGCCATAATAACCTTTCCATTTATATGTAACATGTATTTGATGTACTGGAAACGTGTAACAACATAATATACATATATTAATTAGAATTTTTCAATAAACTTATTTGTATCTGCATATGCATATTAATAGCAAGTAGTAACTTCTTCTTCTTGAGTCGATGGACTTAACTCTTCTTACACTTTGTTAGCAAAAAAAAACGTGTGGCACTCGGGGACTGCCGCGGTAAAGCTAAAGCATAGCACTTTTTATCAACTTATGCAATTACAATTATTTATTTATTTTAGAGCGCCGGCGCGTAGAGAAGCCGGCCTACCACCAAGAAGACCACTGAAGCGTGTGCCCACTGTGAACGCGCCGCTTCCGACATCCACCGCGTCACCGCCGCCCTCAGGCTTCGTGTGGCTGCGCTCCGCACTCGACAGAGGAATGGATGCGAGGCCTATCTTAGAACAAGGCATGGAGATCCTGTGGGACCTCGACACGCCCCTGAGGAGCGAAAAAGAAGACCTCGAGTGAGCCGAAATGGCACCTCGCCCACTGACCGGCCAGGCCGTGGCCTGATAGATCTCACAGGCCCGTAGATCCCCTCCCAGCCGAAAGGGAGACGAAGACCCGTGTAGAAGCTAAAAAGCACGCTGTCTCACCTAGCATTGTGTCTAAAAGAGATAGAATCAGTCTAGTCGCACGCACACAAACACCGTGCCGAAGTCTGCCGAACTGAAACGACGTTAGACGATGCACGGCTTTCAACGCCGCACCGCTGTGCCGGACGGAGTGGGGGGTGGTAGGTTTATTTCGTTACGGAATTTCTTGATTCGGTCGCCGCGCTCAAAACCCGTGATAAAAGATAGCTTTTGCATAGGCAATAGCTTAAAAATACCCTAGACCCCTGAATTTGGAAAGGTGCTCAGAAGGCTGGCTGCGTTGCCCCGTTGAATAGCGAGGCTTATGCGCTGACCCAAGAAGAGGCCAGTCTTCGGGTCATTCGTAATTTCGCCCAATATCTTTGGTAAATCCCTGTATAAGGAAAGCGAGCCTCGTGCCAAATATGTACTCGCCATTGAGCTCAGCATATTTGCATCGCTTGGCGTTCTCAGGTGTGGTGGCGTCAATCGCAGCCTGACATGCGGTCACTGGTAGATGGTACAGCGTAAGGGTATCGATGCAGGTAGAATCCTATACCAGATGCCGTCCCAGTTTCTAGGTGAGTGTCATTCCGGCGGCCCTCTTAACCTACTCGGCTTTATTACCGTGGGTGCACCAGTGGAAATAAAGGCCCGGCGGATGACGTGATTGAGTTCCGTATGCCAAGGAATGCGACCAGCGCTCCTGCTGCAAGACGAAACGTGGTGGCCGAGCTGGTCGTCAGGGCGACCACATCGTCATTGATGCGGAGCGCTACAGTGTGCGATAAGACGAAGGGCCGTGGCAAGCCTAAACGTGGCACAGTCGAGTAGAGTGCCGATGTAATTTTGTGTTAGTCAGAGCGACTCGTTCCAAAGCCTCTGGGAACGAGGAATAGTCGGAGGCTCCGACTGCGGGCAAGCCAACTCCAAGAATTTTTGGCCTCGGTGGAAAATGCCGATTCAAACGTCCCCAGTTTTGACAAAAGCTTATTAACTAGGAATGCCCGGACCACCATATCGAAAGGTTGTCACCAAAGGTTGTCTGGGAGAGATCGCTTAAAGCGATAAGACCGCCTTTGCGCGCATGTATATTATGCTGATTTTTGTATATTGTCTTATAATATGTGTGCAATAAAGAGTTTTTACTTACTTACTTACTTACATATCGAATAGGCAATGATCCCTGGTAGCTTCATTACTTAATTAAAATAAAAACATTCTCTCACAAAGCAATGACTTTCTTGCATGTCATGAGGATATCTATAGGTCGATTGCTTAACTGGTGTGTTATGATTATTTTATTTACGACATTTCCGATCTTTTCCCTATAGCCCTGTGTTTTTTTTATATTCAGTGACAAAAAGCAGACAGCCAAGCCACTGGAAAGCAGCAACTTTCGCCAATAACATTTACGACTGTTACACTTTGGTTTGATGTATTATTTGCTGGTTTCATATAACAAAAATGCAGATATGCAGATAATGCCTGTAATTGAGCTGGCTACGTTATTCTTCAAACTGCAATACAACGGAAAAACAAATAAGGGGACGGCTCCTTATTTGTTTTTCCGTTGTATTAACTAAACTTACTTAAATTCGGCGGCACATTCGTATTTTGAGCAATATGGAAGCAAATAAATAAATTTGATTTGATTTGAAATGCCTTATGAAGAACCCCAAGTTGTAATGCAAAGGAAAGTCTCCGACGGGCGAGTACTAACACCGGTAAAGTGTAGTGTCCTTCAGAGTAAATTATGGCTTCAACCCTTTCTATTTACAGGTGTCGTATAAGGCAACTTACGAGTATGTCTTGAGGCATATTAGCTACGAAGTCCGTAAGTCAATTCAAACCCGTGCGTAATTACCCGTCCGTCTAGATCGGTCCTCGGTCGTCCATTTTCAGTTTATAGCAGCATTTCTGTGTTTTCAAAACTGCCATCTCCAATCTTCCAGCCAAGGAGTTGCAAGACTTTAATCTCCTCTAAATGGACCGCCACTGTTGATGAAGTTTTTCATTAAAGGAGTCAGTCATCCAAACCATAGCGGCGAGTGCTAGAAGGCGGCAGTCGCGCGCCGCGCCGCCGCCGCGCCGCCGCGTGTCGCACCGCCCTACCATATCCAATACGACTCGTGAAAAGTGTGCTGCAACGTGCCAGAGTGGATTCCTTGGAATTTTTAATCCATCATGGTATAAAGAAAATGTGATGTACCTAGAGTGCCAAATGTGAATCGTTTTGATTTTAGTGATAAAAATAGTGAAGACGAAAATTTATTATTAAGCGCAATAATAATAACTCTTCAGAATCTTACAGTTCGCGCGTTCGACTATCCTCCTGAACGGTGACAGTGTCGACGCGCGAGATCGCGCCAGATTCGAGCCAGTGTCTGAAATAAACTCGTCCGAATTAGAGGCATGCTGCTCTCTATATAATTAAAGTGAACGTAAATATTTGTGAACGAGCGAGTGAGTTGACCGGGCGACCTCGTGCGGTGTGTAAATAAAACGTGTCATCGCAGCTGCGCGGACGCCGCCGCCTGGACGATGGTGAAGCGCGGTTGGAGAGCGTTGCAGCTCCCGCTGGTATCACTGTGAAAGGTATCAATATCAATTGTTGCGATCAGTAACATCGGTATTCGTGAAGCTTGAAGATGGCGGCTGGATTCGTGTATTATTTAGCAAATGGCGATATTAATTAGTTTTTTCAAGAAGTACTAGTCAGGCATGGATTTGAGCAGCTCACATTGTCTCTTAATTAACTATTTGTAACCAGTAGCTTGAGGAACTGATCAAAATAATTCGGAAATGCTAAGCATTGCACGCTATGTATATTACCTAGCTTAATTGTTTTGTGAAGCACTAGCTGCTAAAGCATTAGTGAGGAAGTAAAACGGCCTGATGCTAAACTGTTATTGAACTGCGAATTACACCATGTTTATTCAGTTGTCTCTACAATAAAATGAACAACAACGTAGATAGGTACTTATTGCTGCACCCGTCTGCAAAGCGCGGTGATCTTGTGTACAGTGTTGGACATGGAAAATGAAAATAAAAAAGTAAAAGTATTTATTGAATTAGGATTACGTTAATTAATTTCTTTTCAAAAGTCAAAAATCTAACGGAAAACAAAGGGAAAGTTAAGCGAGCTCATCCAGGTAGGGGGCGACGCATGCAGACCGATCAGAGCGCACGAGAGTCCATGGAGGTCCAGCAGGAGAAGGTTGTGCCAACGTTTCTTATGACAAGACCAAATCACAACTTTCAAGTACTTAATCCAATCACGTAATAAAGAAGCAATATAATTGTGTCAGGATCGTAGCTTGGCATTCAATTTGTCCCAGCATATCCCTATCGAAGTGAAGTGGGCGCGACTGTGTGGGAATTAAACGAATAGCACACCTGATACCTACCTAAACAAATGAATAATAACCAAACTCTGTCGTAACACATTCTGTTTCATGCCCAATAACTCTACAGTTTGTCAGCGTCAAAATAATGATTCAAATAACAAACTTGTTTTTGATTCACCCGAGAACATTACCCGTACATCCTTATACTTATGCGTAACGTACGCACAACACGTTGCAAAGATACCAGTTATAGTGGCTTAAGTAAAAAACAGTTCCAACGAAGCTTAGGTTATTACCATAATAAATTAAGCTGATTGACCGTGACTGTATTGATTTTAGATAAACGTCACGAGCCACGTCTATAGTAGGTACTGTTTGCTGGCAATGAAAACATATGGCGCGTACTATTTTGAATAGAAGATTGACCTGTATCTATCAGAGATTAGAAAATTCATGATACAGTCATACAACGAATAAACTCACCACTTAGTCCATTTGTCATTGCGGATTACTATACAGTATATAAAAATTCATCTTGGCGTTAATGTCCCGGTTGTGCTCTCCCATACGAGGGCTTGGCCCGAATGGACGCTTTGACCATGATCCAGGATTTGGCAGATCAGGCAATTACAGTGGAGCGACTGCCGTCTGAACTCCGTGACCCCGCTACCAGGGGAACCAGATTGGATTGGAGTTGATTGGAGTTACAAATTCAGTTGCCTGAATTTGCAGGTTTCATCACGATGTTTGTGATGTACTCACCGTAAGAGCATCGGTTAGTATTCAACTGATGTACATAACTCAGAAAAGAGTCATTGGTACATGGCGGCAGTGGGATTCGAACCCGGTACCTCTCGCATTGCCAGTCGTATATCGTTACCAGTCCATATGTATGGATTATTGAAATGAACTATCATGATCACAAGAGTATTTGAGGGTAAAGTTAATATGGAATTAAGTGTTATTCACCAGACAACCATTAAAACGTGAGAATGATGTTCTCGATCGATGTGAAACGACGCACGTCGTCGTAAATTGTGGGGTCATTTGTGTCAACTCGATGTTTTCGAAGTTTGTTGCACTCGTTAGTCTCTCTTACTTCTGTAGTACCTATAGATATTCTGTGCCTGTGTAGGATGCGGGAGTTGGAATCTACGTATAATAATAACGTATGATGTATTTGTAACTCTCATTTATAATCAGTCTTTTTCAGTATCATAATTTAATTATCTCTATTCTAACGCGAGCCTCCTCGACCTTATCTGCGATATCCCTCACGCCAAGGCTGCCACGGATGTACTCATCACGTACTCGATCGAGTCGCATAACTCCGCACATCCACCGCAGCATTTTCATTTCGTTGGTGTGGAGTTCGCGAACGTATTTCGTCAGCGCTAGCCATGTCTCGCAGCCATAGAGCATCACCGGTCTAATTATCACAGGTACAAGAATGACACAGCACAAAATCACGGGTATCGCGAGCCATTTTATCGCGCACGTGCAAGATGTAGAATGAGCTCTAAATAATTGACTCTAATAAAGTTTGGCTAGACGTGTTTACAGTGGACCACAATTGGGCTAAATTAAATGGATGGAGTTTATCCGATACCCTGTAGATCTCGAAGTCTTGCCTTTGCTCTATAACATGGGGGTTTTCAAAGGGCAGGTACCTTAAAGGCCGGCACCGCATCCGCTCCACTTAGATCGGAGATGTCCTGGACGACGATGGCCGTTTTCCATCAGGTGTACAGTCCGTCCGCGTACTTCCTTAAGCAATATTAAAATTTATCAAATGGCTCTAGGGTAATTTAGCTAATTTACCGGCCTTCTCTGGGGTTCCATCACAATCACGTTTCACGAAATATATTGCTTATATGGGTATATTTAATATATTATATAATTACTCCATCCTTCGGCCTACGTAATATAAGTTGCAACCTGGTTACTCAATTGCCTTAAAAACACACTTGCACATATCTTTCGCTGTCTCTCACCAATCTACGGTTTGAAATTGCAAAGATCAGCCTCTACCACATCTTTATAGCGATACCTGGAACGATCCACCGAGCCTCTTCTGTACCTAAGCAAATAAATTTTTAAAATTGGTTCTGTAGTTTTTAACTTGATCCATTACAATCATAATGGTCACGGGCTGCCAGAAAAGTGTATCCTATCATAAACATTTCATGTGAAATTGGTTTGATGGAATTAAAACACTTTTTACACTATTAACTACTGAAATTGGTCTCGGAAGCTCATAAAGGTTTCACTGTTGAGAAATTATCACATCTCACGAAGGACCGAGCCTCGTCCGTCCGTTCTGGAGCTACGATAGCACAGACAGATAGACAGATACACAAGTCAAATTTATAACAACCCTCTTTCTTCGTCGGAGGTTGAAAATGAACCTTATTGTGAGAGCAACACATTCCACTTTGATCTTGCTCCTGAGCGTTTTACTTCTGAATTTAGAGGACTGAATTTAGCAAAGTGCAATAAGTCTTTTAGTCTTACTAGTGCTAGTTAAAGCATAGCTACTACGTCGAGTATGAGCTATTGCTGCTGCTGCAGCGCGGGCAGTTTTTCAAATTTGGCGCCCAGCGTGGGCCTCGATTCCACGACCTTTCGACATTCTCTTCCAAGCAAAACGCCTAAAATCGAGACATTGTTATGTAATATACTATATTCTTCTATCATTTTTATGTCGTTCACGCAATAACTACCTAACTTACTAGAACCGTTTATAAAATGAGCAAGAATCCGCCAGCCGAAAGTCCTTGAACGGGCTAAATCAGCTGATTGATTAGTCAGTCATGAACTCTGGCTGCTGTAGAGTCAGTAACTCCCGCCGCGCCTCCCCGCGCCCCCGCCTCCCCCGCCGCCGTCGCCGCCCCGCCGTCGCGGCGCCTCTGAAACGGCGCCGCCCGGAGACTCTCATGATGTCACTTCATAACATCAATTCATACCGACCTCCAACCATTGCATTGGTCTTTATTCGCGGCAGCTTGCATTGCGCTCGATTACGTTGGAATTTGTTGAAGTGTAGATTGATATGGCCAACCATCCGAGTCTATTTCGTGTTCTAAAATATCAATATTCTGTAAATAATAAAATGTTTCAATCACGACGGTGACTCGAAAATAACATGAGATATGGTCACGAACTGTAGATTTAAGTTATCGAAATAAAATGAGTAGGTAATAATATTAACTAATTATGTTGGTACTCGTCGGTGGCCGAGTGGTTAAGGTATCCGACACGTAAGCGAGAGGTTCCGGGTCCTAATCCCACTGCGGCCATGTACCAATAACTCTGTTCTCTATGTACATTAGATGAATGCTAACCGCTGCTCTTATGGTGGGCGAAAACATCGTGATAAAACCTGCACATTCAGGCGACTGTATAAAACCATGATCCAATCTGGTCATGTTCCCCTGGTAGCAGGGTCATGGAGGTCAGATGGCAGTCGCTTCATCATAATTAACTGATCTGCCAAATCCTGGATCGTGGTCGAGGCGGATCCTTGGCCCTCGTGCACGAGCGCACAACCGGAACATTAACGCCAAAATGATATTTTAAATGTAAGTACTCAGAATGTATTCATAAACAGAGTAGGTATTGGGCGGAATTTTTATTCAAGAAATAACATAAACAACGTTGTATTCGTTTTACGCTGGAAGCTTTAAATCATGTAAAAATTGGCAAGCTCAGTTCAATGCTACCTTATCCTTCAAACCGGAACACACCGATGCTAGCATTATTGCTTGGTGGCTAAAATAGATAAAGCGGTGGTGCTACAACCTGGATAATATTATTTGATTATAGTATCGAATTATAATCTAAAATCCTCATAGAATTTAATTTGTTTTATAAGCTGTTGGTACTTAAAAATATATATAAATAAATCTTGAGAACATAAATCTATAGCTAGACATATCCTATATAAAGGTTAAAACATGAAAACTAAATCAGCATCTAGTAAGAACCCGAGTTAACGTTGGCGCAATCGCGAAACAAATTGCACTGCACGCAGCTAATGGGCCATATCCTGCCCCATCAGGGGTCACTGGGCGGATGACGTCTAAACAGCTGCGGTGGAATCAATCAATAAATCGTATGTGACCTCCCTATTCTTTAAACATATAAGTATATAACACTATAAGTAGAATAAGAGGATCACCGACAGAATAACGTTGGTAAATTTCCGACCAAATAACCTTTGTTTTATTTGATGAGCCAGGTATTTGACCGCCATCTCATCTGGTGGTAATGAATACATTATAATCAGATATTTTCTAAACTACTGAACCAATTTTAATTAAACAAAGCAAAGAACCAACCCGATCAAACTGGCTTTGAAATTAAAAATTCTGCATCGAAATCAGTCAATCAGGGCACAAAATATCTCTACTAACGTCGAGGGGCTAAAACACATTTTTACGCCTTTGTCTCATGGCGGCAGTAAAAAAAACATATTGTTCCGCTTGCTATGGTCCTGACAAACATTTTGCTTCTTCCAACAATCAATAACCTTTTTATACATGCTCGTCGGTTGGCACTCTTGACCTGACCTGTCTGTACAATGTACCCGGTTTTCCATGAAAGACAAACACCTAGGTAACTTAAAAAATCTTACACAATTATTAAATACTCAGACTAACCTCCCACAATGGTAGCAAAAACTATGAAGTGCCACAAGCTACGATTTTTATGCAGTTTTACGCGAATATTTTTAACATGATTATAATGCCAGTGCCGCCTCTGCTGAAAACGCAACGACACAAATATTCAAGTCTACACATTTGCGCCATTTGGCTGTGGGGACTAGCCAAGCGAACGCCAGAAGGCTGGCCTCTACTTGGGTCAGCGTATAAGCCTCGCTATCCAGTGGGTCAACGGGGCCAGCAATTCAGCAGCTGGGACAATTCTTTTACCTTTAGTAGTAAGGTGTTTTTGTTCATTTATATAATTTTAGATAGATAGTTTTAGCTACTTTGTTTTAATTGTAAATATTTATAATTATCTCTTCGTTTATTTATAACTTCATTAAATTTTAAGCCAGTGAGGCTTTATCTACCAATTAACCAGTAAACCATGCATAAATTCAACTTCTTTTGCCCACAGATCCAGGGCGGTGCTCGCCATGCCGCTGCTGGTTCCGCTGCGCGCCTGCTGCGGCGTGGTGCCGCTCGAGCTGGGCTGCAACTTGTTCGCTCTCTTCAATTCTGTTAGTACAACCTACTTACAAACTAAACCGTGGTCCATCGACATATCGGCCGATCGGACCGCGTCAGACTTAATAACGGGAGGAGCATGCGCTTACTTGCCGGTGGCTTTACAACGCGCACTTCTTGATCTCCTTAATCTCTCGAATTCTCCCTTCCGGGCCCATCTGATAGTATACACTTCTTGTTCTTGAAGAACTCAACCGTACGTCCTGCACCCTTCAGTTAGGGAACTCATTCCAGAACTTGGGTACAGCTCTTACCCCGCCCGACCCTGAGGAGCACCTTTGACCACCGGTGATAAATTCTTCTAACTCCATGTCGTAAGCGAGTGACATGATAATAGAACCGCGATAATTACGATACCGGCGATTTGTAATTTATGGCGCCGCCATTATGAAGTCGTTATAAGCCCACCTGATAGAAAACTCCAGCTGTCTCCCATAAGTGTGTTATTGACACTGATTTTTAGCCAAAAGCTAGGTAGTACGCGGTACTCAATGAAATAACTTTTGAAATCAGTGTATCTAGTGTAAAGTGATTCACGAGTGTGTAGTTCCATATCTTCAGTTACCTACTTATGTCTATGCATATTGCATACCTAATCCAAAAATGCAAAAGTTATGCAATTTTTCTGTCCGTCTGCTAATTTTCAAAACCCAAAGCGCTAAACGGATTTGGATAAAATATTAGGCAAGATGATGGACAGAAAACCTATGAAGGACATGGTGGCAAGTAATCTATATGGAACGTTCCGCTATCGCAAGAAGTGCTGCGGAATACTCTCCTTCTGGATTTCTAAAATTTGACTTTTATAGTATTTCCTAAATGTATACTTTGTGCCTTACATTCTTATTAGAGGGGGTAAGTTATATCAGCACTTCGTTGCTTGATAGCGGAAACTGCCCCTAACTGAAGACCCATGTTTATGAACCGACTGAGGAATACGTGCAGATCTATTGCCATACCTCCTTGTCCTTGAGAGAATTATTCTTCGTTGCTTGGCGGCAGAAATAGATAAGGCGGCGGACTCCACAGGCTTGACAGTCATGACTATTGCATGTCCCCAGGCGCTATGCCTCACCGGCGTGGTGCTGGGCTGGTGGCAGCTGGCGCAGCACGCGCAGCACCAGAACGAGGACAACATGCTGCTGATGAGCGTGGTGATGTTCGGCTCCCTGGCGCTGTTCAGCTGCCTCGCCGTGCTGGTGGGGCATGTCATGGTAACCACGCTGCGAGTCATTTTTTTTATATAGCCTAAAGAGGTATATGGACGGATGGTCCACCTGATGAAAAGCGGGTACCGTCCAGGATATCTTCAACCTAATGGGAATGGATGAGAGACTACGCATAAGAGGCACTTAAGAACTAATAGCTGTCATTGTTTCTGTTGCTGAGAGTGGACTCAAGGTAACTTTCTGGCGGCTGAAAATTGTACTAAAGCTAGCAGGCAGTCAATAAGAGTAACTCCCAACGAAAATAATGATAATGACAACAATCTGTGCGCGTAAGATAACTAAGCCTGCGGTTGACAATAGAACTAAATTTGACAGACATCCAATAAAAACATTTCGCAAGACAGCATCCCTGTAACAAGTACATTTTATTTAACTTAGGGACGTGGTTTTTATAGAGTAGGTACCTAGAATATCAACAACCCATTTACGAGTACCTATCGCACAAGACTAAACTTCAATTTTCGTACATGAAGAAATGGGTAGCGGTGTTTTCTGCGACTGGTATAGGTATTTAGGTTCGTTAGGTAGTATTTTCAACAAATACTATTTTCTCTAATGCGCCTGCTAAATATTGAGATTAATGCCAAACACGCAACTTTTTTTATACCACTAAGGTGGCAAACAAGCTTACAGTCAAGTTTTTGTTAAAGTCTATTTACGGACATAATAAAGAGAGTCGGACCAGTAGCTGGTGTCATATCAGCTAATGACAACGTAAGCCTTTTATAAAAGACTTAAACAAAAAACCGCAACTGGCACCGCGCTGCGTGTGCGCATCATCGCGTCATCGTCATTAGCCGTAATGACCGCCGTTTAGTCTCACTGGCTTCACAATGAATTTGAAAAATAACGCAATGCCCTGCTAGCATTATGCACGTCGAGAGTGATTTAAATTTTTGAACGATGACACCATCGCAGCGGGAGACAAATGGCTGTGGTGTCGTTGAAAAGTTTTCAGTATAGCGGTGGCGTTTTCTTGTATTCGTGTAAGGTTAGCGACTAGATCGCAGAAACAGGTTGTCTGTTATGTATTTAAAATTCTGCGATCTTCAACCCGCTTCTAAAGCGTAGAGATTTTGGAAGTACCTACCATTCACCTGTGTGGAGGTGACTCAAGAACCATGGTTGACTGCTGCGTGAATAAGCGAAAGTTGCCATGACTGGTCAGCAGTATATTTGTACCAGGGTTTGAAAAAGTTACAGGGTTCTAGAACACGTCTAGCCTACTATCACGGGCTGATACAGGCCTACAAGCTAGTGTTAAATGTCACGGGTATTCCTACGGTATTCCTCGGCGCCTCTATTTACTGGTAGGGGAAGGTGGGGGAATTGCGGACGCTTAAGCGGAATCACAAATAAAACTCAAACCATTAATAATAATCAGTCTGTCTTTATTCATTATTAAACTATAGTTGTTTACCTATCAAATCAACATTAATTATTATATGAGATCAATCAACATTTATTAAATTTTAATCAAAAACAAAAACATATATGTCCGTAATTACCCTTAGCTCTCGGGGTAAATACGGACCAGTGCTGGGTTAATTGCGGACAACATGGGGTATTTACGGACAAGGTCCCATTTCATTTGCAGAAATCACAAACGTAGCCTCTTGAAGAAGACCCAGCACTGCAATTCTCATGTGCCCAATTCTTACATTTTGAACACATAATCCAGTCTTCGGTGGGTGGGTCACAATACTTTTCCTGGCAATAAATGCAGAAATATTCATCATTTTCTTTATCACATTCAAAATTGTTTAAGTTTCTTAAACCTTTTGGTCGTTTTTCTTTCGTGTTTTTTGGTTTCTTATTTGTAGTTTTGGTCTTTTCTTGTTTCAGGTTCTTTCTCTTTCTTTCTATTTTCTTTTCTTCTTTTTGCTCTAGGTTTACTTTTTCCGGTGTGCTAGTGAAAATAATAGAATGTTTTTTTTTAACCAATCGTTTTGTACGAGTAGGTTTTAGAGTTGGTACTTGCACTACATCACTAAGTGGTACTAAGGAAGATGGACAAGTTTGACTTGTTATACTTTGATTTACACCAGCTTCACTAACATCACCCACTAATGCAGACGTAGGTATTGTTTCGCTTAAATCGTCAAAGTTAGCCTCATTATTGGAAAGTTGAAATATTTCCTGAGATTCTATTGGATTAGAAATATTTTCATTGAAAGCATCACAAACAACTTGAGATTCATTCTGGGACTCACTTTGGCTTGAATTATTGGTATTTGTTTGTATCTGTTGTTCAAGAGGAGACACTGATGAAAAAATATCTCCAAAACTTTCGAAAGTGTTTTTAAATTTATCTTGATCAATTGGACAAATTCCAGCAGACTTAAAGCCATTCATAGCTTTGTCAGTATTTGTGGTTCTATTAAAAGCCTTTGTATAAAGGCCTACAACATCATATGCCGTAATTTTGGTGCCTGGATGGTTGACCATGAAGGATTCACATTCTCTGTTATATGCTGTTTTTAGTGGGCCATGGAAAGTTAAATCTAAAGGCTGCATTCTATGGGATGTGTGAGGTGGCAAAGTTAAAACATGAATAAAATTCTTGCGACAAAATTCGTGAGCTCTCAAACTAACGTGGCTTTCATGGTTGTCCAGTATTAGTAAAATAGGATCATCTGCAGATGGTTTTGCAAATGCTTTGAAATGCTGAAGCCAATCAATGAAAATTGATTCAGTTATCCAGCCTGAGTCAGAAACACAAGCCACCATGTTACTATTACTGTCCTTCATAAGCAGTGCATTCATTCGCTTTCTTTTGAATATGAAAAATGGGGGAATGTATGTGCCTCCAGCATTAAAACAATTTACAACTGTGGTTAAGGAGCCACGTTCTGCGCTGGTACATTTACCTACTTGTTTTAATCCTTTCGGTGCGAGAATCCTGGAGTTTCGTTGTACAGTACTAATCCCCGTTTCATCAACATTATAGATTGAATTCGACTTAAATTGGTATTTCATCATGAGTATTTTTAAATTTTCAAAAAATATGTCTGTTTCTTCTTGATTAAATGCTGTTATTCTATTTATTGAAGTAGCTTCTGGTCTTCGAAGTGATATATTGGGGTGTCTAGCCATAAAATTATAATACCAATCCATACCTGCCATTTTGGTATCTTTATTGAAGTCATTTGCTATGTTATTAGCAGCGGCAAAATCAAATGCTATTTTTCTTAGGGTAGGAATTGTTATCCCAAAGAAGGCTTTGCAAGATTTTAAAATGAATTCGACCAGTTCATTTTCTTGAGATTCATTGAAAACTGACTTCTTTCCTCTTTTTGGCATGGTACTAACACAGACTTTTTTCACTTGATCAAAAAGGGTCGCTCTGGGAATGCCATACTTCTCTGCCGCCTGTCGAAAAGGAGTCTTTTTCTCTTTAATTTCTTGCACAGCTCTTTGTAAAGTTTCAATAGTGTAAGCTGGTCCTTTTTTCTTAATATATTTTCGAGGCATCTGGAATAAAGATACTGCTATGGGTTTTGATAAATAATGGGGTAGTTACAAAAAAGAATATGAAAATAATAGATTTCGATAAATAATGGGGTAATTACGGACGTCCGTATTTACCCCTGGCCATTTGTCCGCAATTGACCCAAACGAGTTAGAAAAAGTACAACAACAAAATTTTTAGGTTAACAAAATTTATCCTTGCAAACGGATCTGCTATTCACTCGTCATTAACTTTGCAATCGATAGAAAATATGACTTTTTACTGACACTTATTCTTTTTTAATAACACTCAAAATAGTAAATATCAAAAATTACATCAAAATCACAAAAAAAATAAAATTTCAATTACCTTGAAACGTGCGCGCAGCCGTCTGTCGGGAATGTTTGGTGGGCACTAAAGATGGCGAAACGTAACGCGTGATCGCGGCGGCGGGACGCGGGCGGTAGGGATGGAGTAGATACATGTTAGTCCGTATTTACCCCGCGTCCGCAATTCCCCCATCGTCCCCTACTTCAGTACCGGACATAGGCTTTTCCTAGATGCACCTTGCAGTCCTCAGTTTTTCGCAATTAACCATCGAAAACTAGGTATTTTGCGCAGATTGTTACCCAATCCAGACAGGTCGCTCACCCTACGATGAGCCAATCGTAGGCTGTTCACTCTTGAACGCCTACCCTTCTGTCACGGGCTGCTACATGCTGTTGTAATATTATCAGAACTTCGTTACAAGGAGTATTAGTCCTTGTTTTATGCTGATACGCTGTCCTGGTCCTGGTCCTGACAACGACAGATATGGTTACGTGGATGAAAAAGGCATATTGTGCCGACCCACCTAGTGGAATAAAGGCAGTTGGATGATAAGGATGACACTTTTTTATTAAGTATATTGAAACTTTTTAATCAGGCATTTGACCGCCATCTCAACTGATGGGAAGCGACCATGCAGCCAAAGATGGATCATACCTGTCTAGAATCCGTTTATTCACACTGTCGAGGTCACATAGCTCGCTGAATAGATGGCCGATGGAGCAGTAAAGTTCTCGAATGGCGACCACGTACAAGACGCAGCGTGGGTAGGTCTCAAGTTGGATCGCAGGTGCCAGCTGGCTGGGGAAGACACAGGACCGGCGCTTGTGGAGATCTCTGGGGGAGGTCTAGGCCCAGCAATGGGCGTCTTCCGGATAAGATGATGATGATTTACAAATTTTACATACAATTTTAATGCACAAACAGGCCTACAGTTCCATATAAAATTAAGCAAGTTTTACTATAACCAGTCGAGCTGAAAGAGACCATTACACGAATTGCATTGCATTGATTGACGATGATGATGACACAGTGCTGTGTTCCCCAGCGGCGCTCCGGCTGGGTGCAGTCGGGGCTGGTGACGGGCGGCGTGTTCCTGGCGTGCCTGGTGCTGGTGGGCGCGGTGGCCGCGCTGTTCAGCCCCGCGCTGCGGCCGCTGCTGACGCCGCCTACGCACGCTGTCCTAGCTGCTGGTGCGCTCATCGCCGTCGCTGGTAACTGACTTGCTTATGTTCCCTAGTTACAAGGGCTTACTGATTATATACATAATCACTTAGCTGTAATTTGTGATATTAAATGTTGCCTTGCACTATAAATAAATAATAAATAAATATTCGTGGACAAATTCACACAGCGCCATCTAGCCCCAAACTAAGCAAAGCTTGTACTATGGGTGCTAGATAACTGATATACTAATTAAATACTTGTTTTTTTTATTTTTTTTTAAATACATACATACATACTATAACATTGCTACTTTGCATAGTTGCACTATGTACGAGTATAGTGTTAATATCTATACATAGTGTAAAAGAACTTTCCGCCGTCTGTATCTATGTATGCTTAGATCTTTTAAACTACGTAATGGATTTTAATGCGGTTTTCAACAATATATAGAGTGATTCCAGAGGAAGGTTGATAAGCAAGAACGGAAGTGTAGGTTAGGTTAGGGGTAAAGTAGGCGAATAAAGTCGCACCTGGTTCACTAGTCCATACTAAATAATGGATTATTAAAAACACTTGTGGCGCATAGTAAATTTAATGCACTTATGTTTAAATAAACGAATAATAAATAAATAAATTGACTTAAAACAGTAAGTTAATTGAGACTACGTATTCTGTGGATGTGTTAGTACCTGTCGGCCATTCTTACATGCGCATTCGAGTGAAAAACTTGTACATGGATTTCTGTATTCTAACTGATATTAATGTGTTATACATTATAGTTAATCTAAAGTAAACCTCGAGTAGTCATTCACTGGATAACCTGCATAAGAAAATATTAAGCAGTTATTTTGATAGCCTGACAATTTCTGACTACCTGCATGAGCTTGCTTAACTTCCCTTTGTTTTCCGTTAGATTGATTTTGACTTTCGAAAAGAGATTAATTAACGTAATCCTAATTCAATAAAGACTTTTTCACTTTTTCATTTTTTCATAAGGGATCTCGTCACAATTTCATAAACCTCAAGAAAATATCTAGGTACAATAATTTATCACAGTGTTTTCTCCTCTTCAGCATACTGCGTTCACTACCTGGTTGTGGTGAACAGCGCCTACCGGCAGATGAAGGCTGGAGGCAGCGCCGTGCCGGTCTGACCAGCGAGCCTGCACAGCCTGTATTCTTGCCAGAAGAAGACCTTAATATGAGGCTTAAGAAGCGGTTCTACAGATTGATGATGTTTGAAGACTGTGTCTTTTAATGTTAAAAGCCGAGAGCTTAAACTCGCGCGCTCGAACTGCGGCCCTGTTGGGATTCATAATTGAGGCAATTGAATCGGTACACCATGTTTGTCGCTTTTAATGGCCGTCTCATTCAATTTTCGGAGCCATTTTGGAATGTTTTAGAGAGGATAGAACAGCTATTAGAGCGTCGGTGGGCGAGTGGTTAAGATATCCGAATCGTAAGCTAGAGGCACCGGATTCGAATCCCACTGCGGCCATGTACCAATGACTCTTTTCTGAGTTATGTGTTTAAGTCGAATACTAATCGATGCTCTTACGGCGAGGGAAATCATCGTGATGAAACCTGCACTTTCGGGCCACTGAATGTGTAACCATGATCCATTCAGGCCATGTTCCCCTGGGAGCAGGGTCATGGAAATCAGATGACAGTCGCTCCAATGTCATTACCTGATCTCCCAATTTCGGGATCATGGTAAAGGCGGACTCAGGACTTTGCGCGAGTTAGAACCGCTACTAATTTCTTTACCCTAACCGTGAAAAGGGCGTAACATCTTGTACCTAACCTAACTCCGCTACACATAACCTAACGGTCCTACGGCCATGGATTTTATATATCAATATCGATAGCAGCCATATTACGGTCATGATCTGAATCATAGGCTGTGGAAAGTCTTGAAAATGTATGTAGGTCAATGTAAGACAAATCTCATAAAAGTGGAAAAGTTGGTAATGTACGAGTGATTAAATTCGATTTCTGTAGGTACCTAACCGGTGAATGGTGACGTTGTCTTGTTTCCAAATATTTTGGAGGATTTCTATACTTGTAAGTGTCTAGCCTAAACCCTAAGCCTAGGCTGGAAGTGATTACAACATGGTTCCTCAAGAAGGGTGTGAAGAGGATTTTACGAGGTCGGCAATACGCTAGTCACCCCATTTTGGCAAGCGTCTATTTTACGGTGACTTGCTACAATCAGGCGGGTCGTACGCTTGTTTGCCACCTCAGTGATATTAACAAAACAAGGATACGTAGGTGAAAATGTAATTTGTTTACGAATGTTACGTATATTAGTTATTTATTATGTAATGCGCACCTACTTAAGTATTTTAGAGGAGTATTTAATAAAATGAAGGCCTTGTGAAGTTCCTAAATGATGTAGATCGGAGCCAAGAGCGCCGCCAGCGCTGCGCCGGCGCCGCCGCGGCTATTTTTATAAGTGTTGTTATTATTTCATAACCGCCCGCTGTCATGGCGTGGGAAATAAACGAATGCCACCAAATGCTTGTAACTTTTTTATTTAAATATTCAGTGCGTTTAACAAAGCGTTGTACAACAATCACAAACATCAAAAATTTCCCTATAAAAAATTAAATTCACATTTTCACTTGTTAGAGACGTAAGTTAAGTACATTGTAAATAATTGTCACAACATTTAAAGCGTCGATAATTGATCAATAGTTGGCGGAGTGGGGGCAGCGGATGGGGGGGCCGCTCCCCCTTCCCCCCTGCGCTGCCCCCCTCGCCCAACGATACAGGAAAGTTCTAAATGGACAATAACGCGTACGAATAGGTAGACACCAGCACAGGTGGAAGGACACGTAGGTACAAGAGCTTTGGAATGACTAAATACATACAGACAGTCACTCTAACATCTAGTTACATGTACTACATATATAGGATTATACGTTTATCTCATAACGATTGCTAACGACAGTATTGCCTACATTCAGATCCGTACTAAACAAAAATAAACACGCTTCGATGCTTCTGACGGAACGGCGTCAATGAGAGACAGACATAACTCTGGTACCTATTTAACATGAGAATTCATTTATGATGAACAGTATCACTCGCTCACGACAGATATTTTGCAATCCAATATTTTCGAGGTAGAATATTTTAGGACCGACTTTATACCTATAGGACTTCAGCGAAACGGTAGGTACTGAATTGGTTTTATTATCGGCGACAAAAAAATTTACATTGGTTAGGTACTGAACTCGAATCAGTAAATCGACGGGTGTGTAATGTTTGCTGCGAGTCAAATTACATCATGATCATTATAATAAGTACCTAGTTCGTCTTGTTGTCTCGTATCAATCGTGCTGTATCTACAAGTTGACGCACCATCGAATTCGATGATTGTATAGTAGCTACCACCGTTTATGGTTCGGAACGGCCGAGTTGCGTTTGACGCTGAGACTCGGAACGACCATTGACTGAATTATTACAGCGTAAGTTACAGAGATAAGATACACAACGCTTTTTATGGGTTCGCAAAATGTCAATTGCAATTGATAATATTTATGTTAATTGCATTGTGGTAAACGATCAATTATTTATAGGAAAACGCTCAATTATCGCATAATTACTGCAATTGATGTGATCGATCGTTTGCCTTAGCAATGCCACAAACATATCTGACCCGGCGGCCAAAACTGGAACTGTGGCAAAATGGCGGCGTCATTTTGAAATGAATTTGAGCTGACATTTGCGCCGCTCGTGGCCGGGTCAATTAAGTTGGTGGCACTGTGGGCTATTGAAGCAATAACCGATTGTAATTGTCGTAAATATTGAGAATTGCTATTAACCGTTTTGCGGATTCTATAAAACTAGCCTGTGTATCTGTACGTTGGCTATTGCCACCGTTCCGCCAGCCGCGCGAAGCTCTCATCGGTTGAGGGCGACCGCCGCCTGCGCTCTGTCGTACGTAAATCTAACAACTAATTAAAGCAAAGGACGTATTATTGTCATCTTGGTACCTACAGTAATATAAGATATGCGGGAGGCGGCGGCGGCCGCGGCTGATATGTCCGGGTTCTAACTCGTTGTAGACAAACTTTCACAATGCTAAGCTCCTCGAATACCGATAAATATACATCTGAAATCAATAAATACATCCAAAAATCACATATAGTAAGTCGGTATAGAGAATACTTTTTTTATAATAATGAAACTTTATGTTTGTAAAACATTGATAATACAGAAATTGTAGTTGATATGGTACAAAGGATACCGAAGCAGCGACGACAGAAGTCTATTAATATTATTTAGTTAGTTATTCACAACGGATAGTCGTGTCGGATGGTCTCGAAGGCGAAACGGAACTGCATTTAAGTACTTATTTCTAATAATAATGGAAGACAAACTTCTAACAAATACTAAACTTTCTGTAACACAACTATTGCATAACGCAATGCGGGCGAAGCGTGGCGCTGTTCAATTACCTACACCTACAGTTAAGAAACCTGATATTTCCCTAGGTACCTACTTTTGTGCACATTCCTCCGCTTTTCTATTCATATTGCTGGCTGATATTAGTTACAAATTGATATGTGGTATTTGACGGAGAAGTCTTGGGGTTAAATTGGTGTCGACTGCAGCAGGGCGGACGTTGTCGTCTTTCTGCATGGATGAAAAGATCACCAGAGGTATAATATATATTTTTAGGCCTATAAGTACCTCACTGTAAAAACACCAACACCAAGTCTAAGGATCCCCAGCGAGCGTCACGTCAGCATCATATTGCACGAATGTGGACATAGGTCGGCACCACCTATAAGTGGTATGGCCTACAACAGTAGACACAAATCAAAAGTACATATTATAAATGTAACTGCTCCAGTCACTTAGTAGTTTCGTATGTAGCTTATGGTAAGTGTAAAAATGACTTTTTTATTAGATTAGCCAGGCATTTGACCGCCATCTCACCTGGTGGGAATTTATGTGACGATGCGGCCGATGATGGAGCATGCCTGTCTAGAAACAACCTATTCACTCTATGCCTTTCACATGAAACCAAAGTCTAATTTCATACATACATACGCATTCTCACGCCCATACCCCACTTAGGTATGCAACGACTGGTGCCACACAGGAGACATTTTCGACATTGCGAGAGTGTGATCAAAACCGTATCTTTCTATCAAACGTCTATTTTTCACCTCAATTCTGTCCGTTTCGTTCATTTTGACAAAATTAGACTTGTGTGACACCAGCCTAATTGATTCATTTTAAACTTGTTGCGACCCCACATACACGATATCCAATA
Source organism: Blastobasis lacticolella (assembly GCA_905147135.1). Taxonomy (NCBI): domain Eukaryota; kingdom Metazoa; phylum Arthropoda; class Insecta; order Lepidoptera; family Blastobasidae; genus Blastobasis; species Blastobasis lacticolella. The sequence continues at coordinate 198,434 of LR990044.1, forward strand.
AACCCTATACTAATTCATTTAATTTAGCCCAATCGTGGTCCACTCTAAACACGTCTAGCCAAACGGTAATCGGTTCTACTTATCATCATCATTATTGAATTCGGTTCTACATAATATAGAATAGGACAATATAGGTCTAAACTCATAGGTACAAAAGTATAACTCGAGTTGCAGTTACATCTCACCACTTTTGAGTTGTGCCTACACCAGAGTACTTAGGAATCTACTCTCTAAGTCCGTTTCGTCCGTCCGTGGCTTACACACAATTTAAACTGAACCTACAGTTAAACTGTAAATTTATTTGACATAATGGCACATGGAGTGCTACAAGGATAATTTGACACTAGGATGAGGGCGTGGGTGTCAAACATCAACTCCAGCTGCTGTCAAAAGTAACGCTTTACAAGATGGCGGCGTTAGTTCTGATTTCAGCCACGTGCCAAACGAACCTTGTTATACTTGAACGTCTGGTTTATCCGACAGTTGCTATGACAACTGTCATAGTTAATGCTGGCGTTAGACATACCTGAAATAACTTGAGAGTTACACTATATCGTCAGAACTGAACGTGTGTCAGACGCATTACTTAAACACCATATGGCGTCGCATACCGGTTCCATTTTAACTGATTTATTCTGGCACATGCTGACGTCAGATATATTTGACAGTTGTCATAGCAATGCTAGCAATGCAATACTAGTAACAGACGTTCCGATTTGGCAGATGCCGACCAAACGTCAGTTGCAGTCGACTCTAATCCTTACGCAGTATAAAATAAAGTCGCTTTTGGGTACGGTGGACGTGGTCGGACATCCGACCAAGATCGACTCGCTCGCGCATCGAAATAATCAAAAAGCGACTTTTTTTTGTACTACGTAAGGATTAGTATCGACTGCAACTGTCAGTTGGTCCGCTCCAGCCCAATCGGAGCGTCAGTTACTAGTTTAAGCCAGTTCCATTGTCAGATAAAACTGACGTACATAGGTGGCCGACATACGGTTATAACTGAACATGTATATGACGATTTAATGGAACAGCCCCGCGCCCCGCAGCCCGCGCTTTCCAATCAACGGCTACAATTAATACAAAACACGTACAAAACAATAACTGGAATACTCTATTACAACACGCCGTCTTCGTTGATCGATAATAAGTAGCTCCGTATCACCACGATGTAGTAGAAGTTCTCCGCTGGAATGAGAACAACATTTGTATTAGGTACGTTTACAAAATGTATGTGTGTGTGTGTGTGTGTGTGTGTGTAAACTTTTTATTGCATTAATGAACTTGGAACTATATAACAAAAATAATATTAAATACATTGAAAAGGCGGGCTTATTCCACAATGGGATTTCTTACAGCTAACCTTATATACAAAATATTAATATACCGTGAAGGGGTGTCATTCGGCCAAGGTCCGCCTTGACCATAATATTATTATATTTGGCAGAAAAGAATTAGAATATTTATTCTTAGGTAATTACAGCGGAGCGACTGCCATCTGACCTCTGAGACCCTGATAACAGGGCAATCTTGCCAGTTTCGATCATGGCACAGGTAATATACAATACCGTGATCATAGTTACACATTCAGTCGCCTGAATGGGCAGGTTTCCTCACGATGTTTTCCCTCACATAATGTTTTGCTTGAGTATTAGTTAACACTACCAATGTATACCTATAGGAACCTTACTCAGAAAAAGTAATTGAGAAAGGAAATTACGGACTTAAATTTCAAATGCTTTTATAAACCATACCATTAGCCAGCATTACCAGTGTCTGTTTTACTATACTTAAAGTTTAGTTACAACATTACAAAATTAACATACCTATACGTTTATCCGTGTTATTAATCAACTATTATAAATAAATTAACAATAAAGCTTCGTGTCCGTAATTACCCAGTGATCGTGGGGTAAATCCGGACACCACTTTCGGTAATTATGGACACTGTTGGGTCAACATACAAACAACATAAAAACATATTTCTTTATATTATTAGAATTGAGTAAATAAACCGTAAGAGTGAAAGAACAGGCACTCCTGATTACTTCTGGTTATTCAGACATACCTACACCATCCCACTAGTCTGCAATTGAATCATTCATAATTTTCTGTTTCTGATTTTTTTAAATAATGGTATAATCCGCGTCACAAAAGAAGAGACTTGTCAAATGGCAGTGGAGGGTATTTCGCGCAGGTAATCGTATGCAGCGCAAGTCGAACCACGTGACTCGCCAAGTCTCTTCTTATTTGACACTAGCTATAACCCATGTAATTCTCTGTAATTCTGGACCAAAAGAAACGTTTCTATAATAAAAAATTATAAGAAAAGGTATAAAAATGTTTCTTGCTAGTTTTTTTTTGTTGTTATTTGTTTCTTTGTAGAGCGAGCGCGGCCTTACTGTCCATGGACTAAAGTTGGCGAACGCTACCGAATCATTGAAATTGCGGGGTTCGGAGTGAGCTCTAATGTCCGAAACAACGGGTTCACCCACACCTCGCACGGGCTTTTTGATACTATAAAGTCATTACAAAATTACAAATGCACCTAGCGCCTATACAACTTATCTCAAATATTTGATAACCCAACTACACTTTAAAAGTTGTTTGAGTTTTATTAGTTGATGTAACTACAAATTTGGTATTTCTTCTTGCAATAATAACCAATTGGCCAAAATGTAAGGTATTTGTACTGGCAACTACGAGTAGATACCTATTTAGAATTCTAATTATTTACCGGTTAAGGTTACATGTTATGTTATAAAGCGACAGCAAACTACGCGAACCACGCTCTATTTGCTCGTATCTTTACCAGCCCATGAAATTCGTTGAACATTGGCGTTCCGATTTCCCAAAAATTAGATTGATAATTCCAAATATCGGCCGAGAAACGCCATAGTGATAAACTCCATGCCCAAAATACGATAAGAGACTTACTTATTGCTATGACAAAGATACATCTTTCTCTCCATTGTCTATCGCTATCTCCAAGACGCAGGGACGATAAAGCTGTTCACAATAAAAATGTTAAGATACCGTCATCTAGTGATCAATCCCGACTTTTGCCAGGGACTCGTTCTTCTCCGCTTCATCCTCGCGTCGTAAGCCGTTGGCTCTCGTATCCGACTCAACAGTCTTAATCCATCACTTCGTAAGCCTCCCTCGGGATTTCGTTTCTGATACCGGCAGGTTTAGGTGCCTATTGTTTATGTCATACGGTAGACGAACTGACAAGCGAGCCACCTCTTGGAAAGTGCTCACCGTTGCTTATAGCCATGCTAGGGGTATCGCCAATGCCTTGTCCGCCTCTATAATACGTTCCTCTGGCAGCAAAAAGCGAAATGCCTCTCCACCGCCAAAGCCGTGATTCCCCAAATTCCCCTCCCCATGGAGCACTGGATATCTATTTTTCGCATATCCCTGTGGCTTATGCAGATGTCCAAACCAGCACCGGCGAGCCTCTCTAATCTTTTCCGCGATACACGCCATAGCTGCCAGAATATGCTCGTTACCTACTTGCCTATCAGATGACAATACCCACTCACCGAGGAAGAGTATTTGCGCGATGACGTATCCGGCCCCCATGTGGAACAGCGTCTTCAGGAACCCAATGATGTAGAGCACAAGGAACACGATCCAGAATATGCAGTATTTCTTCATCACGTTGCGCTTCTCCTGGAATGGGGGAAGGGCTTTGATAATGTTGTTGCGTTGTTATTGTTTAAAATATGTCGGCCCAAGAAGGATTCAGGCGTGAGTGTTTCAAATTCTTCGATAATGGCAAATTAGTAGGTTTTCATGCACGCTGGCCGGCCTACTCGCACCCCCCCTACCTGGATGAGCTCGTTAAACGATCCCTTTGTTTTACGTAGCTTTTTGTAGGTTGAGAAGATATTAGTTAATAATAAATATGCTTGGACAAATTCACACAGCGCCATCTAGCCCCAAAGTAAGCAAAGCTTGTGTCATGGGTGTTAAGTAACTGATAAATTACTTTTGTACTTTTTTTAATACGTACTTATTTTAAATACTACACCCAGACCCTTAACAGAAATTAAAATTCATAATTTCAATTTCTGCTCGGGCGGGAATCGAACCCGGGACCTCTGCGTGGCGACCGGCATGTTAACCAACTGAACCACTCAAGTCGTAAAATTAAACCATTCAATAAATATTTTTTTAATTTGAGTGTACCACAAAGCGACCAGAGACGCAGAAGCAATTCTTATAAGGGCTCTGGGAATCAGGAGATCACTTAATCTAAACTACTCTGGACGAGGCTAGGTCTGACTCGGGTAGCTGACTCGATTTTCCACGACACTTTAGGAAGCCCTCATTCATTACTTGTGCTTGTAAGAATATAATTTATTCATTATAATTATTTATTAACCTAGTTTTAGTTAGTTATGTTTTGTTATCTTTCGTATGTTGCTTACTTAATAAAATCGTAATTGGTATTGCCTTCTAAAATCTACCTCCGATCCACAATCGAACTACAAGCCTATATAACGGCAGTTCAATAGAATTGGACTTAAATTAGAATTAGAATACCAAAAATGTGCCAAGCTTCCTATCGGGGATTTGAGATTCAATTGCGATTCAATAGTAAATTCGTCCCCTGATTCCACCTTTTCCTGTAGTACCAACCTTATGCACGGCCCAAACGAACACCAGGTCCAAGAGCAGCTTGAGGAAGACGAGCGCCGCGAGCAGCGCCGCGATGGTGCGCACCAGCGACGACAGCCCCGCGTCCTCCGCGCGCGCCTCCTCGCCGCCCGCCCACGCCGCCAGCAGCGAGCCCACCAGACCGCACGACACCTGGTCACCGCCAAACATCACCATCAGCAGCATTTAGGAGAGCCCCACCTCGTATTTATCATAGCGGGATATCCCGTTCGGAGAAGTCTCTGCACTTTGCAGAATAAAGCTTTTAAATAGTATTTTGGTCCTGCCGATGAGTAAGCTCTCCACTGCTTCATGAGGTGTGGATTTGGAGAACCGTGACTTTGGCAGGGGAAGGGCATTTGTCGTTACAATGCAAAACTACTTAAATTTTACGAAAGTTATTATTATTATATTTTTATAATAGACTAGCCAGGCATTTGACCGGCATCTCACTTGTTGGTTAGTGACGATGCGGCCGAAGATGGAGCAAACATCTCTAGTAACAGGCTATTCACTCTAGTCTTAAAGGTGTCCAGATCATATTGGTCAGGGAACACACTCGCAGGCAACGTGTTGCATTCCTTAGCCGGACGCATTATAAAGGTCAAATCAAAGCAGCTAAGCGACATAAGGATGAAGTGTTCGTCCGGATCGCGTTTCCCGATTGCGGAAAGGGGTCGCCGGAAAGTTTCTCAAAAAAAGAAGCGCATTGTAATAAAAGTAACCTGCTTTTAAACATCAATCTCGAACAGTATTCTCTATTTAGTGGTAACTTTTTAATATTTACTCAAATTTACCGAATGCCAGTACTTCCTTCGTTATTTGGAACTTTTATAAAACCTTTGATATCATGGCATACTTGCATTAATGATATGGCCAAATGTGAATTGACATTATAATCAAACGTTGACGATTATATGCGATTATGGTCAGTTTTTGCTGACCATATATTGCTGGCTATAATTGGCTATGTAATGTTATTATTGCTTTTATTGTAATAACTGCTGTTGGCTTTACTTAAGTAAAATAAAAATATAATGAAATACAACCATTTCATGAAATAATCGGCCACATCGTAAAGTGATGAATTCTAAGATGTGGCCACGGCATATACTCGTACTTAACAATCGCGTAGTACCGTGGGTACGGCGAATTTACCGTATCTACGTAACGTAACGAACGTCAAGAACTCCATTGACGAACTTGAAATCGTAAATATTTAATCAAACCCTTACCAACCAAACCTAAGCCTTATTTTTTGCTTGTTTAAATGATATTAATTTTACGACGGCAATAATTGTTGATTATTATGGCGTAGTTTAGTTTCTTTTTTATTATTTTCACTTTTTATGTTATACGACAGACAAACAGGCAAGCGGGCCACCGGTAGCCGTATTCACAATGATTCGAAACCGTTTCCGAACGATTCGACACGAAATTCGTGAGCGGCGAATCCGTGTCGAACGATTCGAAAACGGTTATTCAGAATCCCGATAGATTCCACGGAAACCCTACTCTCTATAACATATGAAAATTTCATAAATATTAACTGAAACCACTTTTTCTTAAGAACTTTTGCGGGGTCCTTGGTCTGATGGAAAGTGGTCACCGCCGCCTATAGACATTAGCAACACCAGGGGAGTCACCAATGCGTTGCCCGCCTCTCAACTTTTAGACAATTTTTTAAACTTAGTTATCTACCCTATTACCTACTATCATGTTCCACGCAGCATCAGTAGCAACCACTCATCAGGCGTTCTGTTTGCTCGTTTATAACGGGGGTTACATAGAAAAATTAAATTTGATAGACCTGTTAAAAGCTTAGCCTTATTCTGAAGGCGTAACATAATAAGACTTATTATAACCCGCGTCACGAAAGAAGAGTCTTGTCAGCGCAAGTCGAACCACGTGACTCGCCAAGTCTCTTCCTATTTGACACTAGCTCAATCTGGAACCGGTGTTTAGTAGCTATCTATCAGTATGGATTTTCCCCACGCAAAAAAACGGTCTGTCAATAATAATTTAAAGCTTCAATGGCATATTTTTATTGCGCCTAATAAAAATACAAATGTCCCGTTTTCGTACAGGTGGGGTGTCATTCAGCTTGTAACTAACACTATATGAAATAAAATACGCAATGATTGTCACAAAATAATAGATCTACACAAGCATCATTCACCGAACCCTGATCTACTGACTGAGTCGAAAGACTCGAAATTTGCAGTTTCTTATTTTATTTTATCCTTACAATATTTCGTACATGCTGTCTTACTTATAGCTACCCTGCCAAACTGCATAACAGTTTGTTGGCAATGGTGTTTCTCTCTTAATACAATACGGAAATGCTTACAACTAGTTAACAAATTCATCACTTAGTTTTACTCACACAACCAACCCACATGCGCTAATCTTGTGCATACACAATAAATGGAGCCATACAGATAGATCATTACATACCCATATACTACACCACTATACACCCTTGAATGGGTCCCAAGGTATACAACGGTGCAACACAATTGACATGTTACTGCTACGAACTAGAACTACTATACGAACTACTAGTACAAGTGAACGAGCAGTTCATTGACTATCACCGAAGCTCATACTACATTTTGACAGAAGACCAGTGAACTTGAGGGCATAAATCCTACCTTTTTCCTAAACACTAATGCCCGATTGTACTAATCTTAGGCAACATTTATGCCTAAACGCTATAATGAAAGTCATAAAGTTAACGACTAACATAGAGACAAATTTTCACTTAATTAGGAAATTAGCAATATATTAAATCATTACAGGCATGAGGCATTTCATCTTAGTCCTCATAGTGACAATGCACCTGCGGTTCTGCATTTTTTTTGCCTGCAACCTAAATGCACGAATTGTAGATGTTATGGGCGACAGTTACCACTTACCATCAATCAGGTGAGCTGTCTGCTCGTTTGTTACGCACAAAATAATAAAACTTAGGCGACAACTTAGGCGTTGCCTAAGTTTAGTGCAATCGGGTAAAAATCTCGACGACCGCTACACCGACAGTCCATGCTACTTAGAGTATATTTAAGTACCGCGCTGATGATTCCCATGGCGATGCAGCCGGTGCGCAGGTGCACCACGAAGCAGAACCGGTCAAGCACGGGCAGCTCCATGGCCAAGCCTCTGTCGCCTGGCTACTGCCGCTGCCTGGTTACTGCTGCTGCCTGGCTACTGCCGCTGCCTGGCCGCTTCCGCCGCTACGAGGCGCGCCGCCGCCGCCGCCGCTCACACCACCGCCCCATGGCGACACCATCTAATGTTTGACGGGAGGCACCATACTCCCGGCCCAGATACCGCCTTTGTTAAGGGCAACCCATTGTGCGGAACCTAGTTGTTGAGGAATTAATTGTCGACCAAATTCAGTATCAATAATTCTTATGGTTTCTCGACAAATTCTATAGCTAAAAATAACATGAATGCCCTAGCTAGAATAATTTTAAAGTACTAGCTATTCGGTAAAATTCAGTTATTACGTTCCCGAACATACCCGCGGAAAGCACATTGAATATCGGAGTAAATTGTAGTGTATATCTTATTCTGGGCTCTAAGCTACATTGCTGCCAAAATTTGATCGAAATCCGTTCAGTAGTTTTTGCGTGAAGGACTAACAAACATCCAAACCTCCTTATAAACTTTAACTTTAGTAGGGGAATGCCGAAAAATATTTGGGGTAGTGAAGTGACGAAGCGTCGCCTTAAGGGAGGCTGCGCGCGGCGCGGCGCGGGTCGATATCGGCCCGCTGGGCCCGACTCGCGCTTGGCCGTGTCGTCCATTATTGCCCATTATTAGCGCGCCGCTCTGGGAGGAAGAATGCATATGCACGCCAGCACGCTGGGGATTGTAATAGGGCTTTTATTGAATGTTATGTTCTACGAGTATTACTTATATTAAGATAATTAAATACCTACTTGTTTTTGTAAATTAAATTGCCTTGTATATACATAATATGTAATGTTTTAGATATGAGCTAAAGAAACAAACGAATTAAGAAATTATTTATGTTCAGTGTTTAAGTAAATGGGGTCATTCTCTAACTAAGCCCGTGATTCATTAACATTTTCGTAGTTAAGCATATTAGAATATGAATTAATAAAGTATTATGTACATTGTTCGATTGTCCGATTTTTATATGTGGGTTTGGTATTGTCGGCTATAATGACCTACCTAGTATCTATATCATCATCACAGCCGACAACACTCCACTGCAGAATTAAGGGCATCTCCCATGAAAGAGGTGGTTATTGCCTTTATCTCCACGCTTGGCAGGCGGGTTGGAGATCGCAGTGTTATAACTATCTATAATATATTTAACAAATTTTTGTACGACTCCGGGATGGAATATTTGTAGATTTCATCAACTCCTAATACCGTTGCCTGTGGCGCCAACTAGTAGCGACAGCGGGTAATTAGTAGCCAAGAGAGCGAGCCAACTGTGAGCTGACTACAACGCGGCTGCCAGCGTCATCTACCTGTAGAAGTCTAAACCATTACAGGAATCCATACACGTCAAAGTTCTTCGAAGTGTCGTTAGCTGGTGTCGTGTTTTTCATGCGTGTTTCGCACAGAAAGGCAGGCTGTGCTGGTAGGCAATTTCTTGCCAGCGCGCAAGATTTATTTATTTATCTAAAGGTAGTAGTTGACGCCCATACTAAATTTCTCTCGTCATTCTTTCATTCGTTTGGGTGTTTAGTGATTGTATTATGATTTATAATCTGAGTAAATGTATTCAATTGTGCGCAAAATGGGTTTCTATAGATTAATGATTTGTAATTTCATTATTATTCTTATTCTTATTTTTATTATCATTGTTGTATATTATTAACATTTAGAAATCTATTTCGTTCAGAATTGGACACATTTACTAACGAACAGTTGCACAAACTTACATCAAACCCTTAAAGGAATGTCGATCAAACGTTACATGAATAAAAATCGTATCACCTTAAGTCTACTTTTAGGTTATGGTGTTCCTGTCGATGTTTATGTTGTGAGTTGTTCTAGTTGGTTGTCTGCAAATTTTAGTTCCTTTGTCATCAGCGAGCAATATTATCTGACAATGTCTCTATTACGATTTCACAGAGTTCTCCCTTGACAATCAAGGGACAACTCTCAATAAAAACAACGACTAAAGGACTGGGACTCCACACACTAAGTGTAGACCAAAAAACGTGGACCATCCACAATGTTTGGTGCAGATTTATCTTTTTTAGTTCGCCATACAAATGTTTTAGGCGTTGTAGACCCTCCAGTACAAAACAAGGTACCTATTCCTAAATCGTCTATTTAAACTTACATTAAGCCCTCTGGTATTGACCTTGCTTAATTAGTTGTTATTATTTTAATTATAGTCATGTTTATTTAAAAGATAAGGAAGGTAATAGACCCTAGGGACAGCGCTGTAGCTAACACCGTAAAGTCTGGTAGAATTTAATTAGATAAACGTGTTATTCAGTGCTGACTAACTGACTTACACGAAGCATACACGGCAAGACACCCCAACTCTAATTTACCCATCCGCTTTACACAATTAGGGCCTAATTTTCTGTCTAGTATGTGTTACACACGCACAAACTAGCTACAAAGAAAATTTGACCCTAAATGCTGGACCGGACGATTGACAATTGTATTGGAGTACCGGCCTGGCCCTTGACATTGGCAGAGAGAATTGACCCCACTGCCACCTCGCGGCTCGCACGCCGCTGAATGACGCTGGATATCTAGACGCGGCACGTGCCTACAACTGCCACAAAACTTATCTGACCCGGTGGCCAAAACTAGAACTAAGTGTCGATATTTTTATATCTCATTTTGTCAATCACATCAGCGCTGCTGTCAGCGGGTCGGATAACTTTGTTGTACTAGACAGCCTTTCCACCGGCAGGAATAGGAAGTCCGCTGTGAATAGTAATAGTAAACATAGTGTTACACATACAGTGACGTCATCGGGCGCATACATTGAACCGTCTGCGGTGAACGAAAGTGAAATGCGGCGTGATCCTACCGTAGAGTTGGGAAACTATCGATGGACGTTAAAAAGTAATCGACTTAAGTAGAATTCAATTATGCTAACTAAGCTGTATCTCTTCATCATCATCATTATATCAACCAGAAGACAGCCACTGCTGGGCATAGGCCTCCCCCAAAGATCTCCACAAATCTCGGTCTTGTGCCTTCCGCATCCAGCCGGTACCTGCGATCTTTACCAGGTCGTTGGTCCACCTTGTGGGAGGCCTACCCACGCTGTGTCTTACGTTACGTGGTCTCCACTCGAGAATCCGCATATCGATACAACAGAAAATATCAGAATCGCACCAATCGCAATCTGTAACGGCTTATTTCAATCGACTAACCATTGCCTCTTGACAAAATTGCATATCGTCCCTGCTGGCTTATGCATCGGATATACTATATCTTTCCGTCACTGCTGTCGTCTCCGTACCTACCTAAAGGTACCAGGTTCAAGCAGATCGTTAATGTGCAGCAGAAATAGAGAAGCGGACAAAATCAATGTCTGAGAAACAGATCTAACTGCGTCGATTGCCTGACGAGTAGGCATCGAGAATTTCGCAGATCGACCCTTTGCTCGGAAAATTCAAGTACAAAAGCCAACAGAAATACCATAATTATGAGGAAAGCTTACGAAGGCTTGCATGCCAAACCATGACAAAGGCCGTAGATATATGGAGATGAGATAGGTGGAGGTTTTCCCTTCTGACGTTTCCAGACGCGCATGTGGTGGTGCCTACCCCCATTTACGACAAAGCATGAAATGTTGTTCCTACACGTTTGGAGATGGTGTTGTAGTATGACGTAACTTAAGTGAACACAATAATGCCATATCGATAGTGTGCGTCTCGAATCAAAATTCCAACACTAGTGCAGCGGTTCAATGTCAAACGGTAAGGCTGTGGCAGTGCGCCCGCGCCGGTAGCCGGCAGTGATGAGCGTGCGCGTGCGCAAGGCGGCGCTATGGCTGGCCGCGTTCACCGCGCTCGCCGCCGCGCAGCGCGCCGGCCTGCCCACCGGTGAGTACACTTACAAACACACAGTACAGACTTCATTATAGCTGCTAAATACTATATGTACATACTTATCCCCTCCTAAGACGAGATGTTTCATCTAAGATCCTACTAATATTTTTATAACCTAACATAACCGTCTGATATCGAAAAACCGCCGACATTCTACATTATACCTACTCAAATATTGCACAAACTACTAAACCGATTTTAATTAAACAAAAACCTACTGTTTTCAAATGAAGAAAACCGCATCGAAATCGGTCCATGCGTTCGGGAGCTACTAATGAAATTTTGCAGTAGATAAGTTTATGTATATTCCAGAATAATACATAAGCTAGAAAATCTCGAAATTAATTCAACGTTATAACCGAATTTTATGCGGATGTAAAATAGTAGTTTATGCAACTGTCATATAAAAGGGGGTATTAAAACATGAGTGTCTGTTTATCATACGAGGCGTAGCCGAGTATAATAATAATTTGACACGAGTGTTTTAATACCTAATTATATGCAGTTGCATACACTACTTTATCTACACTTATGTTTTTATGTTAAAATATCGTACCTATAATTTTCTCAACTTAGCTGGAAGTAAGCTGCGAGTCAGTTCTGTTGTATCTACGCGTCAAGGATATCAAGCGGTGGGAATTCACTTAACTATTTTCACATTTATCTATCTATTTGCTTGAAATAAGGAAAAACATTCACAAACACAAATTACAACAATTACAAAAAATATTCTGTTTAGCAGGAAAATAATTACACAGAATATAAACAGGAAAATTTAAATTTCTTTCTTTCAGCCTACATTACGCCGTGTCCCGGCGCCCGACAAAAAATAAAAAAATGAAAGAGTTGCATAATGATTAAAAAGTTATTTTACGGTACAGCTGTAATGAAAATAGTATGGGAAATGCTGTATCGAAAAGTAATTTTTTAAAATTTTATTGTCTGGCGTGAAAAAAGTGTACCCTTAAACGACTGTTTTCGAATATGTAATTGGAACATTATGCTATGAGTGTAGATAAAGATACATAGTAGGTTCTCTTTTATTTATTTGTTTTATTCGTTAATGACATCGACAAATACACTAATCATCGACATACTGAAGACCTGAAAAGGAGGTCCGAATAACTCAGCCTATACGACCAATAACGTTGAGCGATATGTCATTGGAATGGATGACATATCGCATAACTTTTATCCCACAGTGATTTGGGAGTTAACGCCATAATGAAAGTTGTAGAAAATGAAAAATCCTTTCCAATGACATATCGCTCAACGTTATTGGTCATATAAGCTCATTTTCCAGTACAAAATGAAGTTTATTTCAATTGACCATAACTTTTTTCCCATAGCGATTCGGGAATTGTCGCCATAGTGAAAGATGTAGAATATCGCTCAACGTTATTGGTCACATAGGCTGGGGCCCATATATTCCTGCCGGTCCCCTTTTCTGTCAAATCCGCGACCTAACGGACCGCCTCTCGACGGACGATTCCTTTTTAGAAATAAGTAGTGCCTTTTGTGTCATGTATATATTTGCCATATCTTTGTTACCATTTTGTGTGCAATAAACTATTAAATAAATAATAATAATAAATAAAAAACGGACCGCTTCTCAAATTATTGTGATTTTAACAATCTTCATCTGTCTTATTGCTTATTTACTAAAAAGAAAATGTATTCAAACATACCTACTTACTATTTATGCAATATGGCATTGGTACCTGTCTGTCTCACAGGTCATTTAAAAACAAAGTAAGTTACACTTTAAAAAACAGATCGAATATCCACTGTAGTTGGTATTCACTTTGTTTTTACAAATATGAACAGGATTTTACAAATATCGAGGTCACTAATTTATGTAAATTTCATTTTTTTAAACTCAAATGTATGCTAAGTCTATGTTGTTACCTACTTACTCTGTCATACGTAGAATTTATACATTAATATATATTTAAACTAAAACGCGGATAGTGGTTTTGGTCGCAGAGTTAAATCTATTGTATAGTCTAGTTTATTTATTTATTTAAAAACTTTATTGCACTGAAAATAATACAATTGGCCCTAAAGCCATCAAGGCTTTATCTACCAGTCATCCAGTAGGCCATGCGTAAAGCGAAAGAGTAGGTGCCAAAAGCGGAACAGAGAGCAAGTATATTTAATTAACCAAATAGCAAATACTAATAATACAAGATATGGTAATAAATAAAATATGATATACTATAACCCTACAATAAATACAATACGATACAAATAATATACCTATTATAAATACTATAGATACATATACTATATCAACACATATACTATTTATTTTTAGGACTTTTATCTATAAAGAATTTCTTTACTAGCTTTTTTTAAGTTTGTAAAATATTACCTAGGTAGTAACTGTTAATTATCCCAAATACAGAAAAATAAATAAATATGTAGGTAAATAACGACACAGATAGATAAGAGATCACATTATCTTTCCTAGATTGTTAAATCTTTATTACAGCTTCTAAAACAAAACTAATACCTTTGAGAGATGTCATACAGATTTACATTTGCCAACAATTATCTGGAGCTAACAAGAGTAGGTAAATAGTTCAGCAATTCTTCTTTATTGCTTTTTACTTTATGGCAGGTATTTAACTAAGTACCTAGGTCGTTTAGAATTTAAGGTCGTCGTCCCAGAAATGTCACTCGGCGTGTGTCATACGTGTCAAGCTATACTTAATTTAGTAAAAACTTTGCATTCAAACTGGCATAGTCCCACTGTTTGACTATTTGTTCAAGAGCTATTAATGATCCACGTGTAGACTTGAGGGTTTTGATAACCTTGTAGAGTTTGCTACAATTTCCAACGCTTTTTGTTGATAATCTGGGTGCAATAGAAATCGCTGCCACAATTTTATGAAGGGAGGTTATCGTTGGACTGCGTCTAAAGTCTAAACTAAACATTAGCCTTAAACTTTGAACAGAACTCTAGGCATAGTTTGATCATCATCACCACCCAGCATGGAGTACTCCAGCGCGACACGCGAGGGCGAGGAGCCCGCCAAAGATATTTCCTATTTACCTATACATATATTGGTATTTTTTGTCAAATTATTTTAATTTTTTTTTATGTTTATTTTGGTCATATAAAGAGTTGTCTTTGTCTATACCTATATATTTAGCTTGACCGCAAATACAAAATAAATTATGGTGCCACAGTCTACCATCACAAATCCAAATAATTGAATTATTAGTTCCTGCTCCTTCTAGCTACACAACTTTATGTATGTGTAGTTATCTAGGTATCCAACAGTTAACTAGTATCTACTGACAGCACTCAGGTACACAAAAACCACGCTAAAAAGTCGTCAATATTTATTTTTATTTTTATTTAATTATTTATTTGCCAACAGATTTACACTTTTTGGTACATTAAACCAAATATAAGGTTCTACCTTATTAAATATAAGGTAGAACATAGCGGGATTTGCTGCCAGAGCAACGAATTGGCGATACTTTTGGTGTTGCTAATGTCTATAGGCAGTGGTGACCACTTTCGATCAGGTGGCCCGCTTGCCTGTTTGCCTACCGTACGACAGAAAAAAAAACATATGGGTGTTAATGTCCCGGTTGTGCTCTCGCGCACGCCGGCTCGGGTGCGCCTTGACCAAGGTCCAGGATATGGCAGATCAGATAACTACAGTGGAGCGACTGCCATTTGACGTCTGTGACCCTTGCTACCAAGGGAACCTAAACCGATTGGATCATGGTTACACATTCAGTTGTCTGAATGTGAAACACAAAAATCAACGATAATAATATGAAATTACATAATGTTTTAAACTATCGCGGCCATTATCACTCATTTACCCTTTTTATTTTACGGGTAGGAAACCCGGAACATACTTTTAAAATGTGCTATATAAAATTATCTAGCCAGACTCTTCGTCTACGAAATATTAATTATATTAATTACGTTTTTTCGTCCGTTTTTATTTATGTTACATTTTTGTTCACGAGCAACTGGAAAAAAATAGAGTTTCTAATTATTTGTGTTCTGTCTGTAGTCTATTGTTGCACGTGCGCTTGAATAACCAAGGTGATTTTTCAATTGGTCTTTAATTTACAACACATAATGACCTACTTCCACCATACAATAGGTACCTATGCAAAGTTGCAAATTGTAATACAATTGAATTAAATTAATGACTTTACACTTAGCAAATCAACATTTGCCATTTGTTAAGTCAGGCAATAATCGTTAATTATGTGAATTAGATTTGCAATTTTAGCGTATCTAATTATATGTAACTTTATACTGAAATGACACAGCAAACTGCCTCCACGCTATGCAAAAGTAGTAATAACTGCAAATATTTGGAGCTAAATTAGATTTCATAAACAACAGTCCTGAATAGCAGAGTATCCACACTGCTATTTATGAAATTAACGCAACATAACGACGTAGGTAATAGGTCATTGAATGGGTAATTGGGCTCGACCGTAAAGCGATATTATTCGCAGCAAATAATATGCCATAAATTGGCAGAATGGAAGTGATGTACGATTGTATGACTGACGAGACGAATACTAATGTGACTTCCGCAGATAGATATCCAGCCATTGATCCGTCGCTTAGCTTGGGTAGGGCTCACATTTGCTTCGATTATAATAGGTCTATCTAATGCCATCCATTCCATGATTCTATAATATTTTATCATCAATAATATTATTACTTCCGTAAATGATATGCGTACGTTATTCCAATGTTTACTTCCACTCCTTGTTTCTTGTCTCGGCCGGAAATAATTTCAAAATGAGCGAAGTAGCAGTGATTCATTACCAAAATATTGAACATATCTAATAGCGCAATCATGATGCACAAAGTATACTGTCTATCAAGAGATTGCAGGCAGAATAAGCATATTATTTTGCACCTTTTATAAACCATTATTGACATAGAAGTGGATGGCCAGCCTGAAGGTTGTTTATAACCTTCATGGCAATGTCGGGTAAGGGTACCTCTGGGAACCTGACCAGATTGGATCATGGTTACATCATGGTATCACGTTCAGTCTCCTGAATGTGCAGGTTTCATCACGATGTTTTCCCTAACCGTAAGAGCATCGGTTAGTATTCACCAAATGTACATAACTCTGCGATAGAGTCATTGGTATATGGCGGCCAGTGGGATTCAAACCTTTCGAGTCGGATATCTTAACCACTAGGCCATCGACGCTCCACCATAGGTCGCAGACAAATGTATATACGTACCGTTATTAATACGGCAAGTCATGATTTTGTTACGAGTGCTTTACCAAATAAGACAACTTTAGAATTCGTTGATCTTTCGATCTTTTTCCTCTAATATAGTTGAATTGGTCGGTGGCTGGGCCCTGTGGATACTCGTGAACAGGTGCTACCTTGGTGGACTGGCTTACTCTTGCAGTAGTTTTAGGTAGTTATCTTAAGTATAATAGTTATACCTACATAATATGTCGGGCGCGCTCTGGCTCTGCTTGGCCTTAATCGGAGCTGCCCGGCTCTGTCTGTTACTGTCGCACCCTGGTCCGGCCATTGTCGACGTGGGGTGGGTGTGCTCCGACCCTTGGGCGGCCATCATGTCATTGTGTTTTCTTCCTACTACCATACTCTCCTTTTTAACGATTTAAAGATATATAGATAATATCCTACTCAATAAAGTAATTTTGAGTATTACTTTGAGCTGAGTTTCGCGAATGAAATAAGTTCCGGAAGGTCGTCATTGGAAGATATGGCACTTGAAGAATAAGAAAATCACTACTGAGATTATGCTGAATAATAACTATACCCTTCCATCCTCAGAGCAGTCATACTGGCGCGGTCTGGCGCAACGCGAGCTGGAGGAGGCCCTCCGCGTCCAGCCGGACACGCGTCGCGCGCGCAACGTCATCCTGATGGTGGGCGACGGGATGGGCCCCAACACGGTGACGGCTGCGCGGATCGCCACCGGTGGCGAGGGTCACCGGCTGGCCTTTGAGGAGTTCCCTCATATTGGGCTGCTGAAGGTAACGTTTTTGTTTCAATTTTTTTTATATGAACAAGAACATTTATTGCCACAAGACACAGCGACACGACGAAAAATAAATTAAAGTTATAAATAATACAAAAAGAAAGAAAAAAAACAATCGTCTTATGTAAGTAAATAACGCTGAATACAGAATGCAGTGCAAAAGGATCACACTCAGCTTATGCTGTGAACCGCGAGGCGTCGCACAGCACTGGTTTTCAGTGGGTCCTATACATAGTAAGCGAGCCTGATGGAAATTGATCCCCTTCGCTCATGGACATCCGCAAGACCCGGGGCCTTTATAGCGGATGCGTTACCGACCTGAGGAGATTCTTGAAGGTCCCAAGAAAAAAAGAAAATAGGTCCCATAGGGCACTCAAGATCCGGTGGATTTATATCGTGTGAGTATCTCGAAGACCGGGTGAAGCGGAGAAGAAAGAAGGAAAGCGGCAAGCAAAAGCCGGGATTTATTGCTCGGATATTGATGATGCTGAATGTAATATTTTTGCAGACATACTCAGCCGACAAGATGGTACCAGATTCAGCGAGCACGGCCACGGCGCTGTTCTGCGGCGCGAAGGTGAACCAGCAGACGGTGGCCGTGGACGCGTCCGTGCCGCTCGGCGACTGCAGCGCCAGCCTGCGGACGGAATCGCATCTGCGGTCACTGGCGGCGCTGGCGTTGGATGCTGGGATGAGTGCTGGTAAGTTAATATCCGTTTAATATAATGTTTTACACTAGCGCGGTTATTATGAAACGTTTTAAGGAGTCGTTCCGTGACTATGATGCATGCAGCTAAGTCAAAATATCGGGCTACTCGTTAACAAAGGTACGCGGTAGGAAACCCGGAACATGAGTATTTTCCGTTTATTCTTAAACACTGACGAAACATAGGGTTGTTATGAGTGTTACGCTTATAGTTGGTAGATGCTTAAGTAACGATATGATGTTCTGGGTGTGCTATTTTCTGTTAGATGGTATGAGTGGTACTTGTTCTAAAAGATGAGCACAATCAACTAAATTACAATAATAATTTATCTTGAATATTAAGAAGTCTGCTATTTCGCGACCAAATGATGATGTTTTCTACAAATGTAGCAATCCTTATAATTTCCCTAAATTTGTCTGTCCATTCGTATGTCTGTATCTTAGAGGCTGTTTTGGGTAACTCCTCTTCATATAACGCGAGAGTGAAATCTGATGATGACGATGAAGTCTTGATAATACGCACGGTGTTATAATGTTCGCTGAATGATATCGACAGCTTTGCAAACGATGTCATCGTACAAAAATAAATTAAGACACAAATTGTTAATGTAAGCACTGTAGCTGTAGTACTTGTGGTTCAGTCGCAACAGTTTGCTTATTAACTATCAAATTCTGTAAATTAAATAGGAGACTTTAGGTCTATTTAATTATCTAGCGCAATGTACTATTTGTGTAACGACTGTTTGTTTCTAAATAAAGGAAAAATAATCATAAAACCACGTCACTCCCCAGGCTTGGTGACGACGATGCGCGTGACGCACGCGACGCCGGCGCCGCTGTACGCGCACAGCGCGCACCGCAAGTGGGAGTGCGACGGGGGGGTGCCCGCCGCCTGCAAGGACCACGCCAGGCAGCTCGTGGAGGACTGGCCGGGGAGGGATTTACAGGTGGAATACGCTTCTTTATAGTATTAAGGTAGAGGTCTTCTAATCTAAAATGACGCGCCTCACTATCGCATTACCGCACACAAGCCGCCCGACTGGGGAAGTACCTCCACCTTACAGAATATCACAGCTAAATAATACTCTTTTAAATAGTATTGTGTTTCTGCCGGTGAGTAAGGTTTCCAGTGCTCCATGGGGTGGGGATTTGGGGAACCGTGGCTTTGGCAGTGGAGTGGCATTTGCTTTTTGCTGCCAGAGCAACGTGTTATAGAGGTGGGCAACGCATTAGCGATACTCTTGGTGTTGCTAATGTCTATAGGCAGTGGTGACCACTTACCATCAGGTAGCCAGCTTGCCTGTTTGCCTACCGTATGACATAAAAAAAAAAAAGCAAGTTTAAAATATGGACGCAATACATATACAAATGCCGTTGTAATTGGTCATTCAGTTGCCGGTGAAATTCAAACGTAGGAGCACGCGTCGTTCATTGGCTCCCACACAGATGAAGTGTCGTTATCAATATTTGCACTCACACATCGAAATCAACTAACTAAGTAGTGGGGCGCGTCATTTTAGACTAGACGAGCTCTAGCAAATAAGGTTATGCCTGAAGGTAAGAAGTCAACGCAGCCTATGGATGTTTGTAGTACCAGCAGTATTACCCACGCACTGCCGACCTCGTAAAAACCTTTCTACCGATTTCTTGAAGAACTCTACTACTCTAACACTCTTGTTGTACTCTCCAGGGTACTTATTCCACAACCTTAGTGTTCGTGAGAGTACCTAAGTTTATTGGAAACCGCACAATCGACTTCATATTTTTTTATATTAAACCGACCATCTACTCTCTTGGTTAGTACGATGCGCCCGAGAATATAACACGCTTGACTAGAAACAGCCTCATCACTCTAAAAGAGACCAAACTGGAACACATTTGTAAGCAAACCGACCCACTCCTTAGCCGCACGCATTAGAAAGGCCGTGAGCGTAACTGCGACAATGAGCGTAACCATTCGATTAAGGTCTATATTTTTAATATTGAGCTAAGCCTCATAGTTTCGCTACTACGTACTTTTTCCATCACAGCCAAACTTACTAGTCTTAAATATCATTCAGCATGTGATGATGTCGCACATTCCTGAATTTACATTGGTGGCCTTAACCTTCAAACCGGGACGCATCCAAATTGCTGATAGTCTTTAAGTAAAATATTATGACAGAGATAATTGAGATTGAAATTGTGACAGCCTCTCGCAAATCGTTTCGGCGTTAATATGCCGGCTGTATTCTCGCGCGCGAGAGCCTGGGCTCCACCTTGACCATGATCCAGCATTTGACGGATTAGGTAATTAAAAGCGACTGACGAAAGAAAGCTCCTCAATATCTACTTATATTTCGTCAGGTGATAATGGGTGGCGGGCGCCAAGTGCTGACTGCCAACGTGTCAGGCTCAGCCCACGACCCGCTGGACATGTGGTCGTGTCGGCGCACTGACGGCCGCGACCTCGTCGCCGAGTACGAGCGCAACCGACGAGCCCGCGGACAGAAATACAGCGTCGTTACCAACAACCGACAGTTGGGAGAGCTCGACGTGGAGGGCACGGATTATTTGTTAGGTAACTAGATAGTGCGTACAATGATGACGAGTGATAGGAGTAGATGGAAGAGAAGGGCATACCGCAGCAAGATGGCGCTGCTATGTATCTGAACTGCGTGGAATTACATGCATTCTAGTCGCTCGTGTTTGCATAAATAACCCCCGCAGTTTCTTGAGGATGCTCCGTGGAGGAGCGAATCAGTGGTTTCGAGGTTTACCGACTACAGTGTAGTGGTGGTGGTGGTGGTGTAGTGTGACCTGGGCACGTGGGACAAAGCTTAATGTTCTGTTATACGATTGAGCATAGAGTACCTAGGCAGGACACTGTAGTACACACTTTATTTTGATTGAATTGCCTAAGTTTGATTCTACAAATACCTTATGTTTCGTTTTGAAACGTCTTATGTTTCGTTGCAGGCATATTCGCTAACGGACATCTCAAATATGAATACGAGAGAGATAAAGGTCCGGATGGGATGCCGTCTCTCACGGAGATGGTGGAAGCTGCCATCAAGGTATTAGAGAAGAATAAGAACGGCTACTTTCTTATGGTGAGTTTTGTTTATCTTTTCAATTAAGCTTTCAAAGAATAACATCGCATTGAAATTACCAAAGAGGCTAAAATACTGCGCCACAGACAGTCCGACAGAAACCATAAGATGGCGTCAAACATATAGACGGAGGCGCATCATAAACTCGGAGAAATCAAGGTCTCAATCATATCAAGAAATCAAATTAACTTATTATATTAGTCAGGTCAAGTGCTTGAGTCACAAGGACCATACGGTCCTATCGTATAACTTTTGGGGAAGGTGACGTCAGCGAGATGATTTCAATGAGCAGTTTTCCAATAGGTATCTAAAGCATTCCTAACCACTCACTAGATGGCGACCCAACAATTTTGGTAATTGATAATCGCTTGAAATAGGTTATTAGTAAATAGGATATAAGCACTGGGTACGTTGTATTGGATAATAATGTATTTGTCAATAGTTTTCAACCATTTTAGAGGTTGTAATAATAATGGAACATAGTGCCAACTTCAATCAATATTTCTTTTTACACTTCGTTCAACCTTTAACATGTATGTTTAGTTATGTTTATTATTAATAAACATTTTATTTTTAAGTTTAGTATTAGTTGGCTGCATGAAATCACTGCCACCATCATACATATTATAAAAAGATTACCAAAATTGTAGGAGCGCCATCTATTGATGCATTTTGAAAACAACTATCAATACCTACTGGAAAACTCCTCATTGGGGACGTGCTGTACAGTGTACTTACCTACGTCAGATTTGACCTCGGCCCGTGTTTAAAATCAATTCAAATTCAAATTCAAAATTTATTTATTGATTAGGACATCAAATAGCTCTTTCAATCGTCAAAAAGGAGGGGGGTAGGAAAGTAGGAAGGAAGCACACAGTGACACGCTGGCCGCCCCATGGCAGCAGCAAACTTACCCCACGCCAGTCACGACCGGACCGTGCCCGGCAATGCCAAGGCAAAGCTGGACCGCGCTCAATATATTATATAAATATGTCTAGTAAAATTAAGAAAAACCACCTAAAACTACAGCAAGAGTAAGCCAGTCTACCAAGGCAGCACCCGTTCACGAGTATAACGCAGGGCCCACCCATCGTCCAATTCAACCATATTTTAGGGAAAAGAGCGACCCGGCCCCCACGCCACCGCCAGAGACTTTTAAGTGAGCGTGCATTACACATGCTGCATGTGATAGGTAGCTGCTCCCACCCTACTCTATCCTATCCCTACCCTACCCCTATATTCCCCCTACCCTACAACTATCCTACCCCACCCTACCACTATCTTACTCCTACCCTACCACTATCTTACCTCTACCCTACCTCTATCCTACCCCTACCCTACCACTATCTTACCCCTACCCTACCACTATCTTACCCCTACCCCAGCCCTACTTTAACTACTACCCTACCCCTACCCAACCGCAGACAGAAGTCCCTATGTGTGGGAAAGGAAGGAAATTTAGCGCCGCTTCCAAGGTGGTTCTCCGTGGGGGAAAGAAACGGCAAGAAACCCACAGAGCCTACGTTAATTCATTTTTTTTAAACATGTCTTATGTAGGTACTAATACATTATTTGTCCTATATACTATCTTAAAAGTAAATACCTGTATAGAACAGCAGTTCAGTCCCATGGACTTTTGCCATTTTCATATTCAGATATACTGTAATAACTTTTATGACATAATTTGATTTTTATAGTGGCTTTAAATTGATTCAATGATAAATTCTGTATATCTGTTGGAACCTTATTATAAAAGCGTACACATTGACCCATAAATGATTTGTGGACTTTGGCCAGACGACAAAAACCAGTAACAAGTTTATCTTTATTCCTAGTATTTCTACTATTAACATCACTGTTCTTCATAAACAGGTGTATATTTTTATGAACATAGATCAAGTTCTCATATATGTATTGTGATGGCATTGTCATAATGTCAACATTCTTGATTTATCTCTAAGTGAAGTTCTAGGTCCCAATTGGTAAATCGCGCGAATAGCCCTTTTCTGCAGTACAAATACATTATGCCAGTCGGCAGCGTGTCCTCACAGCAGTATGCCATAAGTCATAATGCTGTGGAAATAACTAAAGTAAATTAATTTTGCTGTAGCCTCATCAGAATAACCTCGTATCTTTTTTACAGCATATGCTGCAGAACTTAGCCTTTTCGCCAATTTATCAATGTGTGGACCCCATTGTAATCTACTATCTAGAGTAAAGCCTAAAAATACTGTGGAATCAACAAGATCCAAATTTTCGCCTCTTACTTGTATATTAGTAGGTACTGATCTAACATTTGGCAAGGAGAATTTTAAACATTTTGTCTTTTTGCCATTCATATGCCCAGCAGTGGGCGTCTTCTGGCTGATATGATGATGATGATGATGATGGGATTACGGGACTTCACCACCATCTCATCACCAAGCCAATCCCACTTGCTCGCAGCCCCCCGAACCCTCTTCTGGTGCATCGACTTTTCCCTAACCTAACGGGTTATGCAGTCGGATAGCTGTCGCCGTACGTGTAAAGCTAAAACACCACAAATTGAATTCTGGTAGGAAATCGTTAGGTACAGTAAATCTAAAAGCGGTATCCTAGCAAAAGAGCGGACCTTGATTGGCAGATTTACCGCTAGTTGCTGAGACAGGATTTACCTCTATGACGATCACGAGGAGGGTCATGATGTGAGCTGCGGCCATACGGCGGTCAACGTGTCACTGTGTGTTTCCTTCCTACTTTCCTACCCCCCTCCTTTTTGACGATTGAAAGAGATATTTAATGTCCTAATCAATAAAGAAATTTTGAGTTTGAGTTTTATGATGACACCGCATGGCCTAAAACATTACCTCCTCAGGTGGAAGGCGGCAACATAGACATGGCGCACCACCGCGGACACGCGCGCGTGGCCGTCGAGGAGACGGCGGAGCTGTCCCGGGCCGCGGCCTTCGCGCGCCGCATTGCGGCTCCAGACACGCTACTGGTGGTAGCCAGTGACCACACGCACACGCTCACCATCAACGGATACCCGTATCGGGGCTCGGATATCTTTGGTAAGGGTTTATTTGATATTCACTTGGCAGGTTTCTCACTTGTACGATTCGGATGTGGAATGAGCTCCCAGCCACAGTGTTTCAAGAGGTATATTAAGGGTCTCCTTAGAGGCGGGTAACGCATTGGTAGCACCCCTGGTGTTGCTCATGTCCATAGGCGGCGATGACCACTTTAATTTTAATAAAATTTACTTGGCAGGTTTTTAGATGGTTTGGTCACGTTTAGCACTAGGGATACGTAGGAGATGCTTTAACCTGCAGTTATCAAGAAACGGTCTCGCCCGAAGGAGGGCTAAGAAGCTGTTGTTGAGCAGGATGATACAACCTTCAGTTTGCGTACGACGCGAGGATACCGAAGACCGGAGTCGAGAAGTAAGAGTAAGATTCCGGACCCTGGCAGAAGCCGAGATTGACGCTAGGATGAGGACTACTGAAGCAGGAGTTTAGCCGCCTTCACATATTCTTCCGTCTTCCTTCTCTTACTGGAGAAACCACGCTTTTTCAACACCAAGCCTTGTAACGTCAGCAGTGGTAGTAAGTAGCTGGCTCCCTGAAGCTTTGACGATCCGATTGAAGAAGGAGTATGCCTGTCTAGAAATAGCGTATTTAGACGTACTGACGTTGAAATGCCTATACATTTTAATCTCAATTACTTGTAGACAAGATTAAATATTTCCGTCATTAATCGGTAGTCGATTCCGTCATCCTTTTGCTTTTGCCTATTCGCTGCGAGAGTAACGTGTCTCAGTGTTTTAGAGGTGGACAACGCATTGATTATAACCCCTCATACTATCGTCCAAAGGCAGCACTGAATACTTTCAAGTGGCCCGCTTGCCTGTTGGTATTCCGATTATTATAAAATCTTACCACCGCCCGTTTCCAGGAGTAGCCAGCCAAACACCTGACGGCACGAACTACACCACCCTGTCTTACGGGACCGGCGGTCCGGGCACGCGCCGCCCCGAAGCCGGTGCGAACACCACTTCCTACGACTACCAGGCCGTATCCGCTATAGAGCTGGAAGAGAACGCTCACGGGGGAGGGGACGTGCTCATCTATGCTACAGGTGAGACATTTACGTGATTATATTCAATGAGTTCTTGAGTGGACACGCAGGCAAACGTAGTGTAGGACGCCCTCCGGCCAGATGGAGGAACGGTTTGCGAGTGCAGGTTGGTGTTGGATGCGGCAAGCCGAGGATAGCTTGCATTGACACTTATTGGGGGAATCCGTCTCAGTGGCGTGCCTAGGGGTTCAGAGTAAGGCAAGCCGAGAGATGAAGTTTGTGTAGTTTTTACAGTTATTAAAAATAAATTCATCCCCTTGCCACATTACTGATCAAGCCTCACTTATCACTCTTCAGTTTTATACCAGCAATATAACTTGTGAGAGAGACAACCAACAATTCAATGAGTTTGGTACACCGATCTATGAAATTGTCTTAAAAGCGATTTACTAATCTGAGAAATAGGTATAATCATATAAGGAAATAATTTGTTATTTTTTGAGAAATTATTAAAAACTTTACCTTTTCCATGCAAATCAAAACTTGTGCACATTTTAAACCATCACAAGGGACTTTACTTCGTCTATTGTTGATCAATCTAATTAAATCACTTTTACTACAAAACACAACACAAACACAACAAAAAACTAATTACTTATCCGCCCAAACGGCTCAAACAAAACAATAGTGAAGTTGGTACGTATTACAGCATTCAACAAACGTACCTACTGCGCATGCGCGAAGTTGCCATTTTCAAAGATCCGTGTACAACTTCATACGCATGCAGGGCTTAAAGTCTCGTACAATTTACTACATAAACAAACGTATAGTTATATCTCATTATAGGACAGTTTTCATATGTAAGAAAGAGACATACCGGCCGGAATCAAAGCCCGCTTACAAGCCAGCGCGTGCGAGCGAGATGACTGACCGAGTCTCAATTTCCTCAACTTGCGTGTGCGTTCGGATCGTGTTTCGTAACCTAGGCGCACGATGGCGCTGCTTTCCGGAGCGTAGTTTGAAAAGTATTAGGAGCGCGAACTTTAAATAGTTCGCGCTCGCATTACCTTTGATTTTTTATCGATAATTATTTTTATAAGGCAAGCCCGGCTTTTGGGCTTGTATGACAGTAACGCCACTGATCCGTCTATGTCTAGTAGCGGACTATTTATGGGCTGATGATTACACTGAATTGTATAGCTAGCGAAAGCAGCTATTGGTGGATTGATTACTTGCGGCGATACATTGCTGGCAACGTTTGTATCCATTTGTATATCGATAAACATTATCTTAGCCGCAGGACACTCACTGCACATAACCTAATCCTGCGCCTTCTTCACCAATAGATTTTTTACGTCTTGCCTCTATCCATATCGGCTCCCAACGATTTTCCAGGTCCGTCCGTCCATCCCTACACTGTGACTGTCATTCTGTGGTCGCCACTCGGGAACCTTTCCGCCTCATTTTAAGTTCAATTAGCTATATTTGTCTACCGATAATACGATCACTGACCAAAGTTTCTAATGGTGATACCGTGTGCTCGCGCAGGGCCGCACGCGCACCTCTTCCACTCCGTGCACGAGCAACACTACGTGCATCACGCGCTGGCGTACGCGGCGGGGCTGGCCAAGCGCGCCGCGCACGCCCCGAGCACCGCGTACGCCGCGCACGCCCCGTACGCCGCGCTCACCGTGCTCGCCACGCTCGCTACTTACCGCGTTTTCAATTAGATCCAATTAATTACTTGCATAGTTTTTTTTAATAACTATTTATTATAATATACCTAAGTCTTATTTTTATTAAATGTTACTTTTATTGTACCCTCCTTCTTCTTAGACGTAGAATGTGCATTTTGTAATCGAGGACATTTCAGAGTACGCTAAACCAACAAGCATACATGAAAAGTAAGATAAATGAGGAAGAAGCGAAAGAGGTACAGGCAGGTATATCAAAAGATTTGGAGAACACGAAGTGTAAAATTCACTATGATAGTAGTTACAATGTGGTCTATATACAGGGTGTTTCATAATACATGTATAAAGCCGAAAGGGTGTTAAAGTATAGCTTGCAAAGAGTACACTGGCGACTTCATATTATCCAGACATTGAATTTTAATTTTCATGAAAAATCTTCGTTTTTAAAGAAAAATAACCATATCGACTACGTTGATGCGCAGCTCTATTTCAAGTTGATGATCCTAGAAGGAGAAGTTCAATAACCGCGTGCGACCCCTATGAAAAAAGAGCAACCTCCTTAAGCCTAGTACCAGGAGCCTAATGCTACGCACACACGCACCGTTGGCGTGTGCCGGCCGGCGATCCGCAGCGCAGCGTGGCGGTAACATCAAACGGATAGAAGCAATCGACCAAACGCAGCTTGGGCGGATACCGAAGGCCAACGAACAAACGTGCGATTACGAGCCCGAATAGGTTCCCAAAACTCCCAAAGATCGTTTGCTTGACCACGAAATGTAATTACCTATTGGACCTTAGAAATCCAAATCGGCCGACAACGCTTCGTTGGCGTAAGTTGAGTGTGTACACACCATAAAGAAGAGTTTAATAACCTCGCGCCATTCATAACAAAACAAACGAACCTCCTACATCTTGCTACCAGGCGCCGAACTAAATGTTACCTACTTATCTCCATGAATAATCTCTACCAAATTAACTAAGAACTTACCTACACTAATTATTTTCAATAGGTAGGTATGCTTAAATAGTCGGAGCGTCGTCGGTGGCCTAAGGTTACGGTATCCGAGTCGTACGCGAGAGGTACCGGGTTCGACACCCGCTGCCGCCACGTACCAGTAACCTTTTCTGACGGAAAACATCGTGATGAAACCTGCACATTTAGGCGACTGAATGTCTAACCATGATTTTAATCTGGTCAGGTAATCAGGTTCCCCTGGTAGCAGGGTCAGGCAGGATTCAGGACTGTCAGACGTAATTACCAGAAATGCGAAATCCTGGATCATGGTCACGGCGGACCCCAGGCCCTCGTGCGCGAGAGCAAAACCAGGTCATTAACACCGAGATGATTTCTACTAGGTAGGTACCTAACAGAACAAACCACCCCAGCACAACAAAAGTAAAATAAGAATTAAAATCATAATACTTAGGTACTTATTAACTAAAGGCCTAAAAACAGTATCTAAGTAGGTTAGGTAGGTAGGAACCTACGTAAATAAAAAACAAAACATGTTAATCAGTCTGGAAGACAGCCAGACCCGCGGTGTGGACTGCCGCAGGTACTTAAACTAAATAAAAATAAACATAGTCAGCTACGTACTAAAGTAGATATCTACTACACTAAAACGGGATTCGTTCAATTGACAAAATGGCTCTACACAGATAGGTAAGTACTAGGTACCTACTAACACGGTTCCCTCATCTAAGTACCTACGTACCTAGGGAACCACTTATGAATCTAGTTTTGGTGAAACACATTACGGACAGGTTCCACTAAATACCTACATGTTTTTATGAAAAGATAAAAGCGTTGTCTTTTCTACCTATTTCCCGTCGGAAAAGAACCGAGCGCGGCGGTTGCGCTTCTTACGTCACTATTAGGTGGTAGGTAGCGTCTCCTAGTCTAGCTAGCACCTAGACCTTTAAAGCATGTAGGTACGTACCTTTTAAACGATATTTTATGGAAACAAACAGTGTCAGGTGCCAGCGCAGTTAACCACACTTTCTTGCTTTCTTGTGGCTCGATGACCGATAGGTAAATACACTCATACACACAGCTACACAACACTACAGCATGCACTGGTTGCTATGCAATACGTAAGTAGGTAGGTAACATGGTCTTTGGCGTACTGCTTGGTTGCACTCATGCACAGAATAATGATTATCACAATACTTAAACTGTTGAACATTGTACACAAACAAGACTACGTTAATATTGGTACCTGAAGCAATAAATCATTAATTCATTCATATCGTTTACAGTCTTATCACAGTTATTTTCACAGTACTTAGGTAGGAATACAACGCAACAAACAATCACACCGATCACGCGAAAAGCTAAAAACCGAATAAACGAACACGACTCGAAAATAGGTACATTTTATAACACAAGAAGCCACGCTGTCGTCGTCAGCGGTTCAATCAAACGACACACCCAAGTGCAGCACGCACACTGCCAAAACTCCGGCGTGTCGACACATGGGCCTCGTGGCGGAGTATTTCCCGCGACTTTCGGCGCGGGGCGCACGGGGCGGCGGGGGACGGGAGGCGAGGCGGGAGGCGTGGCAGCAGGCAGCGCTTTAGGCAGCGTTGCCAGATCGTACCTTTTAGTACGATTTACGTACTATTTGGCCGACTGTCGTACCTTAAGCGTACTTTGCTCCACATCGTACTATTTAGTACGTTTTTACAAAATGCTGAATTTAGCTGAGGGGGGTAGTCACTTCACCTTTCCTGTGCGCAAAATACTGAAAAATAATGGGAAGGAAGGGTTGATTTTAGCCACCGGCAACAAAATAACGTCATTAATTGACTAAAATCATCCCCCCCCCCAAGGTCGATAAAATATAGAAGATAATAAGAAGAAATCGTAACTTTTTAGCCATTTTCGTACTATTTTAAGAGCCCAGACGTACTTTTTTGGAAACTACTGCTGGTAACACTGGCTTTAGGGATCCGCGTGTTAGGGGTCGTACTTATTTCGCCTCTTATGTTCTCCTGGTAGATGCACCGTAATGTTGATTGTGTTTATTTAATAAAGTGAGGCTCAAACAAGTCCAACAGTGGACTAATAATAATCCTTATGATGTCGGTGATGGAATACATTTGCTTACCACTATTTTATCGGGTAATTTGTACAGACAGTAATTACTAAAATTGTGTTTGGGTCCGTGTTTCACCTAGGTGACCTAGGTTCAGTGGCGTTGCTTGCCTTCCAGGGGCCCCGTATCAATCGCTGTCTGGGGTCCCATAGTTAGTACCCCCAACTACAAGGGATCATCATCATCATCATCACAGCCCATAACAGTCCACTACAGGACTTTGGGCCTCTCCCGCAAAAGGGGAGGTTATTGCCATAATCTCCACGCTTGGCAGGCGGGTTGGAGATCGCAGTGTTGCAAACATAACAATGAAAAACGCTGCTGCCCATTTTCCAGTTTATGGAGACTAGATATTTTGCCTCTAAACGTTAGTCGCCTTGTACGACACCCACGAGTGTAAGGGGTTGGTGCTATTCTACTCTACCGGTCACCACACGGCTACAAGGGATGCTAATGAATAACTTAAATCCAAGCCATTCGCGTGTTAAGGCGGTACGATTTTCATACAATTTTTATGTAACGTTTTTGTGCAATTGGTTATTAGAAAATATGTTCAATTGTGCGCGAAATAGATTTCCACATGTTAATAATGTAAAACAAAGCAATGAAAAAGAAAAATAATTAAATCACAAAACAACGCCATCAAGCGGCGATTTGTGCTTTTTTCGATTTAACTGCTTTTGAAAAGAAAACCACTTTGCGCACCATTGAATACATTTACTAAGAGTAGAAATCATAATACAATCACTAAACACTCAAACAAATGAAAGAATATCGAGAGAAATTTAGTATGGGCGTTGAATCACCTTAATAGTAAGAATAACATATGTATGAAAGAAAGTTCCACACCGCGTCTGTCTGCCAGTTCGCGATAAACTCAAAAACTACTGAACGGATTTTCATGCGGTTTTCACCAATTGACAAAGTGGAATTACTTTGTCTATTGAGGAAGATTTAGGTGTATAATTTGTTAATGTTTTATGTTGGTAGTTTGTATGACAAGAATCTCCTTAAAGGCCGGGGTGGACATCGGAATTTTTGTAAATTGGCCCTTGACTTTGGTATATTAAAACCTTGCGTGATAAATATACAAATGACATAATTTGTTGAATAAGCGAGCGTAGCGAGCTCGATAGTTTCACAAACTACCCCTTCAGAATACTTGCGCGAATAACATAAAATCAGTAAATGGACTATACGATGTAGACATTTCTGACATCTGGTTTATAATAAAATTAACTTCGCAAACAATTAATTAATGAGCGTGCGAGCTCTATTTCTGACATTTTGGCTATAAAGTTTTCACGATTAACTTAAAAACAGTCACATTCGAAAATCGTGTGGGCCAAAACGATTTTATTATGAGCCAGGTCCATCTGACCCGTTGAGCAATGAACAATGTAAGGAGTTTTTTAAATCTTATGATCTCACCGATAGTGCTGAATATGTTGTACATGAGATCAAGATTTTTCTCATTTTTGCTATAGGTGCATTTTTACACAATTTCAATGAAGTAATGAGTGAGTGCGCGTGAGGGGCTCTAAGTTGTTGTTTTTTATTAAAAATGTTAATTATCTCTAAGCGAAAGGGGAACGAAAACGGATTGTATCACTTGATTTCATTTGCATCTTTGGCGGAGGGGGCCCCGACCCTGGTCTGAAAATCACTAAAGAATTTTTTTTTTCCGGGAAATAGTGTTTAACTGAAATTGAGGATAACAGTACGTATTTTTGCTTACAAACGATTTGGGACCCCGTATCATTGATACGGCTGATACGGCGGTTGTTGCGCCCCTGCCTAGGTTCTCCAACTGGGTGAAGCATGGGATATTTACAGGTATAGCTCCGTCAACTAAGATTCATTTAGTTAATTTTTGTTGATGAGAAATATTCGTGAAATCGTACGGATTTTAACATAACAGTCCTCTGAGAGTTTAAGCCTTCCCCACATTAGTGGAGGGTTCTGTCTTAAACTCCACTCTCTACTGTCTTTGTTTTATTTATGTTTCATTCATTACACTAAGGTATTTTATTTGTTTTATTTAATACAAAAATATGTGTGTGTAGTTACTGAAAAATCTCATAGCAGATAGGTACGATTACCTTTGCGACACTGAAACATGACTGACAGGCATGACATGAGAAAGCAAACTTATAAAGACAAATATGCTACATTAATTAGAGTTTGCTACATTAATATGCCACAGTAATTTGAATTAGACTACTTTGTTATTAGTTAGGTGGTGGTGCACTTTCGAAAAAACTATGAAGGAACCTATAAAATTAAAATTACAATATTTTTTTGTACAGAACCCTCAAACCAAAAAATACAAATTTAGATCTCCTTAATATCCCATTGCGCCTAGTACTATGAACTTGAGTGACCTTTTACAACTGATTTCTAGAGATGCGGTCTTTCGTTTTCAAAATGTCGATTATCGACATTGAAAGGGTAAAAGTTCGATAGTCATTTTCTCGCTTACTATTCCACGCACGAAAAAAATAATTGTACCTATCGTTTTAATACGTTTAGCACTCCATCCAGTTCACGGCTTTATACATGTATTATGAAACACCCGTGTAATGTACGAAATATTATGAATGTGGTTACCGATCGTGTTTTTTAATTCCATTTACTGAATTTCAACCTAAATAGATACTATTTTGGTCCTTCCTTCACGTAGTTGCCTCATTGTCACGGATACAACACAACTGACTCCAACACAGATAATTTTCCGATAGTGTTTCTCTATTGGTTGCAGTCGACAGCTTGATGGAATGCTTTTTATACAGGAAAAATTTCGTAGTCGAAATTTAAAATTAATTTTCAAATAAAAAACTCATTTTTTCCAGCAGTCGTTTATTAAAAGTTTTAGAGTAACAGTTAGCGGACATCGAAAAAGCCTACAAAAAGATTAAAATATGCAAATAATTTTCTATTTGTATTTAATAATTGGAACAGAAACAAACGTTTAATAAGTAACAAGACCACACTGATAAATATTTATAGTTTTCCTGTAATTTTGCCTGGTTCGATTATTTGTTTGGGTTCGTTTGACGTCAATCAAACAATGAAGACATAGAACGTTGACATCGGCTCCTTATGTGAATCATTCTCGTTCGCTGGCAGAATACCTTGCTCTATTTTAACTTCTTCTGAACACGTTACGAATAGAAAACGTAAGCAATGTCAAAAGAAGCTAAAACAGTCAAGATTCAATCTCTTCTTGTGATGAGTCTTCGCCATACTTTGGCATCTAGTGTTTGTGATTAATGATTAATTAAAAAGATACGAAGATACGGAACCCAAGACATTTCTTCGGGTCTTGATCACCAAACTTCAAACCCTGTAGTCGTTTCTTAATGCAATCTATACAGACTCTGAAAGTATTTGTTAGAAGAAACGCAAAAGTCTATCAGAGTTAGCTGACAGCACTAAGAACCAGCGGTCAATTACACACTGAAATAAATAAGTTCATCCAACTGGAATATATTAAATTACTATATAAACGAACGGAACAACTAATGACTAAGCTATTGATAATTAATATATTGCCCCATATAAACATAAACAGAAAAAATTTCGTAGTCGAAATTTAAAATTAATTTTCAAATAAAAACTCATTTTTTCCAGCAGTCGTTTATAGAAAGTTTTAGAGTAACAGTTAGCGGACATCGAAAAAGCCTACAAGAAGATTAAAATATGCAAATAATTTTCCTTATTTGTATTTAATAATTGGAACAGAAACAAACGTTTAATAAGTAACAAGACCACACTGATAAATATTTACAGTTTTCCTGTAATTTTGCCTGGTTCTATTATTTGGTTGGGTTCGTTTGACGTCAATCAAACAATGAAGACATAGAACGTTGACATCGGCTCCTTATGTGAATCATTCTCGTTCGCTGGCAGAATACCTTGCTCTAAATTAACTTCTTCTGAATCGATTACGAATAGAAAACGTAAGCAATTACAAAAGAAGCTAAAACAGTCAAGATTCAATCTCTTCTTGTGATGAGTCTTCGCCATACTTTGGCATCTAGTGTTTGTGATTAATGATTAATTAAAAAGATACAAAGATACGGAACCCAAGACATTTCTTCGGGTCTTGATCACCAAACTTCAAACCCTGTAGTCGTTTCTTAATGCAATCTATACTGACTCTGAAAGTATTTGTTAGAAGAAACGCAAAAGTCTATTAGAGTTAGCTGACAGCACTAAGAACCATTTCTTCCTTGAAGTTCTATCGAACTGTCTGAGTAATGCAAGTCATAAATGATAGAAAATATAAAATTTGCTTGACCTCGAAAGATCAAAGATTGCCCTAATGGTCAGATTTCTTCTGGAATAAGATGTCTGCCTCTAAACTAATTCAGTCGGGTCACACTGCCATGAAGGCAACACATGCGCAAAGTGAACCAACCGAAAAAGACCATAAGTGTTGTTTCTTCTTTGCTGATGAAGATAATTTTGATCTAGTAAAGCTAATTTAACGAGCCATGAGGTTATAAATACACGGCTGATTAAAATAAGCTCAAACAGATCACAAATTACTGCTGAAGTTGTGAATGATCCGGAATCTGGAATCTAGTGTCACAGAAAGCTCAAATCTACTTAGAAAGTTGAAGGATCTCATTGATCTATAAATACTCACGAGCAGCCTAAAATTATATAAATCTTCGTAAGAATGTAATGGAGATTCGTCTAAGCTCTCTTAAGTATCTGAAGTTGCTATGGAATGAAGAAATACATAGGCATCCTGAGCTACTTAACAGAGACTAGATTATTTATTTTTCGGTCCAAGACTGCTTTCGAAGTTAATCTTGAAGATGAACGGTCTTCGATCACTTGCAAATCTTGAAGCTTATGAAAAAAACATCGATTAATAAGCATTTTAATTAGTGCAAAATTCAGGGAAGAAAGTATTCAGCTTATAATATAAAATCATAAGACCATAAGCTAGTTAGTACAGCTTGAGATTTTCTATTTCTTCTATGCGGTAAATTAGACTTTTGTCTTCTGTCTTGATTTTGAAGGACTCTTGCTTAGTTCCAAGGCTTGAGTCAATCTCATTCTAAGGCTCAAGTTATGTATGCTTACAGAAACGCATTACATATTAAGTGCTTCAGAATCAGAGCCTCAAAATACCATTTCTTCAATCCAGAGATATATTGTTTTTAGATAAATAACAAAGTTATCAAATGAAAATTACATTGTTATCTATAAGCTTGACGATAAACTTCCAAATTTCTTCTTGAAACTCAAAATGGGTATGAAGAGTAATCAAAACCAATAAAGAGTTCCAAAAAGATACTTGCAGCAAAACTTATTGTATAGAAAAACTAAAATTTAGAAAATTTAGAACAAGCCTCACCGATTTGCAGTTAAATATCGAGAAGAAACAACTTGTCCAAAAACTATGTTCGCACTTAAAAATTAATTATTCACAGAACAGGAGACTCCCGTAATGACCAGCGATCAATTACACACTGAAATAAATAAGTTTATTCAACTGGAAGTTTTTAAATTACTGTGTAAACGAACGGAAAAACTAATGACTAATCTATTGTTAATTAATATGTTTCCCCATATAAGCATAACATGCGGTCATACTATCAGAGTTTTTAGAAATTTATGGTTTATAACTGAACAAATAAATTTGTCTCTTAGCCCAACTAGGCCCAAAAAAAATTATATTTAATTATTTACGAAATTTAATTAATTGATTGAAGTTTGTAAGATCAAAGTCTATATACACTTTGATCTTAGCCATGAGGCCGAGAAGGCTTAATAAGTCCTTCCCGCTTACTCCCGCAGTTGCCTAGGCTCCAAACCAAGTAATCAAAGATTGCAAGCATGAAAATCATTGAACTTGCAATCTTATTAGATGAACCTCATTCTACGCCGTCCATCTTACGGCATTAAATAAATTATAATAGTACAAATTACTGCCAACATTTCGTTTGAAATGCATCCAGAGAAGCGCCACCTAGACAGTAGCGTCACTAACTACGAATGCGTGGATGACGCATGGGAAGAAAATGAAAATAAAACTGTATAGTTTTATCAGTATGGAAGTATAGTTCCTGTGAGAATCAGAATATTATTATATATTATATATATATTAACTCCCCCTTTGTTAACTAATGAATAAAAATATTTTTAAAAAAAATTTTTTCTAATCGAAAACTACATGTTTTTCTACAGCTAATGGTAATGAATTTTTTTCAAAGGCATTTTTGCATATCTGTATAATCATTTCTTCTCGATAAAGGATCACTGACTACTGATCCCGAAAATGAGGATGTCCTTCATGCGATGAATGATAGAAGTCTTGCAATAGGGTCGTTGATAAACTTAGTCTATACCAACTTTCCAAATGATCTCATGAATATAAAACCATAAGACCATAAGCTAGTTAGTACAGCTTGAGATTTTCTATTTCTTCTATGCGGTAAATTAGACTTTTGTCTTCTGTCTTGATTTTGAGGGACTCTTGCTTAGTTCCAAGGCTTGAGTCAATCTCATTCTAAGGCTCAAGTTATGTATGCTTACAGAAACGCATTACATATCAAGTGCTTCAGAATCAGAGCCTCAAAATACCATTTCTTCAATCCAGAGATATATTGTTTTTAGATAAATAACAAAGTTATCAAATGAAAATTACATTGTTATCTATAAGCTTGATGATAAACTTCCAAATTTCTTCTTGAAACTTAAAATGGGTATGAAGAGTAATCAAAACCAATAAAGAGTTCCAAAAAGATACTTGCAGCAAAACTTATTGTATAGAAAAACTAAAATTTAGAAAATTTAGAACAAGCCTCACCGATTTGCAGTTAAATATCGAGAAGAAACAACTTGTCCAAAAACTATGTTCGCACTTAAAAATTAATTATTCACAGAACAGGAGACTCCCGTAATGACCAGCGATCAATTACACACTGAAATAAATAAGTTTCTTCAACTGGAAGTTTTTAAATTACTGTGTAAACGAACGGAAAAACTAATGACTAATCTATTGTTAATTAATATGTTTCCCCATATAAGCATAACATGCGGTCATACTATCAGAGTTTTTAGAAATTTATGGTTTATAACTGAACAAATAAATTTGTCTCTTAGCCCAACTAGGCCCAAAAAAAATTATATTTAATTATTTACGAAATTTAATTAATTGATTGAAGTTTGTAAGATCAAAGTCTATATACACTTTGATCTTAGCCATGAGGCCGAGAAGGCTTAATAAGTCCTTCCCGCTTACTCCCGCAGTTGCCTAGGCTCCAAACCAAGTAATCAAAGATTGCAAGCATGAAAATCATTGAACTTGCAATCTTATTAGATGAACCTCATTCTCCGCCGTCCATCTTACGGCATTAAATAAATTATAATAGTACAAATTACTGCCAACATTTCGTTTGAAATGCATCCAGAGAAGCGCCACCTAGACAGTAGCGTCACTAACTACGAATGCGTGGATGACGCATGGGAAGAAAATGAAAATAAAACTGTATAGTTTTATCAGTATGGAAGTATAGTTCCTGTGAGAATCAGAATATTATTATATATTATATATATATTAACTCCCCCTTTGTTAACTAATGAATAATAATATTTTTTTAAAAAAATTTTTCTAATCGAGAACTACATGTTTTTCTACAGCTAATGGTAATGAATTTTTTTCAAAGGCATTTTTGCATATCTGTAT
Organism: Blastobasis lacticolella; assembly: GCA_905147135.1. Lineage (NCBI taxonomy): Eukaryota > Metazoa > Arthropoda > Insecta > Lepidoptera > Blastobasidae > Blastobasis > Blastobasis lacticolella. Next base: position 236,554 of record LR990044.1, read on the forward strand.
AATCATTTCTTCTCGATAAAGGATCACTGACTACTGATCCCGTATATTAGTATAGGACTGGTCAAGTGAATCAGACTCTTAAATTTATTTTTATAGTATAATTGTTCGACTTCAAACTTTTAATTGCAGTTTTCAAATCCAACAAGTAGAAACATTACAATTTATAAAAATATTTGTGAGTTTTATTGCAGCGGATTCGTCGAGGATTGACTTCAAAATTTTTTAAAGCTCATCTACTTTAATTAGTGTCATGTAAACTATCGCAAAAAATGAGTCACAGTATATTTTCAGTCATTGTTTATCTTGCGAAATTGTATCACTTCTTTATTATATACATATATAAATATAAACTCCTCCTGTTAAGTACTAACATATAAAACTATCGAAAGTAAAATTATTTTTCATATTAATGCTATGTGTCTTATATTATAATGATTATTGAAGATGAATCGTTGTCCTTCCATTTCGACGACATATCTCTAGTTTTGTTTATCCAAAAAATTAGTTGCGACAACAAAAAATTTTTATGTGTTCTAACTCTAAATAAGTCTGAACTATAATTGTATTCAAAACTATTATTATTTAAAGAAAACCTGGCTCGGGATTCAAACCCGCGCATCAAAATATTTGCAGCATTTCACAGTGTAAATTCCAAAAAACGTTACGTGCCTTTATGAACTATATGAGATTCGCTGTAGGCTATAATCACTATAAAAAACTTGCTGTCATATAAATGACTAGTGATTGGTCAAATTCTCGAGGAAATGGCTGTTTGAGATAACGAAGGTGGCGTCACTTGTACAGCAGCGTTGTTTACAACTTGGTAACTGTCGATAAGGCAGGTTTGATAAAGTCCATTGGATCTCATGAATAGAAGCTATTTCTTCTTTTTAATATGAATTTCTAAGAAATCTATTGCAGGAAATTGAAAGCATTTTTAGTTTCTCTAGACTTTGTTCGCTATTTTTATTCATTATTAAAAAAGCTCTAGAACTAAAACTTTTTGCATTTTAAATTCTCACTCAAAAGCTCTTTAAATTACAATTTATTCTATTACATAATTCACTTAAAAATTATATAAATGCTTTGACATTTAACAAAAGGAAGTATAAGAAGTTTTGGGATTATAAATAATAAACAAATAAAACAGGATCGATTGCATACAGTATTTATTAAGTGACAACACATCCAAATTTTGTTTTTTGCGTAACTGCCCAAGTATGCGCCATTCTGAAACAACAAAAAAAAAAATTAATCTAATTTTCAAAAGTATTCAGTGTAATTTAACAAAGTCCCTAAATTTCAACTTTAAAATTCTTCCTGTTATAATACGAGTTTTTCCGATACTCGGTATATGACCACCGTATGGCGCCAAGTCCTCTCGACCTTTTTCAAGTGGAAGCCCATTCCGGTAAATCTAACACACAAGTATTTTGACCATTTTACAAAAATTCAACAAATCCAGCAGTTAAAGGAGGTATTTAAACTATTCCATTTCAGCGCAAACTCATTAAGGCTAGAGCCTGAAATCAACAAAGCTATAAACAAAGCAAACAAAATAACTAAATTACTTCTTATCAGTAGCAAATCAAACGAGACCAAATCTTTATCACGATTTATCTGTCTATTTATTTATTTATCGATTTACATAACATCAACCATTACATAACTAGTGGAGATGTGGTATCAGGAACTGACGCGCTTGTAGACGACGCCTGCAACCAGGCCCATCGCCAGCAACAGCAACCACCACCGCTTACTGCCACACCATACAATACGTTACGAGGACATAATCATTAATCGGCTTACGAAATAGAACACGTTACCTGGGAGTGTGTTCCCTGGGCACCTTCTAGGCTAAGTCAAATCGAAATAGGAAAGTCAATGGACGGGACGTTTCTAGACACGTATGCTCCATTGAAGGTGCCAATATTGTACTGTTAGGCGATCAGGTTGGCAGGCAAAGCGTACTATTCGTGAGTCACAAGAGAGGGACTGACCGCTTTGTTTACCCATAATCTCCACGCTTGGTAGACATGTTGGCTTAAAGTATTAAAAAATAATAATAGAAAATACTGCTGCCCATTTTCTGGTCTGCTTTTAAGACTTTCATCGTGTTTGTGAAAGATGTAAAAGAGTTGAAGTTATTGTATTCTAATAGTACTCTGTCGGATATCATACGGCCACGATTCCGTTGCCAATGTTTGGGTGCTAACACGGGTAAATATATGGCTTAGCATCTTAGCACAATCACAAATGTTCTCGCTAAAAGATTTCCATCAGAACTCGATAAGCTTGTGAGCAGATATCACACCAATCCAGCCAAACGCTTGCTACAAACTTGACGTCCATCATTAATAAAATGGATATGATATTGGTATTGTGCTACAATTTTCATCGAAACATTATGACAACTACCTAAACATTGTAGAACTACCTAAAAATTAGATTTCGTAAGGAAATACGTTCAAATACTAACCGCGACCCGGTACTTGATCTGTAAACAAACAAGAAACATAATAATGTCACTCAAGAACTCGTTTACCCCAGAGGTTGTCGGTTTTCAGCAGATATAAGCAGCCCACTGCCACTTCAGCTTACAAATCAAGGTTTCATATTCTACCCCGAAGACATTAAGGATGACCCAGTAAACGATATGTCTAAATCTATGTAGCTACTTGTAAAAATATCTTGTCGTTAATATCCCGGTTGTGCTCTCGCGCAAGAGGGCCTGAATATGCAATGTTTTCCTTTACCGTAAGAGCATCGGTTAGTGTTCAACTAATGTACATAACTCAGAAAAGAGTCATTGGTACATGATGACACTGGGATTCGAACCCGTTCCCTCTCGCTTACTTGTCGAACGCCATAACTTTTAGGCTACTAACGATCTATAGCTACTGACATTGAGATTATTTGAAAGTGAGCTCACTGTGATTTGCCGTGCGGCAACGACGACCTGCGGCGTTTTGCTTCTTCGAATTTGCAGGGGCACGGACAGCTGCACCTGCACGTGCACGTTCCACTCTTTGGAATATTATAATATTAGTGTTAGGATGGCCTGCGCTAGTTTAGTCACGAGCTGCGTAAGCCCCTGGAATACGTGGGAAAAAGGTACCTAAACCTGCCGGTAGCTATCCCCAGGACGACCTAGAAGCGATGGACAGACATCGCTGAGTTGAGTGCGGGAGCTAACGGCTTACTACGCGATGAAGACTGCGCGAAGTAGAGAAGCGGACCCTGCCAGAAGCTGGTGTAAACGCCAAGATGATGATCATGCGTGTTGGGTGGTCCATTTGCTCGTCCTTTTCCTTTAATCATGAACAACAGAACAAGTCCGTACCCTACAGGAAACCATAGTGGCGAAAACATTTATGTCAAACTTAAGACGGTGTCTGCAATGGTTGCGCCACTTATACACAGCTGATTGTGTCCTATTGGATATGGCCCTCACATCCAATTCAGAATTGGACCTGACCCTTCTACATACCTTACTGCAAGTCGGCATAGGTGGTCTTCGGTGGTCCGGTGCTAGTGAACAGTCGCATCGCAGGCGCCGACCGTGCGCCTCGCGGTCTCTACTCTACTCTGATACTCTACTCTCATGCTACTGCATCATATTTACAAAAAATGGGTGACTAATAAAGAGTTGCACAACAGTAAACTGTACTGCATACAAATGCAGTGCCACAAAATATATGGTACGGCATATATCTAAATTTATGATTTTAATATTCAATTTTTCACAGTTTTTTTATGAAAACAAAAAACATGAATTTATATTTAAATCATGTTTAAATATTTATGTTGTGTCTATAGAGGGATAAAGATAAAGGTTGTGTTGGTCATTGACAGATTTCGACAGATTCCCAAAGACAATCCACAGATCATGATTTTCTCAAATAATTTGGATAATATTTTATTCTGCCCTCGGTGGCTTCTTTTGGGCGCGCGCACTTGACTCCTTGAAGCACGACTCCCTTCTGCTCTCTCTTTAACACTAACACCGCAACACACACTTCTGCCTCGTCGGTCTGCTCCCTTCTTCCTTCTTTCCTTTTTCTTTTTTTGCTCATATTTCTCATCCATTCTCCTCACGCGGTACCATGCTCCATGCTCATGAAAACTCTTTTAGCCTCCCGAAGTTCCCCTCAGAGGACACAATGTCCGTGAAGTTGATCGGACCCGCTCCTTCCTTCTTCCTTCCGCTCTAAGCCAACAAGGATAATGCTGCGCTACTGTGCATACCTCTCGCATTACAACAAAATGTGGTCCCTGGTATAGTCTCCAAATCCCCCCGCAAGAGCACTCCGCAGAATCATTCAGGCTAATCGCCTACAATGGCGCTCTAAATGCGCCATGACCAGACAGCATCTGTCAACATAATAATACTCCAACGACATGGTCCCCAGTCTACTGCAGACGCACCGGAAGAAGTGCTTGAGAATCGAAAACACGAAGGGGCAGATCTCTTGAGCTTGATCACTGCCCTCCTTTCCAGCCCGGTATGACCCGCTTCCTTTTCCTTTAGCTCCATATCCAGGTTCGCAAGCAGGACACCAGCAAACTCCACCAGAGCGGTAGTACTTATGGTATGATACGCCATAGTTGGGAAGGATCAATGCCGGGCACTGAGTTCAGGGTAGACGGCTCTTGACCACATAGAACCCACTGGACTATACAGAGGCTGCATATGTCACTATAGCATTCTGCAATAAAGTGTTTTTCAATCATTTATTCATAGTAAAGTACGTACAAATTCAGTACAACCGACGTACATATTTAGAGCGCGCTACATTTAATTCCCTAAGACGAAATATATAAGAAGATAAGTATGTTTAAGTATTTTAGTATGTATTCTATATCGCGCACGTCAATCTGCTTTACTTATCTCATCTCTCTTCTGTAGGCCTGCTGGAAGAAATTTCTTTTAAAAGTAAGTAGTGCCTGTTGTGTCGTCTATATGTATGATGTTTCTCTATGTATTTTACTGTGTGCAATAAAATGTTAAATAAATAAATAATAAATAAATATATACCCTAGCCATTTTCCCAAAGCATCTTGCCGCCCACTTCTCTATATTCTATGCGTGATCATCATCCAGCGTCACCCCCATTGACGGTCGACACTCGTGATCGATTCACCTCCTAGGCGTAGCACAGGTGGACTCAAACTTCCCTTTAAGGTTAATCTTTGCGCTCTTCGCCGGAGTGAAGGCCAATCGATCTGAGGCCCTATTCTGTTACCAAACGTAGACCCATGCCCTCCATGATATCCGTCCTAGAGTTCACCTCGACCGGAAGTATAATTACCGCGTAGGCGACTGCTTGCATGCCCTCCGAAAAGGGAAGGCACTGCAGGTCGCCATAAACAATAAACATAGTCAACAATGCAGACCAAAGACCATGCCCTGAACACATTGTTAAAGTGCACACAACCCTCCATCCTGGCCATATTCTTACTCGTATGTAATATCTTATACTACTTGAGTTTCAGTAGTAGATATCATTGGCATTGGTGTGCCTTGTCAAACGCCCCGGAGATATCAAGCGTCATCGTCTGGACGTAGTTGTAGCAAAACTTTGCCTAATTTAAGTTTAAAGAATTGTAAATTTTTCGTAGCGTTAGGCAACGGCCACATTTATTCACTTTCAACGGTCCTGACAAATCAAAAACCACCTCCTACGACCAGACTGTACCAGCCATCGAGCTGGAGGAGAACACTCACGGGGCGGGAACGTGCTCGTTTTGGCGAGACGCCTACCGCCATCATATCGCTCTTCTTCTAGGCGCTTTAAAAATTACTAAACGGGGATACCGAAACATAAATTAAATTGTTTTGGATCTTTACGTACGGCGACTGACATCTAACCCGCCAACCTGTCAGGGATAAGCAGATTCTACAGATAGCCTTGTCCGGCTGTCGCAGGGGGACCGCGAGCATAAGAGGGTCCTCCTGATTGAGCTCATAACCCTCCCAGATGCTTTTGTACGAGCTACGCACGTACAAATCATCATCTATCTTCTCTACTCTATGATTTTTCCAAGTGCGCTCGTTCGTCAATCGATTTTTGAGCGATCGATAATAGTAACACAAACATGCTGATTATGATAGCGTGTGCTGGCTTTTCCACGTCATGCACGAGCAACACTACTTGCATCACACGTTGGCGCACGCGGCGGGCCCAGCCGAGCACGCCGCACACGCTGTAACACCGCGTACGCCGCGCACGTCGCGCACACCGCACTCTCCGTACTCGCCATGCTCGCCACTTATATAACTTCGTTTTTAACATGGTCCAATAAATAATTTGTATTGTTTTTTTTACCTATAAATTATTAACTGTTTAGGTAGGTAGGTAGGAGTGTCGCTGGCTGAGTGACTAAGGTATCCGATTCGTAAACGAGAGGTACCGGGTCCGAATCCCACTGCGGCCATGTACCAGTGACTCTTTTCAGTTGTTAGGTTAGTGTAGGGGGGCTAGGAGTAAGGGTAGGGTAGGATGCCTCGCGAATGAAGTCGGACCGGGTCCACTAGTAATAACTCAATTACTTCATAGCATTTCACTACCTAAATCAAACGAGTCAAAATCTTTGTCACGATTCATTTGTATTACACAACGTCAACCATTACATAACTAATGGGGATGTTGTATCAGGAATTGACGCGCTTGTAGACCGCGCATGCAACCACGCCCATAGCCACCATCAGGAACCACCACTGTCTGTTGGGACCAGATAATAACATGATGAATAAATCGGCTATCGAAATGAAACACGTTGCCTGCGAGTGTTCCGAGAACACGTTCAAGGCTGGAGTGTGTATTTGGTAGTAGCATCACTTATCAGCATAATGACATGCTTGATAACAAAACGAGCAGTCCACTTAATATTAGACTAGGCAGGCATTTGACCGCCATCTCACCCATTGGAAAAAAAATTAAGTACTCAGTTCCGCCATCTCAACTGACGCACAGAATATTGATAACGATGCGGTCGAAGATGAAGTTTGTTTAAAAAAAGCCTTTCAATTTTGGCCTGGAAGGAGACAAAATTTGAAAAACATGTTCGTAGGCAAGGCGTTGATCCATTTCGGGTCGCTGAGCCAGCGAAGTAAGTAAGTAAGTAAGCATGGTCTGAGAATTACTAACCCTGACCCTGATTCCGGTTTTAATCTGTAAACAAACAAGAAACATAATGTATTATTTTAGTTATCTCTCCCAATGACTTGTCAAGAGATCTGAACAAGTTCCTCGCTCTCTCGCGCGAGACAAAGCTCACTTTGCTACGGGTATCTCTTCATCTTGGCGTTTATCCCGGTTGCGCCTCCGCGCCACGCGAGGACTCAGGGTCCGCCTAACCATGCTACGGTATGTAACCATACTATTGAGTTTAAAAAATGCGAGCTCACGGCGGTCTGAAGTACTTTTCATGCGGGGAGGGCCCGTGGTAGACAACGCTGTGGGGGATAGGTGAGTAGACAACGCGGGGTCTCGGACCGACCCACATGCAAGGGCACGTGCACGGCGGCAGCGGTGGCGCCCTCTATGGAATATTGGATAAAATATTAGTATCAGGTGACGAGAGTCGGTAGCCTAGTTATTAAGGAGTCCGACTCGTAAGTGAGAGACCTGCACATTGAGACGACTGAATGTGTAACCATGATCCAATGTGGTCAAGTTTAACTGTTAACAGGATTACAGAGTCATCGCTACACTGTAATTAGCTGATCTGCCGAATGTATCATAGTTAAAGCGGACCCTGAGTCCTCGTGCGCGGGAGCACCGGGACAATATTAAGGCCTAGATGATGATGATGATTAGTAGTGAGATTAGATTAGTGACCCGCTGGGGGTAAACAAGGTCTTAAGTGAAGACCGCAAATCCGTGAGTAGTTTTTCTTTCATTGATCTTCTTGGAAGGTACACTGACAGACGGTTCGTCTGATAGAATGCGGCCACTGTTGTCCAGGACATTTGCAACCTAAGGGGAGCGGATGCAGTGCCGGCCTTTGAGCATGCCCTTTGACGAACCCCAAAGACGGAGAGAGGGAGAACATTCCACATCTTGCAAGTGTGCGGTAAGAAGGCTCGCGAAGCCTCTAAGTAGAAGTATCTAGATGATGAAGATGAAACCTATCCATCGTGTCGGAGACTGCGGTGGCGCTAAGCTAAACTAAGCTAAGCTTACTACCTAGTGTAATGTGATAGATTTCTCGTGCCTGTATACTGGCTACCTTATCCTTTAAACGAGAACACAACAATGCCAACAACTTGTTGTTTGGTGACAGAAATAGATACGACGGTGGTGCATGCAGGCGGACTCCTAAGGCTTGATAGTGCTACCACCGGGTTCCAATGCGTCATGTTGTAGACTCGTATGCTTATCTACATACCTTAGTGCAAGGCGACATTGGTGGTCTTCGGTGGCCCGGTGCTAGGAACCAGTGGCAAGCCAAGCGCCGGCCGCACGCCTCGCCTGACACCCTACTCCCATTCTACAGCATATTCACGAAAATAGGTTAATGTAACAGTGATCAGGAGCACCCATTATCATGCACAACAGGAAAATATAATGCACATAAAATGCAGTGCCACAAAATATATATGGCACTGCATATACCTATCTATTAATTATGTTTTCATTATTCCGTTTTTCATTTTTATTATTTTTACAATGAAACGGAAAACATGGACTTCTGTTTACATTAGGTTTGCATATTTTGACAACATTGTGGCGGCGAGCAGTGGCGAGGGAGCCCATAGACAGATTTCAGTTTCCCACATCCAAAGAGAACTTACCATACATTCATAGATTAGGATTTTTGAAGGCTTGCTAAGCTTGCTTACTTTTTATACTCACGTCTGTGTGCTGATGCTCTTTTTTCTTGACACCCTACAACCTAATAGCTCTCGGCCCTGTGTTGAGTTAACACCAGAAGATAGGATAACTCTTCTCCTAAGATGTTAGCCAGCTCCCATTATGCTTCCCTCTCTTTTTTCTTTTCTTCTTTATACATATAATAAAACTGTAGCAGCTAGGTCCAATTCTGTACATTGAAGGTATTTTGATTTTTTTATTGGAGTGTACTAAACTGGGGATAAACGAAACTGAAGACTAAATTCACTTGTATAAAACTGTATTTTTTTTGTGACTTCTTTACTTGTTCTGTAACTTGGCCGCGGATCACACCGAAAGGGCTGAATGAATTCCATTGAACCTTGGTATGATTTGAGTTCATACTACGAGGTCCACTAGGTAATGCCCTAACATTGGATCAACACGGTTCCCTTTGATGAGGGGATGAAAGTCAAAATGCGTACTTAGTTACAACTCACTAACGCGTACAAGTCTTAATTTCACTCATTCTCTTTTGCTAGAAAGAAGGTACTACAAAGATTGTCCCGTAAATATTTCAAGGTCATCGTTAGTGCAGTTCAGAAATTACACCTCATTAGTAGATCCAAATAACTTCAAACCCGAATATACAGGATTCTTTGAACTTATGGCTCATCTTAAGCTGTGCACTTTATTAATAAAATAATAATCTTGGCTGTCCCCTACATCTTGCGCCTTGTCCAGCGTCACTCTCAACGCCTTAACAGTTGAGACATTTCCGAATGATTCCTCTCCTCAGTTCAAAATTCAAAATTCAAAATTTCTTTATTGATTAGGACATTAAATATCTCTTTCAATCGTCAAAAAGGAGGGGGGTAGGAAAGTAGGAAGGATATAAACGTAGATAAACGTATCCCTCGCCAACCACGACCGAACCGTGCTCGACAATGCCAGACAGAGCCGGAACGCTATATTATATTATATAAGAATGTCTAGTATAATTAAGAAAAACCACCTAAAACTACAGCAAGAGTAAGCCAGTCCACCAAGGCAGCACCCGTTCACGAGTATAACGCAGGGCCCAGCCATCGTCCAATTCAACCATATTTGAGGGAAAAGAGCGACCCGGCCCCCACGCCACCGCCAGACAGACTTTTAAGTGAGCGTGCATCACACATGCTGCATGTGAAAGGTAGTCGCTCCCACCCTACTCTATCCTATCCCTATACCCTATCGCTACCTTACCCCTACCCTATCCTACCATTGCCTTGCATTGCATTGTCCCTCTCCGTTATTAGATTGATATCACCCACTTCTAGTCATTTAATTGAATACAATGAATAATATTATACAATAAAATTTTTTTTCTTTCTGTGACACGCAATATTGTATGCGACTATTTGTTTCATTGTATTGTATTTGACATTTCGATTAATTAATATTTGACATATAGTTTTCGAACATTGTATTTGACATTTCATATTATGATTTAATTTTATATTTGACATGTTTGAAGCATTTTGTATTTTTCTTATAATTATTTAATTTAACATTTGACTTAATTATTATTTGATATTATAATACTAATTTAATTCTTGACAATTTTGAATCATGATAATTTGATACTATTGAATTAATTGTTTTTTAACATTGACATCAACTATTAATACTTAATTCTATTCATGAAACTTTTTTAAATGACGATGTATGCTTATTACTACGAATAAATGAATATGAATATGAATAACCCTACCCTACCACTATCTTACCCCCACTATCTTACTCCTAGGCGTAGTACCTGGGTAATCTTCGCTCTCCTCGACGGAACGAAAGCCCAAAGCTTCAAATAGAAAAGAAGGAGGAGGAAGTACTTTTGGCATGTCTCCTGCGAAGGGAAGGCGCTGCAGGTCGTAAGCACATTTCACAATGGCTCCCCAGGACACCCCAGGATACTTGAGAACACCCCATTGTCGCATTTTTAAGCAACCAGGGGCTCCATTTTTAACCGCTCGAGTCGGAATGGATTGAAATTTTGATTTTCGACTTGACAATTTCAATATTTTATAAAATTACATTGTCTAGACCGGAAGCTAACAGTTCAAAAATATGGGAAATTAGCGTCATGAACTAAATTTATTAAGCTATTGCATAGCTTTAAGTGCAGCGACCAAATCAAAAAATTCCGTAACGAAAAAAACCCTAACACCCCCCACTCCGACCGGCACAGCGGTGCGGCGTTGAAAGCCGTGCATCGTCTAACGTCGTTTCAATTCGGCAGACTTCGGCACGGTGTTTGTGTACGTGCGACTAGACGTATGCGTGTGTTAGATATGAGGTATTTTAGTATGTTTTAATTGGTATTAAATATCGTGATTAATAATAATTAATATTTCAAAATACTTTTGTTTTACCAACTTCAGAACGAAGTGTGGTGTTTCTGAACGATTGTTTGTCTTTGATCAGTTAAGTACTGTTTAATCAGTTAAGTTCTGAAGAAATTTTGTGTATTTTATGGAAAATCATGCTAATGATGTACAAGTTTTGAAATGCCACCAGTTATTCAGTCACATGTATTAAGTGAATAATTCGATAAATAGAAGTAAAAGTGAAATGATAACTTGAACATTCTATAATTGAAAAATGCCAATTATGACATGATCATATAGATTGTTTGAATCCAGCTGTGGGAAACCGTGTTACAATATGGCTGCTAGGTAGTAAGCTTGGTGTGGCTTTGGCTTCACGGGCAGCGGTGATTGCAGCCAGCACCTGGATGCTTATACTGAACGTTGCTGCTAGGTAGTGAGCTTGGTTAAGTCCATTTCTCGGGCAGCAGTGATGGGACCATACCTGGAAGGCTACTACTGAATATTGCTGCTAGGTATTTAGCTTGGTGTGGCTTTGGCTTCACGGGCAGCGGTGATTGCAGCCAACACCTGAAGGCTTATACTGAACTTTGCTGTCTAGGTAGTTAGCTTGATGTTGGCAAGACGACCTTCACCGGGCAGCAGTGACGCTGCCAACATCTCTATGCGTCTACCGAAACTTAGCTGTGCTAGGTAGTAATCCTGGTGTTTGGCCATTGTATCACGGGCGGCGGTGATGGGGCCATCATTACAGGTCACTACTCAACCAAATAATAATATTGTAATGCGATTCTTCATGCCTATATTTGAACTTGGCTATAATTCTGAAATCTCGAGAATATTTTTTTATAATTCAGCATTAAAGGTTACATTGATAAAAAAAAGTTTTGCTAGTCCCATAGACGATGCTAATCTGGTTTTCACCGGCACTGGTGAGGAAATTGGCATGACGGGACAAATGACTTTGAAAGTACAGACCAGTATTTGGTTATTTACAAATGTGCAATGAAAATAACTGCAATATATTTTAATGGTTATAAAAGCTGATTACTGATATGATTTTTATACTTTGCTGGTTTGTGATTGAATTATTTGTGGCATTGCAAGAAGTTATTATATTCTGAAATTCTGAATGAATTTGGAAGTCAACTTAACTATTTGTGGTATAATATTTTAAGTCGTTTTAAATAAGTAAATGACACAAAATGTTACATTATTATATTTTGAAGTAGATATTTTTAATTTTTTAACATTTAATATTTGATTCACAAATGGAAATTTGTCCTAAGTTTGATATAAATAGGTACTTCAGGGACGAAGTACTTGTCAGTATGGCCGTGTTAGATATGAGGTATTTTAGTATGTTTTAATTGGTATTAAATATCGTGATTAATAATAATTAATATTTCAAAATACTTTTGTAAACATTTTATCAACTTCAGAACGAAGTGTGGTGTTTCTGAACGATTGTCTGTCTTTGATCAGTTAAGTACTGTTTATAAGAAACTTCATTAATTAATTATGTAATAAATTTATAATAATGTTAAAAGTATTGTAATACATTAAATTAACATCTAATCAATCTATCAGTAAATTTAAGATACTGGAAATGAGAATAGAAATGACATTTCCGGCTAGAAGGTAGTATAAAGGTCCAGTCAAAAGACTGGGTGGAACTTTTGCACCAGAGCCGGCACAGAGTTAAGTACAAACTTGCATTGTATTATTGTTGCTTTATATTTTGTATTGGTTAATTTATTTATATAACTGTTTATTTATTGAATCATACGTAATACTATTGTCCCATTTTAAAGGATAAATATTTAATTATGTGATCGATAATTGTGTCATAACATTTGGTGAGAATTTTGTATAAATGTGGTTTGCCTATGGTACTTTGTTTGTATTATAAAATCTTGTTTAATTCAGCTAATGTTGTTTAAATAAATACCTCATTTTATAATGGATTACATTGCTTATTATTATTACTTATTATTTTACTTACCTCGAGTACTGGCACTGCTTTTTAATCTGTGCCTGCGGCACTCGTACTTACCCCCGGATTTGATGAAGACAATTGTGGTGCCTATTGTTAAGAACAAGACGGGAGATGTAGCTGATAAAACCAACTATAGACCCATATCGTTGGCTACTGTCATTGCCAAGGTGCTGGATGGTGTGCTTGATAGGCATCTGGACAAGTGCATGAACCTCCATGACGCTCAGTTTGGTTTTAGGTCTGGATTGTCCACTGAAAGTGCTATCATGGCCCTCAAGCGCACCGTCAGATACTATACCGACCGTAGCACGCCAGTATACGCGTGCTTTTTAGACCTCTCGAAGGCCTTCGATTTGGTGTCTTATCCGGTTTTGTGGAACAAGTTGGAGAGGATACATCTTCCGTCTGAGCTTATAGGTATATTTAGGTTCTGGTATGAGAACCAGGTAAACTATGTACGGTGGGCGGAGAAGCGCTCGGATGAGTACAGGCTGGAGTGCGGCGTGAGGCAGGGGGGGCTGACGTCTCCGAAGCTCTTCAACCTGTACATGGACCATCTGATTCGCGGGCTCAGCAGCATGCATGCGGGATGCTCTATAGATGGCGTCAATGTCAATAGCATCAGCTACGCGGATGATATGGTGCTGCTGAGCCCGTCGGTCAGTGCTCTCAGGAAGCTGCTGCAAGTGTGCGAAACTTATGCCGAAACTCATGGGTTGCTTTACAACACCAAAAAGAGTGAGCTCTTAGTCTTCGCCGCAGGCAGTAGCTCTCCCAAAGACGTGCCGCCGATCAGGCTGTACGGAACCCCTTTGACGAGAGTCAAACGGTTCAAATACCTGGGACACATCGTGACGGAGGACATGACGGACGACCTGGACATTGAGAGGGAACGTAGAGCGCTGGCTGTCCGAAGTAATATGATCGCCCGCAGGTTTGATCGATGTACAGAAGACGTAAAAATCACCCTGTTTAAGGCGTACTGTCAATCATTTTATACGAGCAGCCTGTGGGTGAGATATACGCGGAAGACATACAGCGCGCTACGAGTCCAGTATAATAACGCGTTCAGGATGCTGTTGGGGCTGCCGCGCTTCTGTAGTGCTTCCGCCATGTTTGCCGCGGCGCGCACTGACGGGTTTCCCGCTATCATGAGGAAAAAAGTTGCTTCCCTTATGGTTAGGGTGTGCGGCGGCACCAACACCATCCTGAGGGCGTTTGAGGATAGGTACGGGTGCCCCATGGCCAGCCACTGGACATCACTGCTAGTAGGTTAAGGTTGACATTGAATTATTTATTTGACATTTATTTTGACATGGTATTTTTTATTATTTTTTACTTGACATCGGAATAGGTGTGAAATGAATAATTCGAATTTTATATAATTTTATTAATGTGAATGTGACATCTGAAAATGATCTACTAACATAGCTTAAGCAATATTGTTCATTTACTAACAAATTATGGAATAATTATTCTGAAATAAATGATTTGAATTGAATTGAATTGAATTACAATATACCTAATATCTTTAAAACATGCTTTTGTTTGATTAAATTATGTCCACTAGAATCATACGTTATTTTCTAATAAACTCCTACACAAATATCAGCCTTGGATACTTCATCATTATCGTTGTCCATATATTTCACTGGGCTTTTGGATACATACTCACACTCTGTTATTATTCTTGTTACGAGATCGCGTAGTAAGTAATACGCCAAGTTAGCAAACGCCACGAACAACAGTGCACACGGCCCTAAAAGCTGAGTTAGCGTTTGCACGAACTTCGCCCGCTCCAGTTGACGCGGCTGAAGTAAACCGCTGACACCGCGCCTCGTGCCTGCCCCGCAGCGGCCTACGTGACCGGACGACCACGGCACTTCGATACAGACATCGATCGGGTCAAGACTTAGATTTTATTGTTAATCGTAATTTTTCTATGTAATTCTAAAAATCAGAATTAAATATCTTTAAAGTAAATCGGTTTTTTTTGAACTCTCCGGCCGTGGCTAACGTAATTGGCGCAGTCGGTAGGATTCCCGGGTTAGTACGCGTAAAAACTATTCTCCGAAATCGTCAGCGTCGTATCTAATCGGCTTTCAAGCCCTCACCGGGAATTCTGCATAACGAGCGAGCCTGCACCGGGGTATCCAGACATCGATATCAAGATCAAAGAAGCCGAGGTCTATGATGTTCATGTAAGTACACCACTGAATTTTCTCTAGTGTTGCTCTCCTTTTTCCTATTCTTAGTCCTATTTTTAATTCCTAGATTTATATGATATATTGATAATTTTATTCTGCGGTTATCATAATCCTTCAACATTTTCCATCCTAGAAGTAATAGGAGCCCTAAGGCTATTAGGAGTACTAGGGTTTCCCGTAATATTGTCGATAGAAATAGAAATATAGATAGTGAAGGTAACGAAAGTTGTAATAGTTTTAGTACAATCAGTGAAGTAAGCTCAATGGCTCTGCCCACTGATCCTGATATGATCCTCAAGGCTCTACGCCTGTTGCCAGAATTCGATGGCAACCCTAACGTCCTGACTAGATTTGTAAGACTATGTGATCAAATAGTAGAGTCTTATAACGAACAAACAGATGCTTTAGGCAGATTATTTCTAATTAACGGGATACTCAACAAAATCACGGGACCCGCAGCTAGGACGATTAATTCCAATGGAATCCCTGAGAGTTGGTGTGGCATTAGAAGCGTTTTGATAAATAATTTCACTGATCAACGCGACGAATCCACCCTCTACAATGACCTAGCTGTTCAAACCCAAGGGAGCGATACCCCACAAGAATTTTATGATAAGTGTCAAACATTATTTTCCACAATTATGACGTACGTTACATTGCACGAGGCTATAGAGACCACTATTGAGGCAAAACGTAGCTTATATAAAAAACTTACCATGCAAGCGTTTGTTCGTGGACTTAAGGAACCATTAGGATCCCGGATAAGGTGCATGCGCCCGGATTCTATAGAAAAAGCATTGGAATACGTACAGGAAGAGCTTAACACTATGTATTTGCAGAATCGAAACGGAGCTTTACCTAAAACAGTACAGAATGCGTCTAATTATAGACCTCCCGTACATATGCCAATGCCTAATGCTTCTGCTATGCAACGTCCATTCACGTTTCCTATGAAACTACCAAGCACCCAAGCTCCACCTCCTCGTTTTACTAACAACTTCCAACCAAACCCTCAATTCCAACAATATATGCCATCACCTCCTATGCGTATGCCCACGCGTACTCAGCAAATGTTCAGTGCGCGTCCTACTAATTACAACCCGCAAAGTAATATGTTTAGGTTGCAACAGAGACCTAATTATAATTACAATAATAATGCTCCAAAACCTATGAGTGGTGTTAGCCACTTTGCACCTCGAGTTTTGCCGCCATCAGGGCATGATTGGACAAGGCAGGGTAATCCACCACCATCGAATTACTTTAAAACTCGCGACATTAACGTAAATGAGTGTACCCCATATGATGACTATTCTAATTACTATTATAATGATTGCTATGAAAGTGATTCTCACTTTACTGCGCATGACTCATACAACAATTATGAATACGATAATTCGGTTTCATACCAATATGAGGAATCTCCACAACCCGACCACGCGCTATGTTATGGGCAGGTTGAGGAGCAAGACCAGCCTTCTACATCCTCTAAAAATGATGATCAGGATTTTCGGTCGGTCAGGAATTTAAAAAGCTCAAAATAGAAGTTAATCTCCAAACACAAAGACAGCTTCCATATATTCTCATTGCTGATCCACCTTTAAAACTATTGATCGACACTGGGGCCAACCAGTCTTTTTTGAGCCCGGATGCTGTAAATAACTTTTATCCTCATACAAAATTAGACTACGATCCATTTGAAGTGTCTAACATACACGGAATTAGTAGAAGTAGTCACTCAATAACGATGCCTTGTTTTAAAGCACTTAAGGATGAAAGTAGTATAAAATTTTTCATATATAAATTCCACGACTATTTTGACGGTCTTATTGGACTTGACCTCCTAACGCAATGGGAAGCTACTATAAACTTAAAGGATAACGTTCTGACAACTCGGACCACTAATAACCCTATTAGGATGTATAATTCGCGAAATGTTAACCTATATGAGGACATGATACCAGCTAGATCTTCTAAGTTAGTAAGACTACCTATAAATGCGTTGGACGGCGATGTTATAGTCAACGAACAAGTTTTGTGTAACTGCATTATTTCAGAGTGCGTCACCAACATAGAAAATAGTCGCGGTATCATAGAAGTGACGAACCCAACGAACAATGACGTCATATTTTCGCTAGATAGGCCGGCGGCCGCAGAAATATTTAATGCCGAGTCGTTTGATGTAAAGTACGCGCGCACCGAGCAAAGTAAAAACTCACGCGTCGATGATGTAATTTCACGGCTTAGGACAGACCACCTAAACCCAGAAGAGAAAGCGAATCTTAGGCAGCTTTGCTCTCAATACTGTGACATATTTTATTTAGATGGCGAACCGTTAACTTTTAGTAATAAGATCAAACATTCCATTAGAACTACGGATGAGATGCCTATCTACACGAAGAGTTATCGATATCCGTTTATACATCGTGACGAAGTCCGGGAACAAATCTCGAAAATGTTAGAGCAGGGAATTATACGACCTTCGGACTCCGCATGGAGTTCACCGATCTGGATAGTCCCTAAAAAAGCTGATGCGTCAGGTAGACAAAAATGGCGTTTAGTTATTGACTTCAGAAAAGTGAACGAAAAAACTATTGACGATAAATATCCTATCCCCAACATATCAGATGTCCTTGATAAGTTAGGGAAGTGTCAATACTTCACAACCTTGGACTTGGCTAGTGGATTCTACCAGGTACAAATGAACCCTGATGATATCCACAAAACAGCCTTTAATGTAGAGCACGGACACTTCGAGTTTCTTAGGATGCCCATGGGTCTCAAGAATTCTCCATCGACCTTTCAGAGGGTGATGGACAATGTCCTGAGAGGGCTGCAAAATGTCATCTGCCTGGTCTACCTTGATGATATAATTGTCTTCAGCACCAGCCTCCAAGAACATATAATTAATCTCGAGAAAGTGTTCCATAGACTTAGAGAATCTAATTTCAAGATCCAAATGGATAAGTCCGAGTTCTTGAAATTGGAAACTGCATATCTTGGACATGTCATAAGTAGGGAGGGTATTAAACCGAACCCAGACAAGATCAAGGCCATTGAGAAGTACCCGTTACCAAGAACCACAAAACAAATTAAACAATTTTTAGGTCTACTTGGCTATTACCGTAAGTTCATTCCGGATTTTGCTAAAATCACGAAGCCTTTAACACAGTGTCTAAAGAAAAGTAAGTCAATAACATTAGACTCTAACTATGTCACTTGCTTTGAAAAGTGCAAAAGACTTCTCACTAATGATCCCATATTACAATATCCCGACTTTACTCGTGAATTTATCTTGACAACTGATGCGTCAAACCTTGCCATTGGCGCCATTCTATCACAAGGGCCAATAGGTTCGGATAAGCCAATCGCGTATGCCTCTCGCACACTCAACGACAGTGAAATAAACTATAGCACAATCGAAAAAGAATTGTTGGCTATAGTATGGGCTACGAAGTATTTCCGACCCTACCTCTTTGGGCGAAAATTTAAAGTGATCACTGACCACAAGCCTCTCCAGTGGCTCATGAACCTAAAGGAGCCGAACTCTAGACTTACGAGATGGCGCCTTAAACTAAGTGAATATAACTATACTATAATCTATAAAACAGGAAAGGCCAATACGAACGCGGATGCCCTTTCTCGAATCGAAATTCACAATGAAGAGACTAGCTCCATGTCTGTGAACCCTTCGGAAAGACCCCCTACTCTAGGGAATAACTCTGACACTAACACTGTTCACACTGACCAAGAGCACCCCATACTTGAAGTCCCTATAACAGACGATCCATTAAACAAATTTCACCGTCAGTTATGTCTTACCATCGTAGGCGATATTAAGAAACGAGTAACCGTAACAAAGCCATTTGATACTCACACGCGTATATCAGCCCAACTATCAGAACTTAATTTAGAGAATGATGTGGTAAACATAGTCAAAGAATATGTAAATCCGAAAGTAAAAACTGCCCTACTAATAACACCTCCATTAGGCATGTATAAAATAGTTCCTATATTACAAGAAAAGTTTAAAAATTCAGCCATGAACCTTGTTATTGCCAAAACTGAACTAGAAAATGTTAGGGAGTACCTTCGGCAGCAAGATATCATTAGACACTACCATGAAGGGAAAACCAATCACAGAGGAATTAACGAATGCTATCTCTCATTATCCTATAAATACTATTGGCCGAAAATGAAAGAACATGTTACTAAGTTCATCAATGAGTGCACCATATGCGGGCAAGCTAAATATGATAGACACCCCATACGGCAACAATTTAATATTGTACCTCCTGCTACTAAGCCCTTTGAAATCGTTCACATGGACCTCTTTACCGTCCAAAGCGAAAAGTACGTCACTCTCATCGACGTTTTCTCCAAATATGGGCAAGCCTACCACCTAAGAGATGGTACAGCCCTTAGCGTAATTCAAGCCATATTAAATTATTCCACACATCATGGGTTGCCTCTAACTATAGTCACTGACCAGGGTACAGAATTCACAAACCAGATGTTCGCGGAATTCACTAGAATCCATAAGATCATCCATCATAAAACACTCGCGAACGCACCCAACGACAACGGAAATATTGAAAGATTTCATTCCACCATATTGGAACATCTAAGAATACTGCGGCTTCAGAATAAGGACGATGCAATCGTGAATCTTATGCCATATGCGGTAATAGCCTATAATAGTTCAGTACACAGCTTCACCAAATGTAGGCCCTTTGACATTATAAATGGACATCTTGATCCTAGAGACCCAACAGATATAGACATAACCGGACATCTAATGCAGCAATATATTCATACCCACCGAGACCAAATGAAGACAGTTTATGACCTAATCAACGATTCAAGTTTAGCTAACCGTACCGCCCTTATCGAAAGACACAATAAAACTCGAGAACCAGAACAGGAATACCAGCCACAGCAGCAGGTGTTTATTTCTAACCCTTTAGCGAGTCGACAAAAGATAGCCCCACGATATACACAGGATAACGTTTTAGCTGACCTGCCCATACATATTTACACCTCAAAGAAACGAGGCCCTATTGCTAAGTCTAGACTTAAACGTGTACCAAAAACCGCCAAATTGTTGCAGGTTAACGCTGACTCTGACCATGAGCCTGGGACTAGCGCACGAGATAAGACTTGAGAGTTTGGATGACGGACCGGGACTCTTACCGTTTAAACTTGGACCTATGAACCTTGCGACACATTTCCACAGCTTTCTGCAATACATAGAACTAACCGACATCCATAATAAAATTAACATAGTTAAAAGTCAAATTATAGAATTAGAAAATAAGTTACCTAATGACACTCATATATTATTTGAAATACAGATTAATTATCTCAGTTCTAAATTAGATAAAGTAACTTACCAGTTAGAAAGTTTAGAGCCCCATCGGTTGAAGCGAGGTCTTGTAGATGGACTAGGATCTGTAGTTAAATCCTTAACAGGAAACTTAGATTACACCGATGCTATCAAATACAGTAATGCCATAAAAAATCTCAAGGATAACCAAGATAAAACTTCATCTCAAATTAACAATCATATTAGTCTTAGCAAGGAATGGATGACACACCATACGAGTATCATCTCAAATATCGTACAAAATCAGGTTAAAATTAACGATACCTTACACTTGCTTTTAGATACAGATGCTTATATTCAAAAGAGTTTAATAAAATATGCCAAACTAGCTCAGCTGCTTACTATTATTACAGATAACATAGATGACTTATCTCATGAGTTACAACGAATAGAAGATGTCATAGCGTTCACGCGTACCGCAAGTACACATCATTCAATGATAGGAGTAGACACGTTAAGAAAGATGCTAAATGAGCTCGAACATTTTTATAATAAAGACCAATTGTTAGACCTGGAACTCAGAGAGTACTATGATGTTATAAAAACAGGTTCATTTTATTCAGCTAGACAAATAGTAATAGTCTTTAAAGTACCAATAATATCACCTCATACTTACCAACTATATAAGCTCCCTATAGCACCCGATAGAGCTAATCGTGTCCTCATCCCACCTTATCCATTAGTAGCAACCAATGAGAACTTTTACGTGTACATTGAGGCTGAATGCCCGAGGTTCAATAGTCGATATCTTTGCCACGAGAAATTGAATCAACATCTAAGATCAGATCCAGACTGCATCCAGGAGCTCCTGCACCATCAACGGCTGGACGAGTCCTGCAAAACAACATTCGTGACTGTCTTAAAAGAAGACATCCAAAGGTTAGATGATCGCAGCTATATAGCAACATTTCCAGAGGCAACGAAAGTTCAACTCACCTGTGAACGCAACGACTATCAGATGCT
This sequence comes from Blastobasis lacticolella, assembly GCA_905147135.1. NCBI lineage: Eukaryota > Metazoa > Arthropoda > Insecta > Lepidoptera > Blastobasidae > Blastobasis > Blastobasis lacticolella. Next base: position 258,309 of record LR990044.1, read on the forward strand.
GAAAGGTAGCTATCTCATAACCATCCCATCTCAATGTTCAATACGGACGAGAGACTCTACCATCTATAACACCAACGACCAAGTTAAGGGACAACCTATGAAGATATTGAACATCTCCGATTACGTCATTACGAATAGAGCAACACCGGCTTCTGTAACACTCTCATCATTGAATCTCAACGACCTTCGAGTAATACAAGATAAGATCGCTTCCCAGACTGCAGTACATCTCAACGAGGTCCCGACAGATTCATTATATCATACTACCATACCATTTTATGTGGCTCTGTTTAGTGCACTTGCACTCGTTATTATCTTGCTATATAGAAAATACACGATGTGCTTCAAGAATAAACATATAGACCTGGAAATAACACCCGATCTTCCAGAACGTGTTCACACCTATGCAGCACCAGCACCTGCCAAGCCGACGCGACAGAACCCAGCAACATTTTTGCGATTCGCTCAAAAATAGTTGCTGCTCTTCGGGAGGGAGATGTTACGAGATCGCGTAGTAAGTAATACGCCAAGTTAGCAAACGCCACGAACAACAGTGCACACGGCCCTAAAAGCTGAGTTAGCGTTTGCACGAACTTCGCCCGCTCCAGTTGACGCGGCTGAAGTAAACCGCTGACACCGCGCCTCGTGCCTGCCCCGCAGCGGCCTACGTGACCGGACGACCACGGCACTTCGATACAGACATCGATCGGGTCAAGACTTAGATTTTATTGTTAATCGTAATTTTTCTATGTAATTCTAAAAATCAGAATTAAATATCTTTAAAGTAAATCGGTTTTTTTTGAACTCTCCGGCCGTGGCTAACGTAATTTTCTGTAGCCTAATGACTAAAATAAAGGTTTTACTAATAAAATACACTGTAGTTATAAGTAGGACATATACTAATGCTGACACGTGTAGACTAGCTGCCAACTGCTCATAACTGATTCTATCTCTTTTAGACACAATGCTAGGTGAGACAGCGTGCTTTTTGGCCGCGTCCACGAGTGAGTTCGAGCCCGCGACTAGTTGAACCTTAACGTGTATGTATATAAATAAATAAATTATTTTCTCTACAGAACTGCAACATGTGATACAATAATGCACACCAAGTAGGTTTGTAAAACAAACCTGTAACACAGATGTGGTACGACTGTACGAAGCTCGAATTAATATCAAAGAAAAAAAACATACTGCATAAATAAAATAAATGAATAATTATAATTGCATAAGTTGATAAAAAATGCTATGCAATAGCTTTACCGCGGCAGTCCCCGAGTGCCACACGTATTTTTATTTTTTCATGCCGAAATACAAAATTGAATCTGTTCGGCTCGAGGCGAGACGTTCAAAACTTGTATTGGGGACCCCTTTTTGAGTCACGAGTCGCAAATATCAAAATCAAACACTGAAAGAGTAGATTATTGATATTTATTGGTAGGTTCTATTCATTCTGGAGCTTGTATCCGATGGCGCCGACGATGCCCATCAGCAGAATCAGTGGAATCAGATAGCGCAGCGGGCTCCTGCGAACGACAACACTTCCTATAGATTTATTATCTTGGATCGATTTTTTGAGAAAATCTTAACGTTATGATTTCCTTTTCGTTATTAAATAATAGCAGACAATAAGACTCCATACTGCTAGACTTGAGTCTCCTCATGTTAATGGAGGGGACACTTGCGAACAGTAAGTCCCAAAAATTTAATGTCAAATTTTAAAAAGGGTTTGAAAATACCCCTTTACATTTGTCGTCAGTTTTGCCTTTGTAAACAAAATGAAATGATTGATATACCTACTATGAATACCTACAAAGTTTCATTGTTATCAAATTGGCCAGAAACATTTGTTTGTATGATAATTCCAGTTTCCGTCATTTTCGACATCATCATCACAGTTAAGTGCAGGACTAAGGGCCTATTTCAGGAGAGGTGAGGTTATTGCCATAATCTCCTCGCTTAGCAGACTGGTTGGAAATCGCAGTGACGCAAGTATAAAAAAACGCTGCTTCCCATTTTCCAGCCTACGGAGACTCTAGATCTTTTGCCTCAAAAACGTAAGTCGCTTGTACGACACCCACGAGTGTAAAGTGATTGGTGCTATTCTACTCTGCCTGTCACCACATGGTCATTTTCGCAATACAAAATGTTAATTTAATTTAATTGGTTAGTATCTATATATAAATCGAAGGTGATGAGCGACAGTTAAATAATTCTAATTCCTAAGGCGGGCTCTCTGCTTGTTTACCTCTATTAGCTCTTCAATTTCTAGCATTAACTGAAATATTTTATTAAAAAGCAACCATGGATATAAAAGCAACATTGGATTTGGAATCAAATATTTGCCTAAGTGAATATTCAAGTCTTATTAAACAAGACAATTCGCAAAACTGAGATGTAACCTCTTCTTGCTACGTTTTTTTTATACCTCTAAGGTGGCAAACAAGCTTACGGCCTGCCTGATGCTAAAGTGTCACCGCAGCCTATGGACGTCTGTAATATCGTAACATACTAACTTGGCGCATGGCTTGCCCTTTTTCCGTCTGCAAAAAAACGAAATATAAAATTAATAATAATGATACCTAATACTTTGGTTTCATGATAATCATACGTATGTTTTTAACCGTACATATTCTAATAAGATAGTTAAGTCGATCTCAATAAAACATTTTATATTTATAACTATACATTAAATTTAAAGTTTAAATTTTATATACTTATACGCTATTGATGTTCAACTGAGAATTAATTGCGATTCCTATACGATAGATTCAAATTGGGTACTTTAATGAAAAACTTTAATCAACGTCATAAACAAACCGAAATTGACTCTCAGTTGAATATGTATTGGTGTTGCCTTCTAAAATCTACCAAGAGACTACCGTTTTAGTTCACAATCGAGTTATAATCAGACTAGGAAATAGACTAGGAAACCATTGGTCTTTAATTGGTAGCAGACTACTAAAAACAGGCCAAACTCGCTACTTAGCCTTTAGACTAACAAGGTCTAGTGTCCTAAACAGTCTAGACTGAGAACAAATTGAGATTGGCCGCAGGTGTTGCGGGTATCAGTGAAGGAGTTGAAGTTATTGTATTCTAATAGTACTCTGTCGGATATCATACGGCCACGATTCCGTTGCCAATGTTTGGGTGCTAACACTGGTAAATATATGGCTTGGCATCTTAGCACAATCACAAAAGTACTCGCTAAAAGATTTCCATCAGAACTCGATAAGCTTATGAGCTGATATCACATAAATCCAGCCAAACGCTTGCTACAAACTTGACGTCCATCATTAATAAAATGGATATGATATTGGTGTTGTGCTACAATTTACATAGAAACATTATGACAACTACCTAAACATTGTAGAACTACCTTCCTACCTACCTACCTAATCAAATTTTTAAGATTTAGTAAGGAAATACGTTCAAATACTAACCGCGACCCGGTACTTGATCTGTAAACAAACAAGAAACATAATGATGTCACTCAAGAACTCGTTTACCCCAGAGGTTGTCGGTTTTCTGCAGATATAAGCAGCCCACTGCCACTTCAGCTTACAAATTCAGGTTTCATATTCTACCCCGAAGACATTAAGGATGACCCAGTAAACGATATGTCTAAATCTATGTAGCTACTTGTAAAAAATAATCTTGCCGTTAATGTCCTGGTTGTGCTCTCGCGCAATAGGGCCTGAATATGCAATGTTTTCCTTTACCGTAAGAGCATCGGTAGTGTTCAACTAATGCACATAACTCAGAAAAGAGTCATTGGTACATGGTGACACTGGGATTCGAACCCGTTACCTCTCGCTTACTTGTCGAACGCCATAACTTTCAGGCCACCGACGATCTATATAGCTACTGACATTGAGATTATTTGAAAGTGAGCTCACTTTGACTTGCCGTGCGGCGACGACGACCTGCGGCGTCTTGTTTCTTCGAATTTACAGGGGCACGGAGAGCTGCACCTGCACGTGCACGTTCCACTCTTTGAAATATCAGAATATAAGTGTTAGGATGGCCTGCGCTAGTTTAGTCACGAGCTGCGTAAGCCCCTGGGATACGTGGGAAATACGTGCCTAAACCTGCCGGTAGCTATCCCCAGGACGACCTAAGAAGCGATGGACAGACATCGCTGAGTTGGGTGCGAGAGCCAACTCGTACTACGCGATGAAGACTGCGCGAAAGTAGAGATGCGGACTCTGCCAGAAGCCCGTAAAAACGCTAAGATGATGATCATGAGTATTGGGTGGTCCATTTGCTCGTCCAGCCCCTTTAATCATCAACAACAGAACAGTTTGTACCCAACAGGACACTATGGTGGTGAAAACATTATTTATGTCAAACTTAAGGCGATGTCTACGATGGTTGCGCCACCTATCCATCACTGATTGTGTCCTACGAGATAGGTCCCTCACATACAGTTCAGTATAGGACTTGACCCTTCTACATACCTTACTGCAAGTCGGCATAGGTGGTCTTCGGTGGTTCGGTGCTAGTGAACAGTCGCATCGCAGGCGCCGACCGCGCGCCTCGCGGTCTCTACTCTACTCTGATACTCTACACTCATGCTACTGCATCATATTCACAAAAAATGGGTGATTAAAAAAGAGTTTTGATGGCACGGCATATATCTAAATTTAAGATTTTAATATTCCATTTTTTAGTTATTTTTATGGAAACGAAAACATGAATTTATATTAAAATCATGTTCAAATACTTATGTTGTGTCTATATAGGGATGAAAGTTCATAGATGTTGTGTCGGTCATTGACAGATTTCGACAGATTTTCAAAGACAATCCACAGATAAAGATTTTCCCAAATAATTTGGATGATATTGTGATGATTTTGATGTACAATGAGGAGTTTTCCAGTAGGTATTGTCAATTGGTTTCAAAAAGCATCAATAGATGGCGCTCCTACAATTTTGGTAATTTTTTACCAAAAGGTTCAACGAAATGTATTTTAATACAAACCTTCCATAATTGTATTACGTCCATTCTTGATCCTAGTGTCCATGAAACGAATTAACTCAGTCAAATTGATGTTTGTTTTGTTTGTAATAATTTTTTACAACCTCTAAAATGGTTGAAAACTATTAATAAATACAATGTTATCCAATACAACGCACCCAGTGTTTATATCCTGTTTGCTAAGAACCTATTTCAAGCGATTATCAATTACCAAAATTGACGTGACGCCATCTAGGGAGTGGTTAGGAATGCTTTAGATACCTATTGGAAAACTGCTCATTGCCCGCGGGCCTTAGTCGAGAACAACCGCTTGCCTATTTATTACGAGTTTTTCCAGTAATTCTCAAAGTTGTGGGATATGCAGACCGATACTATGTTCACTTGTGCAAGTTGCAACGCCAAACATACCGATGGGACACTCTGCAGTGTGTGTAAGAAGCACTACGATTTCCCGTGTTCAGGAATCACCGAAACTGGGTTTAGAAAGCTGGGTGAGAGGAAGAGCTCTTGGCGATGCCCCAAATGTAAAAGCAGCCCCTTGTCATCTCCGGCTCCACTATTGCCGGGTCAATTTGACAAACTTCAAGAACAGCTAAACAAAATTGTGGATCAGCTGTCACCCCTGAGCTTGATGGTGGAGGATGTGAAAGCTATTAAAGCGGACATAAACAGCCTAAGAGAGTCTCTTGATATGGCACATGAGCTAATTAGCAATTTCTCGGGTTCAATTAACGCTCTTGAGACTAGGGTTGTGAAGATAGAGAAGATAGCTTCTGAAGTCCCCACTCTCCAGGCACAGATTGAAAGACTTCACGAAGAGCTCCACGACAGAGACCAGTGGGCCCGTGCGAACAATGTGGAGATAAGGGGCATCCCTCAACATAAAAATGAAAATTTATACGACATCGCGCTTAAAATTGGTAAAATTGGCGACATAAACATCAAAAAGGAGGACATAAACTACATAGCGCGGATTCCGACTCGAGTACCTAATGTCGAGAAACCAATTATTATTTCGTTTATTAATCGGTACACGAAGGAGGAATACATATCTTCATGGCGCGAAGCGGAGAAGAAAACCCTCTCTATTATAGGATTTGCCTCAGAGGAAAAGTTCTACGTCAATGATCATTTGACTATGCGTAATAAAAACTTGTTAAGCAAAGCCAAGACCCAAGCGAAAGAAAATGGATTCAAATACATATGGGTAAAGCATTCGAAAATAATGGCTAGAAAATCAGACTCATCGCCGATATTTTTTATAAAAAACGGAAAAGACATTACAAAAATCGTTTAGTTAATTTAATTATTATAATTTTCTTGCATTTATATTTCTTTATCTTGTATTTATCACTTACAACTGCTTTGTATTTTTATGTTGATTCGCATAGTTTGGGAACCGCATGCATCGTACGATTCTATTGTCCGCTTCTATTTTGTGTGAATGGTGATGGGTCAGTCAGCCGGTTTACGCTGTTTACGCACGTAAGTACAACGCAATGTATGCAAATCGCACCCGCTTACCCGCTTGTAGTTATGCTCATTATTGCCTGCACTTGCTACAATACTAGGATATTTTACCGTAACTTACAACTACTATTTTTATTTAAACAAACATTTGAGACTACCGTACTGTGTGATTTTTATCGCAATTTTATTCTCGATTTGCCTTATTTGCTAGTTTTGACTATTTTAATATATTGTTATTCTAACCATACAGATCATTTTTATCTTAGAAATGTGTTAATTAACAATGTATTGCTTTATTTAGACCTGCTATGGACGGATTCCGCTTATTATCGCTTCTTGATTCGCTTGAGACTTTGTGTTGAATGTGTAAAATGACTAATTTTAACTTATATTATCAAAATACTCGTGGGCTGCGCACTAAGACTCACACTTTTAAACGCAATTTATGCCTATCCTCTTATGATATTGTTGCAATAACGGAGACGTGGCTGTTACCGGGTATCATGGATAACGAATTATTCGATGATAGGTATGTTGTCTGGCGACGTGATAGAAATTATGTGCTAACCAGGGAAAAATTTGGCGGGGGTGTTTTGTTGGCTGTGCGTCGGGAATATGAGGCCGTAGCTCGCCCCGACTGGCACTCGTCAGCCGAAGATATTTGGGTGACGGTCACCTTAAAAACGAATAATAATCACAACAAAAGCAAAATACATTTCTGTTCAATTTACCTTTGTAACGAAAGTTTAGGCAACTCATTTAACGTCCAGCTAAATAATTTCACAGAGAAATTGTCGGTGGCCGTTGATTCGTGTCCTAATGATGTATTTGTTATTATGGGAGATTTCAATTTGAGTAACATAGATTGGTCTCAGAGTCAGGATTTTCTTCAGCCAGTTGGAATCACAGGGAATAATCAGATAAATTTATTCGATACACTGTCGCAGTGTAATTTGAATCAATTTAATTTATGTCGGAATTTAAACAATAGGTTACTTGATTATGTGCTGAGTAATATAGAAGTATCAGTGACTCCATGTGATGATTCCTTAGTAACTGAGGATCTACATCACAAGTCTCTTCAGATCCTACTAACACTTTCGAATACTGAACCCCTCAAATAAAACTCCCGAATCAAATATTTTTATGAATCCGGTGATTACGATTGCATTAACTCAGAGTTAAACGCAATAAATTGGGACACGTATTTATATAATACCTCTCTCGATGACACTCTCAACTCTTTTTATCAAATTTTATATAATACTAGGGATAAATACATTCCTCATAAGTATGTCAGTAACAATAAATTTCCCCCGTGGTATAGTAGCTCACTAAAAAAATTACTTAAAGAAAAGCTCAAGTTTCTAAGAAAATATCGCACATATGGAAACTCGACTGATTATGCCACTTTTTCGCTATTGAGAAAGAGAGCAAAGGTATTGGAACATGAGTGTTATAACATTTATATGAAAAATATAGAAGATTCTATCATAAAAGCTCCTAAAATGTTTTGGTCTTATATTAAATCCAGAAACAAAAACTCGAATTCTATCCCTTCCACTGTGGTTTACGAGGGGTGTTCGGCCAGCTCTGGCGAAGCAGTCTGTAATCTTTTCGCGACTTACTTTCATTCTACCTTCCTCTCGTCGCCATCTCATCTTAACAGTAATTTGACTGGAGCAAGCCGCGATAGTTATGGTAACCAGCATCACAATTACTGTATAGGGGATATTGACATCGATCATAGCACAGTTTCCAAACTGCTGAGTTCTATTGATGTAACTAAAGGACCAGGACCTGATGATATTGTGCCTATTTTTATTGTTAAATGTGCAGATAGCTTAACTAGGCCCCTAACAATAATTTTCAGAAGGTCTATTAAGGAGGGTATAGTGCCATCAATCTGGAAGTCAGCATTTATTACTCCAATTCTCAAAAATGGAAACAAAAACAATGTGAAAAACTATAGGCCAATATCTAAACTATGTTTGTTTGCTAAAGTATTTGAAAGGTTAGTTTACTCGCAGGTATATTCCTCTCTTTCGTCCTTTTTCATCCCCGAACAACACGGATTTTTAAAGAAGCGCTCAACAACCTCCAACTTGTTGTCCTTCTACGATTACGCAACGGCATCTATGGAGGCTGGAGGTCAGGTGGATGCCATATTTACGGATTTTACGAAAGCGTTCGACCGTATTGACCATCAAATATTACTACAGAAACTATTAAGAGCAGGTATTCATGGTAATCTGTTCCGATGGTTTACCTCTTATATAGAAAATCGATCGCAAGCTGTGGTAATCAATGGGTTCTCTTCTGTGTGGAAGGACGTTCCTTCTGGAGTACCCCAGGGATCACTGCTGGGACCGCTTTTGTTCATTATTTTTATTAATGACGTTAGTTCATGTTTCATTCATTCATCTTTTTTGCTATATGCTGACGACATGAAAATTTTTAAGCGAATAAATACTGTTTTGGACTGTGATCTACTGCAGCAGGATCTTAACAGATTTGAGTATTATTGTTCAGCGAATAATTTACAATTAAACGTTTCTAAATGTTATTCAATAACTTTCACACGTAAGAGACTCAAAATTGCCCACAATTATCAGATTCAAGGGTTACCTTTAAAAATAGTTAACGAAATTCGTGACCTTGGTGTTATACATGATTCGAAATTACTATACGATAAACATATAGAATATATTTCCACCAAAGCTAACAAAGCTATGGGCTTTGTTGTGAAGTCCAGCTCACAGTTTAATAACATGAAACTGATCAAAATACTGTACTGTTCTTTTGTGCGTAGTACTGTCGAGTATTGTTCTCAAATCGGGAATCCATTATACAAAATTTACATTAATAGGTTAGAGTCTATACAGAGAAGGTTCATGAGATACCTTCAGTATAAGTGCGGGCAAAATGAAATAAACTATGAGTCGCGGTGTAAAAAGCAACATATTTTACCTCTGCAGGTTAGGCGGAACATTGCTGATATTGTCTACCTTGTTAACATAGCTCAGAGTCAAGTAGACTCTCCTCAACTTCTATCGAAGATAGATTTGCGAGTACCAAGTATGACCCTTAGACGAACTCCATTATTATCTGTGTCCCTAAGCTCTACAAACTATAGGCAAAACTCATTCTTCTGTCGTGCACCTTATTCATTGAATGAACTGCCTGACTGTACCCATCTTGATCTTTTTAATTCAAAATCAAATTCATTTAAGGTTGCACTCTCAAAAAATTGGTTTGATTCAGTTCCCTAACTATTATTTTATTATAAGCATCCAATTCATGGTTTCGTAATAATTTAGGCAAGTGTTTATTGTTTATTATATAGACTTTTATATGCGAAAACATGTAAATGGTCGATAGACTCTTTGTACTAATTCTATTTAGCTATTAAGTACTGTTTGTTTTCCGAAGAAAATAAAATAAATAAATAAAATATTTTATTCTGCCGCCGGTGGCTTCTTTTGGGCGCGTGTACTTGACTCCCCAACGCAGTCGCTTCTGCACTCTCTTAACGGGCTAACACCGCATCACACACTTCTGCCCCGTTGGACAACACGCTCCTTCCCTCCCACCTCTTTCTCTTCTTCTGCTCATATTTCTCATCCATTCACCTCACACCTCAATACCATGATTAATGCTCATTAAATGTCCGTGAAGTAGATCGGACCCACTCCTTTCTTCTGTCTTCCGCTCTAAGCCAGCAAGCATAATGCTGCGCTTTTGTGCGTACCTCTCGCATTACTACAAAATGTGGTCCCTAGTCTCCAAATCCCCCCGCAAGAGCACTCCGCAGAGTCATTCAGGCTAATCGCCTACAATGGCGCTCTAAATGCGCCATGACCAAACAGCATCTGTCAACATAATAATACTCCAACTACGAGGCCCCCAGTCTACGGCGGACGCAAAGAAACAATCCTGAAATCGGGCTACGACACATTTATACATAACGTCACATCTTTTACACGTAGCGATAGCAGAGACCACATTTATTCACTTTCGGTCCTGACAAATCCACAACGGAAGCAACACCACCTCCCATGATTACCAGACAGTGTTCGCCATCGAGCTGGAAGAGAACGCTCACGGGGCGGGGACGTGATTGTCTCGTTGAGAAGCTTAGCGCCATCGTATCGCTCTTCTACTAGGAGAGCGCTTTTAGATTTACTGAAAGTGATTTCATACCAAAACCTTAATAAAATATTTTTGGTGTTTCATGTCTTTACGTACGGGACTGATATCTGACTCGCACAACCTGTCAGGAATAAGCTGATTCTCCAGAGCCTGTCTGTCGCAGGGGGACCGCGAGCAGAAGAGGTTAAAAGAAATAGTCAATCTGTTTAATATGATCATCATTTACGAAGTCCTCCTGATCGAGCTCATAAACTTCCCCCATATCGGCACATTATGATTTTTCCAAGTGCGACCGTTCATCCATAGGTTTTTTGAGCTATGTATCTCCATCGATAATAGTAACACAAAGTTTCTGATGATGATAGCGTGTTCTGGCTTTTTCACTTCATGCACGAGCAACACTACTTACAACACGAACTCCGCCGCGTGCGTGGCGGGCCTGGTCGAGCGCGCCGCACACGCTGTACCACCGCGTACGCCGCGCACGTCGTGCACACCGCACTCTTCGTACTCGCCACGCTCGCCACTTATACAACATCGTTTTTAATGTGGTCCAATAAATAATTTGTATTGTTTTTAATAACATCCTGAAAGACCTGTACGCACTAGGAATCCTCGATTGGCAGAAGACGCGCAGGACAGGAAGAGGTGGCGATGTCTGGTGTCGGAGGCAAGATCCACTTGGGTCGCTGAGCCAGCGCAGTAAGTAAGTAAGTTTTTAATAATTATATTAACGCTCCTACCTACCTAAATAAATATAATTTATTACTAATAAATTATAATTATTTAGGTAGGTAGGAGCGTCGGTGTAAGTATCCGACTTAAGGTAAAGTATCTGACTCGTAAACCAGAGGTACCGGGTTCGAATACCACTGTGACCATGTACCAATGACTCTATCTGCTATCATAACCCGGTCAATAACGGTCTACGAGTTACACAACAAGTAATCGTCACAGATCCGAACAACTGTTTACGGTGTCATCTCTACAAAAACAACAAAATAAAATAAAATAAAAATAAACATTATTTCTACTGCCCAATATCAAAACTAAATCAGAAGTTTAATAATAAGAAGCTCTCACGTCTATTTGATACGCCAGTTATAGGTAACAATAGTCCATTTGTTGCCACACCAAAACTAAACAAGCAATAATCATCGTTATCGATTTTAACTGTTCGAACGAGTATACTCTATCTAGACTTTACGTTACGTTTAAGCTCCCATTTTGAAACCATTTCACAATGTTTGTAATAACGAAGGCATCCCATATCAAGCCGCCTTCTAAAAAAATTACAAAATAAAATTTGCTATCTACAGCCACAATATCCGAGACTTTCGGGGCTCTTAGCCCAATGAGTCACACACATGACTCCCGGGTCACTCCAAGTCAGCCAAATAAATCTGGATGTTTGACCTCAACAACAATTCAGGTACTTAAAAACTTGTACTGGCAGAAGGATATGAAATCTCACCATTGCTTACACTGTCTCATCTTACTGGCACAACAACAGAACTCAAAATAGTTACTTTATATCAGTAATCAAGGAAATTTCAGTACTCGAAGCTAAAAATAATTTATAAAACCGGCTATTTAACTATCACCAAAATATCTGGACTTTCTCATCATCGTTATCGTTCAACACTTTCTCACAAAGCTTAAAACAACTACTTGCTATTAGCCACGCTCCCATAGCCTCCATCAGGCCGGTAAGCAACCATAAAACTCTCCCATAGGCTCCATTAGCCCACCATCACTGATAAAACACGATCACCTTCATCCGATGATGCAACAAATTTTGAGAAAACAAAACGATCACATAAATCTCATAAAAACCTCGGCTCGATAGTCGTCACGTATTGGGTTAGCGTCTTAGATTGATCCGTCTAACAAAGTCTTTATCCAGGTCAAACTAAGTCACATTGACTTAGTACACATGGTTTTCGGTCGAACTAAGTCACAGGTTTATCTTTAGTTACTCAAAACATAATTCGAAATTATCTACCGTCAATCAGTTCACTTACTCGTGTTTACTTTTTTTTTTTCGTTAAATAACTTGATACTAATATAAAATTACGTTACTAACCAAACTACCTTTTTTTTTTGTAGTATTAAAAGAAACGTATATCGGTGATCCCATTTTTACCGCGGATATCTTATCTCTCTATTCTACAACATTGGGAAACTACGACCACAATAACAAACATTATACTGAAATATGGAAAATTTCGTTCGAATTTCTCCTGTTAAATGTAAACAAACACGCTAATAATTTTTCTCTTTTTTTTTCTCTCGATACATGTTTGCACCCTCCCGCTCGCATAGAAATCGCGGAGATCGCGGGGTCGTTATTGAATTTGCACATTCGAAGCCTATGTGAAGCCTATCCTATCTCTAAGACAACATCCTAAAGTACACCAGCTAATTGTTCCACAAACTCACTGCTACGGCATCCCTGCCACACTGTTATTATCAAATATTTACTAAATCAGCAATCTGGAACGACTTATGGTGACGGGAAAAGTCGAAGGCAAGAGACCCAGAGGCCGAAGTCCGAAGAGATGGGTGGACCAAATATCCGAACGATTTATCGAAACCGATGGAGACATGCAGTTTACTGAAGATGTCAGGATCCTCAGCAGTGAGGCAACGATCAAGAAGAAGAAGTCAGTCAGCAGCAGCACCACCATAACTATGCTTACGTACTCAATTTATAAAAATAATAGCACTATGCTTTCCAAGTATTTCTTATTCTTGTTTTCTGATAACTGACGTGATGTTGGTAATACGTAAAATCAAAGCGCACCATGTTTTAAGATGGTAAAATAATCTTAGATTAAATAACACCTTTTTTACTATAAACACTGTTTGACATTGGGACGGATTTAACATAATTCTTACTATTTTTGTGGAGTGATTTTTTTCTTAGTAACTTTCTATCAGACAGCCTACATTAATTGACATAGGTACCCGCAAAAGCTAACATTTTTAAACTTAGCAGTAGTTTTTGACATTTTTACCAACAAATTGTAACACTGACGTAACTGACGTTGTTTATGTTTTGTTTACATTCTTTCTATTTGTAGTTTCACTAAAGATACAAATAAACCTGCCATTCTCTCTACTAAGGGTATCAATAGTGTTTCTGTCAGAATACTTTTCTTAATTGTCAAAGTAAATAACTCCTAAAATCCGCTAGGGAGCCTCTTCAGCACAGGTTTTTACTAAATAATAATTATGTATAGGACTCACCAGATAGAGAGGAACTGTTAATATCACATCATTTCTCAGTCATGTACACTTGCAGATTGTCTACCATCGTCGTCCCATGTTGAAACAATCACGTTGAGGCTACCAGTCCAGCGTTGCATTCCAATGTTGTTCTCGTAGATGAAGCGAACCGTTGTGCACCATTGTTATGCAATAGAAGAAAATAATTGTATTAGTAAAACAAAAATAAAAAATTAATATACACCGTTTTTAATTGTTTGATTTTATTTAATCTGCAGAAATCTAAGCAATTAATTTACTTGTGGTGTCAAACCACACTGCTAAATGAATCTAAATGTAAGCGTTTACTTTAAAGTCATTGAATAAACTTTAGCTGGCTAATTTAGAACTACGCAAATTATATAACTAACTCAATTTTATATTTTAAAAGGAAAATATTTTACATGAGTAATCTAAATTAAATTTAACAAAAACAAAGAAGCCATACCAAAGTGCCGTCCATAGTAAGTTTCACTAGATTTTTAATAATGTTGTCGATATCCCAGTGGTGCTCTCGAAGGCCCGGGGTCTGCCTTGACCATGACCCATTTGGTACAGATGATCTGCTGTTTACTTTATGAATCCCCCAATCTTTCTGACGAAGTCTTTGTCTTATATCTCGGGGTGTTTGGACTCTTGGCTGCGCTTTGAACATGTTAAATCATTTTACATTTGAATGTAGGCAACTCAACTGGATCGAGTAATCACCTTTCTTTTATTATTACGCTTTCACGTAGCGTATCTGCATTTTCTTTGTTGCTTTTCATCATACCATCTCTTGGGCGTTGCGTTCGTCATCACCGCTTCTGATGTCGTCGCGTGAAGGAAAGGGGTGTATCAGGATCATTGTCATCAGGGTGGTGATATCAGTATTAGGTCGTATTCGTCCAGATAAATTAAAGAAAAGGTTCACATTTACTCCACTGTATTTATTCCATTTCATTTTTGCACATCACTTATAATTTCACTAGAATTCAGAGCGGTATTACAAATGTAGGCAGTTGAGGTAATTTACTTTCTCATTTCAAAGGTGATTTTAAAATTACTTTATTTTTAAACGTAAATAACACTTTCTATTAACGAACTTCAAACGTAAACAAACGAAATGTGGAGACAGTTTCAAGACGCGTCACTCCTCGGCGGCGGTCGCGCCAAGAATGGCCGCCACTCGGCCCGAGTCGTGCCGTCGAGACTCTGTCAGCACGCCCCACCAGAGGGCGCACTCCCACTTCCGTTTTCATCGTCATGAGTCCGTACTATTGACTACATGAGTCCATACTATTGACCGTGATCCGTCATATATATAAAATGCTTGTGTGGGTACGTGTGTGACCGGTTTTCTTTATCACCACCAATTCAAATCAACACCCCATTGGGGTGGTAGACACCCCTTGGGTCCTAGAAGGAAGTAAGGGAGTTTGGGCGCGGTGGGTGGAAGTGGGTGGTTGTGGGAGGCAAAAATGTAATATAAGATATATATCTGTCCTTTTCTAACTCATAAGAAAGTTCGGGAAAGTTCTAAAAATTTCTAGAATGATCTAGAAAGTACTGAAATTAATAATCTGTCCTTTTTTAACTCATTAGAACTTCGAGAAAGTTCTGAAAATTTCTAGAATGATCTAGAAAGTACTGAAATTAATAATCTGTCCTTTTCTAACTCATTAGAACTTCGGGAAAGTTCTGAAAATTTCTAGAATGATCTAGAAAGTACTGAAATTAATAAAATAGGTTATTATCATTCTGGAACGTTCCAGAAAGTTCGGTGTATATTTTAACCCGTGCAACGCCGGGTTTCGCAGCTAGTATTTTATAAAATTATATTGTCAAGACCGGAAGCTTACAGTTCAAAAATATGGGAAATTAGCGTCATGAACTAAATTTATAATTTTTTCATGCCATAATACAAAATTGAAAACTGTTCGGCTCGAATCGAGACGTTAAAAACTTTTATTGGGGCCCCTTTTTGAGTCACGAGTCGCAAATATCGAAATAAAACACCGAAAGAGTAGATTATTGATATTTATTGGTAGGTTCTATTTATTCTGGAGCTTGTATCCGATGGCGCCGACGATGCCCATCAGCAGAATCAGTGGAATCAGATAACGCAGCGGGCTCCTGCGAACGACAAAACTTCCTATAGTAATTTTGCATAATTTAAAAAAAAAAAAAAACATTATTATACATTATATATTTCCTTTTCATACATACATACATACATAGCGCTCACGCCTGTGTTTTTCAGGTGGGGTAGGCAGAGACTATGGACCGCCACTTTCTCTGTCCTGACACTACTCCCTAGCCTCGCCTATATCCACAACTATTTCCTTTGCGTTTTTTAGAAAATAACAGGCAATATGACCATACTGCTAGACTTGAGTCTCCTCATGTTAGTGGAGGGGACACTTGTGAACAGTAAGTCCCTAAAATTTAATGTCTCAAGTTTTGATAAGGGTTTGAAAATAACCCTTTATATTTGTCGTCAGTTTTGCCTCTGTAAACAGATATAATTTTATGAAAGGGGTGGTTATCAAAATCAAATGGTATGTAAGTATGCACCAGTTAGCTAATGTAGTCTGTTTATACCTACAAAGTTTCATCGTAATCAGATTAGCCCTTTCCAGGAAGATAAAACATTCTCTAGTATGAAAATTCAAATTTCCGTCATTTTCGCCATACAAAACGCTAATTTCATCATTCATTCATAGGTCATTGTTAAGGACCTATATATAAATCGAAGGTGATAAGCGACAGTTAAATATTCTTATTTTTAAGGCAGGCTGCTTGTTTACATGTATTCGCTCTAAGATTGCTAGCATAAACTGATATGTTTCATTAAGAAGCAACCATGGATATAGAAGCAACATTGGATTTGGAAGCAATTATTTGCCTAAGTAAAAATTGAAGTTTTGTTCAACAAGACAATTCACAAAACTGAAATGTAACGTCTTCTTGCTACGTTTTTTTTATACCTCTAAGGTGACAAACAAGCTTACGGCCTGCCTGGTGCTAAGGTGTCACTACAGTCTACGGACGTCTGTAATATCGTAACATACTAACTTGGCGCATGGCTTGCCCCTTTTCCGTCTGCAAGAAAACAAAATATAATATTAATACTAACGATACTTAATACTTTGGTTTCATGGTAATCATACCTATGTATTTAACTGTACCTGGAAAGTGCATAATTTAATAAGATAGTTAAGTCGATCTCAATAAAAACATTCTTATATAACTCGGCATTAAATTATAAGTTTTAATTGTATGTAACATAAGCAACAGAATCTCAGTTGAACATCTAGATGATCAACTGAGATTCAATTGCGAATCCTGTACGATGGAGACAAATCGGTAAAGACTTTTATAATCAAACATAAATTGACTATAAACTGGTTGTTGTTGTCTTCGAAAATCTACCAAGAGACTGCCGTTTTAGTTCACAATCGAGCTATGATCAGAATAGGAAATAGACCAAGGCCAGTTCAATGGAAAACCATTGATTTTAAATTAATAGCAACATACTGAAAAGGGGTCAAACTTGTTACTGAGCCTTGTGTCTTAAACAGTCCAGACTGAGAACCAATCGAGATTGGGCGCAAGTGTTGCGGGTATAATTTCTTCAGGTGATGTACTTGATCACACTCTATTATCTTACTAATCCGACTATCCTACAATTATATATAAATGCGAAAGTTTGCAAGGTTTGATACTCCTTCACGCAAAAACTACTGAACAGAACTACCTATTAAAACGCACGCACAAACAAACACACACGCAAAAACTACCAGAATAGCACATAGGCAACAATTTATATCGATATTCAACATAGGTCACGCGGGAACGGGTCTGGAACCTTATAACCGAATTTTACGCGGACGAAGTCGCGGTAAAAAGCTAGTAGTATTATAAATGCGAAAGTTTGTAAGGATTGATGTTTGAATGTTTATTATTACATTTTGACGCAATTTGGCAGCAATGGCACATATGCTGTATTTGCCCCAATATTCATCGTGGTTCCCACGGGAACAGGTCTTTATTTTTAATTTTATTTTCAAGGCATTTGCTAGTCCGTAAAGAAGTAAGTAATGTCTCACTTCGGGCGCGGCTTGACGAGTCGATCCTCCGGGTTGACCTCCACCAGTACCGGCTGCTGCGTCCCGGCCGCCGCCGCGGGGACGTTCGACAGCGACCGCTTGCGGCTGGAGACACGGGAGGGGAACTCATTATACGAACTCATCCTCATTACTCAGTGGTGTACACAAGAAGATTCGAAACAACATTTCGTAAATGTTCAGGAGCTACGATGTCACAGACAGACAGAGCCTTTTTTCGGTGGCGGGTTAAAAATAATATTTATTTATTATCGACCGATATCATAATATCAGTCGCCTTTACTCTGTCAGGCAAAGTCACATCACACATAAACAGCATAACAGACCACTGCTCGACTTGAACCTTCTCCACATTAGTAAAGGGGTTTGCGGCAATCTCCACGCTTATCAGGCGGATTTCAGATAGCAGTGTTTTAATCTCAAAAAACGCTGCTGCCGATTTTCTTCTGGCCATGGAGGTCCTACCTGGTTAGTCTCTGACATTAGTCGCCTTGTACGACACCCGTAAGTCAAAGAAATTGGTGCTACACAAAGATTTTTACCTATACATTACGCTAAATTTGCTGTCGGACACCATACAGTAAATTCAGGCAGCATTCCGCTGAGGAGAACTCTACTACTACAATTTCACTATTTACATATTCTAAAACAAAGTCCCACGCCGCGTCTGTGTGTCTGTCTGTTCGCAATAAACTCAAAAGCTACTAAATGAATTTTCATGCGGTTTTCACTGTCATTTAGAGAAATTCTTACCAAAAGTTTGTAAGAATTTACAAACCCGGGCGGGTCGCTTGTACCTATAACCAGACGGACAACGAAGTGATCCTAGCCGACAGTTCCATTGTTACACAAAAGGTTCGCAAAACAAAAAAAAAGCCGATACCTTATACTGTTGCGAGGGCTACCGCTGAGGGTCTGAATGCTCTTGGGGGTGGGGCAGGATGCGGCGGGGCGCGGGGGCGGTGCGGGCGGGGTCGCCGGCGGCTGTCTGAATCATCATCAGGGATAAGTCGAATAAGCCTCACTAGATGTATCAGAGGTAGGGTATAGCAAGGTATCCAGTACCATGGCTTTGGTTGTGGAGTACCAAAATGTCTATTACCTGCCACAGCAAGTGTCCCTCAATGTTTTAGCGGAGGTTTAGGGTCAGCAATTCATTGGTGATACCTCGGGCGTTCTTAATGTATTTTCCATCGGGTGGCCCGCTTGTCTATTTGTATACCGTTTGGCATAAGAAACCGGCCAAGACGTGGCATGCCA
This sequence comes from Blastobasis lacticolella, assembly GCA_905147135.1. Classification (NCBI taxonomy): domain Eukaryota; kingdom Metazoa; phylum Arthropoda; class Insecta; order Lepidoptera; family Blastobasidae; genus Blastobasis; species Blastobasis lacticolella. Next base: position 277,548 of record LR990044.1, read on the forward strand.
TGTGCAGTGTAGGATTCCGTAATTGTTTGTCATAGATGCAAAAGAGTTACGGTTTAGCAGTTAAGAGGGCACAGCCTAGTTCTTTATCAATAAATTCTGGCGCTTGAAGGTCTGGCTAGGAAGGAAAGTATGTCCCACTATTACCCTATACACCACCGGTGACGCAAGGAAATAACTACACGTAGGTACTCATACAAATCGGGCGGATCGGTGCAGCAGTAGGGCTTCCGGCGCGGGCGCCGCGACGCCTGCGACGAGCCCGACGACGCCGACGCCGACGCCTTCGGGTCCATGCGGGGGTCGGTCCTCACACCGTTACACACTGCCAACAGCCTCCACACCGCCACCCCAGGGCACCACACTCACTATATTACGCATTTTTGTGTATGAAATAGGCAATACTAAAAACACGGGGGTTCTATCATTATTAAGGGTTACTGTATTATCTTTTACGAAAACTAAGAATACAGAACAAAGAACATTGTTTGTTCTGTATTCTTAGCTCGGTGGCAGACGAAAAAGTTTTCGTCAAGTGACACGATATTTGAGTGACACGATGTGTATGTGACGGTGTGCATGCAGGTAACATAAATAAGATTGTGTCTGATACCAAGGAAGTGGCATATCATCATCATTACAGTCCATAACAGTCCACTGCAAGACTGAGGGCCTCTCGAACGAACGGGGTGGTTATTGCCACAATCTCCATGCTTGGTAAGCGGGTTGGAGATCGCAGTGTTATAAATATAACAATGGCAAATGCCCATTTTCAAGTCTACGGAGACTACATTTTTTGCCTCGAAAACATGAGTTCTTTCGTACGTCACCCCATGGATAGGCGTTGGTGCAATTGTACTCTGCCGGACACTACACGGCCAAGCGTGTTAAAAGTGGCATATAATGTGGTTCAATTTGCATTGCATATTCATCTTTTTCTTACACTGGGCCAAAAGCGGTTCACCTAAAAAGCATAATATGTGGTACCAGTTCCGGTGTAGTGATTTAGATTTCCAACCAATCATGAACAAAGTTTTTAGTACTTATGATATCAAAATAATGAACCTACCAAAGTAAGTTATTATCCATATATTTCCAGCACGTAGAATGAAGGGGCTGCGTAGACTACATCTGGCATTTGGGTTTGCATTCGCAAACCTTTTTATTGGTACAGTCGCCATCAGCAGGAGCACAGGGGTCGGCGTCGCCACTGCTTTTGACCGGCTCGCTGCCATCGCCGGGGCTGCCACCGCTGGGGCTGCCACCGTCGCCGCCATTAGGGCCGCCCTCGTCGGTCTTCTTGTAGCCCCCCACGGCGCAAATATGCTTGCCATCGGTTGCGTAACCACCGACGGCGCAGATGCCACTACAGTCGTTCTTCTTGATGTCAAGGGAGGCACAGTCCTCGTTGCTGGGAGCTCGGACATCGCCCGCGGCGGCTGCGCCGGCTTTGCCGCTGACAGCAATGTCAGTTTTGGCCTGGCCGGTGGCTTTGCCATCGACCGCGACGCTGCCCTTGGCCTTGCCACCAGCTGAGCCCCCGGCCGAGCCGCCACCCAACCAGCTGCCACTAGCCGCACCACTGGCCGCGCCGCTTGCACTACCTCGGACCGTAACGCTGCTCTTCTTTTCTTCCTTCTTTCCATCTTCCTTCCATAGTTGTTCTAAAAACTTATCTTTATCAATCAGGTGCCATGCGAGCACCCCCGCGCCCGCAGCCAGCCCTATCAGGATCCACTTCCAGTTTCTGCAGAAACAACCGTGACGGTGTAACACTTTTTTTTGCAAGAACAGGTGCTAACTATACTAAAATGCATATAAATAGAATATTATCTATTTTGTCGCTGAAATATATATATTTTTCGATGACAATTAACTCTTTCTGTTGTGGGTAATGCTTTTGGAACCCACGAAATTGGGAAAGATAGTAAAGGGTTCAGGAGAGTTTAATGATTGATGATGGAAAAAAACCTTTTTCTTTTTAATTCAAAAATACCACTTCCACAGTTTGCAGCAAATAAAATAAATCGTAAATAAATTCAGACACAGTTACCACTCCGCATCAGATGAGCTATTTTCTCATTTGCTATTTACTAAACAGTATAAAAAATATATTAAAGTATTAGGTACCTTCGTAACCAACTCGCAAACCTTAGGGAAGGAAAAATTTAAAATAAATAAAAATTCGTTTATTTTAAACGCCCAAAAAAGAATAGAAATAATAGTTACCATCCCGAACCGCCATCATCTGTGCCAACGCCGATTCCACATTTGCAATTTTGGCTGTCTAAGTCTGCACTTATCACTCTTTGAACAGATAAACTTTATTTAGGGTAACGGTGCTATCTATGGACCAGTGTAAGTGTTTCTATCGAACTGTGGCCCTAGCACAAGTGTGTCCGCGTCAAAGCTCGCGCCGCGAGAGAGCGTTTGTCTCTTTCTCTCAATACTAAGACAAAAGCATTAGTACCTATGTCGCGCTTTTTATCGCTTATCGCGCGCGAGAACAACTTGTGCTAGGCCTACTGGTTCAATCATAGCGACTCAAATTTAAAAATCTTTGTCTAGTACGACGTGGATCGATACCTTACATATGGAAAGCAAGAAGTATTAAGCAAAAGATGTATCTTGGGGTATGGGAGCAGCACTAGCGAGGATGAAACAGTACCCTGCGCCAGATGGAAGCCAGGTGAAATCTGACATAAGAGCACTTTCGCTCGCGAATAGATGCAAATTTAAGGGCCATAGTTCCCTCCCATGCTACTCCCAAACTCCCATACTTAAGGCTACGGCCGTACTATTTGGTGGCTTGCTTACAGCCTAGAACCAAGGTACGCTCCTTCAGGTAGCTAGTAGCAAGGCCCTAAAAGCGCATACTTCTAGGTGCTAGGCAAGCCACCTAGTGCAGCCGAACCTAAGCGTTCAATCTGTATTTAAAATTGCTCAGTAATCATGTATTTGCCTTAATGTTAGCGTTAGTTAACCAAACTATAAATGTCGTAGGTAAATACGAACTTCGGAGGGGGGTAGTCCCGTCTTGTGTATAGATTATGGGGCTTTCTCTTTATCAGCGAACGGGATCCTGAAGAGTGTCTGCGAACATCAAAATCGTGCCTTTATCATCGGATGATAGACCCTATGAAATCCGCAATCAGCAATGCAGTATCTATGACGTAGGCCAACCGTCGAATTGAGCAGATAGAGATCTTCCTGGATATATCGTTTTGCCTGAGTCTTGCAGTTTTGTCCCGAGTTAACGAAGCTCATCGGCGCTTTGGCACAAACAAACCTAACCGTACCGTGAACTGAAACTAAAAATACTAACGATCGGCTCAATTTGACGATTGACCAACGACATATTTTTACGGGATCGACAACACACCTTCCCCTGGTATTGAGAACGTCCAAGAGCAACGGTAACTACTTACCATTAGACAAGTCGTACGCTTGGAAGAGCGTCGGTGGCCCGGCGGTTGAGTATCCGACTCTTAAGCGAGAGGTAACGGGTACGAATCCCGCTGCGGCCATGTACCAATGACTCTTTTCTGAGTTATGTACATCGTACATGTTGAATTCTAACCGATGCTATTACGGTGAGGGAAAACATCGTGATGAAACCTGTAAATTCAGGCAACTGAATTTGTAGCAATTATCCAATCAGGTCAGGTTCCTCTGGTACCAGGGTCACGGAGGTCAGATGGTAGTCGTTCCACTGAAATTACCTGATCGCCAAATACTAGATCATGGTCAAGGGGGACCCCGGGCCCTCATCCTCGAGAGCACAACCGGGACATTAACGCTAAGATGATATTTTTTTATTTATAAAGAAATTAATGTCCTCGTAAAATTGTGTCCTCGTTGCATACAATAAGTGCCAAAATTAATCAGATTTTGGGATATGAAGAAATAGCTCGCCGAGCTTACATTGATTTGATGATATGAGGACATTTCCCGCGTTTCGTGGTCGATGCCAAGCAGCACTTCGAACAGATCATGTCGACTTGACGTTTGAGGCTCTCTTCGGCGTGGCGTTTCTCCGTCCTGGTGGTACCCGGCTTGGAGCACCTCCTCTCGCACTCCTCCTGCCTGGCACATAGCGCCTTGGCATACCTCGCCTTGTCACAGGGCTGGGTACTTTCCACCTTTTTGGCACATATCGCCTTGGCACGCCTCTCCTTGCCACAGACGATCGTACAGTCTCGTGCGGACATCCTCAATGGCTCATGCGAGCCACAGTTGCACCATGAGCTTCAAGATTTCCAGATATTGTGAAAGGCATTGTGGTTACTGATTACACGGTCAATTATTGTATATACTACTAACGGATACACATATTATTGGACTAAATATCCAGCGAGTTACATCAAAACGATCAATTCAATTCAATGTAATTTAGTGAGTTGAATTGATCGCTGATGAATGGTTGATGAATGATTATTGGTTTGAAATAAACATTATGATATAATTTACGCCAGTGCCATGTCCGTACACACCTAGGACTAATAAGTAATGATACTTGGTCCGCTTTAGAATCTCCACGCCTCATAGAGAAAAAAAAATATCTCTGTGCCACGCCTATATAAATATATTTTTTTCTCTATTAGAATCTCCTCCGATTGAAGAACATCTTACAATCCAACTAAATCAATCAATGAAAATGGCGAGGAAAGTTATAGAATAATGAAATAATGGCAATAGGCAACGAAAATGATACACTTGTACATAAATGCACTGCTATGGGATGTGGGGCGCTACCACCGTCCTCACCCTTGGACCCAAGCCAATCTCACCTGTTCGTGATCCATCTGCTGACAGCCGGACGAAACTCTGGTGTACCGTTGTGCGAACAGATGGTCGCCTCACTACACGTAAAAGTGAACACCACAATTTTTAATGGAAGTATATAGACCCTGGTAGAAGCCGGGATTGACCACCTAGCTAGGATTATTTTAATTTTACTAGCAATTTATAAAAGACCTCAACGGGGGCCTAGCTCGTTGAACTCTTTTGTATGAAACTCAATATTTCCTTAATACCTTTCAAAGACATTAATTATAGTTGAAATTCCACAAATGTAAAGATTTTATGACCTTCAATGTTTTAAAAAATTAATCAAATGCAGCACCCTCTAGAATGGAATAGAAAAGAAAGAAATATCCTTTCGGAGCATAAAGTACAATAGGCAAAAAGTAGCAACAACGAAAAAAAAATTGCCCCGTCTTTTCATATCTATAGGGAGGTGCCCAAAACTGAACTATTCAGCGTTCCATTTAAAAAAATGAACCCTTATTACAGTTTCGCCTTTCCTAAACACACTGCTTAAATTTTTTGCAATGAATTTGCGGATTGGCTAATCTGAGAATTTGACATTTATTGCACTGGGCCATTAGTGAATTGGACATTATGCACCTAAAAGATTTTAATTCGGCCAGATTATACAGTCAAAATTCCGTGTGGTGTCCGGCAGAGCAGGATCGCACCAACGCCTCGTAAAAGGTTAGATCAGAAAATGGGAAGGAGAGTTTTCTGTGGTATGTTTAAAACACTGCGATCTCTATCCCGCCTGCTAAACGTGGAGATTATGGCAAAATCCTCCACTGAGGCGTCCAGCAATGGACTGTTATGGGTTGCTGTAATGTGTGATACAGCCAAAAGATGCACAAAAGTATTGTAACAAAACACGACTTTGAATTACACTTGGTATGATTTATTTAGACATTGGTTTATGTTATTAGTTCACTGGTTATTTCTTCAACTTTTCTCTGTAGAAGTAGTAGATCAACCCAGCCGCCAGCGCCAGCATTAGCAGCCTCCACCTGCGCGGGGGTTGAATGGTTATATGATTATATGTGTATTATATTATATAACCGTTGCCATGGCAACGTCTCCGTGTACAGTAACCAGTGGAGAATCACCGCGTATTTAGCATCAAGCTTTTATTGAACTTGCAATATTTGTATATATGTATGTGTGTAAGTTCGGGGCAAAACTTGCAAGCCTAATTTGACCTGCTTCCCGGCGTTCCATTGAGCTGAAATTTGATATACCCATTTATCTTGGAGGTCAATATATTAATATGGTAGGTACCATGGAGCTGGTTTTATGAAAGGTGGTCATATGATGATAATGAACACACTAGGAAAACCCCATCGTGTTTGGGCTCTTTGGTATGGTGTAAATGATTACTGTACTCTTGTACGTTCAAGGTCTGACGATGATGACGGAAGTTGGCCGTAGGAAGGAACTACTGAACGCAACAAGATACCTCCACAGTGTTTGGGCTTTTTGGAACGGACTTTATGAGTACTTTCACCGCGCGATGTAACTAACTGTACACATACTAGAATCATATCGTAGAAATAAATTTTATAGATTCGTAATAGATAAATTGGCATATCCTCTCTATTTCTTGGCGGTCAGTTCGGACAGGGTGTACGTTCCCGCTAGTTGCAAGAAAATATAGAAAAACGTATAATTACCATCCTCCAGATCTAGAAAGAAAAAAGCATTGAATTAAAATATTATAATGATTAAAGATATTCGTCGGATCGAGTATTCAGTGTCACTCTAAGATTGTCATTCTCACAGTAAGCAATGAAAGAGGAATTTTCTCCATAATTCAATTTGGGAATTATGCTTCGGTCTGCGCCGTCTGGTTAGGTTAACCTGTTCACCACACATGCCTACAACAATTGCCGATCTGCCGCTTCAAGTCGGCCGTCGCGGCAGAGTGCTGCCGTCGCCTGTCAACTATGGCGAGCCTCGAAATTTCACCAAACACGTGAAGGTTTGAAAGAACATTTCTTGTTCGTACGATGTGGAATGAGATTCCAGCCACAGTATTTCCTTTGGACTATGACATGGGATCGTTCAAGAGGTATATAAGTGATCTCTTTAGAGGCAGGCAACATATTGGTAGCGCCCTTGGTGTTGCTGATATCCATAGGCGGCGATGACCACTTTTTATCTGGTGGCCCGCTTGCTTGTTTCTCTACCGTTTAACATAAAAAAACGAGGGTGAGGCGCCGCTTAGGGACAATCGCGCCCTCCGCGTTGCATTGTCAAATACGGTCACTCATCAATCATCGGAGATCCAGTAGTCTATTTGTATGGAGATACAGCAGCGGCATTTAGGTTTGGAAGAAGGGGATGGAACGATATTGAAACCTTCAAGAATCGCCTACACCTGCTCAAAGGACGGCAACTCGGGATCGGGACGGACTCCCTGGGTGTTATAGGTGTATTGGTGGCAGTGATGAAGCCATTAGGTGAGCAGCTTGTTCGTTAGCTTCCCTCTAAATCAAAATACGGTGCGGTACCTCGGATGTGGAGCGGACCTCCGCCCGTAGAGGTTGTGAGTCTTCGCCCGCCCGAACAAACGGTGCGACTCTATTGAGTGGCTGCGGATGAGAAACAGCAAGTGGTCAGTCATCATCATCATCAGCCTATACTTGTCCAGCTCCAGCCTACCCGCACCTGTGCCTTATGAAGCAGGCACTGCTTATGACCGATCGCCACCTTCGAGTTTTTGCCTAATACGGAAATGTCATGTGATAAATCAATGTGCCATTTTGCTAATCTGGCATTCTGTAGAACTGACATAAAGCATCAAAACTTTTGAAACAAACATCTGAAAATGATGCTGCCTATTTTCGGGTTTACAGAAGTCCTAGCTGCTTTGCCTCGACATGAAAAGGCCTTGGCTAAAAATAACCCAGTCACCAGAAATTTTATATATGCGATTATTATATTCATAATATGAACATCAAACATATATAATAATTTACTGCAAAATCGATGTGGTATACTGGTATTTTGTTTATAAATGATACAATCTCCATACAAAAAAAAAAATTGCTTTTCGTTAATCTGGCTATAACTCGATAACGGCTGGGACGATTTGAATAATTATTTTTTTGTTTTATTGGTTGTAAATAGAAGACCAACATTCTACTCTGTCGGACGTATGACCTCAAGTGTTCGATGAATCGGTGTTTCCGCCACATATCATCTCTTTTATCGGTCTGAATGTGACTCACATGGACGCCTGGCAGACGTTGTTGGTGCCGCGCTGCCGCGTCTGGTAGCAGTCGTAGGTGCAGCAGTTCGAGCAGGGAGTCTTCGAGTGCTTGTGCCGGCGCTTGTCCTCCTCTTTCTTCTCGTCCTGTGGATGAGTAACATTATATATAAAACCGCTAATAATCTGTTCAAAGTTGTTTTGTTTGGAGTGTCCAAGCATCACAAAGCAGAAGAGCGTACTAAACACATACCTCTTGGGGAGACGCTAATTCCAGTAAGATGTACTCCATAAAATCTCGACGAGACTCGAAAAACTGCTGTAAGAAAATATAGTCTCCGAATTGTGAATTTTACGCAGCTGCAAAATCTGAAGTTCAAATTGGAGCGAACAAGGTGTTTGTTTGTTTGTTTGTATATTTTTATTGCATAAAACATTTCACTAAATACACAACAAAAAACAGTAACGTCAGTTAACCGATTTAGCGACGCAAGCTATACAATACAATCAAGTCATTCCATCATTACCACTTCAGAAAATTTTGCTTTGCAGCCGTGGGTAGGCACATGGTATACGGTGCATCTTTAACCAAAATGAGTTTGCTAACAGAACCCGAGGCATTGGCTTTCCCTTAGGCTGAACACTCGTTCTTAACCCCCAGAGTATATTGAATTAAAAAAATAAATATTAATTTCCTGAATGCTTTTAACAACTGCACAGAATTATCATTCACTTCCGCAAAAGTAATCGATTTCAGTCATGCGACCTTACAGTTTCATTCATCATCATCATCATCAGCTGGACATAAGCCTCCCCCACTGAGCACTAATGCATGGTCTTGTTTGGCGCATCCAGCATCCACCCGCAGCCTTTCGCAAATCGTCACTTCATCTGGCCGGAGGGCGACCCACACTACGCTTGCCGAGTCGCGGGCTCCACTCAAGAAATCGTTTACCCTAATGGTTGTCGCATCGTCGGCAGATATGGCTAGCCCACTGCCACTGCAGCCTACTGTTTTTGTTGTGTCAGTGACTTTGGTTCTTTGTCGGATTACTCGTTGCGAATTTGTCCTTCAGTGACACTCCGAGCATTGCACATTCATAATACACAATACGAAATATCTGAGATACTTTCGTTTGCACCAAGAAAAGTCTTCCTTTTGCGGGTTCCAAGTTCGTATTCGCGTACTGTCCCTAGGTAACCTGAGTATCAAAACACCGTGAAATTTTTTAGTTTTTTTCCACAGACCTCGTCCTGACAATAACAAATTTGGTCTCGTTTGCGATTTGTCTGTTCATTACCTACCATTCGTCTGGGGCAAACGAACCGCGAATTGTTTCCTCTCATTTTTTTATTCTACGCTGCAGTGGCTAACGAGCAGGCAGCCCACCTGATGGTAAGCGATACATGCATTTAGGTTGCATGCAACAAAAATGCAGAACCGCAAAGATGAAATGCATCATGCCTGAAATTGCGTTGACTACCATATCTTTTACACCGGAACACAACAATGCTACTAGGTAAGAAAGTAGAATATGTTTTAAGATCACATGAGACGCACCCCTTTCTTTTCTCCATCTTCATCGTTTTCCATGCCAGTAACGGTGGTGCCTGGCGGCTGCGGCGCGGGATTACACGAGGGTTTTGGGTATCAGAAAACTCATCGTCGGAATTACTTGATGCTGAGAGTGATGATGGACATGGTATTGGATTTTATGGTAGCAGACAACTACATTTTATCGAGCTTAACACAAAGAAAATTTACGCTAAACAGTTTTTCACCATTTTGTCAGTCTGACGCAGAGAGGAGATAAAAACTAGGTCTGACGTATAACCCTTGCCGCTCGCCATAGATAAACAAAGAATAAAGAAGATCCTATAACTTTATCTCTATACTCTGGATTATAAAGCGCGAGTGAGTGCCGAACATGATTGTGCTTCCAAATCTCTTTAAATGTGGGGATTTTGAGTGTCGATCGGTGCAGAAAATGTTAGACCTCTCAGTTGGGCTTCCTAAAAGGGTCCCTACTATTACGGAGTTCAATATACGCTAGAGGAGCCCACTGGGAAAAGAGAAAATACAATAATGCAGTGTCGTATCGTGGTACATCAGAGCGATCGGTGTTTTTACATGCCTTTTAGAATTGAGTGGTCTGGACAAGTTTATTGCTACGATCCCGCTTCACGTACACAATCGCCTCGATAGAATTCTAACAAACAATCTATTTCATATTTACGGATATTGCCGATCTCCGTGGCCATCACATTAACATAGGCCCATCTATTTGCTGTCGGCTGTCACTCACATAATCTTTCATCCTTTGCTTTCACCACCATGTCTTCAATCAAAATGTAGACTAGTTGCTATCGTGTACCTTACTCTCCAGCTTCCTGCATTCTTCCTTGACCTCGATGGCTGGCCAGCCCGTGAACGGCGGCCCCCGTCCCGCCCCCCGCCGCTAGACCCCGCCCCCGATGCAGCCCGACCACGACATCCCCCCGCAGCGGCACCCCTGTGCCAAATGCTGCTCCTCAATTTGCACCCTCAAGAAAGGGTGAGTTCGATTCGATATGACAATTGTAGGATTTTGGTTTTATCTTAGCCATTTAGTGATTAAAGCCTATGCACCAACCCTATTGAGTGTTAGCGGGTGTCATAATGTCATAGGTAGAGGCTGATCGAACGTTACATTCGTGAACCAGGAAAATAGTACACTAGAATTATCCGAAAATATAGTATGAGATGGAACTAGTTACAACAAAAATGATTCTTGCGGCAAATGATAGATAATACGCTTCTAGGATTAGTGTATTTGTAGATACATACTTTAAATCTACAGCATTACCTATGGAGCTATGGTTTTTCGTAAAAATCTCGAACCCATGCATCCTACGGGAATAATATGGTCCATTACTAAATTAAAGTCTATACAATTATTCACAAATTGCAATTCTAATCACGATGATGCATTTCATCTTATTCCGCACGGTGACTATGGAGCTGCGGTTCTGCATGTTTGTTGCTAGCAACCTAAATGCATAAATCGTAGCTGTTATGGACGACATTTTCTTAGGAAATTGTATGAAAAATATAGTAAAAAATATCAAATTTAGGTTACACTTTTTATGTGATATTCTACCACGGCTTCTACTGCAATGAAAGGGCAGTATTTTTAATTGTGTATTTTCAACACTGCGATCTTCAACCCGTCTGTCAAACGTGGAGATTACGGTATAGGTCGAGGGAGAGAAGCTCAACAGTGAACTGTTATATGCTGTTAATGATGATGATGGTTTTATAGATGACGTTCACCTAATGGTCCAGCTCGAGTTGAGTGTGGAACGATGTTGTCTCCGCCTATAAATAAGTACGGGAAAAAGGCATGACTGAATCTCAGAATAAATTTTTGAAATATGTTTCGGTTGCCGCGCGCGAGGGCCCGTGGCCTGCCTTGACCATGATTCAGAATTTGGCAGATCAGGTAATTACAGTGGAGCGACTGCCATCTGACCTCTATGACCCATTTAATAGGGGAACCTGCTCAGCCTCGATCATGGTTACACATTCAGTCACCTGAATGTGCAGGGTTCATCACAATGTTTTCCCTCGCCGTAAGAGCACCGCTGCAGATTCGGGTTAAGCAGCAAGTGGGTGGGCTTTACCCAATTAAGCATATACGGTTCAGCTATAAAGTCTTATTGAACTTTGCTAAATTCAGTCGTAGAAATCCAGCAGCATACGTAAACGCGAATCTGGCATTGCGCGTCTATAAAACGAATGACAAGCGACGCGGGCGTCCTCTAGTATATTATTTTTTTATCCGAAACTTGGTTGACTCCTGTTTTTGATGACGCAGAGTTCTTCTTTAATTCGTACACGGTATACGGACGCGAGCGCGGCGCGGCAGTGGCGGGGTGCGGGCCGGGGTGCGCCGCGAGCTGCGTGCGCGCCGCAGCGAGTGGCGCCAGTGGCGCGAGCGGCGCTCAGCCAGCGCCGTCGAGGAGCTATGGGTGAGGCTCTGTCCCAATTGGCAACGGTCGTACGACGGACGTCGCCCGACCAATAGGAGACTGCAAAACCGCCCGTCGCACTACCATTGCCAATTAGGACAGCGCCTGACTGATTTACATAAACCCGCCGTGCCGGGAAAGCCTGGACGCGCGCGACAATTACACTCGCGACCAGGATCCCTTGCATATTTTGAATCTTCTACACAAAAATAACTACTTTTTGTGCCTTCACCTCTCCAGATCTGGCTCTCCAGGTTAGGCGTATATGCGGCACACGCTAGTCCACCTAAACCTACCTACTAGCTAGATACAGGCCCAAGGTTGTGTTTAAAGCAATTATCATCCGCAGATTCTCACCCGCGCGCTACACCGCCGCGCGGAAGGACTACCCCGCCGGTCGCGTGCGCCGGCGCAGGTAAGCATCAGCGTCAGCCGTCAGTATATTAATGTTTTTAATTATGGCCTTTCTTCATAATTTTATTGAAATATGTTATCCTTTTATTTTCAGATTTTGTTGGTAAGCTGCTGCAATTTGGTTGTAAGTTGTATCTCAAAGGTTTGGTGTTTTATTTTATATTATCTAGGTAGGTATTCGTAAGTCAAGTGGGCCTGATGTGGTACCGGTACCGGCGGTGGTGCTAAAACTGTGTGCACCCGACGTAGTAACGCGCCTCTTTGCGCTTTCATACTTCACTGAGATAGTGGCAGACTGCCCATGTGCAGCCTGTACCCAAAACGGCGACAGGTCAGGTTCATCGAATTACAGGCCTATCACTATTACCTCCCTCCTCTCTATGGAGATGGAACGTGTACACAAATACACAGCTGCATAATTTCCTAGAAGAACACTATCTTTTGAGCAACTGTCAACTGGTGATGTTTTAGTGTATATATCTCAGGGACTACTGAGAGTCGAGAGATGGCCGTTGACCTAGTTATAGCGAAGGCTTCTGACCGGGTCTGGTATGGATGCCTTCTATCGTAATTACCATTGTATGGGCTTCTCGAGGAATTGTATACGGCAATTGCTCCGATAGCTTGGACATTATCGCCGGTATCCAGCAAGACTCAGTGCTGTCGCCAACTCTGTTCCTCCTTCATATCAATAATATATTAACTTAATTATTAATCCACTGACCGCATTCATTGCTGTGCGATGACAGTAACGAATACAGCTTTTTTACGGGTTGTTTCAATAACCTCTGTCGGTAGTGGAGGAAAGACGTGAACCACATGTGTCAAAAATCGAGAGTACTCTATCTAGTTTTAGATTACGGACGACTAAACTGAGTCCAATTTAATTAATCTCACAAACACACAAGTATTAGCATTCACCGCCAAGAAAACTTTATTCGTTGTGGCTCCACAGGTCCAGGACACACCGTTCACCATCTCAAAGAGCATACATACATAGGTACATATTGTAGATTATTTAGCTAGATGTCCAGTTTCACAACAATTTGAAAGAAGAGGTCAAACTGGTATCTAAAAAACTAAGTGTCCTTAATAGATCAATAACTTCACGTCGGAAGGGAGTTCATCCTCACATCTTAGAATCAAATTGGTTGCAAACTATCCTTCTTCTCCCACACCCACAAGAGTTGTGTAATGAGCTCCCTAGAGCGGTTTTCCTTAAAAGTACAACGTGTAGTTCTTCAAGAAAGGGGTGTAAAGTTTTTACAGGGTCGGCAACACTGGACTGATACCCTCATGGCTATCAATACCAGTATTTGCAAACGTTCATAGGTTACGGAAACTGCTTACCAGCAGGCAGGCCTCAAGCTTGTTTGCCATCCTAGTGATATGCAAAAAAATAACTCGCCTGATTTACGTATAGATAGTGCAATGAATCTTACTTTATTATCCTGGAAAATGCTCGGAATTATCAGTGTCTGAAACGGACTAGAGTAACCCAGTGGGAAGTTGCGAAGAATTTTTAATTTTAATTGTATTAAACTAAGTTACTAAGTTTCAAAACTACCTGTCTGTCTGTCATAAAAGTGACCCATGAGTTAAGAAATGGAAATTCCAATGTAAATTTCGTATTTTGTTTCGTTTTAAAATCGTATTTTGAGCTGCGGTGTGGTCAGTCAATAAAAGAATTGTGAATGCTAACAGAATAACAATAAGGTTTAAATTCAATTACTTTAATAATGTTGCCCATACGCAGGTGGAAGTGGGCGCTGGTGGTGCTGGCGGCGAGCGCGCTCGGATACTTGGCGGTGAAGAACAAAGACAAGTTAAAAGGTTGAAAATGGTTAAAAAATAAACGGCAGCAACTGGTTTTTAACTGTGGTTTTCTTGGTATCAATGGATACTATTGGACTAACGGCCAGTTTTCATTGTTGCACGAACCGTATCGGCGATTAATGACCAAAACACCTTAACTTAGCTATCAGAGATTGGCAAGTGGAAGCGTACCCTGGATATTTTTAGGCTGTTATCTGTGCTTATCATCATTATAAAGCCATCCTTTCTTGTACACACAGTATTAGAAATCAGAAATTCAGCTCGGCCATGTTCTCGAAATAATAACCGTCCCACGCTCATTCTTGAAACGTGCAATAGTTGCATAGTTTTAATAATAACCTGACCGACAGAGACATATTGGTAGCCATCCGACCAAGTATACTTATACTCAAATATCTTCTAAACTACTAAACCGATTTTAATGAAACAAAGCTAAGAACTATCTCGATTAAACTGGCTTTCAAACGAAAACCGCATTGAAATCGGTCCATCCGTTTGGGAGCTACGATGTCACAGACAGATATATAGATAGACAGATCCACAGATACACACGTCAAACTTATGACACCCCTCTTTTTTCTTCAGGGGTTAAAAAGAGATCATGTCATGTACCTATAGGCTCCATCATCAGACCCTGAGTACCATCTAGGTATAGAATTGTCGTAAAGACAAAACAAACAAGCCAAAACTTGATAGATACATTTAAGAGTTTATCTGACCACTTCCCGTCTCCATTGTCAGATCAGCAAGTCAGATGACGAGCGCGTCATCTGACTGGTTGTCATCATCATATCAGCCAGACGACGCCCACTGCTGGGCATAGGCCTCCCCCAGAGATCTCCACAAAGACCGGTCCTGTGATTTCCGCATCCAGCTGGTACCTGCGATCCTTACCAGGTCGTCGGTCCACCTTGTAGGAGGCCTACCCACGCTTAGTCTACCGGTACGTGGTCGCCACTCGAGAACTTTACTGCCCCATCGGCCATCTGTTATTCGAGCTATGTGCCCTGCCCACTGCCACTTCAGTCTGGCAATCCTTAGAGCTATGTCGGTGACCTTGGTTCGCTTGCGGATCTCCTCATTTCTGACTCGATCGCGCAAAGAAACTCCGAGCATAGCTCTTTCCATTGCCCTTTGGGTAACAGTGAGCTTTCTTATAAGGCCCATAGTGAGTGGCCACGTTTCAGCTCCGTAAGTCATCACTGGCAACACACATTGGTCAAAGACTTGTCTTGTCTTGGTCTTGAGACACTGCGGTAATTGGGACAAAAATATGTGGCGTAGCTTCTCGAAGGCTGCCCAACCGAGTTGGATTCGTCGATTGACCTCTTTCTCGAAATTGGACCTACCCAGCTGGACTATTTGTCCTAGGTATGTATAGTCGTCAACAACTTCAAGTGGAGTGGCTCCAACTGTCACTGGAGTAGGCACAACATGGACATTCGACATAATTTTCGTCTTGTCCATGTTCATTTTAAGACCTACTTGTTGAGAGGCACTACAGAGGTCATCGAGCATTTTGCCCAAGTCTATCAGGGTTTTAGCCATGAGTACGATATCGTCAGCAAATCTGAGGTGCGTGAGGTACTCGCCGTTAATATTGATGCCACTTGACTCTGTACACTTGACTTGTTGTAGATATATGCTAAATTTCAGTTCAATCGAATACCAGAAAGTGAGTTCAGAGTTATTAGGTAACAATTCGACAAAGTAGTTAATTTATTGGCTAAGAGTTTCCGCCGTATGTGCTGCAGCTGTGCTGACTCAACTCCTGGAATGGAATGGGGATTATTGATACTGTGAGCATTACACGATTAGCTGGAGAGCCATTTTGAACAACACCTTGATTTCCACAACTGAGACCACCTGGCGAGACATTGTAAACTTTCTCATAACCCATCAACAGAAAGTACACCCAGACCGAACGGTTTCCTGGACAAAAGTCATTAATGATTCATATTTCATTGATTTAGAATGTGTAAAGCATTACCATCTGGCTTGTCTTCTTTCTGAGTCAGCGAATGAGGCTCAGGGAATTGAAAGACGAATATTTGAGTCCCCCTGGGCTTTTAAACATGCTGCATCCATAGCCCAATACAAGAACGCTTCCCTCTGTCTTGCAGCTATGTTGTCTAATTACAAGCAAAAGTTAAATAAAATTTAGTACGTCAGAATAATATTATTTTTAATTTATTATTCTCACCTTTAGTTATTATTCAGGCATGAGGCATTTCATATTTGTCCTCACAGTGACAACGCACCAGTGACCACGCAACGCGCGGTTCTGTATTATCTACAACTTGATTCCTGTATTGCCCACAACCTACATGTATAAATCGTAGGTGTTATGGGCGACAGTGGTGGTCTTACCATGAGATGGTCTGTCTGCTCATTTCCCACTGAGTAGCATTAAAAATTCTTAAAATAAAATTCATTTAAAAAAAGTCAAAGCAACCTATCCTCATTATCATCATCATATCAGCCGAAAGAACTGCTGGGCATAGGCCTCCACCACAGATCTCCACGAAGGCTGGTTCTGTGCCTTCCGCATCCAGCTGGTACCTGCGATCTTTACCAGGTCGTCGGTCCACCTTGTAGGAGACCTACCCACGCTGCGTCTTCCGGTACGTGGTCGCCACTCTAGAACTTTACTGCCCCATCGGCCATCTGTTCTTCGAGCTGTGTTTCCCTGTACCTGTCCTTGCTCTGATTCATATTGCAGTTGTGATATTATGGAACAGTTATGTGTAGATCACTACAAAACAAGTACACTTTCTGAAGAACGATAGTAACGCTTCCATTGTTAAACTCAAGAGGCGAGTATGAAAAGAACTCAGTGGAAGAGATCAGCGCGCAGAAACCCAAGTCTGCTAATTTTAATTAACTAACATGCTATTGATATTCAATTGACTCAATCGCATCTCTATTACTGTTAAGTATTTTGCAAAAGTTTTATTTTATCTATAGAGTTGTATTAAGTACAATATCTATCACCATCTCTCTGCTGTAGGCCTTCTGGTAAACAATTCTTCATATAAATAATTAGCCCTGTTGTGTCTTCTACACTTTTTTTATTATTTACTCCTATGTTTTTTTTTAATATATCGTATGTACAATAAATCGTTAAAAATAAATAGAATCTTAATTACCTCTCAGAATAACAGATAACTGTTGTTGACTGACGGTACGCAGATACCGCAGCCTATTGACGTTTGCAATACCGTGCTATCACTCACGTGCTACCGATTAAGTAAACTATTGTATTATAAAGCTGTTGGTCTTCCTAATAAATAAAATAAATAAATAAATAACTCCACTGATGTACTCTCCAGAGAAAACCTTTCCAGGGAACTCATTTCACAACCTTATTTATTTATTTAACCATTTATTGTGCACAAATAAAGTTACAATAATATGAACATAAAGATAACAATCACAAAAGGTACAGCTTATTTCTAAAAAGAAATGTCTTACAGCAGACCTACCGAAGAGAGAGGGCTTGAATAGAGAGGCAGATATGACGTGCACCCAAATACATAATATAATTGAATTACTTAAATAAGTGTCTATATATATAATAGTAATATTACCTACATATATAATTTTTTTTTTTTTTTATGTTTTACGGCAGACAAACAGGCAAGCGGGCCACCTGATGGAAAGTGGTCACCGCCGCCTATGGACATCAGCAACACCAGGGGAGTCACTGATGCGTTGCCCGCCTCTGAAGAGACCTCTAATATACCTCTTGAACGATCCTATGTCATAGTCCAAAGGAAACACTGTGGCTGGGAGCTCATTCCACATCCGAATCGTACGAGCGAGAAACGTTCTTTCGAACCTTCGCGTCGTGACCAACAGAGGGTCCACGTAGTGAGGATGACACACACACAAATAACACAAATACTTAATAAATACCTATAAATATATAATATTATGGATTGCAAGTGGAAAGATAATGCTCTTTTAATCTCTTTTTAAAAATACCGAGTGAGGTACTGTTACGAACAGTATGCGTTAGTGAGCGTGGGAGAAAGTTCAAATACAGTGCGCTACCAGTTTGGTTCCAAGGATGAACGGTGCGATGGTAAAAGTGGCTGTGGGTATGATGCCCACAGTTTCGAACTAACACCATTGTACAGGCTGTAAAACACGCAAAGGGAGGCGACATTAATGCCACTTGTGAGCATGATATCGTCAACAATTCTCACAGCGCGTTTTTGGATCGAGTCACAAGGACTAAGTTGGTATGCCAATGCTCCACCTTTAAATTGGAGATTTCCTAATGTAGGATCTATCTGATATGTGGACCATTCCGAAATAAAAACAAAGGTAAACCTACGAATACAAAATTTATGTCATCGAAAAAGCTAACAGCATAGTCACACAATCTTGATTCAAATCGAATGCCGTTTTCGATTAAATTGTTTATTGGAGTTGTGCACCGCGCGCGCGCCGTACACCGCGTACGCCACATACACCACGAGCGCCCCGTACACCGCACGCACCCCGTACGAAACACTGGCCGCTTCTGGCATAATCCGTGTCGTCGTCGCTACTGCTTGCCGTATTTCTTGTAGCCGTAGCCCGCGATGAGGAGCATAGCAAGTAACAGCAACGCCCACTTCCACTTTCCGCTAGAAATAGAGCAAGAAACAAAATGTATTACACATCAATATAATCTGGATGCCTTCAAGGCCAGAGTGACTAGGCTGTTCCTAGACAGGCATGCGTGAGCGTTATTGTCAGATGGTGTCAGTGAACAAGAAACGCCTTGGGTCCCCATTGTTTTCCAGCTTTCTAGGGGTAGGTATTCAATCAGAGCCGATAGCTATCTCGTTCTTATCCTACCATTATCCCGTTTATGTGACTGTAATGTATCCGCTAATATCCATCTAAACCACGCAACAGATTTTGAGGCGGTTTTCACCATCAAAGCCTACGTACGAGACAATACGTACATTGAACTTGCATACGCTACAATTCCCGCGCTGACCCCGATTTCAGTGGTTTAGCGCGCCTAGCATCAGATCAGTGCGTTCTCGACAATCAAGTAAGTTAAGCGTACTCACATCAGTCATTAGTCATAAATTATACGTCAAATATATCAGTTTTAGCAGCATTTTAGCAGTTTATCTGTGTCTATCATTTGTCCTTCGAGCTCTTTCGTTAGGCGATCACTTTTATCATGTCAAGGACTACATCACGATAAAACTGATGCCAGGGCATCAAGAAAGTCCCGGTCTCCAGGTGCACTATCATAATAATAGAATAGCAGTTTAGCAGATATCAAGTCAGGTCAGTCCTTTTATTAATATAATCAGTCAACATGTCGGCCGTACAAGATGTTCTTACTAATCAGCAACAACAGTTGATTAGTGCTCTGAAGCAACTTTACACCAACTTTAAGAACGATTAGGGTACTAGGAAAACCTAGGTTCCTCTTAAGAGGAACGTAGATATTCTTGACAACTGCTGGCAAAAGTATATGAGAAACAATCAGCAGTTGGCAGCTTCCGAGTTGGAGCCTACTTTAAGGGAGCCAATAAGAGTTGTGTATGAAAACGTAGTAGGATGGGAAAATATTTTGTTGCACATTAAAAACTATTAGCTCTTGACGGCCGATAGGCCTAGAATGCCTATTTTAAAGTCCGCAACATTTGTTCCTAATCAGGCACCGCAAACGTCATCAGCGACGTCGAGTAACACGTTTCTTTCTGCTGAAGAAGCAGTCTAATTAAGTACTATCCCCCGATATGGATGAGCCTCTGGATGACCTCTGGACTAGTATATAATATAAAATTTTGTACCGAACCCAAGACTTGAATCGCAGACCCGATAACTGCAAATGAATATTTTGACTTGTATCCAGTATCGAAATGCTTCAATCCTTGTACCTATTGCTGTTGCTAAGTCTAGTTTTGATCCAATTTGTTGAGTTTTATCTTTTTTTGTTTTAGTTTTCTTGCATTGAAGTAGTTTGGTAATATACCTACTTTCTCTCGGACTGGTTTTCCGTCGATGTAATCCGAGAATAATTCAGTATGAACTGACTATTGATGTAGTTTAAATAGGTATTTGTTTTTAAAACTGAGGCAAAATCAGTGACCCGTGGTGTAAAGTCACAATGCTTTGGCGGAATGATGAGGTTTGTTGGCATCCGTGGGGCATCCATTGTTTGATCTGGGACAGAGTTTACAGTCGATATGCTTCGACCTTGTTGCGCATTATACATTATGTACCTATTTTAGCTTGTTCGTTAAGCAGTAATCATTCGCCAACAAACTGTTTAAACAGTTTGGCGAAAAAATTGTTTTTGTAAAATGCATGATGTACTTTTTGGAAAATAAATAATAATTATAAGGCTTTTCAACGTACAGCCGCTAACATAGATTTAACCTACGTGTCCGAAACGTGGAAGTTTGAAAATTGGTTGCGTACCCTTCAATCAGCAATTGAACATCTGCATTAGGAGATAGACAGCGAGCTCGATGGCTTGAACAAAGACAATGAGCAAGCTTATTCCACTTAGTAGCAACAGTATGCGAATATTAAAAAACGATAGTTATGATAAAATGAGAAGTCGACTCCGTAGCTAGAAATTCAAACGTTCAGTGGCAATTACAACAATTTTTTTTAACGATATCTTTAGCGAAACGATACGTAATAACATGTCTATGTCTTACGCGCAGATGATGTAATATCTCAAAACAAAAGAGAAAGGGGAAGCGGAGCGACTAATGCGACACCACCACGGAAGCTCAGATAATTATTCCGTATGCTAGGATATATTGAACCACAAATATAGCAACACAAAAGCTTATATTTACGTCCTCAACATCCTTTTAAAGATCCCTGTTGTGATGCAACAGCAATTGGCTGCGAATATCAAGCGCATTCATGATAACGCCATACAGCCCGACTATAAGTAATATTTACAATGGAAAGTTCAATATTCGTCTTGTAACATTCTTATATTATTCTACCTTAGCAAATTATGTTATATTTATTTACTTTAGGCTAGATTGTAAGTGCAATGCTCTACCTTGTTCTACTTGTTCACCTTTAACAAAAAAAAATGTTAACATCGAATGAATTAAGACGAGAGCTCAATAATGTATGGCAGCTTCCTAAAAACTTGTAACTACCCATTGGCGATTTTGTTGATCTGGTAGATAGTTATAACTTGCTCCAAGTGAAGACAAGATTAACAAAACGGCTCGTGATTTTTGAAATTACAATTCCCAAAATGGAAAGAGACACACGAATTATACAAGCTTATTTCTGTACCCCACCTGCCCACTAATATCAGGGACCTAATACGACTCCCAATATTAAATTTCGTCGCAATTAATATTGTAAAAGGACACATTTATAATCGCGACAGGTATACACAAGTAACGGACTTAAATGAAGCACTTGTGCACTCAAATGAAGGGACAAATCATTTTATGCCGCATCTAGGTCCCAATTTATACAATACAAAAACTCTTTATTTGCACACTAGATACATCATCATCATCATCACAGCCTGTAACAGTCCACTGCAGGACTTAGGGCCTCTCCCACGAAAGGGGAGGTTATTGCCATAATCTTCACGCTTGGCAGGCGGTTTGGAAATCGCAGTGTTTAAATATAACAATGGAAAATGCTGCTGCCCATTTTCCAGACTACGGAGACTCTTGATCTTTTGCCTCGAAAACATTAGTCGCCTTGAACGACACTAACGAGTGTAAGTGGTTGGTGCTATTCTACTCTGCCGGACACCACACGGCCACTAGATACATATAAGGGTTCAAATACATAATAATAAGCAGTACATTTATATATAAATTTTGTAAACGGTTGCCATGTCTCATGTCTATGTCATTCTATTTAGAATGCGTCACCGTTCCAAACAGCTGTGATAATAGGTGGGATGAGCGTAAAAAACAAAGTGCGAAGAGTAGAGCTCTTCACCTAGGCTTCGGTCTGCGGACGCGAGACTGAGTAATAGTGATGTGTCTTAGATTTAATTACTATAATTCACGTAGATATTTATAAAACGTACGTACGATACGTATAAAATCACGCTACAAGACATTATAATTTCATTTGTACCATTTCTAAGTTATTTACATTAAAAAATAATTATACAAGTAACTTGAAAATGTATAAGACTATACATATATGAAAAACAATATTTTTGACTTTCTATTACGTCGATAAACTATTAATTACTATTTTTTCCACTTCCACTTTCTCCTCCTATTCCGCCTCCGTTAACCTCCACATCATCAAAAAGCTCTTTACCTCCGCATCCGCCTTCGCTAAGAAGGCCTCCGGTACAACCCTAATGACAATGATCAATATTGATCTCCACTCCTGCCAAACACGTAGGTAGATACGTCGTAGATACCTATTAAGTATCACAAGTTAGTATTTAAAGCAATATTTTCGAGCAGTCAACTTAATTCTGCGTGCGTCTTTCTATTAGATTAAAGAGTTTCGTTCATATTATTTTCATAAAAATGAAGTTGTTGTTGTTGATTGGCGTTTTAACCTTTGTGGGCATAGATATGTGTAAATCCCAAGGCTTACAAAGACCATATTGCCCGGATGGAAACTGTAAGTACTTGTGACAATCGTAACAAAGGATTTTTAAATGAGCATAATTATTATTTGTAGAATAATTAACACCCACCCAGTATTGACTAAAACTGTAGAACAGAATCATTCATTATTCATATGTCTTTGAATGTGGCCGTGTGGTGTCCGGCAGAGTAGAATAGCACCAACCCCTTACACTCATGGGTATCGTACAAGGCGACTAATGTTATCGAGGCCAAAGATCAAGAGTCTCCGTAGTCTGGAAAATGGGCAGCAGCATTTTCCAGTGTTATATTTAAACACTACGATCTCCAACCCGCTTGCCAAGCGTGGAGATTATGGCAATAACCTACTCTTTCGTGGGAGAGGCCCATAGTCCTGCGGTGGACTGTTACGGGCTGTGATGATGATGTCTTTGAATATAATGGTATCTTCAGATATTTTGACTGATAATAGCCACTCGTCTTTGTCCTATCGTCATTCTAATTTCCATTACTAAAATGTAAATAAACAAATGAAATAAGTAACATTGATGTACCATTTTAAATTTAATTGGCATTCAGACAAGGAACATTCATGGCGAAGTCTCTGGTCTATGATACGTTCGAATAACTTTATTGTGTGGCTCATGGGTTTGATATCTCGTTAGTTGCCGCCACGGACGTAGCCAGGAGGGATTTTAATGTGCAAAAATTTCGATTCGTCAAAAATCTGCTATTAAGAGATGTGGTAATTGTAATAAAAGTAATCAAGGGTGTTCGTAATAAAAGTAATTGAAATTGAAAGTAAAGCGAGCGTAGCAAGCTCGAAAATTTTTAAATTTTTGCTTAAAAGACCCGAGATGAACATGATAAATGTAACATCAGCATATGACTGAATGAGCGCAGTGAGATGCACTTGGAATTTAGGGTATATTGACCCTTAAAACCTAATACGATTACAAGGTGCAGGCGGTGTGAACTTCCAAAATATTACCGAGCGTAGCGAGCTCGGAGTTTTTGAATTTTGACTCAAAAGACGAGGAATGAACATGATAAATAAACCAATAACTGAGTGAGTGCAGCGCACTCCACTACGAATATTTGGTAAATTGCTTCCTAAACTCCGAATTGATTAAATGTGTCGCAAGCGGTGTAAAACATTATAAAACTTGATATTTTTGGTACTTTTACTGTTAAAATCCGAATTTATCACGCGACGCAGTTAGTGTGATATAATTGGGGGGGGGGGGGTTGCTAAACAAAATATGTATCTCAGTCTAAGTATGACTTCGCCATACCCTGACCAACGAGGAAAACAAACTAACGTAACTTGGTACGTTCTCTTGTTACCAAGGTCACGGAGATCAGATGGCAGTCGCTTCACTGTAATTGCCTGATCTGCAGCAGTGAGTATCATAACGAAGGCGTGCGAGAACACAACCGGGATATTGACTCCAAGACTTATCATCATCATCATCATCATCATCATCATCATCATCATCCGAGCGATCAGTCCCGGCCTCTGCCAGGCTTCGCTTTCCAACTCATTCTCCTCCATTTCGTTCGGTCTTAGGCATCCTTGCGTCGTAAGCCATTAGCTCTAGCATCCGACTCAGCGATGTCAATCCATCGCTTCTAGGGCCTTCAGCGGAACCTCTTTCCTGATACCGGAAGGTTTAGGCACCTATTTCCCACATATATCTGGGGCTTACGCGACACGTGACCAAACCAGCGATAACGAGCTTCTTTAATCTTATCCGCGATATCTCTCACGCCAAGGCTGTTACGGATGTACACCGCAGCAATTTTAATTTCGTTGGCTTGAAGTTCGCGGACGTGCATCGTCAGTGCCGGCCAGGTTTCGCAGCCAAGATGATTATTATTATAATATTGCTTTGCAGGTATGCCGAAGTGCGAGCCCGGCACCCACTTATACTCCACCGGCTGCGACTACCTAACACCCGAAGCCACTTGCAACAAACCCCATCCGCGACCCGACAAGAGCGGCAAGATTTGCGATTACATGAAATGCTACTGCGACGCGCCCACAGTGAGGGACACCGTCACGGATAAGTGCGTGCCACTCAAAAAATGCACCAAACCGACGCCCGGTACCTGTACGGACGATAATTAACGGTGACAACGAGTTTCAAGAGTAGCTAAGAGGGTGCCGTTTTGTTTATAGTACGTTGTATTGAGAATCATGGATTTGTTCATCATTAAAGAGTTTTTGACCCCAAACAAATAAAAAATTGTACCACAGAATATGAATACCGATGTAACCTTTATTATCTTCCCACGTCTTTCCCTCGTATAAAGTATGTAGTTTTTAAAGATAATTGATTGACCTGAACAAATCCCTTAAAGGGCCCGGGTTGAGAAAATAAAATCACTTTCAAAACTGTTTGCAATCCGTTTATTAGAAATATCTCAAATCACAAATATAAATAAACTTCCGGTGGAACCGTGATGTAGACCTTTCTAATAATTTCCCACTAGAAATAGTTTATAAATTAATGACCATTGAAGACGAAAGTTTTGGATATCTTTTCTAACTTTTATAATCTCTAAAACTTTTATAATCTCTTAATCTCAGTATTTTACAAAGAAATAAACCTTTTTTACTATTCTGCTAAATAAATTCCTAATATGTATTTTATGCGAGAATAATATTAATGTTGTTTTAATCGCTAAACTAGATCTGTAAGAACTTTTTTACGAGTGAGGCGGTGGCGCACATGAAAAGATCCCCTGTTTTCTGCCCTCAGGTAGGTCAGGTCACATTTTCTTGTTTTTCACAAAAGTTAATGGGATTACTCCTAAGATATATTCTATCACATAAAAAAAGAATCATCTAAATCGATTCACATTAGACCAAAATATCGGTGAACAGTCATAAAATAAATTTCAATCCAGGCAACCATTATTTGCCAAGGGCGTCGTGACAACAGAAGCAATTCACTCAGTAAAAATTCTATAAGAAAAATATAAGTCTAGAAAGCAAGATCTTCATCTAGTATTTATCGACCTAGAAAACGCCTTTGACCGAGTCCCTAGGGAGCTGATCTGACAAGCGCTGAGGTCTCTACTAATTCCTGAGCAATACATAGAGCTTATACAAGACATGTACAAAGACGTTACGACAGCCGTCACTAGACTCAACCGACGAGTTCGAGGTCAAAGTTAGTGTACATCAAGGTTCTGACTTAGCACCTTGCTGTTTAATATCGTTATGGACTATATCACAAAGAGCTTCCAGAAGCCTGCACCATGGTCACTTAGGCGGCACTATAGGCAGATGATATAGTCCTTATTGCCAAGTCAGTTCAGGAAGTCCAAAACGACCTAGATAAGTGGCTAGGCGCCTTGGAGAGGCATGGATTAAACGTTAATCGACAGAAGACTGAGTACATGCTGTGCAACTTCTTGAAACGAAAGCCAGATCCTAATATAGCCCAAAAAATCGATGGAGCTTCTCTTAAGGTCATAAACTCCATTAAATATCTTGGCTCTATAGTCTCACCAAAGCTTTGCACCGAGAAAGACACAGAGTTACATAAGCCTAGCTGAAATGGAGAGCTCTCCCTGGGGTTCATTGCGACCCCCGAATGCCAATAAAATTGCACGACCTGCATTGCTTTACGGCTCAGAGTGCTGGCCAATGAGGAAAGCCGACGAACAGAATCTGCACACCGCGGAAATGAAGATGCTCCGATGGGCTGGTGGTGTCACTAAATTAGATAAAGTGAAAAACAATTATATTAGAGGTATATTCAAAGTTGACATCAGGGATAAACTTAATGAAAACCGATTACGATGGTATGGCCACGTAAAAAGATGTAAAACGGTGAGTGCGGCGTTGTGCGGACGGGTCACAACAAAACAAAGTGTATGACGTTGTGCCTGTTTGACGTAGTTGATGAGTGTTTTGCTAAAAGATATGCTAATGACATACATCTTATTAGGACAACTGAGAGCCACTTAGCAGCCCTCTAGAAAATCAACATCTGTGATTGAAGCCGAGTCCAATTTGCTAAACGAAACAAAAAATATCATTAATCAGCAACGGAAAAACATCAATAACAAACTAAATGCCATAAAAATTTTTACCTCAGTTATGAAACCAGAAATAACTAACCAATAACTTATTAGCGACTTTATGACCACATCTATGATAGCAAACAACATTTTATCAAGCTTGCAGAACATCCAACAAACGATTCTTGAGACTATAAGTAATATTTACAATGGAAAATTCAATATTCGTCTTGTAACATTCTTATATTATTCTACCTTAGCAAATTATGTTAAATTTATTTACTTTAAGCTAGATTGTAATTGCAATGCTCTACTTTGTTCTACTTGTTCACCTTTGACAAAAAAAAATTAAACATTGAATTAATTAAGACGAGAGCTCAATATTGAATGGCAGCTTCCTAAAAACTTGTTATTACCCATTGGCGATTTTGTTGATCTGGCAGATAGTTATAACTTGCTCCAAGTGAAGACAAGATTAACAAAACGGCTCGTGATTTTTGAAATTACAATTCCCCAAATGGAAAGAGGCACACGAATTATACAAGCTTATTATTAGCTTATATATCAAAAATATCAGTATTTAAGCAGTGTCTATCACTTATCACCCTATTGTGCAGTTCAACCCCGTACTGCCTAGAAAACCAGTGTGAAACTGGGGCGGATCGCTAGTCGAGCATAAAAAAAACTTAGTACCTGTACCTAGATTCACGATGTTGGTATACCTAATGGCCACGACCTCTATGCTCCCAGACATGGGGCCTAACATTTTTGGGGTTGTAAAGGAACTTCGCCTCCGCTTCCGTTTCTGGGGAGGTTCTGCAAGATATCATACCTCCGCCTCCGCAAATCTCTTGTAAGGTTGTAACGGAGGTTTATTTACGTCATAATATAATACGCGAGCAGCGACGCTGAACTGAACTGAAATATAATGTGCCTCTCCTTAATTTTGATTACAAGTAATTCACGTAGATATTTATTTGTCATAAAATCACACTACAAGACATTATAATTTAATCTGTACCATATCAAGGTTATTTACATTAAAAAGTTATTTACAAGTAACTTGAAAATGTATTAGAATATACATACATGAAATAAGTATTTTTGACTTTCTATTACGTCGATAAACTATTAATTACTATTTTTTCCACTTCCAATTTCTCCTCCTATTCCGCCTCCGTTAACCTCCACATCATCAAAAAGCTCTTTACCTCTGCATCCGCCTTCGCTAAGAAGGCCTCCGGTACAACCCTAATGACAATGATCAGTATTGATCTCCACTCCTGCCCAAAACGTAGTTAGATACGTGGTAGATACCTATTGAGTATCACCAGTTAATATTTAAAGAAATATTTTCGAACAGTCAATTTATTTCTCCGCGAGTCTCCCTATTAGATTTATCATCAAAATGAAGTTGTTGTTGTTGATTGGCGTCTTAACCTTTGTGGGCATAGATATGTGTAAATCCCAAGGCTTACAAAGACCATATTGCCCGGATGGAAACTGTAAGTACTTGTGACAATCGTAACAAAGGATTTTTAAATGAGCATAATTATTATTTGTAAAATAATTAACACCCACCCAGTATTGACTAAAACTGTAGAACATTCATTATTCATATGTCTTTGAATGTGGCCGTGTGGTGTACGGCAGAGTAGAATAGCACCAACCCCTTACAGTCATGGGTGTCGTACAAGGTGACTAATGTTTTCGAGGCAAAAGATCAAGAGTCTCCGCAGTCTGGAAAATGGGCAGCAGCATTTTATATTTAAACACTGCGATCTCCAACCCGCTTGCCAAGCGTGGAGACTATGGCAATAACCTCGTCTTTCGTGGCCCTAAGTCCTGCGGTTAACTGTTACGGGCTGCGATGATGATGTCTTTGAATATAATGGTATCTTCAGATATTTTGACTGATAATAGCCACTCGTGTTTGTCTTATCGTTATTCTAATTTCCATGACTAAAATGTAAATAAATAAATAAAATAAGTAACATTGATGTACCATTTTAATTTATCATATTAATATTTATAAATAAGCTGAATGGCTATTGGCATTCCGACAAGGAACATACACGGCGAAGTCTTTGATCTATGATACGTTCGAATAGCTTTATTGTGTGGCTCATGAGTTTGATATCTCGATAGTTACCGCGACGGGCGTAGCCAGGGGGGGGTTTTAATGTGCAAAAATTTCGATTCGTACCCCCACCCGCTATTTAGAGATGTGGTAATTGTAATAAAAGTAATCAAGGGTGGTCGTTATAAAAGTAATTGAAATTGAAAGTAAAGCGAGCGTAGCAAGCTTAAAATTTTTTGAATTATTGCTAAAAAGACCCGAGATGAACATGATAAATATAACATCAGCCAATGACTGAATGAGCGCAGTGAGATGCACTTGGAATTTAGGGTATATTGACCCTTAAAACCTAATACGATTACAAGGTGCAGGCGGTGTGAACTTCCAAAATATTACTGAGCGTAGCGAGCTCGGAGTTTTTGAATTTTGACTCAAAAGACGAGGAATGAACATGATAAATAAACCAATAACTGAGTGAGTGCAGCGCCCTCCACTACGAATATTTGGTAAATTGCTTCCTAAACTCCGACTAAATGTGTCGCGAGCGGTGTGAAAAATTACAAAACAAGCGAGCGTAGCAAGCTTGATATTTTTGGTACTTTTACTGTTAAAATCCGAATTTATCACGCGACGCAGTTAGTGTGATATAATTGGGGGGGTTGCTGAACAAAATATGTATCTCAGTCTAAGTATGATTTCGCCATACCCTGACCAACGAGGAAAATAACAAACTAACGTAACTTGGTACGTTATCTTGTTACCAAGGTCACGGAGATCAGATGGCAGTCGCTCCACTGTAATTGCCTGATTTGCAGCAGTGAGTATCGTAGCCAAGGCGCGCGGGGGTCGGACCCCCGACCCCTGCGCGCCTTGGCTATGAACACAACCAGGATATTGACGCCAAGACCGATCATCCGAGCGATCAGTCTCGGCCGCTGCCAGGCTCCGCTTTCCGACTCATTCTCCTCCATTTCGTCCGGACATGGGCATCCTTGCGTCGTAAGCCATTAGCTCTAGCATCCGACTCAGCGATGTCAATCCATCGCTTCTAGGGCCTTCCGCGGCCTCATTCCTGATACCGGAAGGTTTAGGCACCTATTTCCCACATATATCTGGGGCTTACGCTACACGTGACCTACCCAGCGATAGCGAGCTTCTTCGATCTTATCCGCGATATCTCTCACACCAAGGCTGCTACGGATGTACTCACGAATGTACACCGCAGCATTTTCATTTCGTTGGCTTGAAGTTCGCGGACGTGCATCGTCAGTGCCGGCCAGGTTTCGCATCCAAAATGATTAATATTATAATATTGCATTGCAGGTATGCCGAACTGCGAGCCCGGCACCCACTTATACTCCACCGGCTGCGGCTACCTAACACCCGAAGCCACTTGCGACGAACCCAATCCGCAAACCGACAAGAGCGGCAAGATTTGCGATTACATGAAATGCTACTGCGACGCGCCCACAGTGAGGGACACCGTCACGGATAAGTGCGTGCCCCTCAACCAATGCACCAAACCGACGCCCAGCACCTGTACGGACGATAATTAACGGTGACAACGAGTTTCAAGAGTAGCCAAGAGGGTGCCGTTTTGTTTATAGTAAGTTGTATTGAGAATCATAGGTTTGTTCATCATTAAAGAGTTTTTGACCCCAAACAAATAAAACATTGTACCACAGAATATAAATACCGATGTAACCTTTATTTTCTTCCCACGTCTTTCCCTCGTATAAAATATATAGTTTGTTAAAGATAATTAATTGACCTTTCTAATAATTTGGTTTTGTTCCCCACTAGTAATAGTTTATAAGTTGTTGACCATTGAAGACGAATACTTTGGATACCTTTTCTAACTTTTTGCATAATTCTTAGTATATTACAATTAAATAAACCTTTTTTACTGCGCTAAATAGATTCCTAATATGTTTTTTATGCGAGAATAATACCAATGTTGTTTTAATCGCTAAACTAGATCTGTAAGAACTTTTTTTACGAGAAAGGCGGTGGCGCACATAAAAAATATCCCCTGTTTTCTGCCCTTAGGGAGGTCACATTTTCTTCAAATGTTAATGAGATATCTAAGGTATATACGATCACATAAAAAAAGAATGATCGAAATCGGTTCACATTAGACCAAAATATTGGTGAACAGTCATAAAATATATTTAAATCCAGGCAACAATTATTTGCCAAGGGCGTTGGGACCACAGATGCAATTCACTCAGTAAATATTCTATTAGAAAAATATAAGTCTAGAAAGCAAGATCTTCATCTAGTATTCATCGACCTAGAAAAGGCCTTTGACCAAGTCCCTAGAAGCTGATCTGGCAAGCGCTGAGGTCTCTACTAATTCCTGAGTATTGCATAGAGCTTATACAAGACATGTACAATCATGTTACGACACTCGTCACTAGCCCTGCTGGCTCAACCAGCGAGTTCAAGGTCAAAGTTGGTGTACATCAAGGTTCCGCCATTAGCCTCTTACTGTTTAATATCTATATGGCCTATATCACAAAGAGCCTCCAGAAGCCTGCACCATGGTCACTTTTATTTGCAGATGATATAGTCCTCACTGCCGAGTAAGTTCAGGAAATGCAAAAATACCTAGATGAGTGGCTAGGTGGCTTGAAGGCTTGAAGTAGCATGGATCAAAGGTTAGTCGACATAAGACCGAGTAAATGCTGTGCAACTTCTTGAACGAAACCCAGATCCTAATATAGCCCCAAAAATCTATGGAGCTTCTCTTAAGATCATATACTCCTTTAAATATCTTGGTTCTATAGTCTCACCAAAGCTTTGCATCAAGAAAGACATCCAACACAGAATCACATCAGCCTGGCTGAAATGGAAAGCTCTCCCTAGCGTTCTTTGCGACCCCGAATGCCAATAAAACCGAAAGGGAAGGTTTATAAGCAAGCTACACGACCTGCATTGCTTTACGGTTCACAGTGCTGCCCAATGAGGAAAGTCGACGAACAGAATCTGCATACCACGGAAATGAAGATGCTCCGATGGGCTGGTGGTGTCACTAAACATGGACTGATAAAGTGAAAAACAATTACATTAGAGGTATATTCAAAGTTAAAGACATTAGGGATAAACTTAATGAAATCCGATTACGATGGTATGGCCACGTAATGAGGCGAGAAAAAAGCCACATGACAAGAATAGCATTGGAGATGGAGGAGGGAAAGAGAGGCCGCGGACGACCACCGACGACTTGAGTGATGACTTTGCAGAATGATATGCGAGCAGTGTACAGCATTAAGTTCGGATAATATCCAATAGATGGCGATGTAGACGTTTGCGTTGTTATTCTACATCGCGGGAGCAAGTTCGCTATCGAAAAGATATAGTGTTTTAGAGAGAATTGTATATTAACCTAATTTTGAGGAGTAAACTGTTAAGTATTTTGACTAGTTTTACTTGCATCAGCACCCTTGGTGGTTGGACCCCTTAAATGGTGTGAGGGTTTTACATGGTCCTTCGAGCCGGATGACGGTTGCTTTTTTGGTAATCTCGTAACGGGATTACACCCCATCGCACTAGTAGGGGCAGTGGATCGCTGTTCGGTGCGCAACGCAGTGGTCTAGGTCAGGAGTGTTCTGACCAGGCTGCAACCAGAGCAATTGGTGGCTCTGTGAGGAAGCACGCATCTACGTGTGGTGGTGGAGGACGAGCAACTAGGAGTCAAGAACCCCGTACCTGAGGAGGAGCGGAGGAGGATATAGTGAGCGGCGTCTGGAAGTCGTTCGGCCCTGTACCACGGACAGCGGTACAGAGGAGGAGAGCCATCTGTGGCGTGAGGAGTATTGGTGTGTATGGTGCGCTATCTGTGAGTACTTTTGAATTCATAATTCGGGAAGATTTAAAGCAAGAAAAGTGAACCTTATTCTCAAGGCTTAAAAAACTTTGATGATTGCTATTAGCTAAACGAAATTGGACTTTATTTACTAAGCAACTTTAACCTGGAAATAATTTTAAAATTTGGATTAAAGTATAGGAAATTGAACTCTATTTGTTAGACAAGTTTAACTTGTAATTTTAATACATGTAGAAAAGTATTGTGTTGTTAGAACTTAGAATAGTTTCTTAAAAACTGTATCTACGGGGAACCTATGCCCGATTTTCTAATTTTTATTGAAGTCAAACACTTAGAATATTTTTCACGTAGTTTCAAGGGACTTTGAATATTTTGAAACTTTGAGTTAGATTTTATTTTATTGCAATGGAGAATTTAGTTGTGGTACAAATAGACACTTATAACCGTTTAATTAAAGGTTATGGTAATTTTAAAAAATCTCCGAAAGAACGGATTACGAAAGAGTATGTTCGGAGTCGTTTGGAAGTCTTAGAATATATCTGGACCGACTTTTTGAATGGTCATAGAGATTTAATAAAAACAGCGGATCCTAGTGTTATAAAACTAAGTAACTATGTCACTGAAGATATTTATGATAAAGCCGAAGAGTCTTATATTGCATATAAATGTAACATGAAAACTATATTGGGCAAGTTTGAAAGTTGTCAATCAAAGCCTTTAGAGTTCAGTCGGTCAGCTATTTCAGGTCCTGGAAACTCAAATCATCTGATAAAGTTGCCAACAATAAGTATCCCAATGTTCTCGGGCAAGTACACCGAATGGATTACATTCCGTGATCTATTTCGTTCAATGATTCATGATAACAGCTCTCTGAACAATGTGCATAAGTTACACTACTTAAAGAGTTATTTGACCGGTGAGGCCGAACAGTTGTTGCGGAACTTACCAATTACAGATAGCAACTATCAAATCTGTTGGTCTCAACTGGAGGCTAGATACAATAATAAAAAGTATTTGTCACATTGCATTATTAAACGACTGTTGAGTCAAAGGAATTGTTACATAGAATCACCAGGCTTTCTGAAAGAGTTGATTGACACCAGTACTGATTGTTTAAACTCTTTGTCTAACATAGGAATTGACATTCAGTCATGGGATATACTTATATTACACATTCTAACTTTGAAGTTGGACGGTGAAACGCGTAAACAGTGGGAATTAAACGTAACTAACAGCACTGCACCAGACGAATTGCCAACTTTTACCCAATTTAAAGAATTCTTAACGAATAGATTTAGAGCTTTAGAATTTCTTGATTCTCGTAATTTTAACAAAAGTCAACAATATTCAAATACAAGTAAACCTCGTTCGTTGCATGCTGCTGGTTTCGATAAAACTGTGGTATGTAAATTGTGTTCGGAGAATCATAAGTTGTATAGTTGCAAAAAGTTTCTAGAAATGGATAGCGATTCTCGTCGGGCTTTTGTTCAAAGTAATGGAGTCTGTTTTATTTGCTTGGGCGATAATCATAACGCAAAGTTTTGCAAAAATACAATGAAATGTAGGATATGTAAGCGTCATCATCATTATTTATTGCACCCGAAAACTAATACCTCCTCTGCAGTAGCTCTAACAAAACCTGAAATAGCAAAGGATGGCGGTACTGACGAAATAAATGTAAATACCGCGGCTGTAAAGACCCAATCGGTATTATTAGCAACAGCGTTAGTTCACGTTGAGGCTAAGTCAGGTGAAAATTGTACTCTGCGAGCTCTTCTCGACCAAGGCT
The DNA here is from genome assembly GCA_905147135.1 of Blastobasis lacticolella. NCBI lineage: Eukaryota > Metazoa > Arthropoda > Insecta > Lepidoptera > Blastobasidae > Blastobasis > Blastobasis lacticolella. The sequence continues at coordinate 312,129 of LR990044.1, forward strand.
CTCAAGCCTCGTTTGTGACGGAATCTGCGGTTCAATTGTTGAGGCTGAAAAAGATACCAGTTAAAGGGTTAATATCTGGGTTGGGTGGAGATAAGGATATCACATCTAATGCAGTAGTTAAAATAAAATTGAAATCTATCAACGAACCATATGTAACCATAGAAGTTAAAGCTCATGTTCTGAAATCAATCACTAGCTTTCTTCCTAGTAAGAAAATAGTTGAATTGAAATGGTTGCAAACGAAGCATATAAAGTTAGCTGATCCTCAATACTACAGACCTAACAAAATTGATCTTTTGTTAGGTGCTGAAATCTACGGACAAATAATAAACGAAGGATTGTTGAAGGATCCTACCAGTTCATTAATAGCTCAATCAACTTCTTTAGGATGGGTAATTTCGGGGCTAGCTGATTCTAATAATTCAGCTAAAGTTTTAGTAATGCATGTCTGTACTGAGGAGGATGATATGCTTAAAAGATTTTGGGAAATGGAGGCTGAGCCTGCTTATAACGAAGAAAAAATACTTACTGAGGACGAGCAAAAATGTGAAAGTTACTTCAGTGATACTACTAAAAGGGATGAAGAAGGTAGGTTTGTGGTAAGATTGCCATTTAAAACAGAAAATCCTGCTTGTAAAGAGAGTAATTCTCGAGAAATTGCATTAAGAAGATTTCTGGCCCTAGAGCGGAAATTACAGAAAAATGAGAAGTTAAAACAGGAATACAAAAGGATATTTCAAGAATATTTAGAGTTGGGTCACATGGTACCGGTTAAAAAACGAGATCTAGAAGAGAAAGCGGTATATTTGCCCTATCATGAAGTGATAAGGGAGGATAGAGAGACAACAAAAGTTAGGGTTGTCATGGATGCATCTAGCAAAGGACAAAATGGAGTCTCTTTAAATGATTGTCTCATGGTTGGACCTACTCTGCAAATGGATCTTCGACATATTACAATGAGGTGGAGGAGAAATCCGATTGTGTTGGTAGCTGATATAATTAAAATGTATCGGCAAATAAAAGTAGACGATGAGGATGCTAATTACCAATGCATTTTATGGCGAGAGAATCCTAGTAAAGACTTAGTGGACTACAAGATGGTAAGAGTTACCTTTGGAACCTCATGTGCGCCTTTTCTAGCTATCAGGTGTCTTATGCAGGCAGCTGTCGAGGAAGGTCATAACTACCCCATGGCTGCTGAACGTACCATAACAGACTTTTATATGGACGATTTATTAACTGGATGTGAAACGGTGGAAGATGGGTTAAAGATTTATTCTGAGATTAATGAAATGTTGAGGAACGCTGGATTCGAACTTCAAAAATGGTCAAGTAATGATAGTGAGTTGATGAAAAAACTTAACGAAGAAAAAACTGAAGAGGTACCTGAAAAGGGAAAGAAGTTAAAAATGGATAAAATATTCAAGATATTGGTACTTACCTGGAATAGATGTGAAGACTCGTACCAATACACGGTGGATCTCTCTGAGCAGAAACAATCTGTAACTAAAAGAAAAGTTATAGCTGATATTGCTCGTTTATTCGACCCGTTGGGGTGGGTCGCACCTACGGTTATAATAGCAAAGATGATGATCCAAAAGCTTTGGTTATGTGGAATAGACTGGGATGATGTAGTACCTAGTTGTTTAGTAAAAGATTGGGAAACTTACCGAGCGGAGTTAAAGATGCTGGAACTGGTACAGATACCGCGTTATCCTGGTTGTAGATCGGATGATGAAAAAGTAGAGTTGCACGGATTTTCCGACGCATCTCGTTCTGCATATGCTGCTGTAGTTTATATCCGGATCGTCAGTTCGAATGGAAATGTTCAAGTCGGTTTGGTAGCAGCAAAAACTAAGGTTGCTCCCATAAAACAAATTTCTATACCGCGACTTGAACTGTGCGGGGCAGTGTTGTTATTGAAACTCATTGCAGAAGTAGGGACTGTCATGGAGATTCCAACTGTGACTGGCAACTGATGGGCCAGTTGCCATCAGTCAGAGTTACACCAAGCAGACCTTTCAAATCTAGTGGCGTAGACTATGCAGGACCTATAAACATTAGGACTACTAAGGGGAGAGGGCTCAAGTCTTACAAGGGCTATATATGTTTATTCATATGTATGGTGACTCGTGCTGTCCATATAGAAGTTGTGAATGATCTCACATCGCAAGGTTTTTTAGCTGCCTTCAGACGATTTGTGGCAAGACGTGGACAGTGCACAGATTTATATAGCGATAATGGCACAAATTTTGTGGGTGCATCTCGTGAATTGCGGGACTTATTTGATGCGGAAAAATCTACAATATCGGGAGAAATAGCCGAAAGTTTGGCTACTAACGGGATTACATGGCATTTCATCCCACCACATGCCCCCAATTTCGGAGGTTTATGGGAAGCCGCTATCAAATCCACAAAGTATCACCTGAAACGGATAGTTGGGAATTCAACTCTAACCTATGAAGAGATGTCAACAGTTTTAACACAGATCGAAGCATGTTTGAATTCTAGGCCCATGTGGAGAATCGAATCAGGAGAGACTGTGTTAACTCCAGGACATTTTCTAGTTGGTAGTTCATTGATCACTGCTCCGGATCGTAATTATGAGTCAGCGAATATTTCTTGCTTAAGACGTTGGCAACTAACTCAACGTATGTTGCAAACTTTTTGGCGTTGTTGGTCACGAGATTACATAAATAAGTTACAGCAGAGGTATAGGTGGAATACTACCACTCCTGAACCAAAAGTCGGTGATATTGTATTGATAAAAGAGGACGACTTGTCGCCTAGTAAGTGGTTGCTGGGTAAAGTTGAAGCAAAGCATCCTGGCGCTGATGATATCACCCGAGTAGTTACCTTGCGTGTAAAAAATTCTTTGATCAAACGACCAACTTCAAAGTTATGTGTACTGAATAAAACTTTTGTATTTTTTATTTTGATTGTTATCATGAGATAGCTTCATATTATGTGAGTAATTTTAAGTAACATTTAAGAATTTGGTACAGATACTATTTACCTAGCTCTTAGATTTTGTAACCATAAGATTTGTTTTCTGTTAATATATTTTTGTTGTTAGTCATGGTGGGCGGAAAAAGGACAGTTTGAAATTCTGTCCTTGGTGGGCGGTTATGTACAGCATTAAGTTCGGATAATATCCAATAGATGGCGATGTAGACGTTTGCGTTGTTATTCTACATCGCGGGAGCAAGTTCGCTATCGAAAAGATATAGTGTTTTAGAGAGAATTGTATATTAACCTAATTTTGAGGAGTAAACTGTTAAGTATTTTGACTAGTTTTACTTGCATCAGCACCCTTGGTGGTTGGACCCCTTAAATGGTGTGAGGGTTTTACAAGCAGCAAATATTGATACGGATATGACCCAAAATATAACCTCGTTGCGAAAATGTACAAGGAGTGCTGACCCCAAATAATATGGGAATAAAAAAGCAAGGCCGAAGAAGAAGAATCTAGGCAACCAATGCTTTAGACCAGGTTATGCCCATTTTGCTATTTCTGTCATTCTGCTCTCGCCGCCCCACGTCCGGCTTTAACCCCGCGTTCGCCCAGCGGACGCCGCGCGCCGCGAGGCGTAGTATTTATACCGACGCTAACATTGTACAAACTTCCAGTTAAATATTTCTGGTTTTTATTAGGTTTGAATGTAGTATATTTAGAATACGTTATATATTAAATAATCTACGACTATAATAATTTGCCCCGAAGTACAAATTACAAATATTGTAAAATGCTGGTTTCATAGGGGTGCAAAAGGCTGCTAAAATAATTGGGTGTATAAGATGCTTTAGAAATGTTTTTATGAGTTTGCACCAACAGGCTGAATTTACTTTGAGCCACAGATTAAATATAATATTTTATTATGTTTTATACACCTGACACTTTTTTAGTAATTATACACCAAAGGGGTATTTACATATATTGATGAATAGGACTTTAACAACAGGAATGGTGCGAACTAAAAGGTAACTTAAATGGTATTTGGGATGTAGTAAACAGACAAAGAAGTAAAAAAAACAACTAAACGGAACACAAATAACATAAAGCTTCAAGTAAATGACTCAATACTGTGTGATCCCCTATCAGTTGCCAATGTATTTGCTGAGAAGTTTAATCATGGACGCTTGCCTTCCTTGGGAAATGAAAACAGAGCCTTAGAACTTCTTAGGAAGCATGTCAGTAGAGTGACTGATAGTGCAGAATCCTGGATCCTTACGCCGGATAAGGTTACAAAAATTGTAAAAGCTATGCCCACTAAAAAATCCTAAAGCAGTATACAAAGAGTGCATTGAAGTACTAGCTCTACCCATATCAATTCTCTTTAACCAATGTCTGGAAGCAGGTGTATTCCCGGAACAATAAGAAATACTCTACATTTGACCCTAAGAAGCATGGCACAGAAGAATAGTGATATTGTTCTTCAAGAAAGGTGATAAGGCTCTCTTGAAGAACTTCAGACCAATATCGCTACTGACCCATGTCTATAAGCTGTTTTCGAGAGTCATTACGAATCGTCTCGCACGCAGGTTTGATGACTTCCAGCCTCCCGAACAAGCCGGATTCCGAAAAGGTTTTAGTACCATAGACCACATACATACGCTGCGGCAGGTTGTACAGAAGACCGAAGAGTATAACCGGCCATTATGCTTGGCGTTTGTGGACTATGAGAAAGCCTTCGATTCGATCGAAACTTGGGCGGTGCTCCAGTCTCTACAGCGGTGCCAAATTGACTATCGATATATCGAAGCACTGAAGTGTTTGTACGAAAACGCCACTATGTCAGTTCGTCTCTAGGACAAGACCACAGAACCTATTCAGCTACAGCGAGGTGTTAGACAAGGTGATGTCATATCACCGAAGTTGTTCACCGCTGCACTATCTTTAGGCTTCTGGATTGGGACAAGCTGGTGCTTGTCGTCTAGCCAAAGTCCACAAATAATTTATGGGTCAATGTGTACGCTTTTATAATAAGGTTCCAACAGATATTCAGAATTTACCATTGAATAAATTTAAAGTCGCTATAAAAAACAAATTATGTCAAAAAAGTTATTATAGTATATCTGAATATGTAAATGACAAAAGTCCATGGGACTGAACTGCTGTTCTATACAGGTATTTACTTTTAAGATAGTATATAGGACAAATAATGTATTAGTACATAAGACATGTTTGAAAAAAAAAAAGAATTAACGTAGGCTCTGTGGGTTTCTTGCCGTTTCTTTCCCCCACGGAGAACCACCTTGGAAGCGGCGTTAATTTTCCTTCCTCTCCCACACATGGTGTCTCCTGTCTGCGCTGAGGTAGGGTAGTAGTTAGAGTAGGGGTAGGGTAGGGTAGGGTAGGAGTAAGATAGCGGTAAGGGTTGGGTAGGGGTAAGATAGTGGTAGGGTCAGGGTTAGGTAGTGGTAGGGTAGGGGTAAGGTAGTGGTAGGGTAGGGTTAAGGCAATGGTAGGATAGGGTAGGGGTAAGGTAGCGATAGGGAAGGGATAGGATAGAGTAGGGTGGTAGCGACTACCTACCACATACAGCATGTGTGATGCACGCTCACTTAAAAGTCTGTCTGGCGGTGGCGTGGGGGCCGGGTCGCTCTTTTCCCTCAAATATGGTTGAATTGGACGATGGCTGGGCCCTGCGTTATACTCGTGAACGGGTGCTGCCTTGGTGGACTGGCTTACTCTTGCTGTAGTTTTAGGTGGTTTTTCTTAATTACACTAGACATACCTATATAATATAATATAGCGTTCCGGCTCTGCCTGGCATTGTCGAGCATGGTTCGGTCGTGGTTGGCGAGGGATACGTTATCTACGGCCATAGGGCGGTCAGCGTGTCACTGTGTGTTTCCTTCCTACTTTCCTACCCCCCTCCTTTTTGACGATTGAAAGAGATATTTAATGTCCTAATCAATAAAGAAATTTTGAATTTTGAATTTCGGACGGACTTGGCATCAATATTAACGGCGAGTACCTCACGCACCTCAGATTTGCTGACGATATCGTAGTCATGGCTGAAACCCTGGAAGACTTGGGCAAAATGCTCGATGACCTCTGTAGTGCCCCTCAACAAGTAGGTCTTAAAATGAACATGGACAAGACGAAAATTAAGTCGAATGTCCATGTTGTGCCTACTCTAGTGACAGTTGGAGGCACTCCACTTGAAGTTGTTGACGACTATACATACCTAGGACAAATAGTCCAGCTAGGTAGGACCAATTTCGAGAAAGAGGTCAATCGACGAATCCAACTCGGTTGGGCAGCGTTCGGGAAGCTACGCCACATATTTTCGTCCCAATTACCGCAGTGTCTCAAGACGAAGGTCTTTGACCAATGTGTGTTGCCAGTAATGACTTACGGATCTGAGACGTGGCCACTCACTATGGGCCTTATTAGAAAGCTCACTGTTACCCAAAGGGCAATGGAAAGAGCTATGCTCGGAGTTTCTTTGCGCGATCGAGTCAGAAATGAGGAGATCCGCAAGCGAACCAAGGTCACCGACATAGCTCTAAGGATTGCCAGACTGAGGTGGCAGTGGGCAGGGCACATAGCTCGACGAACAGATGGCCGATGGGGCAGTAAAGTTCTCGAGTGGCGACCACGTACCGGTAGACGCAGCGTGGATAGGCCTCCTACAAGGTGGACCGACGACCTGGTAAGGATCGCAGGTACCAGCTGAATGCGGAAAGCACAGGACCGGTTATATTGACATTGTAATATGAAATGTAAATTTTTAATTTATTTTTATATAATTGTGTATAGGACATTAATAAATATTCGCACACAGTGTAACTGTTAATGAATAAATGAATAATTATAACTAATATTCATGTCTTCTGAATTTTATTAGATCATTTGGCAATCAAGTAAGCTATAATAAGACCTTGCAAGCCCGAATTGTTTATCTACAAAACAAATACCTGTATGGCAACTTATGCCAAGTTTTTTATCTGTCGCAGATAACGTCATTCATAAAAGTCATAATAAACAATTTGATTTCTGTAGGATTGTTTATTTTCGTAAGTTATGAAAAATATTATGAAATAATGGATAAACAATTAAAAAGGAAGTGCGGGTGATAATTTTCAGCATGATTAATATGTCAGACAAAAGTTCAAGCTAATACTGACCAAATAACGGAATGTTTACAAGAAGCACTGACAAGGACAGATTATCCCCAGATTATTGCCATATCCACTTTATATAATTTGTACTACTGTCAGTCAATGCGGACTTATCGTGGTGCTATTATAAGCGTACTCACATCAGTCATCTATACACAGTATAAAGCAAAGTCTCTTCCCGCCGTTTGCACTATGTACGCTTAGCTCTTTTAAACTACGCCACGGATTTTAATGCAGTTTTCAACAATAGATACCTAGAGTGAAAGTTTATAAACACGAAAAAATTGTAGGGGTAAAGTAGATGTACGCAAACTCAGTCGCGCCGGGTCCACTGGTTAGTTATAAATTGTACATCAAATATATAAGTATTTAAGGAGCTTATCAGTGTTTATAACTTATCAGTCTATATAGTGCGGTTCTACTTATTACCCCGTACAGCCTAGGAAACCCGTGCGAAACCGAGGCGGATCGTTAGTCGAGCATAAAAAAGCTTAGTACCTGTACCTAGATTCACGATGTAGGTATTGCTAATGGCCGCGACCTCTACGCTCCCAGAATCGACTCAAAACAATGATAAATATTGATCTCTACTCCCACGAAATACGTAGGTAGATACATATCACCAGTTAGTATTTAAAGAAGTATTTCCGAGCAGTCAATTTATATCTCCGCGCGTCGACCAATTAAAGAGTCTCGTTCTTTTTATTGTAATAAAAATGAAGTTGTTGTTGTTGATTGCCGTTGTAACCTTCATGGGCATAACTATGTGTGAATCCAACCCCTTAGAACTACCAACTTGCAGGGGCGAAGCCTGTAAGTACTTGTGAAAATCGTAACAAATAGTTTTTATATGAGCATAATTATTATTTGTAGAATACCTAACAGTGGGCCGGTATAGAATAAAAAAGTAGAATATAATGGTGTCTTAGTTACTTGATTATTGTATGTTCGAAATGGGCAAGAGACTCATAATTTGACATGTAACAACGTATTGCACACAGTTCAACAATAAAAAATTAATCTATTCTATTCAGATATTTTGTCTGATAATAGACACGTGTTTGTCCTATCGTCATTTTAATTGCCGTTAATAAAATTTATCATTGATTAGAATTTATTTATAGGTAGATTCGTTATTATATGAAAAAATGCAGAGAAAAATCAAGTATGGGTAAAGGCGGTTTTATCGCTGCAAGCTATCTCTACAGGCAACCTGGCAGGGATTATGAAATATAGTAAAGTCACACACAAGTCCTTTACCAGAAATTTGAATTTAAAACATTATCCTTTGCTTCGGATCTGACTATGAGCGTAGGAACTACTCCTCGTTAATCAATAATCTAGCAATGGATCCTTACGATACGATACGATCTGGGAATACGAGCATTTGAAACTGAGTGACTAGTTTGGGAATGGGTGAGAAAGGTATGCAAACGCTTGTTTTATCACTTACACTAGAAACGTAATGCATAACGAATTTGCATACAGTAAAAAATTTACCTCAGGGTTGAAATTTCTAATCCTGATACGGCTTACTAAGCTCGTCATCTAAGATACATAACTGTACTGTACATAACTGTACTGTAAAAAATGGGACACTTTCAACGGTAACTCAGAGATCGGTAAGATCAGATGGCAGTCGCTCCAAAGTAATTACCTGATCTGCAGCTGTAGGTATCATAGCCAAGGCGGACCCCAAGCCCTCGCGCGCGAGAGCACAACCGGGATATTGACGTTAAGATTTATCATCATCATCCGAGCGGTCAGTCCCGGCCTCTGCCAGGCTTCGCTTTCCAACTCATTCTCCTCTATTTCATCCGGTCTTGGGCATCCTCGCGTCGTAAGGGCTGTAGCATCCGACTCGGCGATGTCAATCCATCGCCTCTTGGGTCTTCCGCGGGACCTCTTTCCTGATACCGGAAGGTTTATCCCTGGGGCTTACACTACTCGTGACCAAACCAACGAAGGCGAGCTTCTTCGATTTCATCCGCGATAACTCTCATGCCAAGGCTACCACGGATATACTCGTTAAGCACTCGAAAAAGCCGCGTAACGCCACACATCCACCGCAGCATTTTCATTTCATTGGTGTGGAGTTCGCTAACGTGCTACGTCAGCGCCGGCCAGTTGTCGCAGCCAAGATGATTATTATTATAATGTTGCCTTGCAGGCGTGCCGAGCTGCGAGCCTGGCACGCACGTATACTCCACCGGCTGTGGCCACCTAACACCCGAAGCCACTTGCGACGAACCCAATCCGCAACCCGAAACGAGGGGCAGTGTTTGCGACTACATGAAATGCTACTGCAACGAGCCCACCGTGAGGGACACCGTCACCAATAAGTGCGTGCCACTCGACCAATGCAACAAACCGACGCTCGATGATAATAAACAGTGACAACGTGTTTCAAGAGTAGCTAAGAGGATGCTGTTTTGTTTATAGTACGTTGTATTGTAAATGATGGGTGGGTATTTGACCCCAAACAAATAATAAATTGTACCACAGAATATGAATACCGATGTAACCTTTATTTTCTTCCCACTTCCCTATGCTACGAGCTTTACTGCTTACCTTACGCTATCTTCTAAGCTACACAGCCTGTACACTACGCGTGGACCCTTACCTGCCGCGCCCCGACCGACCCCGCCTGAAACAAATGTAATGGCAAATGTTATAAAAGGTTGTCTATATTTCATATGTCTAGGCAATTTCAATGGATGTGTGGAATCAGCGATGAAAATTCTCAGGATCCAGCGCAAACCCCTTACACTAGCGAATGTTATAGAAAGCAGCGAATCAGCTAGTAGATACTCGTACCTCCGTAAACCAAAAATGGACATCAGCATTTTGTGTTGAACACGCGTGGAGATTATGGCAATGCCCTCCACTGATGTAGACGAGGTTCGAGTCTAGTATATCACGTAATATTACAATCTAAGTACCTATTATAAGGTGGTAGGACTCAGTCTAGCCTGAAGTGTTCGCCTGGGTGAGTACCACCGCCTTATCCTATATAGTCTATATTCTGCTGCCAATAAAGCCTTTTGAAGCTTTCCGCTCTCTCCCTCATTTGAAAAGAGGAGAGAAGTAAATTTTCCAACGATGTTTCCCTGCGCTACAGAATCAAAGGTCTGCTTTTACCGTAACTAATTAAATTAAAATCAGTAGGATCCCAACTTTCTTCCGCATCTTCCGAACCTACAAGAGGTATCTCAGCCCAAGTAAAAATAATCTTGTGAAAACTAACCTGGCTTTCGTCCTTTCGCTGGATGCGCTATAACAAAGATAATTGACATAGTTAATAAAATAATACAAAATACCTACATGATGACGATGATGATAGTCGGTAACATCTCAACGACGACGGACCGTATCAGACCGTGAAGGCGTCGTAGATTATTTATAGAAAGTCATCGCGTACAAGAAATATGCCACTTTCAATCATTAATCAATAAATATCGTTCATTCATTCACTTTATACCGACAGTAGAGGTTTAGTAGAACCACGTTGGTCAGCCTATGCACAAACGTTCGGTACAATTGAAGACAATTATACAACCAAACTTTCGAGTTTTCGCAGCGTTCGTTTTTTTCTGCTAAGTACATAATAGGTACATGAAAATGCCGTTGGCGAAGAGAAGTCTTTTTTTTTATACTATACAGACATTTGACCGCCATCTCACCTGGTGGTAAGTGACGATGCGGTCGAAGATGGAGCATGCCTGTCTAGGAACAGCCTAAGTAGACCAAGGTCTGCCGCTGGGTACCCGGAGACTGGTTTTCTACTTCAACTGTTTAATAGGCCCCGTGTCGGTATTTTTTAACCTCCCACGAAAAGACAGGTGTTGTAAGTTTGACGTGCGTATCTGTATCTGTTTCTGGCTTCGTGTATCTGTCTGTGGCAACATAACTCCCGAACGGATGGACTGATTAGGATAAGGTTTTCTCTGTGTGAAAGTTAGTTTAATCGAGACGATTCTTTGCATTATTAAAATCGGTTCTGTAGTTTAAAAATCTGTAATTTAGTAAAAGTAAACTTGGTCGGGGGTTATCCGACTTTATCTGTCGGTTAAGTTATTTATAATGACAGCATTCCAACCTCCTCCACTGTAAACTTTTAGATTAGGGCAATACCTTCCACTAATATAGAATAATAATAATAATATAGAAGATTGGCCGTATGGTGTCCGGCAGAGTAGAATAGCACCAACCTCTTACACTCATGGGTGTCGTACAAGGCGACTAATGTTTTCGAGGCAAAAGATCAAGAGTCTCCGTAGTCTGAAAAATGGGCAGCAGCAATTTCCATTGTTATATTTAAACACTGCAATCTCCAACCCGCCTGCCAAGCGAGGAGATTATAGCAATAACCTCCCCTTTCGTGGGAGAGGCCCTAAGTCGTGCAGTGGACTGTTACGGGCTGTGATGATGAATACAGAAGAGCCTTAAGCCCAGAATTGGACTATTATGGTTGTTAACGTGATATAATGTAAGATTTATTGTAGAGCGTGTACTAGCTCATGAGTATAAAACAAACTCTAATTGACTATAAGTATAGTTATGTCGTCAGTATGATAATACCGTCACGTCACGGGGTTCCAGTCAGCTATAGAAACTGTTCGACCAGTCTCAGAGTCCTCAGCGGATGACTTTGGTCGCCGTCGCTGCGCTAACGGCCCAAGGAAGCACACCTATCGAGTAGCGAACGATGCAGTTGCCTTAACTACCTCTACCGTTAGCCATAAGGTGGCTTGGCCGCTTCACAGCCGTCACACAGGCACTCCCATAGACTTTCGGTCAGGAGTCAGGACTTTTACAGTACGATCTTCCTGCAGCTGTGTTTACAAACAGTTACGTCAAGAAATGATCTTACAACTATCGCAAAGGCCTGGCAACGCATCGCGACCCAACGGATGCATGTTGCGGGCGTCATTGTCTGCTGACTCCCCCTGTTATGTCAACAAACTTTATATTATATAAATACATTTACAATGGGTAATGTTCTGAAGAACTCTTTGATCTGGTACCCACACCACAATTCCACCATCGCACCACCCGCAGCGGGTTGGGCAGGTACCTACTCATCCCGACGTACGTAGGCCCTCTGTTGGGAGACCACGCGAAGGATCGAAAGAACGTTTCTCACTCTCGGATGTGGAATGAGCTCCCAGCTAGTGTTTCCTTTGACATGGGATCGCGATCGAGAGCTATATTAGAGGTCTCATTACAAGCGGCGGCGACCACTTTCCATCAGGTTGGCCGCATGCCTGTTTGTTTGCCGTATAACATAAAAAATATGAATGAACGAACGGCTCCCACCATGTCTCCATCTCATGGTACCGCGTGCGCTCCGCCGGGGGCAGCCACCCGATTTTGAACTGCTGTGCGAGTGTTCTGCGAAAACACATTCAGTGAGTACCTGTCGTAGGTAAGGTCAGTAAGGTCTCCTGTGCGCTATCGGAGCCGTAGCTTTGACGGTGGAGTCTTTGGATTTTCGACGTGGGCAACACATTGTTCATACCCCTGGTCCATAGTCAGCGATGACCACTTTCCATCAGGTGACCCGATTAACATAAAAAACTGGAATTTAAGAGCCTTTCGAGATAATAAGTCCCTACCAATAAAATATACTTTGTTTTTAGCTTCAGTTAGGTCCATAAACTATGCTCGTTACTCCAGTCTGTAACATTGGAGTGTTATACCGTGCTACAAACTTATCTGACCCACTGGTCAGTAGTGGAAAATGGCGGCACATCAATGTGAAATGTATTTGAACTGACATGTCAAAGCCAAAAACAGAGCCACCCGTCAACGGGTCAGACAAGTTTGTGACACTGTACAACGAGGAGCCCTGTCAGTCAACCTCATCACTAAACATGACTGCTGGACATAGGCCGTTCACACTAAAGTGCGAAATCCGTATTAAATCAGAATCAACGTCAGCATCTAATCGTAGAAGTGTGTAAGTATGTACCTATGTTCTTGGAACATTTTCAACGGCACCTCAAGTCAAATTATAAACATGAACGTGAACTAATCTATATACGCACTTGCTACTATCTACCACAACTTAAGTATTCTACCTACCCAATGTGGAAGAAAGGGTCTGTGGTAAAATTAAGATTCTCGGCGTGTCTGATCACCTTGCCTCGTGGCTGTGTCCGATCTCGTCGAAGGCCAACGATGCGTCCAGGCCCGCGTACCGCATGATGGGCCCCGACCCGCCGGGATGCTGTGGGGACAATACTCAGCTGGAGCTCTCATCACCGCGGGCTGGCTCATCCTCACTACGTAGAGGCTCTGTTGGTGTCCACGCGAAGGTTCGAAAGAACATTTCTCGCTCGTACTATTCGGATGTGGAAATTATGAGCGCCCAGCCACAGTGTTTAGTTTGGACTATGATATGGGATCGTTTAGGATGTGTACTAGAGGTCTTTAAGACAGGCAACGCATTAATGATACCCCTGGTGTTGCTGATGTCTAAAAGCGGCGGTGACCACGCACCATCAGGCGGCCACCTCATGGTCGGCTTGCCTGTTTGTCATAGTTATAACATAAAACACCCTACTGCCATGGAGCTATTTCACCATTGGACAATGCTGTTCGGAATAGATTTAGCAAGTATTGAAGAATTTGTCCTATATAACTTAGACATCCGCGTCAATTACATGTCGGCCAACGGCATTCAGCTATGCTTGAGTAAGGTTCCTAGTTTAGGTGAAGGTGGTGATGAGTGTACTGAACAGCTGTTGATAAAATTGATGACATTTCAAAATGGCGACACTTCAAAGACTTCTTTAAACTAGCGTACCTACAACATATAGTTCCAGCTTTGGCCACCGGGTCAGATAAGTTTTTGGAACTGTATGTATGTCATGTAGCAGCGTACCTTGCTAATGAATTTCGTAATGTCCAATACATCGTTGTGTATCACTATCCACAGGGAAAGTTTTGTTTGATGTAGGTACACTTCTTTCAGAGTAATTTTTCTAGGTCTTCTTGAATCTATAATAGGTCTAGACATAGTGCCAAAACTTGTGTGTAAACTATTCAAAACGAAGATTTTCCATTAGATTATCTAAATGATCTGAAAAATATTAAAATAAATAATTGATTTAGAAATTTTCATGATAACAAAACAACGAAAGAGTAAATTTCTCTTTTGTCTATGGTGATTATCAGATTCGACATAGAGATTCGAAGGAGTAGGTAACAATCTCTGTTCGTGTACGCTGGATTATTTGGCTGGGCTGGAAGATTGCGGAAAGCTTTTCTAGCAAAACACAATAAAGAAAAAAAAAGTCTGTGCAAAACACCAACTCTACCCTAGCTCTACGTAAAATGCCCTAGCAAAACATCACATTTGTAAATATTTTATGTGTTCCTTAATAAAGTAATCCGACATTTGCAAAAGACCAACTTAGCATTTTGCGTATTGTTTTCCGAGCGCGCTCCATACAAACGAAATTTGAAAATATGATCAAACTACGTTTGTAAGGAGCGTGCTCGGAAAACACTTGTTTTAAGCAAAATATCAACTGCACATAGTGCCTTTAATCAGCGAAATACCAACTATCACATTACGCAAAATACCTACGATAAAATGCAGCATCCATCTGATGTCATCATCCGAGCGGTCAATACCGGCTTCTGCCAGGGTCCACTTTCCGATTTTTTCTTCGGTAATGGTGTAAGAAAGCTTCAATATAGGAGACAACTCGGGAGCACATTTTTAAAAATGATAGCCGGAATGCCGTCAGATCCACTGGACTGGTGAAGCGAACTTCGGGCATGGTGCCTTCATACCGCGAAATGGTTATTCAGAGTTGAGTTGTGGGCAAAGATGTTACCCAGGAGATTAGCTTTCTTCTTTGCCGTGTGGGCCAGGTCACACGGCTTGCGCAAGGATGGAAAGGTGAAACGATAATAGTTCCCTCGACAGCTATGAAAAGAGGCAAGAAAGCATCGACTCTGGTGCGAACGTAAGAGGTCAAAAGGAAATAAGTAAATGGGTTATGTTACCAGTTGCATGAGATCATTGGCAAGATAAAATTCGTGGGAAGACCTCCCGGCAGGTGACCAGATACCATTAGGGTCTACTAAGACTACCTACCAAACGCAAGCATGCCGTTTAGGAACTTTGTACAAAACCAATTTGTCTGACCTACACCGTGGTGTTTGTTGTTGGTGTATCTACTTAGGCATGCGTAGGCACTGGATAAACCCTTTGTTCAATGGTATTTCGACGTCGACAGCAAATATCAGCTCTGATAAACAGGCACACACCAGCGCGAGGAAGGAATCTGAGTTCAAAATTTTAGATACCCAGGATAGGAGGAGATCAACGTAGGAAATGTCGACCTGTTGTTGTAATCTCCACCACCATTGCAAACATTTTACAGCTCCTGTGTTGATATTTTACGTTTGTGGCATTGTACGTGTTTAGTATTTTGCATAAATAATTGTACAATACGCCATACAATGTCGAGTTGCTGTTTTGCATTTTTGGTTTTATGAAATTATTTATTTAAAGCGCCAAGAAGTTACCTAAATGTATGAATTGTAGATGTTATGGGCGACAGTTACCACTTACCATCAGGTGGGCTGTCTGCTCTTTTTTCAATGAGAAGAAGTGTAGCTTGTTTTAACGTTAGGCACTACCTAACGTTAAAACAAGCTTAAAACTGTGGCTAAAGCGTCCGAGTCGTCATTAGTTATGTTGAAAAAGAGGTAGATAGACTACCATGTAACAGAAATCTGTAAAAGTAAGTAAGTACCTAAAGTAAAACACATTTATTCCACTCGGACACACGGCGTTCTTAAATATTCACACAGAACAAAAAAAGTAAAAAATAACTATATAAACGAAAAAAGAAAAAAAAGAAAGTTAACAAGATAAGCCCGCTGGTTGCGTTTTCTTCTGTTTTTATATTATTTTGTGTACCTATAAGCAATAAATAATTTTTCATTCATTCATTCAAAGTTACTCTAATCTTGTTACCTGTGCCATGAGGAGAGTGCAATGGGGCCACATTCGGCATATGCCACGACAGACGCCGTGACGCTGGTTTTCAGCCCCCTAAGTGATACACGGACAAAATAAATGAAATGAAATAAATAAATAAATGTTCCGTGTTCCGTGTAGACAACAGAACACGCCGCCACCAAATAAAAAAAGCAGTCCTCCCCAAGCTGTTTTGTGACACCGCCAACGAAATAACATGTTTTAGACACAGAGCCACAGATACACACGTCAACCTTATAACACCCCTGTTTTTCGTCGGGGTTTAAAAATATCGCAAACGCTGAGACTTTAACACTCCTATAACATGAATTTTAGTTTCTTTCGAAACATTTTGATAAATAGGTTAGTTATACCTACCTACGTTAAGAACCGCAACCGGGGACATCGACAGCGACGTCAAAGGCCGAATACTCGCAGCTTGGGCCAAATGGCGGGAGGTGACAGGTGTCATTTGTGACCCTAAAATGCCGATAAAGCTGAAGGGACAGGTCTATAAGACCATCATTAGACCTGCTCTCCTATACGGCAGCGAGACTTGGCCCCTACTAGAGCGACACAAACAGGAGCTGCGCGTCACAGAAATGAAGATGCACGGATATGAAAATGAGGAAAATCTCACAAATAACAGTCCACAACCAAACTTTATTGTCATATCATAAAATAACATCACAAAATAAATGTTCATTCAAAAAAATATTTAAATCTAAGTTAGTAAATACTGTTCCTATGGAAACAATATAAAAAATGCTTTAAGCTTATTATATATTATGATAATTATACAGACAGCTATCACTTAATGAGTATGACTTATTATCTAGTCTAGACTATTGTACATCGCATTTTATTTTAGCAAGCCAGGTAGGCTAGCCTAGCTCTCACTAGCTCAGTTGTATTATTAGTAATTTCATTGATATTTTGTCGACTTCCGACTTGTGACGAGCTTGACCTATTATTCAGGTGGTAAGTGACCGATACGGCCAAAGGAGCCTGCCTATTTCCTATCCTAGATTTGTTCTGTTTATGAAGCTAATTTCTTGTACACGACGGCGACGACCACCGCTGCTGCGAGGGCCAGCAGCGCATACTTCGCTGCTGTCACCGGACTGAAAGAAGATTTAGATTAGATAATAATATACTCTTTCCGTAACTTGAAGAACCTGCGCCTATTTTACGTGAGGAAGGAGTTTTGAAACGGACTGAAATAACTAAGACGGCATCAGTCGAAGAATGCCCAATGCTGGGCATAGGCCTCCCCCAGATATCTCCACAAACGCCGGTCCTTTCCATATCCAGCCACCTAGTGGGACGCCTACCCACGCTGAATCTTCCGGTACGTGATCGCCACTCGACAACTTTACTGCCCCATCGGCCGTCTCTTCTAAGCTCTTTGCCCTGCCCACTACCACTTTAGCCATCCTTCGGGCATACAACATAAATAAATAATAATAAATATCACTATTGATCACACTACTTAAAATCAAATCAATTCCAACCAAAGGAAGATAAAATACGAGTAATTACATAGTTACTATTTTATGTGGAAAAGGACACAACACTGCAAAATTAATCACAGTGTTTGCGTGAAAGAGTATTCGTAATAAACATCAAACCAAACATTCATCCCTACAAATTGTTTGCATTCATAGTTATTATGACGTAGAATTCAATCGAAGCATTCGTTAACTTTTATTTTACTCAAATATTGCAAAATTACGAGATATCTATTATAATATATTTAATTAAATGTTATACAATAATTTTACTTTCATTCATACACATATTCAATTATATATTTAGTTCAACTATAATGTTTTATTATCTTAAGATGTACCTAATATTAATTTTACAGTGTATTACTTCTTAAACTGTAAGACTGTAAAGTTTGTGGAATAAATAAATAATCTGATCTACTCACCAGCTGCCGCACGAAGAAGTTTTGGAGGCGGCTGCTTCGCCTTCTGGTAATCTCCCTATCTTGAACTTTGCAGCTATTTCCCTGTTATAGCAAGCAATAGTATATTACTAAGTAATAATATGATACAGTAATAAGGAAATTTGGAAATAAAATGTGTTCGGTACTCCCTGATAAAGTAGGTAAACCATAGAATTTAAAAAATTGGTTAAATTTTGAGTTTCCGCTACCAACAAACATACAAAAAATGGGTTTAGAAATATGTGTAGTCGCCAACGCGTCCGCCAATGGTAGAGATTATGGCAATGCAATGCTCTTGACATTAGTGGGAGGCTGCAGCCTAGTGGACTGTTATATGCGTATTCATCTGACGATACCAACTAAATTACAGAGGTAACATTCAAAAATGCCAAACCTTGCATCTGAACTGTGTCCTACGTCTTCAAAGGCCTGCGTGGCGTCAGTCCCGGCCACCTCCATTATAGCTTCCACACCCCCTGGATGCTAAAATAAATAAAAAATTACCTTGGTTAATTTCTGCTCTACTCTTCTGATACTCTTAAATCACCATCAGGATAAATTTGACAAGTTTTTTTTTTTCGTCACATACGATAGGCAAACAGGCAAGCGGGCCACCTGATGGGAAGTAGTCACCACTACCTATAGACATTAGCAACACCAAGAGTATAGCCAATGCGTTGCCCACCTCTAGAACACGTTGCTCTGGCAGCAAATAGGCAAAAGCCACTCCACTGCCAAAGCCACGGTTCCCCAAATCCCCACCCCATGGAGCACTGTTAACGAGATAGGGTCAGCGCAATACTGCTTGTATTAGAGGGAGAAAACGGGCAAGCAGGTCACCTGATGGTAAGTGATCACTGCCGCTCATGGATATCCGCAACGCCAGGGAGAGATTTAAAGTAGCTGATACGCATAGGAATCGAAGTCGAACGATTCACAAATAGGAGCCGCGTAGTGCCGCGAAGCCTCCTCTTGCTCTTCGACCGTCTAAGTGAGCGGTGTTACGTAACCAGTTGAGAAAGAGTCTTTTCACGAAACCACGGTTGGTACAAGCAATGAGGGCGGCAAGAGCATTCTCGGGTCGTAATGAGCCGCCTCACCTTGTTGCCAAGCCTTTCAGTATGTTTTTTGTTTTATTATACGAACTTCAGCCAAAACTCGATTCTTCACAGCCTTGCCCATCTGTCACCCCTGCTGACTACGACCAGGTGGGCATGACTTGGTCCTATGAGATGATGGTAGAGCCTCCTAACACACAAAAGGTAAATACCATACAATAAAATACAACTCGATACCGCTTGAACTATGAAATTTAATTCAAAGAGCTATATTTATATGTGTACATTGGATGTTAGTCATTCAATTACTATACACATACCTATCATATACATACTGTTTATTCCATGAATTAGTTGACCACCTGACCTTACGATAACCCATTATAACAATCAATCATACAGCTATCTTATTGTATATAGGGGGAGGGAAAGAAGGATGATTTTCTAATGATTCTAATGATTTTCATATATTACCGACAAGTGGCCTTACAGGGATAAATAGGATGATAGTAGAAAAAGGAATTCGTTTTGGCTAGATATGTACAAGAACTATATAATAAGTTTTAAATATATTTTGCATGTATTGTTTTATTTTTTAAGGACGGAGGGGTATATAAACTCTAAAGGAGGTGTACCATGTACGTTACTTTTCACACTAGCTGCGACATTGAGTCAGCTAATAATTTAAAATAATTGTTAAAATGTTTAAGGTTAAATGTGATCCACCATATCAATGCTAGCAATAATTTTAGTATCTCAATAACAAGGATACATTGTTTTGGGAACACAAACGTGTTTTACTTCAGGCATATACAGGGCTTCCCAAGACTATGAGACTTGAAGGGAAAGTACCTTAAATATCGTAGATAGGATATTTTGCTAAAAGAAGACTTTATGTTATATTTAAAAGTTAGTAATACTGCATTCAAAGATATTCTAACAATTACTTGCTTCGTCTGGGAATCGAACTGACTTATAAATGTGAAAAAAAAATCACCTGTATTCTTATGATGCCAATCGAAAGAATGGATGAAAAATAATAATATGTTGGGCATGGTCAGGCTCTGCCTGGCATTGTTGGACACTGCCCGGCTCTGTCTGGTATTGCCAGATACGGTCATTTTCAATGTCTAGGTTGGAGTGAAGTAAAGGGAGTGCTGAGACCCCTCCCGGGTGGCATTTCTCGATTTTTCTAAGTTATTTTAATTGCATCTTTTTGTATCATCTATGCAATGTCTAATGTAATGTCGCATGGTATCCAGCAGAGTAGAATAGCACCAACCCCTTACACTCGCGGGTGTCGTACAAGGCTACTAATGTTTTCGAGACAAAAGATAGGGTATACTATAAAATGGACTAGCACTAGCAGCATTTTCTACTGTTATATTGACAACACTGAGATCTCTAATCCGCTGGCCAAGCGTGGAGAAATGACAATAACCTAACTTTCGTGGGAGAAGCCCTAAGTCCTGCAGTGGACTGATACAGGCAGTGTCTCTTAAATAAAAATATCCTAATTAAGATTAATTCTTGGTGCAATTAAATTTCACTAATAATGCATATCATATCCTGAATTATGCTCTAGCTATATACGCAAATCATATATTGGACTTAAAAATAACAAGTGAAAGTTCATCATTTACCTATTGCCCTTCAAAAATGACAAAGCAAGTAAGTACATTTTAACCAGTTATTTTATTAATTAACTCTTACCTCGTTAAGATAGGCCGTAACATCCAGAACGTTGTTGTTAACAACGACCCAGACATCTTTTTCAGTTTTGTGTTTCTGAACTTCCTTTAAACTTATTTCTCTAACCATGATTATGGGATAGGTAGGTTGATACCTACCTACGAAGTTAGATTATTAACAATAAAAAATCAGTCTGTTGAACAAATATCTATAATTATAGGTATCGCAATATACAGAAGTATTGCAACAGATAACTCAACTTAGTTAAGTGCAGGCAGAATAAAAGATTTGATAAATGTAAGAAATAGTTAACAGAAGTTTAAGCCAGAACAGCTGACTGCCGTTGACATTTGTGACAAAGAGTATAGAAGCACATTTGTGACGTGCGTGACTGACAAACACTTGTGACGGCATGCCGCGGCAGTCGGACTGACAGGGGTACGTTCCGAGCCAACGCTCCCAGAAGAAAAATTCGCTTCGGTGTGCTCCAAGTGCACTGTAGCGTTCGAGCCTCAGCCTGGTTTCATGGCTACGTGGCGTTTTTCGGCGTTGCCTTTCGAGTGAGCATGCTCGGAGATTTAAAATGAAATGATAAATTTGACAGCTCACTAGTTCTTGGTCTTTGGCTCACGCCTAAAGTCGTGTCAAAATAGTGTCAAAATGATCATCGTGCATTGGGTAGCCACAAGTATTGCCAACTCAGTGGAATTTCCACTAGATCTGATGGTTTAGACTTAGCTTTTAGCAGACGAATTAAATAGTGGCTATTATAGTGAATTTTTCTAGTGGCTTTGGTTGCTTCAATGAGCAGTTTTCCAATAGGTATCTAAAGAATTCCTAACCACTGACTAGATGGCGCCCCGACAACTTTAGTAATTAATAATCGCTTGAAATAGGTTCTTAGCAAACACGATATAAACACTGGGTACGTTGTATTGGATAATATTGTATTTGTCAATAGTTATCAACCATTTTAGAGGTTGTAATAATAATGGAACATAGTGCCAACTTTTATAAATATTTCCTTTTACATTTCATTCAACCTTTAACAGTTATGTTTATATTCATAAACATTTTATTTTTAGGTTTAGTATTAGTTGGCTGCATGAAATCACTGCCACCATTCAGTGGCGTGCCTAGGGTTTCAGAGTAAGGCAAGGCGAGAGATGAAGTTTTTGTAGTTTTTACGGTTATTAAAAATAAATCCATATTTTTGCCACATCACTGATCAATCCTCACTTATCACTCTTCAGTTTTATACCAGCAATATAACTTGTGAGAGAAAACAACCAACAATTCAATGAGTTTGGTACACCGATATATGAAATTGTATTAAAAGCGATTTACTAATCTGAGAAATAGTTATAATAGGAATACATATAAGGAAATAATTTGTTATTTTCTGAGCGTTGTTTAAAAACTTTACCTTTTCCATGCAAATCAAAACATGTGCATATTTGAAACCATCACAATGAACTTTACTTCGTCTATTGTTGATCAATCTGATTAAATCACTTTTACTACAAAACACAACGCAAACACAACAAAAAACTAATTACTTATCCGCTCAAACAAAACAATAGTGAAGTTATTCTAGCATTCAACAAATGTACCTACTGCGCATGCGCGAAGTTGCCATTTTCACAGATCCGTGTACAACTTAATACGCATGCAGGGCTTAAAGTCTCGTACAATGTGCTTTTAATATATAAACAAACGTTTAGTTATATCTCACTATAGGACAGTTTTCATATGTAAGAAATCGATGTCCGCTTACACGCCAGCGCGTGCGAGCGAGATGACTGGCCGAGTCTCAATTTCCTCAACTTGCGTGTGCGTTCGGATCGTGATTCGTAACCTAGGCGCACGATGGCGCTGCTTCGCGGCGCGACGTTTGAAAAGTATTAGGAGCGCGCTTTTTAAATAGTTCGCGCACGCATTACCTTTGATTTTTTATCAATAAGTATTTTTAAAAGGCAAGCCCGGCTTTTGGGCTTGTATCACAGTAACGCCACTGCCACCATCATACAGATTAAAAAAAGATTACCAAAATTGTAGGAGCGCCATCTATTGATGCTTTTTTAAACCAACTATCAATACCTACTGGAAAACTCCTCATTTGTGGATTCATTAAAATAAAGTTGGCAACACTGATGGCCACCCATCACATCGTGTTATTTTATCATAACATTGTGCGTGCGTGCCCTGTAACATAATCAACAGTTCATTTCAGTACAGCTAAGTCTGTTGTGTTTGCGTAAAGCTTGTCTCATTACGATACGTACAAGTTTGTTTAGTTTTCTAGTTGAAACATTTGTTCCCTGTAATAAAAGGTGATGACTATTTTGTTATTACCTACATTACAATTAAGCATGTAAGTACTTACATTATTATAAATAACTAACTCCATTTGCTCCCTACCAGTGTGGTGTTAGATGGCACAAGCTGCAGAGGAGATAGATTTTAACGAGGTTCTGGAGGACATATTCTTGCATGACGATTCTGTGCACAAATCCAGTTATAAGGAGGGTTACGACGCTGGGGTAGCTGCTGGCAGCATTGACGGGTACCATCTTGGTTACCACCGCGGCGCGGAGCTTGGCCGAGAATTGGGTAAGCCTCTTATCAACACATGATATTTATACAGTGTGTTTCTGGATACTGGGTAGTGGAACTGGGCGTTCAATGAAAGGTAACTAAAATACCACATGCTGTTAAAATTTTGAAACTCATCTAAAATGAATTTAACCAAATTGAAGTTATAATGTTTACGCTCAATATCCAGCTACACAGTGTATAATTGCCACACACCAGTGACGGTGGTCACGTTTCTCTTGGACATGTATTTATTTTGATCGCACAAAAACACAAGCAATATGTTAAGATTACTCACATTTTTGTTTCAGGCTACTACTTGGGCATAGTTTCCCATTATATTGATAGTAACAAAAAGGATAGTGCCCAGTACTCAGAGAAAATAGTAAATCAGCTTTGCAAAGTCAAGGAACTGATTGAAGCCTTTCCCCGGACTAACACCGAAGAGGAGGATTTGTTGGGTGCCGCCGAGCATATCCGGGCCCAGTACAGGAAAGCCTGTGCATTACTCAAGATCAGTTCTGCTAACCCACACGATGCCAGTCTCTCCTTCTAACACAAAAAACGGTAAGAGTTAGAAAAGATTGATTTTTGTACGTAGTTTTGAAATATTTAACATATTTATTAAATAATTCTGAGTAATAATTCAAAGTTATAATATTTTATTACTATCGATACAGTGTAGCTCCCTTTAACAAAAACTACCACATGCATTACATTTTTGTTCCTTTTGTGAAATAACCTACCTTTCCTTTGTTATAGTATTTTCATTCAAATTACGTATGTTTATTTTGATGTTTTTCTGCAATATTAAGTGTTTGAATAATAAAAAGTATCCATATATACCTACTTTTTCTTTAATAAGCAAACATCCTCTTTCTATATCTATGATTTAGATTTGTTTTATCGATAACTTGTATTTGTGTCTAGAAAAAGAAATGGCAGAGAACATAGCAGCGGCTGCAGAGGCAGTGCGTCGCGATATCGACGCCCTGACTGCGTTCCTGACTCCCCTGATGCCCATTATCAACTGCCACATGGTGGACAGCGTGACCCGGCAGCACCATCTGCTGCTGCCCCCTGAGTTATTGGAGGAGATAGAGAAAGAAACCTATATCACCACCTACTTCAACTTCAGCCACGCTGTGAACAACCCCGAGGAACCTGGTAAGTACCTAACAATACTTATTTTTTTGGTCATATCATAGACAAACAGGCAAGCATTACAGAAAAGCACCAATATATTGCGCACCTCTAATGAAACCTCCAATATACCTCTTGGAGGATTTAGGTCACATACTGTGTAAGGCTGAGATCTCATGTTACATCTGAATAGTATGAGCGAGGAGCTTACTTTTGGACTGTAGTGTGAGAACACCATATTGATATAATTAACTATCTCAATTAAAATAAATTTAACTTAAACCTATTCTAAATTTATATAAATGTTAAATATCTTTGTCCACCTATATGAAAATGGGGTCCCAATTGTGTTTAAGCTTAAATTAAAATGTGTGCTAAACATATTAAAACAATAGGTACTTTAATACAATTATTTCTGTCGTATGTGGAATTTTTGTACCTGTACTTGTCGTTTTCATACATTTAGCACTCCATCCGGTTCACGGCTTCATACATATATTATTTAACACCCATTTACTTCCAACATTCGGCTTGTCTGTAACTTTCATATTTTTAATAGCAGTCAGGGTTTTTGGTTTTTGTATTACTCTTTTTAGTCTATACTAAAACACATTTTCAATTGATGGGCTTTAAAATTAACGGAAACATAAGCCAATGTTGTCCTATTTTTTCCTTTGTTAGGAACAAATAGTCATTCACACAAATAGTACATTGCACTAGATAATTAAATAGACGTACAGTTTCCTATTTCATTTACAAACTTTGATAGTTAATAAGCTAACTGTTGCGAGTGACGACAATGTTAAGTACAATACATAAACCTACAATTTTGTCAATACATGTTATAACACAGTGCTTACATAAACAATTTATGTCTTAATTTTATTCTGTACTGTGACAAATCGTGGGGTTCTTCTGATAAAGGAATTCTTTGAGTTTCATATCATAAAGCAAATGTGTTTGTTTGAAGTTTGAAGGTTAACTTTGTTAACTGGTGCCTAATGAATTTAATCTTTGCCTATCCCTTAATTGAGTGGTTTTAGACATGATTAATTTGATTGTTTTTATTATGGGTTCTAAATGAATCATTGGGTATGTGTATATATTACAAGCTTTATATTAGTAGAAATTGTTTTTATAACATTTTAAATGACCTCCGTATTACTGGGAAGTCAAACTGTAACTCTGGTTCTACCTACCCGAATTAGATGAAACATTGCTTAGATTGTACCCTGGACTTCAAGCTATCAAACCATCATAACCGAATCAAAATACGAACAAAAAAAATCATTTTTGGCCATAGTTACGTACCTATCTTCGAAATATCTTCAATGTACATACACGGCTAGTGGACCCTGCGCGACTCCGTTCGGATTCACCTACCTACCCTTTTTTCTTGCCCAAACCTTATAAACCTTCCTCTTGAATCACTATATATTGTTGACAACCGCAGTAAAATCCGTTGCGTAGTTTAAAAGATCTAAGCGTACATAGATTCATAGGGACACGCCGGGAAGTGACTTTGTTTTATAAAAACTATTATAAAAAGAGCCAGAGTAAGACAATTATAATAATGACAAAAAACGAATATGCCGCCATTCTTCTGAAGAAATGACCCTGATACGGTGTACATAATTAAAATAAATTTTACTATAATCACCATCTTGGCCTTAGTCCCGGTTGTGCTTTCGCACGCTCTGGCCTGAGGTCCGCCTACATTTTACTATACTACCCATTGATTTATTACTAATCGTAGATAGCACATGAACGCTTGAAAAGTGGGCCGGTGAAGGACTGCTTAATCGCTAGTCAAGCAGTCCTTTTCCGTAGTCCGTCATTAGCCGTCGGCGCGTAAGCATGCCCAAGTGCGCGTTCAAAAATTGTCGAAACAATGGCCTTAAACGACGAAAAATGGATGGGATTTCATATTTTGCGTGAATAAACACATTATACATCTTATCATGCATAAATATAGCGATTTACACATAAAAAACCATCAAAAATAATTATTTTAGTCATAGACATATTGTCAGTGTCAGACATCACGTCAGTTGTCTCAATTATGCGCATGCGTTATAGCGAAAACAATGATTGCTCACTAAAAGAAATGGAGTCACAGCATTATCCACAGCGCGAAAAGCAATTTTGAGCTTTATAAGTATGAAAAAAAGTTGATATTTGGTAAATACGATACTGTACGTAATGGCATTTTGATTGGGGCGTGCGTATTTGGCATAAAATTGCTACGTACAAATGTATAGTCAATTAGGCGACAGATTTCAAGCGCATTTTTGTATGAAGTGCTTTATCTACGGTTGGTAGTAAATCAATGATACTACCCCTTAATTCTATTTAAACACGGAGATGAAATTTAAGATCGAAAGTGTAAACAAATTGCCACCATAAAAAATTAACACAAGGATGCCATATTTAAAATAGTGTTTTTTAAAATATTTTATACGATTTTATTTCATTTTAAATGTGATATTTATTATCAATATTACTAATAATTCACCACAATTCATTAGTTGGTTTTTATAGTGGCAATTTGTTCAAACTTGAGAAAAAGAAACAAAAACCTTGATAACTAGTATATAGAGAATTAGTATTGCACATAGAAAAAGGTCCATTCTTGTATCACGGCTTTTAAAAAGCGGAGCGACACGTAACATAATATAAGTGTGTAATTATGGGTGTAAAATACCTGAAATAAATGACTACTTATTTATAAGTGATACAAAACGGACCTTATCATACGAGCAATACATTTCACTTCGATTTTCTCTCACGCTTTTTGCTTCTGGATTTAGTCAAATGTAACCAGCTTATTATGGGAAAAGACCCTCGAAACCGCGTCATCACCCAACGATATCTCCCCGCAGGCACCACTCAGATGGCGAAGTGGGTGACAGCTGCCCGCGAGGTCTCCCTCCGCCTCGGCGGCGCGGGCGGCCGCGTGCTGGGCCCGAAGCGGATGGCCGCCATGCTGGAAGAGCGCGGGGCGCCGCCCCCGAAAGACCGCGAGCGGTTCGTGGAAGCCTACATGAGCACCAAGAAGAGTTACGAGGTGAGAATGTGTTTCGTTTACCATGAGATTATGTTAAGTGGGCTTTACAAGGCTAAACGTCCTAGTATGGACCGTTGCTGATCTATTGTGATCGCGTCTAGCTTACAGTTCAGTACTCATTCCTACAGCTTCTATGCACTGTAATAGGTTCTTAGCACTGATATCGTGCACCTCATCAGATAGTAGCCGGTATTTACTATGAGCTAGTGGTGCAAACGCTTGACGCTTTAGAGGATTTTCAGCCAGATAAAGTAAAAAGTGAAATTCGCATGCCTCACTAGATGGCGCTGTTTGGACAGGAATCTCAAGTATTGAATTTTGTAACCGAAGTTACTCGGAAAGGTGTTTCGCGAAAAGATACTTAGTTTTAGTATCTTTGCTGAGAAGAAAGCGTAAAACATCTACATTCGGTCTCATTTTGATTTATTTTTGAGAATCGTGTGATTATACACACCATCTATTAGAATTATTTTTTCTTTTTAATCGACTCTCGGATAATCTCTCATTGTCCGACTGTACGTTAAACTCCGATATCGTTCCAATCGTCATTTTTTACTTTTTATCACTTTCTTTACACTGATTAGTCTTACTAAACACGCGTCTTGGCATAAAACAACTCTTCGCCAATAAACAATCGAGAAAATACTGAGAGACGAAATAATACCACACATTCGATTTAGACCAAAGCTGTTCTAAAGGTTCTACAAATATGTAGGTTGGTGCACCACAGACATACCGTCAAAATATATGCATCACACTAGTGCTACTCCCTCCGGTTCTAAAAGTTGGCTTTCAAGAGCAGCGCGGATGACGGCTACGACACCGCCTACAGAAGACACGTCGAAGCGTATATTAGTCACCTGGACGAGTGGCGCTCGACCACTTCCTGCCTCGTCCTTGCCACTTCCTTCCATGAAACGACCGTGCTTAGGAACGAGCTTCCTGCAGTAATGTTTCCAGACCATTATGACGCTGAAACCGTTAAGAATCCAGTCTATGCCTATCTCGTAGTCCAGCTATGCATTCCCGACTCAACGATGTTGCGGGTCTCTAAGGGCAGCATTGATCACTTTGTGGATGCATTTGACGTTTATTCTGTCATCATATTATTGCAGTGCAGTTTTACTTTCCTTTTTCTTTCTATTTCGTTGTTACTAGCGAGGACCTGTAATTGGCTTGTTGGTTCTAAAATAATATTTATCACGTTTTGATATGGCTGTTGGTGTTCCAATAAATAAATGAAAATTATATCGACAGTGACAATATCTTCCTCGACAGTAGTCAGGGGCGCAAGCTGGGGAGAAAAAGAGCGGTTGCCGTTATTCTTGTTTCGTCCTCGATCAGGTGCACCTGACCGAGCGTCTCTGGCGCTCTGTGTCGCTGGCGGCGGGCGCGGCGGCGGCCGTGGAGGCGGGCGGCGGGCGCGGCGCGGCGGCCGCGGCCCTGGCTGCCCGGAAGACCCGGGTTCTCTCCCTGGAGTGCCAGCCCGGGACCGTGGAGACGGCCCAGCGGACCTCACAGAGGATGCAGGTGAGTCCGACGCTTCGCTTGCCTTTTTTTAAAGGCTCTAGTAACTAAAGGTTTTAAGACTTTCGTAGTTCTTTTTTAAAATTTTATATCATACGGTAGGCAAACAGGCAAGCGGGCCACCTGATGAAAAGTGGTCACCACTGCATATTATTCACTACATTATACATTTATATTATTTGTTATTCACTACACTTTCACTACACATGTTATCGGGTTCGTTACCACGGTTAGTGTTGTCGAAATATCGATGTAAAAACAATACTAACAGTGGTAACAAACCTGATAACATGGGTAGTGAAAGTGCTCTGGTAACTTGGCCATCGGATACGCGCCGTTTGCTTCTGGACCGCACTGACTGACAACAGAAACGGGCCAAACAAACCGATGCCGGCTCGACGAAGCCGTGGCGCAAAGCTTTTTTTTTGTGTTGACATTCAGCAGTGTTTATGTAAACCCAATTTGAATAAACTATTTGACTATTGGCTATTGGATTCCGTGGAAAAACGTGTATTTTAGTTAGTATACTTTCTGTAGTACTCGCATTTATGCCCGCTTATCTTTTCTCTGAAATCACTCTGAATGGTTAGCTGAAATTAGCTAGTGATGTTACTTCACCTAAGATCACTAACGGAGGTGCTCTAGTGGAAAGACATGGCCTGGCCTTTCCACGAGGCCGGCAGGGCGATCACCGCGAATCGTAGAAAACAGGCAATTGGCGGAGTATATTCCTACGTTTTACTTCTTAATTTTTGTTACGCCTACCGAGAGGGCGAGAAAGAGCTCGCTTGACTTTCCCTTTGGTTTCCGTTAGATTTTTGACTTTTAAAAAGAGATTAATTAACGTAATCCTAATTCAATAAATACTTTTTTCATTTTCATTTTCGTACTTTTTTCATAAATAACTAGGGTAATAAATAACTTGAACTTGTTCTACTCAAATTTTAACATAGGTAGGAATTTCTAATTTAACGGTGTAATTTTAGATTTAAGTTTCTTCTTGAATAAATTATTTATTTATTTATTTATAAATAGGTAAGGATATTACGTTTACTTTTATTATTTACCTACGTAAATGTATGGATGTGTGAGACAAAAGTGGTGTGTCAGGAATACAGGATCGAAGCGTATGTCGCGCGATTGTCTAGCTACTCCTATGGGATACGGGCATGAGGGTGTACGTTTCTTTTATTACTTTTTCACTCCATATTTATTAAATGTAAGGTACTCGAATGTGAAAACAAGCTTAAGCTAAACATCCGTACATTATTCCACAGGAGCAATTCGTCGCGGCGTACGCTGGTATGCGCGCACCCCAGCAGCGACCCCAACCCCAGCGCTGGAACCCCGCCGACCCCGCCGACCCCGCCGTCGAGCCCCCCCTTGTATGGCAAGACGTGGCCCAGGCTGACCGCCACATTATACCCCGGGAAGCCATTATCCCACCACCGCGACCGATTTTTGTAGAAGAGGACGATTCTGAAGAAGGCTCAGACACCGATAGCTGGGAGGATTTAGGCGAAGATCTGGACGAGTCAGCCCCTCGAGCGAGTCCCGACGTGGAGGGGGAATTGGGCCCCGAATGGGCGCTGTTGGGCCATCAAGACGCGGAGTTGGCCTCTCAACCTGAATTGGCCCCTGAGGAAGTGACAGAGACACTGCGTCGAATGCTTCTGAAAGTGCGCAGCGATGCCGGGAGAATGCTCGAATTGATGGAGAGAGTGCGTCGAGAGGCTGAAAGATGGCCCGAAGTGGCTGAGAGATTTTCCCAAGAAGCTGAAAGAGTTTCTCAAAATGCTGAGAGATTGCGTCAAGAGGCTGATAGTTTGCGTCAAGAGGTTGAGACCATTACTCAACAGGCTAAGAGAGAGCCTCAAGAGCCTGAGAGAGTGCGTCGAGATTCTGAGAGAGTGACTCAAGAAGCTGAGCGAGTGCGTCGGGATTCTGAAAGACTGGCTGGAGACGCTGACAGAGTGCGTCGAGATTCGAAAAGAGTGGCTCGAGACTCTGTGGGAGTGCGTCGAGAGGTTGCGAGACCGCCTCAAGTGGAGGACGGAGTGCCTCAAGTGGTGGACAGAGTGCCTCAAGTGGAGGACGAAGTGCCTCAAGCGGTGGACAGAGTGCCTCAAGTGGAGGACGGAGTGCCTCAAGCGGTGGACAGAGTGCCTCAAGAGGTGAACGGAGTGCTTCAAGAGGTGAACGGAGTGCTTCAAGAGGTGAACGGAGTGCTTCTAAGGGGTGAACTAGTGCCTAATGAAGTTAGGATAGTCTCTCAAGAGCATGTACGGATGGCAAGCAGAATCCAGGTCCTTAGAATGGTTCGTCGGGAAGGGAACCAAGAGGTAAAAAATTATTTATTGCTTTGTATATAGGTTGTCATGCCATGTACCAATGACTCTTTTCTGAGTTATGTACATTCGTTGAATTCTAACCAATGCTCTTACGGTGAGGGAAAACATCGTGATGACACCTGCAAATTCAGGCAACTGAATTTGTAACCATGATCCAATCTGGTCAGGTTCCCCTCGTAGCAGGGCCACGGAGGTCAGATGGTAGTCGCTCCATTGTAATTACCTGATCGCCAAATCCTGGATCATGGTCAAGGCGGACCCCGGGCTCTCGTCCTCGAGAGCACAACCGGGACATTCACGCTAAGATGATTTACTTTTTTATATTTTGTATATAAGTTGTCAGTGTTAGGTCATTCTTGGGACCTGTTACGTTTCATACATTTTCACACATCATTGGCAGAATTCGTTTTCAATTTTGTATGAATTTGCTAATTGTTTATCGCGATTTGAGGGTTGGTGCCATAGTTATAGTTGTATGTTATCACGAACACATGCATACCCTTTGATCAACAATTAATTTAATGTCATCCTTTTAACTTCATATGGTGGGCAAAAAGGCGAGCTGGCCTCCTGATGGAAAGTGGTCACCGCTGCTTATAGACATCAGCAACACCAGGGGTATCGCCTCGTTAACCCAACCCATGTAGAACTGGAAACCTTACTCACCCACCAGCAATACTATTTAAAATATTATTGTTTGGCTGCGGTATTCTGTAAGGTCCGATCACTGAGAGGTCAAGCTGTATCTCTGGTTCTACCCAACCTAATTAGATGAAACATGGCCTAAATTTTAAATTGGATCCCAAACTACCAAACTGTGAAAACCCATCAAAATCCATTCGGCGCCATTTCCATATTTCTTATAGTTTAGCTGGTTTATTATGGTTCTACATCAGGTGTGCCAGTTTCCAAAATCAATTACACCCTAAGATATGAGATCAGATTAAAGATAAAAAATGTAAACAAATAGGTTGCTACTTTAAAACAAACAACCCAAATGGTGGACTATTTAAAATCATTGAAATATTGATTAAAATTATTACATTCGAAATGAAAAAAGCTCAAATGAATATTTAAAAATATTCTACTGAACTAAATACTGCTTACTAATTACTTGATCCCTTACCGTAAGAGCGTCGGTTAGCATTCAACTAATGTACATAACTCAGACAAGAGTCCGCACATGGCCGCAGCGGGATTCGAACCGGGTACCTCTCGCTTACGAGTCGGCTACCATCTCCTGTGATAGGATTATAATAACGAAACCTAATTCCCAAGGTGCCCCGTCGGCAGCGGCCCTTCCGGAACCGTATAGAGCACATAGTCCCGCGCTCGCACGACTACCACCGAGTGCTGCAAGCCTTCGTGTCCAAACACACGCCGTTGCCTGAACTACTGGCTCAGGCGTTCCCGGAACTGCCGGCTGGAGTCAAGTTTTTGGTCGCTGGTAAGTAGTGTCTTCTTTTATATTAGAGAGATAAAGGTGGATATCAGACATGAATTCGTAGTTTTCGTGTAAGTAGGTACTTACACTAAACATTTCAATGTACTAGACCTCTTTATAGTCTATTTGTGAAATTTATCTGTGGTGTCTCGTAAATGGCTGATGGAAGTTATGCTTCTGCACTTATCTGTCTTATTGTTACAAGCTGTAATTGAAATTATGAATTTTAATATCTATCATGGGTCTGGATGTTATGTGTGTAATAAGCATACTTATATTTAAAAGAACATTTATAGTTCATCAGTTATCTATAACACAAGCTTTGCTTCCTTTGGGCGCTAGCGCTGGCGCTGACTAAATATCGCTGTGTGAATTGTCCAAGCATACTTGTTTATTTATTGAAATCCTTCCCCCATGCCTTCACACCTGATTCACTTCCATGATTCTAAGTTTTCGATGACATTGGATGTTTGCTGCTCAGTGTTGTGAGTCTGCTCACTTTCATCCGATTTTGGAATGTCTTCGTAAATAAAGTAAATAACTACCGATGACGTAATCATCATCTAGACTAAGCAAAGCAAAGAAATAGTGCTTACGTAATACTTGAACGGCCCCCTAGCGCTGGCGCTGACTAAATGTCGCTGTGTGAATTGTCCGAGCATACTTATTTATTGAAATCCTCCCCCCAGGCCTTCACACCTGCGGCAACCTGACCCACGCCCTCTGCCAGGCGTTCAGCGCCAGCCCTTCGGCCGCCGCGCTGGCCGTCGCGCCGTGCTGCCATCACCTCACCACGGAGCCCGGCGACGGCGCTGCCAAGGACCTGTTCTACGAGAGACACGCGGACGGTATGGCGGCCCCGCCCGAGCCTGGCTTCCCGGCGTCGGACCATTTGAAAGGTGAGTGTTGTGGAGTTTCTGCTTTCTTTTTTCTTTCTACTTTCTTATTTGTGCGTTTTGATTCACATCTGTTCTTTGGTCTAGACAAAGTTGGCGAGTAATTTTTTCCTGTGCAATTACTGGTTCGTTTCCATCGATGGGCAATTGGTTCGAGACAAAATGTTGTGGTTTGTAAACTCGCGTGTGAACGTCGAATTCGAAAGAGGAAGTCCTTAGTCTGTATTCGCGGAACCGGTCCAATCACGACCATAGGGTTAAGCAAACAAGCAAGTAAAGTATCTGATGGTCATGAGCGAAGTGGAGATGAGTTACTAAGGGAAGTAGGAATGTGGACCGCGGGCCCTCGCGAAACCGGTGCTGACTCCGAGATGTTGATGATGATGGTGTGTTGTCGTACAGATTTCCGCATCGGCCGCAATGGCCGCATGCTGTCGTCGCG
Organism: Blastobasis lacticolella; assembly: GCA_905147135.1. Lineage (NCBI taxonomy): Eukaryota > Metazoa > Arthropoda > Insecta > Lepidoptera > Blastobasidae > Blastobasis > Blastobasis lacticolella. Next base: position 346,433 of record LR990044.1, read on the forward strand.
CTGCGCGCCGCGGGAGGCGATGGCCGCGGACCCCCCGCCGAGGTCGCTCGGACATCGCGCCTTACTACAGGTAAATACCACATTTTTTCATTATATGCAGAGCTCGTCTAAGCTGAAATGACGCGCCCCACTATTGGATTAACGCACACAAGCAAATTTAAAATATGGACGCTGTAGCGATCTTCATAGTGAATCAAAGAGAGCACACAGGAGTTGGCAAAACAATCAGCAAGACAGTAACTGTCAAATCTACATCGCGCTAACGGAGTGTTCCAGCTACAACGCTTATATACAAGATCCAAAGAGCGTCCATTGGACTTCGGTCCCCTGGTCACAGCAACTCGGCCAGGTGGGTAATTACCCTTTTCCACCTTCTCCATCTTCGCTTGCCAACATTGGCGGCTGGAATTCTCTCCTCCACGTTACCGTCTAAGACGCAATACATATACAAATACCGTTGTTACTGGTCATTCAGTTGCCGGTGAGACTCGTAAGAGGAGCACGCGTCGTTCGATTGGAGCAGTCGACGCTCCCACACAGATGAAGCGTCGTTATTAATATTTGCACTCACACATCGAAATCAAATAATTAAGTAGTAGGGCGCGTCATTTCAGCTTGACAAGCTCTACATTAATTTATTATGAAAATGAAAAAAGTATTTATTGAATTAGGATTACGTTAATTAACCTCTTTTCAAAAGTCAAAAATCTAACGGAAACTAAACCAAAAGTTAAGCGAGCTTATCCAGGTAGGGGGTGACGCATCAGACCGATCAGCGCGTACGATTATTGTACATTATAGTAGTAGCTGGGGTCCGAAGTGGTAAGAATAAAAGGAGATGTATGAAAAGAGTTGTAGATATATGCGGGGCTAGGGAGTTGTTTTAGGACAGAGCAAACTGGCGGTCCATAGTCTCTGGCTACCCCACCTGTGGAACACAGGCGTATGGTTTATGTGATGTATTACATGGTCCATCAAGATTTTTCGCTGAGGACCCCGAGACTGGTTGAACGAGAGCTTCGGGGGTCTAAGGGGGAGTCCCACTCGTAAGCGTGAGGTACCAAGTTAGAACTCCAGTGCCGCAATGTGCCAATGACGCTGTTCTGAGTTATGTACGTTAGTTGCACACTAAGTGAGGCTCTTAGGTGAGGGAAAACATCGTGCTGAAACCTTATATTGAGATGAGATTATATTGATCGGAGAACACACTCGCAGGCAACGTGTTCCATTCTTCCATTCGTGTTTCGCTCCTCTAAGAATCATCCTCAGCAAAACATTAACCATAACATTATCGAGTACTTTTAACATATTGCATGTAGTGACACCTATCGCTCCAATAGGGAAACTCAACAATACTCACATTACGAGTACACGACGACAAAGTTGGCAAGCATTCGCACGTAGATGGCGCTGACCGTTCTACAACTTCTCTAGCGCGATCAACAACTGTTAGACCCTTGGTCCCCTGGTCACAACACCCGGTCAGGTGGTTAATCACCCTTTTCCACCTTGTCCATCTTCGCTTGCCAATATTGGCGGCTACCTTATCCCTTCACCGCCAAACTGCACACCCATCATATAATCTCTTTCCCAGGAGCTGCTTGAAAGCCGCGGGCAGAACGCCCAGGAGTTGTTCGCGGCGGCCCGGCTCGCCGGCCGCGGACCCGACATCCGAAAGATGAACGCCTGCAAGACCTACCGAGACTATCTACTCCAAGCTAACCAGATATTGGACCTAGGTAGGTGTTCTTACTATATTATAATTATATTGTACGAGTATAGTATTTTATTTATTGATAGTTTCCTTTTTTTAATGAACTGGAAACTTATAATCTATACATAGTATGAAACAAAGTCGCTTCCCGCCGTCTTTTAAACTACTCAACGAATTTTAATGCGGCTTTCAATAATATATAGAGTGATTCAAGAGGAAGATTGCTTATAGCAAGAAAAAAGGGTAGGTAGGGGTAAAGGAGGTGTACGCAAACGAAGTCACGCCGGGCCCACTAGTATAGTCTCCATTTTTAAATTAAGCAAACATTTTTATTTTTGTTATATTTTCCGTATTTACCTACTCTAGCACTACTTATGGCTAACGTGATTAGTGTCCTCTTCTTTTTCTGGAAGAGATCGCAGAAAGGAGAAACACCGCCTTTGCACGCTGTTTTTTGTCAATTCTTGTGTACCAATTATTTTTAATGCTTACAATAAAGAGTTTTTTCTTTCTAGGTCTGGGCGATGACTTAGCCGTTAGACGGATCGCTCGGTCTAAGTCGTGGGGCTTCGAAGGCGAGAGGATCTGGAGGAGGGTCTCCGGACTCCACATTGCCCGGGCCGCCTTGGCGCCGGCCGTGGAGTCTCTGCTACTGTTGGATCAACTATTGGCACTGTTGGAGCAAGGCCACGATGCGTACTTGACGAGGACCTTCAACCCTCTCAGGTCGCCGCGTTGCTACACACTTGTGGCCTTCAAGCGAAGTCAATGACGGCCGGCCATGGCCGGAGCGAGGGTGTTCAGGCGTTTCAAACCCCCCCGGAAATTTATATCTAAAGTTACAAAAATTTTGAGTTCGCTGCGCTCGCTCTTTCGTAAATAGTTTTCTTTGATAAGTTCGCTTCAGCTTTTTTTAGGCAAATTTCGAAAAATTTGGACCACGATAAGTCCGTATTGACAGACAGTGGTAAAAATTATAAAATGTGGATATGGCAATATCTATTGGATAATCTGTTCTTTTCAGTCCTTGTTAGTCTTGTAAACATTCAGTTATTTGGTCACTATTAGATTGATCCTGTGCTTTGTTTGTCTAAATTATTAATCATGCTGAAAATTATCTCCGGCACTTCCTTTTTAATTGTTGCCCATTACTTAATATTATTTTTCATATCTCACGCAAAATATACAACCCTACAGAAATCAACTTGTTTGTTATGACTTAAACACTTAAAAAACTTGGCATAAGTTGCCATACAGAGATTTTTTTTTAATAAGCGGACTTATGCCGGTCCTATTCTAGGTGATTTACAAATGTAGTTTTATGGTATGTATGTAATGTAATGCAATGTAAGGTGCTATTAGAGTTTGCAGGATTTAAAGTGTGTTGTAAAAGTGTAGAAAATAAACTTTGTTCGATCGTGGCTGGATTGCATTTTAAGTTAAACATGAACTGTATTAGATATTAAGATAATTATTTAATCGTACAAAGACTTTTACTCTATCTTTGCACCTTTTACCATCGACAGGGAGTTCATCATCACAGTTTAGATCCAAAATGATCCCTTACTGTGTGGTTCCAGAGAAATTCCCTTCCACTCGCACTTAGATTATGGAATGAGCTCCTTGCTGATGTTTTCCTAAGTAAGTACAACATGGAGTCCATAGGCTGCGGCAACTGCTTACCATCAGGCAGGCCGTACGCTTGTTTGCCACCTTAACGGTATGAGATAATGAAGAACGATATAAGTCTTTGCTGTTCTGCCATACCATTATAGACCAATAATTATATTTGTCTATGATACCAGCCAGCCACGGGAGCAATATCGAAACGATATCGATGCATCGTTTTGTACGTTCGCTACGAATTTATAATTTAAGTGTATTGTAATTACCAACGACAGTAAAAAACTCCGATTCCCATATTGGTAACTGAAAAAATCATTGTTGCGTCTACTCTGGTTATCGAAGTTGGTTATCTGAAGGAAAATTAATCCATCCAAATAGCTCGATAGCGTTACTTGGACACGATTCTCAACAATTTAAAAATCAATGCAATGGATATGCAAAGTAACTTGAAAATATACTAAATGGTTCTAATCATGTGTAATGAACGCTGTCGGATATTTAAACGACCTTTTTAGGAGGCTCTCAGAAAGCCTTCAAGATCTTACTCCAACCTCCCATTGCGTAAGAGACGCATAATTGTTGCAATAACTTGTACTTGTACTTTCAATTGCTGAGATGGGTGTCCGAATGATATGATAGTTCCTATTCTGTGTAAATAGTTGTCGAAAATTAATACTGCTTTTTTGACAGTCCGAGTATGTATTTTGATGACCATAACACCATTATTTGTAAATTGTGTATTATTGTATTAATGTTGGCCTAATCGCGCTGCATTTACGAAGAGACTGACATGACAAATCTGTACAATAATATATCTAGTTTTTGTGTGATTTTGTGATACAAATCTAAAAAAAAATTGTAATAGCGGCCATTGCACCTTATATGTTCGGACCGCGGGAAACGGCCATTCCTGCCCTCGTTCCGAAGTGTAGGTGTAAACGCGCATGACAGTTTGATCCGCGGTTGGAACCGACGATTTATCTTCGGTTCGGAACTCAGTCCCAGATGCGCAGTGCTAACTTCACCGTGTAAGGCCGCTAAAATCGTTTACGCGCACAATTCGGACAGCAGACAGGCAAGAATCATACGTTTTAACCGCAGTTCAAACCGTGACCACCTTTGATCGTAATTAGTGCATGACAGCAACCTACGGATGGACCGACATTCTATCTTCGGTCCGAATCGCAGTCCCAGATACGCAGTCCGAATTTTATGTGTAAAGGCCGCTATTATGTTATAGGTGTGTGTGAATCATCTACCTCGCAGATATTGTGAACGAAGGTGATACTGAATTCATTTCATCGTGTAAATTCGTGTGCCTTCGTCCGATATTGTACTTTACCTAATTTGTTATAATTATGAATGATAGGTATATTATAATTATAACTATGGTATAATTAGCACTGCCACTTTGTTCAACTTTCACGATAAGGTGAAAAAGGCGATTTTACAATATCGTTTTATGTCAATTTTTAATTATTATATTATAAGAAGTACAATTAATCATTTAGTTTAATTTTTCCGAACCTTCTTCCATTTCTGTCGTATTTGATTTATAATTTTTTTATCATACGAACTAAAGCCGGTTTCGCGGTCCATTAAGAAATGCGTTCATTGACCTCTTACTATCTGTCTCTGTTGCTCTCGTAAATAAATATATTTGCATCACGCTCGCACAGAGTCGCGTCACAGAGACAGGTAGTAACAGGTCAATGTACGAATTTCTTTCTGGTCCGCGACTTAGGCTAGGCATTTGACCGCCATCTCACCTGGTGGTAAGTGACTAACACGGGCGAAGATGGAGCATGCCTGTCCATAAACACCCACCACCTTCCACACCAAGAAGTCCAGATTGTACTGTTCGGGGAACACACTAGCAGGCCAAGCGTTCCATTCCTTAACTGTACGCAATAGAAATATTTAGCCAAAGCGAATTGAGGGCCCGGCTGCTTCATGTGCCCGAAGGCGGAAAGGGGCCGGCGGGATAGATCGAACATATCTGAATTATGATCAGAACGTTGATTTTCACTTTCTTAGATTTTAATTATCCGGTTTCTTGCAATCGTCTTAGGATTTGCGCGATACGATACGAAAAGGTACGATTTTTTTTCAATTATCCTACCTACAATATGATATAATAATATTTTTTATTTATTTATTATAATAGCTACTCAAGGATTGTGGCGAAAATAATCTGAATAATCTAGTCGTCAAAACGATGACGATTTAAATATTGATTATGAGCCTAGATTTTCAATGAGCAGCAAACATTGTCTAATATCTAAATAGTTATCACTACGAACAACATCACACCAAAATACTTACATTTCACGGGCTTTTATAGAGCTGGTTCTGGGTAGGCCTACGTTTCTGTATCTACAAATTACAGTTATCGAACCGAAGTTCGCCTCGCCCTATCTGCTAATTCCCGCGAACGGAATCAAATGGCCATTCGTATGCGTACATTACTGGCGAACGAATTAGTTGCTCTATCATTAGGCCGTATCATTCCTCGCAATCAAAACATTGGAGCCATTTAGAAAGTGCGAGTAGCTGAGTCAACGTGTTGCAGGAATTAGGCGGCGGCGTTCGCGGAAAGACGCGAAGTTGCGTTGATTACCATTTAAGTTAGCTAGTTGTTTTGAGAACTAGATTGTATCAACCCATAGATCCACCCCTTCCGGGACGCGTAGTTTGAGCAGACCTTTTTATTTCGATGCAGCAAATAGCGGTTGCCGTGTGGTATCAGGCTGAGTAGAGTAACACCAAGCTTTTACACTCGTGGGTGTCGTGCAAGACGACTAATGTTTTCGAGGCAAAAGATCCAAACAGGCATGTCCCTTGTTCCTCCCGCTTTTTGCTTCTTTTCGACTGATTTAAGCCTTTAAGTCTGGCGCCTTTTTGGCGGTATCTCTGCCGATGACGTCCTCCTCAATAAACGCCCCATTCATTCGGATTCCGACACTGATATGAAAATGCCAATGAATCCTATCGAATGTTGACACACCTATCGCTATCTTGTGAATGTCGATGACGCGAACACCGTTCGCTCCGTACGAGAATAATCGCCGTTCTCACTAAGCTTAGGAATTGTTTAAGTTCTTAACTAGATTTTAGCCAATCAGCATCTTCCAAATTTAGATATGAAAGAACTTAGCCGATTCCTAAGGTTAGTGAAATGGAGTGGATGTGCAGTTTATTTTATTCGTATGGCATATTAATATGAAAACAAGCGCTATATTAGGTGCAGTTGAGAATGGATGACGATGAATTGACGATTTTCACATGGTACCGTTTATATCTGTAGCATCGTAACTCCCGAAGGAAATAAATGAAAGGTCACTTCGATCGCGGTTCCGCATTGTAATTACATTAATCCTAAACATACATGTATAGTATAAAATCTCCACTTATAAATAGAACAGTCATTTCAACACACTATTTGATAATGTCCATGGGCGGTGCTCAATCTTTACTACCGCGGGGCCTCGCCGGCCGTGTTGACGCTCCGCAGGTACTCGCGGAATTCATCCGTGTCCAGGATATCCAGCCACTCCTCTGGAAAACGATACGAGAACTGTTATTTGTACCAGAAGAATTGCTCAAGTATTAAAATGAACAATGTTGGATGTACAAAAATTGGATGTTGTCTATGATCACTTTACATTAGGTGGACTTGCTTGCTGGTTCTCTATGGGACACCTAATGGGGCAAGGATATGACAATAAAGTTGCGGTAACGATATGTTCTTCATAAAATGTGTAAAAAGATATTGCAAGCATAACCTCTGGGTTATGTAAATCTGCCTAGTTTGTAAGCTATCTTATGGCGATGTAACGGCGAGGAAAAACATCGTGATGAAACCTGCACCTTCAGGCGGCTGAATGTGGAACCATGATCTGGTCAGGTGACCCTGGTAGCAGGGTCACGGAGGGCAGATGGTAGTCGCTCCACTGTAATTACCTGATCTGCTAAATCCTGGATCATGGTCAAGGCGGACCCCGGGCCCAGGTGCGCAAACCCTTATTTTCCTCACAAGCGTCCAACAAAAAAGGCGACGGATAACAGAAGAGAAAGATCTAGATAGGGCCTTCGACCTGTCTTTACACCCTGCAGTGTAGGCGGAGACTTAAGTAAGGTCTGAAATAAAGTTGTCCACCTATAGACACTTGAAGGATATCCGTGGGCCGTAACAATATGATACTTGAATAGATAAAGAAACCTTTGAGTTGCTGCAAGGACCGCTCCTGCCCCCCCAACTCCTCAGGCAATATTGCAGGGTCCAGCGCGCGGTGCAGTGACTCCAGGTCCTTGTGTACGTAGACCCTGTCTCCAATCTTGGCGCTCACGACGGCTCGCACCAGCGACACAATCAGCCCGATTAACAGCGACTGCGTCAGGAAGTGGATGCCCTTCAGACGAGCGCCGTAGCCTTCCTGTGAGATGTAAACTCTGCATACAAAAGAGTTCAACGGGAGAGGCCCCCGTTGATGTCTTTTATATGAATGTAGTTTCGGGAGCTACGAAGCCACAGACAGATATACAAAGCCACAGATACACACGTCAAACTTGTGACATCCCTTTCTTTTCGTTGGTTTAAAAATATATAGGATATTATTTTACCGTGCTACGGCCGAGACTCTGCTCGGACCCGGCACGGCGAAGCGTGAATCATTCTTTAATGGGTTATCGAATACGCCTGGTCATATCACCTAATAGTGAGTCAGCAATAGGGTTCCGAAATGTTATGCACCGTGCAACTTATACGTCATCAAATAAATTAAATAGGTATCAGGTTTAATTTTTGTTGACATCACAGTATTACTCGCATTGTGGCCTATCGGTATGTGGTCGCCACTCGAGAGCTATGTCTACTATAACGATTCTTGCCTTCATATCATGTGTAAAAATAGAATTGTAGGTTAGAATCGTAGATACGGGAAAACGTGATGAGGTGGATGTTCCATCCTTACTAATTTCGTGCGTCTTCCAGCTATCCATCCACACAAACTGCTTTGCTTCCAACCTTTATAATGTATGGTCTGTGAGTGTTTTCCTTGATCATTATAATCAGGATACCTTATACAGGGCTAGAGTGAATAGGCTGTTCCTAGAATGTTCCATCTTCAGCCGCATCATCACTTGCCACTAGGTGAAATGACAGTCAAATGCCTGACTAGATTGTTATTATAAAAGATTAATAAGTAACATCCGTATTCAGAAACGATCTTCTTCCGTTCAACTATAGCGTATTTTCTAAAGACGTTCAGAAAGTCTAAATAAGTGTTACGAAACAGGCCAATCATAAAGCCGTATTGAACGCAGTTCGTGCAGCAGACGGGCACTGTGAGAATGCATGTAACTACTTAGACAAGTCCTGTCTGTGAATACGAGGTCTTACTATGCGGTAGGTATTGCGATGAGTGGCGAAATTATACGCAATTAAGTAAAAGATTAAGTTGTATAATGTCTCTTATTAGCTAACGCCTTATTCTATATATAACCTAAGGCGGGGTGAGGGGTGTACACACACTACAGTACCTAGGCAGGTAAACGGTCACAAACTTATCTGACCCGGTGACAGCGTCGCTGTTGTTGCCATTGACATGTCATTTCAGATATGTTTAAAAATGAAGTCATGCAATTTTTCCACAGTTCCAGTTTTGACCACCGAGTCAGATAAGTTCGTGGCACAGTAAATAAATAAATAAGTTATTATTTTCCTTTCCTAAATCTAGGGTACATAAACGGTGTTGGACACACCTGTTAAGCACTATATTTGCCTGTGTTAGGTGTGCCCGCTCTTCTATTCTATCAAACAATTGATTAAGTAGGAAGGTACTCAATTTCTCAATAAAGGTATTTCAAAAAATTTTGTGTTTGCATGCAAATTTAATTTAGTAAGTACTCAGGGGGCTTACCATGAACTCTTATAGCAGGACCTAAACAGAACGGTCCTGCTTAGAACGAGACAGCGCTATGCCTGTCACATAAGCTTGTCTCGTTCAAACTGAAAGCAATTCTGTTTAGGTCCTGCTATAAGAGTTCATGGTAAGCCCCCAGTACTGTAGGTACTTACAATAACGATATGCGCGAGCCTTCTCATCTCGAAGAGGCCCACCTTTGTGGCTAAGGCGAGCATGGCGGCCTCGCGGTAGTCCACCACCAGCTCCATGCCGTCGTTGTAGTCGTGCGCGCGCAGGTACTCGAAGAACTGGTGGATTGAATGATTATGACTTTTTTAAGTCAATCTATAGCCAAACTGGCAAGCGAGCCATCTAATGAAATGTTTGTGACTGCTGACATTAGTAACACCATGGATACCTACCAAAGAACTTGGACCACAACCTTTGATGGGTATCTATCACCAGTGCGCTGCCATAACGGTTTGTGACCACCTCGATTACCTCCAAATTTGAAAGCGGTTTCATTGCCCGCTTCATGGTCACGTCACGACTACCTACCTAGAGTTCCGCTGAGAGCAATATAATCTAGGCCTTTTTAAAAAGTGTGTAAGCATGCTACACCACCATCCTTATCGTCACACCACTTACTACCAGGTAAAATTGCGGACAAATGCTTGCTCGTATCATCATCACAGCCCGTAACAGTCCACTGCAGAACTTAGGGCCTCTCCCACGAAAGGGGAAGTTATTGCCATAATCTCCACGCTTGGCAGGCGGGTTGGAGATCGCAGAGTTTAAATATAACAATGAAAAACGCTGCTGCCCATTTTCCAGACTACGGAGACTCTTAATCTTTTGCCTCGAAAACATTAGTCGCCTTGTACGACACCCATGAGTGTAAGGGGTTGGTGCTATTCTACTCTGCCGGACACCACACGGCCTTGCTCGTATATATAATAAAATTAAGGTACATATTATATACACCATGATCACAAACCCGATAGGTAAGTGTGACGATTCATTTGTACCACGAAAGTCCTATAACCTGGATCTTACCATGAACATGAACCGGCTGCCCTGCGTGACGACGTCCCGCGGGAACTCCTTCCCGCACACGCGGTACAGGAACACGCGCGCGTGCGCCACCGTCGGCCGCGGCAGCGCCACCTCTGTGCTGCCCACGGTAACACAGAGGCTCGATTAAGAAAGGTGAAGCGGTTTTTATAGGGTCGGCAACACGGGAGTGATACGCCTGATATTGCAAACGTTTATATACTGCGGTAACACTCTCTGTGGTCACCGGGGAATGTTCCGAAGTACTGTTTAACTTAGTGCGACCGTCACTTTTCCGCCACCGCACCCTCCGACGATGGGCTAGACTTCATTCACACCAACGTACCGGCATCGCGAGCCTTTTTAGTACGAGCAAGATGTGGAATGAGCTCCCTTTCGAAGTCTTTCCTTTGCACTATAACATGGGGTTTTTCATAAGGTTTGAAAATAAAGCGAATAGAAAATTTATAAGGAAAAACTATTTTGGATAATCGATCTAACAAATCCTACAGGTGCCTCAAAGGTCGGCACCGCATTCGCTTCCCTTAGGTTGCAGATATCCTGGACGACGGTGGCCGCTTTCATAAGTATAATTTATAACTTAGTTTTATCTATTTATTTATTTTATTTTATTTATTTCCATACAGTTTAACAGCAATAAAATTTAGTTATAATTATACAATTCAAAGTTGCAATGCCAATAACAAAACTGCGGTTTAAAATTTTGAAAATCAAACCATATTGCAGTCCAGCAGGTATAGCTCCTACCGTTCCATTTATGTGTTACATTAGATATTTATGACGTAAAAATAAAAATACAGAAACAGAAATAGAAATAGAAATGCAGGCCTATCCCATGCGACCTGTTTGTGCGTGTGTGTGTGTGTGTGTTTGTGTGTGGGTGTGTGTGTGTGCGTACGTGTGTCGTGTGTCATGTGTCACTCGGACCGAAGTTCTTGCTGCACTCCCCTAACAAACTGAGCCCGCCGAAGTAGAAATATATCGACCGTACGGGAGAAGCGGGCTTCATACACATCAATAGCTCTATTGATGGGTGAGCCCAGGGCGTAGCCGCTACGTACTCGACCATAGTCCAGCAGGCGAGGCCAGCGACCTCCTCGACGCGCGCGCGCATCCCCCGCACAGAACGAAATCCGGGACAGCAAATCTGGACTATCCACCTCGCCGTGAAGTACATCGCGCAGAAACCTAATATCCGCAATCAAACGCCTATCCTCTAGGGAAAACATTTTGTATTTAATCAGGCACTCCTCATATCCTAATCGTTCGCACCCAGCAATGTAATTAAAACGCCTAAGGAACGCTTTCTGTATGGACTCCAATCTACCACGGTGGTTCGCGTAAATTGGAGACCACACAGGCGACGCGTACTCAAGTACACTCCTAACATATGCGTAGTAAAGAATTTTAAATGCTGCAGCTGAGTTAAGAGGCTTACACGCTCTATATATGAAGCCCAACATTTTCACAGCTTTAACAGCGATGTGCTCATATTGTGCAATAAAATTCAATTTATAATCAAGAATTACACCTAGATCCCGGACTTAGTGTACCCTATCAATTACGCTACCGTCCAACTTATAGGAGTAGGCGTCTGTACTCCTCTGTCTAGTGAAAGAGATCGTTTGACATTTCTTGACGTTTAGCTGGAGACCATTCCGGGAACAGTACTCCAGGTCCTCTTGTAGTAATGTGCAGTCCGTAGGATGCTTAATAGGCATAAAAAATTTGGTATCGTCTGCATACATAAGAAACGATGCATGTCGAAAGCATTGTGCATAATCAAATAGACAAACATTAAACAGTAATGGACCCAGGTGTGAGCCCTGGGGTACTCCGGAGGGAATGGTAGCAAACTGAGAGCGGTAACACCCAAGCCTGACAGCCTGACTTCTGTTGCGAAGGTATGACTCAAACCACCGCAGCAGATCACCGACTTGTTCAAGCTTATTTAAAATCGTGTCGTGGCAAAGTCTATCAAAACATTTTGAATAGTCGGTGTAAACGACATCAACCCGGCGGCCCCCATCCATATGCCTGGCAACAGTGTCGACAAATTCGGCTAAGTTAGTGAGAGTTGATCTCTTGCGCATAAATCCATGTTGGGCGTTCGGAACACTGCGCGCGACGACGGGATATACCTGATCATAAACAATCAACTCAAACAATTTGCTAAAAACTGTTAGAATGGACACAGGGCGGTATTGCTCCGCCAATGCTCTAGAACCACCTTTATGGATTGGCACTAAAAATGCTTGCTTCCATAAAGTCGGGAAAACACCCTCTGATAGAGAGCGCTTAAACAGAATAAATAGGGGAAAAGCTAAGCAGGCGGCACATTCGCGTACAAAAATAGGAGGGATATCATCGCAGCCTGCTCCCTTAGCCACATTTAATTTTAACAGGTATTTCAAGATAAGCTTGGGTGTTAATGCAATTTGACCGATACATCCTACTGGGTTGGGGACCGATGGCGCCGAAACGGCAGTTATATTTGTCGTAGGGTTAGTGTACACGGACTGAAAATAATCTAAAAATATTTCACACATCTCCGGCCCATTACAACTAACACTGGTTTCGTATCTAACCCGAGCTTGGTAGTCCGTGGTCGCTTTTTAGGCTTTTTGCATATCTCCAAAACTTTTTAGGGTCCTTGGTTATAGACTCGCAACATTGAGTTTTATATTTTAACCAGCAAGCGCGCTGCATACGTTTGTGCCTGGAACGTAACAAAGAAAATGTTTCATAATCGACACTGTTACCCGTTCGCTTCCATAAAGAGTGATATTTGTTCTTTTCCCTAATTATATGTACCAAAGCGCCAGAGAACCAGACAGGGTAACCCTCAGGATTACCGAAAAAGAAGGGTACGTATTTATCTATTAAATATCCAAATACCGCCCGTTTCCGTTAGGTATGCCACTGTACTGAGATAACCCTAAAGAGAAAACGGTATTAAAAAAGTCAATTTGGCGTTCACCCGTTATGCCGCTTGGATCGAGACGAACGCTATTCTGCAGTCGATTCCAAATAACATTCGGCAAATTAAAATCACCTATCAAAATATAATGGGCATCCGACGTACAATGGGCCTCCAAGTACGCGGCTAACCGACATAATAGTTCGTCACGCGCCATACCGGCTCCCGGTAAGTACACACAAATAATATGTGTATCCAAATTTGAATGAAGTGCGCGCGCGGCTATAATCACGTGAACGATTTCTAGGTCCCACGGTCCTCGCGAAGACGACGAGAGGGGCGCGACGCGCCGCGCCGCGAGCGAGCGGCGCGTGAGCACCAGGACCCCCCGCCCACCGCCCGCGCCGCCGCGCGGACGCCCCCACCCCCGTCGCCACTAGGACGGTCCCTGCGATGTACATCGTACCGTGAAATGACTAGAGGTGGGTCATTGACGGCTTTGGCGTTAACGAAATTTAACCGATTATTATTAATGATCAACTAGTTGAAAAAGCAGTTAACGTATTAACTGGTTGGTTCAACTGAATACATACATTGCAGTTAATAGAAATGTACCATTCTAAGAAGTCGTCGATTAACGGTACGCCAACCCGCTAAATAATTTTAATGTAGTCATTTATTCGTTTCAAAAATTGATTTTGTTTGTTTGAGTATGTAATCTTTGCTGATAAAATTTAAGCAAAATTAAATCTGACTGTCATCGTTTCTGTTCCCGTGAACCAGTGCTTATTAATTTTAATTTATAGTGTCTATTAATTTTATTTATAAGAATATTGTATTATTACCTAATTACAGTAATTAATAGATATTCATTACTGTAATTAGGTTTACCCGTGTAATTAATTCTATAAATAAATAAATAAGAGTGAATCTAGCTAATGGAATAAACTTCGCCCGCTCGTAATGCTCAACCACTTCGTTAAACTTCGTCACAAATCGTTATTCATTCGTCTCGTTTCGAAAAACAGGTTGATGCATTCAACTAGTTTTTCAGTTAACAGAAAGCAGTTAATAAGTTAACATTAGAAAAGCAGTTAAAAAAACACGTTCGTTGATTCAATGCCCACTCCTACCGTGAATCGCTAACTTCGGGATCATAAACTCCTTCGGTCAGCCACGTTTCGCAAATACCGATAACGTCATAGTCATTGCTCAATAGACCTTGCCTAAATTCAGTTGTTTTCCCTCTTATGCTACGCGAATTTTGCAAGTAGATAGTTAACGGCGCCATAGGATGTATTTATAGATATTTAGTTTAAAATCGAGATTATAAAATATATAGGCACAATGTCTAGGCGAGTCCGGTACCAGTGGCGGTGAACAATATTGGTTAAGACTGTTGTTTATCAAACGAGTGCGGGCCGCAGTAGAAATCAGTTCATGAGTGTTTGTGTTTAGTGTGAATGAGTAGTGAAGGGATAAGTAGTACCGACATATCGTACATATTACACTTGTGGGGAAATGCGTATTATGCAAATAAACTAGTCCATTATTGGTGTTTGAGTAACCAATGGTCGATAAAGTTATTTTCCGGTGATTTTTAAAGAAGTCAACTGGGATTTTTTTTCTATACGTAGGGCCGGATAGTTGTTTTCTTGACGAATAAATATTTTCCCATTTCGCGTCCAACAGTACCGAAACCCCAACTCCTTGGTTCTTAACTTCGTTTCCTTTAACAATGCTTTGTTGGCCGCAGTTAGGTGCTCGTTGACATGGATTTGGTTCGGGTCGCCCGGTATACCAATCTCGTTCGTCTTAATGCCCCTGTTCTTCCGTACGGCAGTTAGAACTTCATCTCGCTTATTTAGACTGTGGAATTTTATTATAATAGGTTTAGGAAGTCCGCTATTATTTCGAGTAGGGATTCTCGAGGCGGAGATAATGTCAGTGCACGTCAGTGGGATCCCAACGGCCTTAGCAATAGACACCATAATGTCACTGACCACCTCCGACTTACGCTCAGGAACACCGAAGACCTCAAGGTTGTGCAGTCGATCCCTCTGCTCCATGCCATTTATCGTGGTCTGAAGCTCCTCAATTGTGGACCTCAGCACAGTGACGTCCTCCTTCACCTTCTTCACATCCTTCATCTCCGATTTGATCGCATTGATGTCCCGGGCGGTGTCATCATACAGCAAGCTATACTTATTAAGCGACTCGATCATGCTGTTATATTGTTGGATTATAGCTTCCTGTTTCTGTAACAACCTTCTACTATTTTCGCCTAGTTTAGTGTCGATTAGTGTGGACAGTTGGGCGATCAGCCGCTCGTTGTTGTCAGAAATAGCCTGCTGTAGGTCCGCTTGCGATGATTGTACCAGGACGGGTGAAGCCACAGCATCCGTAGTTTTTGTAGGTTCCAACTGGGTGGGCGGGGCGGAAATGTCCGATGGAGCGGCAGGTGCTGATACATCCGATTGAGCAGATGAGCTGATGGTAGCCTGAGTAGGTGTTGTAGTGGCGGGATCTGATCGACTTGTTTGTGGTTGAGTACTAGGTGTTGGACGCACTGGCGTACTGTCAGATTTCCTCTCCTTCGGTTGCGTGCAAACAGGACATCTCCACGCCGACTTTTGCTTGGCCGTAATTTTTATGTACGCCGACTTAGCTATACCGAGGCACTCATAGTGGTACGTGTTTGCACATTTCTCTACGGAGCACTTTAGGTATTCCGAGTACGTGATAGCTTGTTTGCATGCAGTACAATTATTAGGCATGTTGACGATACCTGTGTATACGCGCTCGTAGGTAAAAATATACGTCTAGTCCAGGTCCTCTAATCACTAGCGGCGCGGCGGCGTTGCGTCACAGAGATAAGGGGCGCAAGCAACAGTCACAGATATGCGGTGTGTATAAGGTCCACAATTCCACGCACTAGCGGTCGAACAATCACCACAATGTTATGACGGTATGTCAAAGCTAGCACTATCACAATTTTCACAACAAACGCGATGTCTATTGTACCCAATAACAAATAACCAAACAAAATATAGTTCAAATATAAATTTTATGCAATTTGTTTTAATAAAAATGCAGAATTTACTTAGATTTAAAAATAAACAGCAGGAGCAAAAACGTAAAGATGTTGGTAGTTAATTTTTTTTTTTTTTTTTTTTTTTTAACGCGTTGTATTGTGTGCGAATTGGTTATATCCTAATAAGTATCACGCTGATGCTGTAGAACTCACACTCGTCCATCCAACTCCTTGAAGTCATTACGCAAATGATAGTCCCCGAAATAGTGCGAGTAGGCGGCCTTCGCCGCGCACGCGCTCTCGAGCCGGCGGCGCGCGCGCTCCGCGTCGCCCTTGGCCGATACCAGCACCATCTCCAGGTAGTGACGGGCTGGGAATAGACGCATGCGTTTTTACATAAGTATAATAATTTAAAATTACATAAATGGATTTACATAAAATGTCTATATATGTTGCTATAATTTTCTCAATTTCCCCTTTTTGTAATCCCATTACTAGTCCAAGGGAATACTGGGACCACGAGATGCGGGCTTGATCCTGTCTTGACTCTTTAGATACACAGGAATCTATCTTAGATTTTTTCTCATCATCACACGGGGTTGCTCAATTGTATGCATATTCCATATTAAGTTACAAGTTTTCAAGTACCTCAATTTACGTCACAATTCAATAATTACATTTCAAGTAGCCAAGTTATCACTACATAGTATAAAACAAAGTTGCTTTCTCTGTCCCTATGTCCCTTTGTATGCTTAAATCTTTGAAACTACGCAACGGATTTTGATGCGGTTTTTTTTAATAGATAGAGTGATTCAAGAGGAAGGTTTTTAAGTAAGAAAAAAAGGGTAGGTAAGGGTAAAATAGGTGTACGCGTACGAAGTCGCGCCGGGTCCACTAGTTGTATATAAATTCATTACATTATTATTCATTTAAGTAAACAATATTAAATTATCCAAGAATATTTCCAATGTCAATACTTAGTACGCATGTCAGATTAATAAATTAATGTCAAAATGATACAATTTAAAATTACATTACTTACATGTAGTATCAAAATTATTATAAATTAATTACCTCATTATTCATTTATACCTACATGTCATATTACCGAAGAAAAATACCAATGTCAATACTTCAAATGGATGTCAATTTATTAAATTAATGTCACTTTAAATCGTTACTCAAAATTAAGACACACCATACATACATAGATACCCGCATCCCACAGGGGTAGGCAGAGACCAAAGAGATTGGAATGTTAGCGACCTTCATGGTTATAGAAGAGTGGCCTTGAAGGGTAAAATTCATGCTACCCGTCAGTTTGAGAATCATTTTACTTGTCAGATGCAATTGTAAACAAACAATTTCAATTTATTTATTGGTAAAATATTTCTATATTTTGTGTTATATGCTTTGTCATTTTATTAAATTAGTGAAGTGCTATGGACCACTACCAGGAAAACTCGTTGATTATCGATTGTAGAATGTGTATAGCATGTGAAATAAATGCGTGTTAAAGATTCTTGTTTTATAAGCTTTTTCGAAATATCTCTATATAGAAACAATGATAATTCTTAATTACCTGCTTAATCCCTAAAATATATATAAAGTTATTGCTTGGTCGAACGTGCGATAGTGATGTGTTCGCTGCTTTTGGGAAAAAGCAAGGTCGATGTAAACAAAAAATACCTATTGATATACACGAGGAGTGGAAAAATGGAGAAAGTCCTTTGCTCTTCTTACCACGGGTTAGTACTTATCCGTACCTCCCTAGATATTTGTAATGGTTTTTATTTCAGATTTTTATTTTAGAATAGCTTTTGTCTAAATTTCGTCCGCGTGGAAATCGTTTTTAGGGCAGTTATTCGGAAGGTTTATATGAAAATGCTGAGAATTTCAGACAAATAAGTCTCTGTTTAAATTCTCTAGATATAAGTTAATCTTGTAGTGTAACTACTTATTTGTATTATTATTGTTATTATTTTATTAAATGTAAGCAGTATATGTAAATAGTATATAAAGTTTAATATGATAATTATTATTACTCAATATAATAATTATTATCATATTATACATACATACACCGGACAGACCGACTACTTTTCGTAGTAGACGATTTCGCGACGCGTGGAGGTAGTCGCAAAATCGCGTCTACCGACTCCTGCGCCGCGAATGCGGAACGGTCCGGTCGGCAGTCCGCAACCGTGTTAGACGAGAGACGCATGTCACTCTGCGCACCGCCAAACTATATACGCGCGACTATTTCTCATACTCGAATCTTTTAACGACTGCCTTCTTATATTTGAATCTGTTTTCCGTCGTCTTAATTTATCCTTCTATACTTATTTGAATTTTCATTCTGTGTACTAACTTGTTCGAATAAACTACGCAAGTGAGTGAACTTTTTGTGGCTTTATTTAACAACATCCTAATCACCACCACTACCATCACATCGCTTTAATCTTATTATATTATTCAGTGGTTACATTGAGCAAAGCCACCAAAAGAAGATAAAGATGTAAGTAAACAAAATTACCCACGAGAAAGCAGCGGCGCGCCCACCGCGGGCCCGCCGAGCACGTATAAGGCGGGCGGTTGGCCGCCGCACGGCATTCGCGCCCAAGCCGCGTTGGCCGCCCATCCCGCCTCACGCTCACGCTCACGACTCACCGATCGGCCTCCCGACGCTCACCACTCTCACGATGCAACTCTACGTCGCGCTGCTCCTGATCCTCGTGGCTACAGGTCAGTGATGTTTTGTGGACGCAGCGATAGTTTGCGACCACTTTTGGTGTAGTTGAGAAACTTTTTGTCGGACGTGCAGAAGTTTTGGCGCTTTTTCAATGTGGACGCGTATGGGGAAAATAGTGCAATTTATTTATCATATAAGTTTAAATATAGTTTGGAGATCGCTTGGTTTTTTTTTACATAATGTCATTAAACAATAATAAAAAAAATACGATGGAGAGACGAATTGGGACTGGCAAACCATAACAAACGAACGCGTTATATGGAAGAATAGGGGGGGGCTTTGCCCAGCAGTGGGATGATTCAGGTTGATATAAATTAACTAATTAATTAAATAAAATACATTGATAGTTAAATCGTGCTATATAAGAAACCTATATCCACAGTACATAGTTGTATCTCAGGACATTAATTCTACACATCTTCCATTTTACCGCTAGACAAGCGGAAGGTTCTGACTCCCGTCGGCGGAACTAATCATACTAATTAACACTATTATTTTCCTATTCCATTTAGGTAGGTACTTCCTCATATAATGTTTATTACCCACGTCATTACAAATTGTTCATTAAGTGAGGAGTTCTGACTCCAGTGCCATTAATAAGTTATCGTTACAAAGAAGTTTTGCCACTCTAATATTCATCGAAAGAACTTGTACATAACAAGGAAGGGCCTAAGATATTCCTTAGGTAATTTGTCACTAATTTTCTGCATGTTTTCAAAATACAACATTATTAAAAGTGCCTGTGTGGGAATTATAACATTTTCTAGAAAAGCCAAAGCATATGTTCTGTACAGGGTATGTCTATCAAGGTGTAATTTTTGTTTTTGTGGTTTATTTGTTGCAAACGTCGTAATCGTCCATGTCTCTCTGCTCTCAAGCCTTCGGCCTTCTATATCGTTCAACTGGATGAATCTTATCATCATTCATATAATATATGAAAAGATAGATAATAGTAGTTTATGCAACTGTCATATAAAAGGGGGTATTAAAACATGAGTGTCTCTTTATCATACGAGGCGTAGCCGAGTATGATAATAATTTGACACTCATGTTTTAATACCTAATTATATGCAGTTTCATACACTACTTTATCTACACTCATATTTTTATGTTAAAATATCGTACCTATAATTTTCTCAACTTAGCTGGAAGTAAGCTGCGAGTCAGTTCTGTTGTATCTACGCGTCAAGGATATCAAGCGGCGTGAAATTCACTTAACTATTTTCACATTTATCTATTTATTTGCTTAAAATAAGGAAAAACATTCACAAACACAAATTACAACAATTACAAAAAATATTCTGTTTAGCAGGAAAATAATTACACAGAATATAAACAGGAAAATTTAAATTTTGAATTCGAATTTGTTAAAGACATCTAAGTATTCAGCCTACATTACGCCGTGTCCCGGCGCCCGACAAAAAATTAAAAAATAAAAGTGTTGTATAATGATTAAAAAGTTATTTTACGTTACAGCTGTAATGAAAATAGTATGGGAAATGCCGTATTGAAAAGTAATTTTTTAAAATTTTATAGTCTGGCGTGAAAAAAGTGTATCCTTAAACGACTGTGTTCGAATATGTAATTGGAACATTTTGCTATGAGTGTAGATAAAAGTTTATTCCTATACGCAACATAAATGGTATGGTTATTGGATGGTACGTAAACGATGCTGAAGCAAAAACGTTTTTTTTTTCATCTTTGTATGTTTGTCTGTCTGTATCTTGGCCGCGCATCACTCCGAAACTACTGAATGAATTCAAATGAAACATGGTATGAATTGAGTTCATATTGCGTTACGATATACGATATACGGTAGGATATTGGATCCCAAAATTCATCACGGTTCCTTTGGGAAAGGAGATAACAGTCAAAATATGTACTTAGTTGTAATTCATTAACGAGTAGTCCAATTTCACGCGTAGGCGTCAATGTCCCGATTGTGCTCTCGCGCACGAAGGCCCGGGGTCCGCCTTGATCATGTTCCAGGATCTGGCAGATTAGATAAATACAGTGGAGTGACGGCCATCTGATTTCCGTGACCTTGCTACCAGGGGAATCTAACCAGATTAGATCATGGTTACACATTCAGTCGCCTCAATGTACCTACAGGTTTCATCACGATGTTTTCCCTCACCGTAAGAGCATCGGTTAGCATACAACTAATGTACATAACTCAGAAAAAAGTCATTGGTACATGGCCGTAGTGGGATTCGCACCTAGTATATCTGGCTTGCGAGTCAGATACGTTAACCAGTCGGCCACCGACGCTCCTCCTGGCGTATGTACCTTATTGTATGGATTTATGTCAACATCAGACAACTCCAAAGAAGTCAGATATTGCCAAATTATATTAATAATAATAATAATAATAGTCATTTATTTCAGGTATTTTACACCCATATTAAAACAATAATAATGATAATACAAAATTATATAGGTACAATAGTACGACTGTCAATAAAAACATAATTAATACCTACGTACAATAGTACGACCGTCAATAGGAACAGTACAATAATAAAATAAAAACGAAAATACAAATCAACTACATACATAAAAGACATGCTTAACGAATGTTCGGTGTGTTGTGCACGGATATCCAGTGCCTAAAAATAGGACTGTTCACATTTTCTACCAGCGTCTGTAAAATACTGTTACCGCTGGATCGCAGTCGGTTCCAGAAGGCTATAATACGGGACCTCAATATCGCGTAGAAGTCAGGGACTCTTGCCTCAGCGAACATGCTCGAAGCGCTGCAGTAGGGCGGATGTCTCAATAAAATTCGGAAGGCGTTATTATATTGCACCCTTAGTTTGTTGTAACTTTGCTTGGTATAGTGTTTATTATATATTATTATATTTATTATATATATATATATTATCCATGACAATCCTATTCCTTCTATTCTAAACTTTCTGGACAATGGAGCAGGAGTGAATAAGTCGGGTAGGGATGCGCGAAGAGTAAAACGCTTACGTTAAGCTAAAACTATAAATCTAAAACCTGGAACATCTCAGAAATCAGTCTTTCTTTGTCAAAATTTTTTTTACCCGACTTCGACAGTATGAACCGTTATTACCGGATACATTTCGGAGACTGCAATCTAATCTTCGTTCCACTACTAAACGCGGAGAGCCTCGGCAAAATGACACTGTTTTACAGTCGAACTTACAAAGACTATTCGCACAAACCACTATGCTTCAACATTTATTGCGCGAACCGTGACGGAAATCTCTACTTGACTTACAACCTGAGAGTTTTCTAATCCAAAAAAAAGCTCCTTTTTTATAAGACTGCTTAATATTAAACATACCAAATATCCTGTAGTCCACGCGAACGAAGTCGCAGTGTGTGCAAAGAACAACGCTGTGCCCAGCTTGTAAAAAATATGAAATCATCTCGGCATCAATATCTGGGTTGACCATCAAACGCTCCACCGATCCGTACCCTGCATCATCACAGCCCGTAACAGTCCACTGCAGGACTTAGGGCCTCTCCCACGAAAGGGGAACTTTGGACCGCTTCACGGTTGTTTATAATTTTCCGGGATCAAAAGGACACTTGGGGATAGTGTAGCTTCTCGTTAGCAGAGATTTTTCGAAACCAGTTCAGTGTATAATATAATCGTGGACAAATTCACACAGCGCCATCTATACCCAAGGTAAGCAAAGCTTGTGTTATGGGTGCTAGATAACTGATATACTACTTAACTACTTGTTTTTTTTAAATGCATACTTATTATACATAGAACACCCAGACCCGTAACAGAAATTAAAATTCATCATTTCAATTTCTGCCCGGCCGAGAATCGAACCCGGGACCTCTTGCGTGGCAAACCGGCTTGTTGAACGGCACTGAAGCACTCAGGTCGTCGAAATCCAAACCTATTACACGGCGCGGGCATTGTGAACGTAGCGTAGCGAGCTCGAAGTTTTTTGAAATTTGACTCAAAAGACGCGGAATGAAAAAGATAAATATAACATAAACCAATGGTCACGTTTCTCTTGGACAAGTATTTATTTTGATCACACAAAAACAGAAGCAATATGTTAACATTACTCACATTTTTGTTTTAGGCTACTACTTGGGCATAGTTTCCCATTATATCGACGGTAACAAAAGGGATAGTGCCCAGTACTCAGAGAAAATAGTAAATCAGCTTTGCAAAGTCAAGGAACTGATTGAAGCCTTTCCCCGGACTAACAGCGAAGAGGAGAATTTGTTGGGTGCCGCCGAGCATATCCGGGCCCAGTACAGGAAAGCCTGTGCATTACTCAAGATCAGTTCTGCTAACCCACACGCTGCCAGTCTCTCCTTCTAACACAAAAAACGGTAAGTGTTAGAAAAGATCGATTTTTGTACGTAGTTTTGAAATATTTAACATATTTATTAAATAATTCTGAGTAATAATTCAAAGTTATAATATTTTATTACTACCGATACGGTGTAGCCCCCTATAACAAAAACTACCACATGCATTACATTTTTGTTCCTTTTGCGAAATAACCTACCTTTCCTTTGTCATAGTATTTTCATTCAAATTACGTATGTTTATTTTGATGTTTTTCTGCAATATCAAGTGTTTGAATAATAAGAAGTAACCATATATACCTACTTTTTCTTTAATAAGCAAACATCCTCTTTCTATATCTATGATTTATATTTGTTTTATCGATAACTTGTATTTGTGTCTAGAAAAAGAAATGGCAGAGAACATAGCAGCGGCTGCAGAGGCAGTGCGTCGCGATATCGACGGCCTGACTGCGTTCCTGACTCCCCTGATGCCCATTATCAACTGCCACTTGGTGGACAGCGTGACCCGGCAGCACCATCTGCTGCTGCCCCCTGAGTTATTGGAGGAGATAGAGAAAGAAACTTATATCACCACCTACTTCAACTTCAGCCATGCTATGAACAACTCTGAGGAACCTGGTAAGTACCTAATAATGCTTTTTTGTCATATCATAGACAAACAGGCAAGCATTACAGATAGGCACCAATATATTGCGCACCTCCAATATACCTCTTGGAGGATTTAGGTCACATACTGTGTAAGGCTGAGATCTCATGTTACATCTGAATAGTATGAGCGAGAAGCTTTCTTTTGGACTGTAGTGTGAGAATATAAAATAAATTAAACTTGAACGCAGGTGAACACCCATCCTAAATTTCTATAAATATTAAGTATCCTTGTCCACCTATATGAAAATAGGGCCCCAATTGTGTTCAAGCTTAAGTTAAATAACATTTGCACTTTAGTGTATTTATACACCCATTTACTTCCAACATTCGGCTTGTCTGTAACTTTCATATTTTTAATAGCAGTCGGGGTTTTCGGTTTCTGTATTACTTTTTTTGGTCTCTACAAAAACACATTTTAAATTGATGAGCTTTCAAATTAACGGAAACATAAGTTAATGTTGTTCTATTTTTTCCTTTGTTAGGAACAAATAGTCATTTACACAAATAGTACATTGCACTAGATAATTAAATAGACCTAAAGTTTCCTATTTCATTTACAAACTTTGATAGTTAATAAGCTAACTGTTGCGACAGACGACAATGTTAAGTACAATACATTAACCTACAATTCTCCTAATAAATGTTATACTAGAGTGCTTACATTTACAATTTGTGCCTTATTTCTTTCTTCTAGTTATGTGCATAACTCAGAAAAAAGTCATTGATACATGGCCACAGTGGGATACGAGCTCGGTACTTCTCCCTGACGAGTCAGATACCTAAATTTTGTTCTGTACTGTGACAGATCGTGGGGTTCTTCTGATAAAGGAATATTTGCATAGTTTCTTATCATAAAGCAAATGCGTTTGTTTGAAGTTTGAAGGTTAACTTTGTATCTCTTAATTGAGTGGTTTTAGACATGATTAATTTGCTTGTTTTTATTATGGGTCTAAATGAATCTATGGGTATTTGGAGTTTATAGAATATTTTTAGATTGCTTTATATTACTAGTTTTTGCCCACGACTTTGTCCGCGTAGAAATTGTTTTTATAACATTTTAAACGACCTCTGTATTACTGGGAAGTCAAACTGTATCTCTGGTTCTACCTACACGAATTAGATGAAACATTGCTTAGATTGTACCCTGGACTTCAAGCTATCAAACTATCATAACCAAATCAAAATCCAAAACAAAACATTTTTGGCCATAGTTTATACGTCCCAGAATCCTATGGTGACTATTTTTTCTGAAATATCTTCAATGTACATACACGGCTTGTGGACCCTGCGCGACTTCGTTCAGATTCTCCTACCTACCCTTTTTTCTTGCCCAAACAGCGCAATACGTGTCACATAAGCTTGTCTCGTTCTAAACAGGGCAGTACGGCTAGTACAAGTTGCTTTCGCACGCAATAAGCGAGAGTAGGCGCGACATAGAAACTGCTATATCTTTCATCTTGGTATTGAGAGAAGGAAACAAACGCTCTCTCGCGGCTCGAGCTGTGTCGCGGACACACTTGTGATAGCCGTGCAGTTCTGTTTAGGTCCCGCTGTAGGAGCTCAAGGTAAGCCCTCAGCCAGTCTATCCATCTTTGACAGCTCCGCTTGCGTGATGCGTGTATGGTAGAAAATTTACAGGTTCGACTATTTCTACCAACATCTACATTGACTCTGATTGTGTAGGATCATCCGCCAATCCGCCTCCTTTGTACACCGAAAATACGTGAATTGTCTATGGACCAAGAATTTCTACCACAAACGATAGTAGATTAACGAAACCTCTTGGCTAAGGCCGCAGTTATCTTAGTGGAAAAAAATGCAACCGCGTCATCACCCAACGATATCTCCCCGCAGGCACCACTCAGATGGCGAAGTGGGTGCGTGCGGCCCGCGAGGTCTACCTCCGGCTGGGCGGCGCGGGCGGCCGCGTGCTGGGCCCAAAGCGGATGGCCGCCATGCTGAAAGAGCGCGGGGCGCCGCCCCCGAAAGACCGCGAGCGGTTCGTGGAATACTTCATGAGCCCCGAGAAGAGAGATTTCAAATACGAGGTGAGAATTCTGTTTCGTTTACCATGGGATTATGTTAAGTGGGCTTTACAAGGCTAAACGTCCTAGTAGCACTGCGACCATTGCTAATCTATTGTGATCGCGTTTAGCTTACAGTTCAGTACTAATTCCTACAGCTTCTATAAACTGTTATAGGTTCTTAGCACTGATGTCGTGCACCTCATCAGGTAGTAGCTGGTATTTACCATGACATATTGGTGCAAACGCTTGACGTACAGAGGATTTTCAGCCAGCTAGAGTAAAAAGTGTAGTTCGCATGCCTTACTAGATGGCGCTGCTTGGACAGGAATCTCAAGTATTGAATTTTGTAACCGAAGTCACTCGGTTAAAGCTGTTTCGCGAAAATATACTTAGTTTTAGTACGCAAACTATCTACATCTAACGGTCTCATTTATTTTATTTTTGAGAATCGTGTCGTGAATCGTTGGCGTTAAACAACCCATCGCCAATAAACAATCGGGAAAACGAAGGAGGCGAAATAATACCAAACATTCGATTTAGACCAAAGCTGTAGGTTGGTGCACCACAGACATACCGTCAATATCTATGCATCACACTAGTGCTTCTCCCTGTGGTTCAAGTCCTTCCCTTGACTTTCAAGAGCAGCGCGGATGACGGCTACGACACCGCCTACAGAGGACACGTCGAAGAGTATATGAGTCACCTGGACGAGTGGCGCTCGACCACTTCCTGCCTCGTCCTTGCCACTTCCTTCCATGAAACGACCGTGCTTAGGAACGAGCTTCCTGCAGTAATGTTTCCAGGCCATTATGACGCTGAAACCGTTAAGAATCCAGTCTATGCCTATCTCGTAGTCCAGCTATGCATTCCCGACTCAACGATGTTGCGGGTCTCTAAGGGCAGCATTGATCACTTTGTGAATGCCCTTTTTTTATTTTTTGAAAGAAAGAAAGAAAGAAAGAACATTTATTGACACAAACAACAACACCACAACATAAAAATGAAACAGTAATCCAAAAATACATTAAAAGAACACAATCATTAAAACATTAAATACACACGGAGACTACACAGCGCCGATGCATATACCCACTTGGTCTTTGTATTTGTTGTGAAGTGTAATTGATAAAGTGTTGTGGTGGTGTGTTTGTGCAAAAAGGACCTCACTCAGCATTATGCCCCGGCGTGAACCGGAGCGCTGGTTTTCAGTGAGGCCTGCTGAGCGAGGCACGGACAAATGTACATAACATATATGGAATACAAATATATACTAAATATACTACTTATACCGGTCATAATGAGTTGTTTGTTGTGTAACATGTGCAGTGTGAATTGTGTAGTCGGCCGGTGCCGTGAGGTGGGCGCCGTCCGAGCTACATTTTTATTATCCCCTTTCTTACTACGATCTGTCTATTTTGGAAGACATTTAGTAGTAGTTTTGGTGATTCGTGTAACTTGCCAGGCATGCATCCAATGATGCATCCACAATATATCTTTTAAACAAAGGTTTTGAGGTCGGAAGGGACTTTCTTTTTTAATCGTCTTGTCACTTTAGCGTCTAGCAGATCCTGGACCAATTCATTGGGGTGTGACTGCAATCTTCTGTGGTATTTATTGGCGTGCAATGAAATTTCTTGCTCAATGGTTGGCATCTTCAGGTGTTTATGGAGTCGGTCATTTGTGACATACCATGGAGCGTTAGCAATCATACGAAGAATTTTGGATTGGAATCGCTGAAGAATGCTGGGGTTTGATTTTGCAGCTGTGCCCCAAAGCTGAATCCCATAGGTCCTTACAGGCTTTAGTATGGCTTTATATAGTAACAGTTTGTTTTCCAAGCTTACTTTGGACTTCCCGGCAAGAAACCACATCAGTTTTCTTGATTTTTCACCCAATTGCTTCCTTTTCATGAATATATGTTTTTGCCAAGTAAGCCTTCTATCTAGATGCATACCTAGGTATTTGGTATCTTCAGCCTGGGGGATAGCTTGGTTGTTTAACTTCACCGCAGGACAGGTCTCACGTCTATTTGCTAAAGTTACATGAACGGATTTCGATTCATTGACCTTTATGCGCCATGTTCGCAGCCAGTCTTGGATATTGTCCAGATCTCTTTGTAGTAACTCCGAAGCCACTGTGGAATCAGTGTCGGAGGTCAATATCGCCGTATCATCGGCATACGTGGCAGTGGTTGATGTGTCCGACACTGGCAGGTCCGCGGTGAATATTAAATATAACATTGGCCCGAGAACACTTCCCTGGGGCACCCCAGAGTGTATCCTGTACAATTTGGTGGTTTCTTCTCCGTGTCTAACCAGAAAGTGGCGATGAGTCAAGTACGACTTTAAGATGAGATAGAAATTCAGTGGAAGACCTTTTTTGATTTTGTACAGGAGACCTGTGTGCCACACCTTGTCAAAAGCCTGAGTGACGTCAAGGAATACAGCAGAGCAGTATCTTTTTTCTTCTAAGTCTGTGTGAACTCTCTGTACTATTCTTTGAACCTGTTCAATTGTGGAGTGCTTCTCCCGAAATCCGAACTGATGTGATGGAATAACTTTTCTTTCTTCGAGATGTGGATCTAGGCGACGAAGCAACAGTTTTTCAAACAACTTTGACGCAATTGGGAGCAAACTTATGGGTCTGTATGATTTAACATCGTGTGTTGGTTTCCCAGCCTTGTGAATCATAGTAATAGAAGCAACTTTCCATTGTGCGGGGAATGAACGAAGTCTTATGATAGCGTTGAATAGGTAAGTTAGGTAGCGTATACCCTTTTCGGCAGTTCCTGAAGACACCTTCCTGTTATCAAATCGTAGCCTGGGCACTTCTTTGGATTCAGTTTGACAATTTCCTTTACAACTTCATTCAGGGTAAAAGGCTTGATACTACTGTCTGGCTCATTATATTCATTCAATAGATCGTAAATATATTTTTCGTCTACTTCACTTTCTCGTTCGTTCGGAGTGAAAACATTGCTCAGATGTTCAGCGAATACTTCAGCTTTTTCTTTATCAGTGCGACACCATTCACCACTTGGGTTTTTAATGGGGTGTTGGACATTCTGTGGTATTTTGAGTTTCGCTGTGGCTTTCCATAGTAAGTAGTCTGAGGCAGGGCTGGTACTTAGATTTTCAAGGTAGTTGATTAAGTCTCTGTCATTATGCTGTTTCAAGGTCTTTCTGAGGTATTTAGTTAGTCTGTTCAGTTTGGTTTTAATTTTAGGATCGCGTGTAGTCTGCCAAAGCTTCCGTATTTCTCTTTTTTTATGGATAAGTTGTCTTATGGTCATTGGTATGTAGGTATTTTTAATCCCACGATCGATATCAGGGGTTGCTGCCCACGCTGCTGACTGTACACATGAATTAAAGTGTTCCCCCGCAATGCCTAATTGTTCTTCATTTTTGAGGCTTATGTTTATGTCCAGCGTCTGCTCTACATGATGACGGTAGGCATTCCAATCTGTTCTGCAGTTATGTAATGTAGCTTTTTTTGTTGCTTTTGATACATTATTTGTTATGTGTATGATGACTGGGGAGTGATCTGAAGAAAGTTCAAAGCTGGATTGAGCATTAAGTTTTTGTGGTGAGATACCTTTAGCGAGAACAAAATCTAGGAGGTCAGGGATTTTATTCTTGTCTGTTGGCCAGTACGTAGGTTCACGTGTGGATATAGGATGCAGTTTTAGGGCTTGGGTGGTATGAAAAAGTTGCCTTCCTCTCGTGTTTATTAAACAAGAGCCCCAGTACGTATGCTTCGAGTTGAAGTCACCGCCAACCAAATATCTGGGGCCAAGAGTAGTAACAGGAATGATTTTCAAGTAGAAATTTACAAAAAATGATAGCTTCAAACTTGAAAAAGAAACTTTTCAAGAAAATATTATTCATAAAATCATTTTCAGTGAATCTTTTACAGGATATTTAATTTGAAACGAAAACTTGATGATCATCAAACGCAATTCACATAAATCCGAGTATTTAACTTGCGTGCTATATTGACCTATAAGTGCATAACTTGGGACGTCATTAAAATACTTGATATTTTCTTGACTTTTTTTATTCACATATTTTTCAGCTTTGAGAAAATTAAAAATAAATCGATAACAAAAGTAATCAATTTTAGTATCTCAACTACAACAGTTTCACTGTAAAAAGTCGCACCAACTCCACGTTCATTAGACTCATTTTAATAGCATTGATTATTTACAAAAAGATGTAATAATAAAAAGACCAAGTGACCGCAAAGTTAAGAAGGTCTCTTACAATGAGATTCAACAGTCATTAAAGTAAAAGACATGGTACATTTATGATGTGCTTAATTAAATTAAGTAAGATTCAAAAACATTTTTTACTTTTTAACAGTGCGCATTAAAAATATTCACGATTTTATTCAGGTAAATTCTTATTGGGCTAATATCATGGATTCACTTCCTGTTTATAATAAAAAATATATTTGACCTACTTCCACCAACTTTTAATAATTTATAGCCCCAATTGTATATAATTTCAAATTTTAACAATATAAACAATAGATAAACTTCAGAAATCGAACGCATGCGGTACCGAGCCCGTATAAGATCAGTGATCTGTAAAACGGTGTAAGACAAAAAAAAATTTCAGAATTGACTTAACAATTTGATAACTCTTTACTCTCATCATCACTTGATGGACTGTGTTTTTTAAACGAAGCTTTATACTTGGCTCTAGCCTTTTTCAAAATCTCCATCATATCGTGATCATCTCTTTGATAAGCCAGTTGATACGCAGTCTCTCCTGCATAGTTTGTGGCCTCTATATCGGCGTTCAGTGTCCCACACAGCCACTCAGCTACATGATAATTCTTCTCCCAGACGCATAAGTGCAGTGGAGTAAAACCACCGCGTAATTCTTTCCCGTTGATGTCCGCTCCAAGATGCACTACGAGTTCCATCATATCTACAGCATGATATGCTTTGCACTTCACGATGATATGGGTGCACAGTTGTCCATTGTAGTCTTTTGTATTTAGGATTGTAGGGATTGGCTCGTCTAAAAATGTTGCCATCCGCCGAAGAAGAGCTATGGAGTTTGCTTGACATACCTCATGAAAGAAGATTTCTCCCAAGTGGTTCCTCACAATTAAGATCTGAAGTAGCCTATCGGAGTTCATCTTCACAATTTTTTTTACCACATACTGAGCACCGATTTGAAGTAAAGATTTGTAAGGACTGCCACACTTAGTAGAACAAATTGATATTTATTAGAGCTAATTATCAGCCAAGAATAATAGGTCATGTCAATTGCGATCAAAGGTCGGGTACTTTTTAGCCTGTTTGTGTCGTTGTTATCGGTAGTGTCTGGAATTAATTAGCTCCTGTAATACAATTACATTGTTTCTTCACTCGGACTTTCAGATAAGAATTTCAAGAAATCTTCTGTCGAATTCCATATTTAATGAGAAAGTTTTTGCCTTGCTGCTATTAACGTCAAAATTTTTATCATTCAACGGTCATTGTATTCGTAAGCCATGTGGAGAGACATTATTCCATCAACAAGGAAAACTAACTTGGTATTCCCGTTAAAAATCCAATATCCTTGTCACGCTTTTAATGAGACGTAAAGTCCAAATACCTATCGAATAATATAAACAGCTGCGCGTATAAAAATATATATCATACAACTATAGCATATGAGCTACATAGATTATCTGGATCAATTTCTATAGCTATTTTAAACTTTTTTCTTCCACTAGTAAAACGTGTTCCAAAATTTTGTAACACAACGCATACTGTTCTGGTAAAATAACACTGGAATGTATTTGACTTCTGATTTTTACCACTGTTTGAGGAAGTAAAATTCTTTTTTTTTCAAATAATTGTGTTACTGCGCTATCTATAGAACAAAACGTTTCCGTCCAACCGGAACCTGGAGAAGAATGGATCACAATGGGTCCAGGCATTAAGAAATCGTTTTCAGGGTACTCGATTAGCATGTACTGTTTCCGGTGGACCGCTCTTCGAAAATCCAAAAACTCTTTCAGGTCTGTGGAAGTGTTGCTGTTAGGCCATTTGAATAAGCAAAAATTGGTTATTTCGCGCGATGCTTCGGTCATTGTATTAGTAATCCGCAGTCGGGTCTTGATCGAATTCACTCCTTCCGTGATTTCAATGGTTCTGATTAGATATTTTCCGTAAGTTACCTCAAACCCATCAGGATTCATCCAAGGCTGGTAGCATCTATTCGTTAATGACACAATAACACAAGACTTTTGGCTCCACACTAGTTTAAAGAAAGCTTCCCACATGTTTTCTGTTGGTGTTTGAGTGCAGATGAACCTGTGATTCTCCTTAATTCCATCCACGTAGTCAGCATATATTGAAGATCGAGTTTCTTTAGATTTTATCACTATTTGCGGCATGTTCCAATCGTTCTTCTCAAATCTTAAACCAGCACAAAAGTTTATAATCGCCTTCATTCCAAAATCATCCCAAGAAATAACTCGAGCATGCTCTAGGGAGACAAGATCGTAGAAATCCGGGTGACTTGTTATTCTCAGCAGCTCTGATGCACTACGTCTTTTTAAACACGAATTACCCATTTTTTAACAAAGAGAATCTAAGGTTGAGGACTTGTAGCCTGGACTTTTTGATGTGCAATGATGTTACCTATCCGATTCAACTCATACAAAGGCTCATTAATTATATGAGACGGTACTTAAGCCGTATTTAGGCTCTTAATCATTGACGAACCTCTAAAAACGTCTAGGAGCATAAAAGGTAAACTATTTATATCAAATGACGTCAATTACCACGTAATGATTCGAGAAAACCATTATATGATCCTTATCAGTTATAATTGTTATAGTTCCTTGGACATATGCAATAAATAACATACTCAATTAATTATGCATAGCTAACATTAATGGTTTTTAAGTTTTTCCTTCCGCTAGTAAAACATGTTCCAACACTTTGTAACAAAACGCATACTGTTCTGGTAAATTAACACTTGAATGCCTTTGACTCCTTATTTTGAGTACCGTTTGAGCAAGTGAAACACTTCCTTCTCTTTCAAGCTGTGCTAGTGCATTATCTATAGTACAATAAATTCCCGTCCAATCGGCGCCTGTAGAACAGTGAACTACAATAGGACCTGGCAATTAAGAATAACTTTTAGCTTTCTCAATCAATCTGGACTGTTCTCGGTTAACCTCTTTCTTAAGATCCAGAAGCTCGTTTAAGCCTGTAGGAATGGTGTTGTCGGGCCAATCCGTGAACCAAAAATTGGTTATCTCACTAAAAGTTCCACTCATGGTGTTGGTGATCCGCAATCGAGTTCTGGTAAAACTCTTTTCTTCTTTACTTTCAAGGATTTTGATGAAATATTTTCCAAAAGCCACCTCAGATCCTTCAGGATTTATCCAACTTGATAACTTTCTAAGTTATCTTGATTTGTGTCCGTCAGGGACACTATCACACAAGATTGCTGTTCCCAAATTAATTTGAAGAAAGTTTCCCACGTGTTTCCCATCGGCGTTTGAGTACAGATGTACTTGTTAATATTTTTAAATCCGTCCACAAAGTTAGAATGTATGTAGGACGCAGTTTCTTCAGTTAATACCAGCATTTTCCAATCGCCATCATAAACTAGATTTTCACGAGAACTTATAACCACTCGGGAATGATTCCAACACGGAATACCACAGTATCTGTTTTTTTTGAAGTTTTCTTTTCTTGAAAAATAAACAATTGTACCTCTAAGAGGAACAGATATTACTTGAGAGTGTTCTCGACGGACGAGTTTGCAGAATTTCGGGTGACGTGTCATCTCTAATAGTTCGGCAGCACTTATGGGTTTGAAGTACGAGTTTCCCATCTTAAAAGAACTGATAAAAATCAAAGGTTAAGAACTTGTTGCTACGACTCTTTGACTTGAAATAACGTTATGCCTGTCGAACACTTAACTTATACCTAGGCTAATTGAATTCAGGGAAACACTCTGACTTCATTTTAACATTAACTCATGGTTATTCTCAAAAAAACATAAAAGATCCAGGAAAACTACCAGAGATTACGTCATTTTATACGTCATTACTCCATAAAATCATCATATAATGCTTACCGGGCAGGAATATTATTGTTAATATATACACCTTTCAACTTATAGTTGTTAATTGTTTCTACTACAAACTACACTTCTTTATTGGCAAACCCACCTTTATATACTCATAATTTTAACTACTAACATTATACTTTTAGGTAGTACTACCGGTTTTAGAATTGCCGTTCAGAATTTAATGAAACTTGGCCTATTGGTACATTATAATATCATAATTAACCAGTTAAATTTTTGGAAGCCTACAGAGACCTGAAAAAAAGATAAAAATATTTAAAAATGTTTGCCTTTAACATTGATCCTTATGGGAAATCACAGATTTTATTTTACAACACAAAACTAGCCGTTCAGATTCTTATAAAAATTGAAGCAATAAAATATGAAAACATCTAGAACATTTCAAACAAATATCAATATGGTTTTAGAGAATATGAGAAAAGTTAATGATAAAAGTTATTAATAAAAAACATTCAAAGTTTATCTCTGTCTTGCTTTCTCCAGTGCGATTAATTATAAGGAAATCTACTACGTTAATCGAATAAGGTTAGGTTCGGGGATTTAACTTTTGTGGTAATGGTAGTACTACCTTAATGTACCAACTGCTTTTTCCTACATGCCAGATACAACTGGCATATCACTGAATATTATTGTTTACTAAACATAAATACTACTAAACGTGATTAATTAATTATTCATCAACATCAATAATGGAAGTCTTTACATTGTAACTTTTTTGAACTTTAACATTATTTGATAACGCGTGAGCTGACGTAGAAGTTTTGATATAAGTTTGGAATAATCAATCAGTAGATCTGAGTAATAGCATTCTTATCTAATGCTACTCACAACAATATAATTTGTTCATAATTATAATTCATTATTCTGTAAGCTCTAGAATGGCATCTGAACATTCTATCAAAAGCCTCATAGTGCATTCTATGATCACAATTTTTTCAGTATTTAAATTCAACTAAACAATGCGCGTTGAAATATTTCCAAGTTCCTAAATTTCGAGATCGAAATCTTTCCTTGGTAAAGAAACTCGTGAACTGTTCTTGGGTAATTGTGTGTTTTGGTGGGCAGTAAACCGCGGATATTGTCAGGGGTCCATCCCAGTTAAAAACAGTAACTGACGTGGCTTGCAAGAATGTTTCATCAAATATTGGATTCTCTTGATGCTTTATATTATTTCTTATTATTATAGCGGATCCAGCGTGGGCCTTGTTGCTTGGGTGGTTACAATAATAGATAGAGTAGTTTGGTATCTCAACGTAGCTTTTTTCAGTTAGATGTGTCTCAGAAATGAGGGCAATATCAATATTTTCTGTATTTAAATAGGTTCTCAGCTCAAGGCTATGTTTTGGCAGTCCGTTTGCATTCCAGACGACTAGCTTAAGTGTAGAAGTTATTTGAATTTCGATACAATGGCCGTTAGCAGATTGAGCATAACTCCCATTTTGTCCATCAAATCACGCATCATAGCTTTTAGGTCATTAATGGCACTTGTTTCATTTTTTGTTACTTGAGAATAGGTAAGGTTTCCTTTTACAAATCTGTTCTGGTTGTGTTGCGGTTGATGGGGATTTTGGTTTGTATTTGTGTCACCATCACGTATTATTGGTTTAGGGAGTGTTTTTGGCCTAAGTGCTGGGTATGTAGCTTTCTGTAGGTCTTTATATACTTGGCAACCTTTGTAGCTGGCAGGGTGGTTACCATTACAGAGCACACATTTGACATTGTCAGATTTTTCTTTTCTGGTACAGTCTTGTGTTAGATGAGAGCCTGCGCATTTGACACATCGAGGTTGGCGCCTACAGTAGGCTTTGGTATGCACATATCTTTGACATTTTGCACATTGCGGAATTTCACGTTTCGGGCGAGGCGATTCAAATTTTACTTTACAATGTAGAAGGGAGCTCACTTGTAGATTTCGGAGTTGTTAGAAGCTGGTTTTAATTCAATATAAAACATAGGCAGTGGGTGTTTAGTTTGTCTGTGCTTAATATTCCACACATTTGTAGCCTCATGGTGAAGAGACTTTAGTTCTTCTATTATATCATTAGGATTTGTAGACCAGTGTATGTTTTTCAAAACCACTTTAAAGCTACGTTCTTGTTTGGGCTTATATGAATGGAACTCAGTATTTTTTTCTTCTAAGTTACGGACTATTTTGGTATATATTTCAGATGTATTTGCTTGTATTTT
Organism: Blastobasis lacticolella; assembly: GCA_905147135.1. Classification (NCBI taxonomy): domain Eukaryota; kingdom Metazoa; phylum Arthropoda; class Insecta; order Lepidoptera; family Blastobasidae; genus Blastobasis; species Blastobasis lacticolella. The sequence goes on from LR990044.1 coordinate 382,746, forward strand.
AACTTTTTCATCTCTCAGCACTTTGATCGTATAATTATCCTTGGCAGTACTTTCCAGGAGATTTATAAGTGGGTTTATATTGCCTACTCCAGCAACAAATATTGGTGGTGGCTTAGGGGGCTCTTGACTTGTTCGGGCCTGTTCCTCATTTTCTTCATCAACAGGTAGACCTTCGAAGCTATTTTCAGTATTGTTTGGGTTTGGCTTAAGCCAGTAATTCGTCTTAGATTTTTTTGTTGATGATTTCTCTGGGCTACCTTGGTCCCGCTTTCGTTTCTCTATATCAGATTTATTTTGGGTTGAATTTGTTGTAGATATTGCATTATGGAACACCTGCTGGTTGTTAATTTCTGTTGTATCCATTTCATCTGTGTCATATTCAGTTCTTGTACCCCCACTGAGTGAAGAGGATCTTGGTCGGGTCTGGAACAACCTTCGGTGAAAGACTTGCTGAGTGTATGTTTTTGGATCCTTGTTACTCATATTTCCATATTTGTGAAAAAACTACAAATTATTAGGATGGATGGAACGGCGTTGATATTAGTACTAAATGCTCATGTTCTAGGCCACGAAAAAAATAGAAAAAACAAGTTATATGTAAACAAAACAAAATATTAAAAATTGTGGGTATGAAGAAAAAAAAAATCTTTGAACTTGCAAAAGTCATTGAGATAATTTCACGTAATTTAGTGGTTTAATCCTGCACTATTGTTTCTGATAACACTTTCACATCTGTTTGAACACTAAAACTACACTTTGAAAGTTGTTTCAAGGTAAATTTTACAGTTTTCACTAAAATATTGAACAATTATCGTGAAGAGCACTTTCGCCCTGTTGACACTTTTGACTGATGTGGATGCATTTGACGTTTATTCTGTCATCATATTATTACAGTGCAGTTTTACTTTATTTTTTCTTTCTATTTCGTTGTTATTAGCGAGGACCTGTAATTGGCGTGTTGGTTCTAAAATAATATTTATCACGTTTTGATATGGCTGTTGGTGTTCCAATAAATAAATGAAAATTATATCGACAGTGACAATATCTTCCTCGACAGTGGTCAGGGGCGCAAGCTGGGGAGAAAAAGAGCGGTTGCCGTTATTCTTGTTTCGTCCTCGATCAGGTGCACCTGACCGAGCGTCTCTGGCGCTCTGTGTCGCTGGCGGCGGGCGCGGCGGCGGCCGTGGAGGCGGGCGGCGGGCGCGGCGCGGCGGGCGCGGCCCTGGCTGCTCGCAAGATTCGGGTTCTCTCCCTGGAGTGCCAGCCCGGGACCGTGGAGACAGCGCAAAGGACCTCACAGAGGAGGCAGGTGAGTCCGACGCTTCGCTTGCCTTTTTTTAAAGGCTCTGGTAACTAAATATTTTAAGACATTCGTGTTTTTTTTTTAATATCTTACGTTAGGCAAACAGGCAAGCGGGCCACCTGATGGAAAGGGGTCACCGGGTTTTGTGTCATTTAGTGTTAAGATACAAAATGTACTTTAAATTAAATAAATTAAATACAAAAAATATAAAATACCACTGCCTATTATTTACTATATTATACATTTATATTATTTGTTATTCACTACATTTTCACTACACATGTTATCGGGTTCGTTACCACGGCTAGTGTTGTCGAAATATCGTGGTAAAAACAATACTAACAGTGGTAACAAACCCGATAACATGTGTAGTGAAAGTGCTCTGGTAACTAGGCCATCGGATGCGCGCCATTTGCCTCCGGACCGCACTGACTGACAACAGCAACGGGCCAAACAAACCGATGCCGGCTCGACGAAGCCGTCGCAAAGCTTTTTTTTTGTGTTGACATTCGGTTTATGTAAACCCAATTTGAATTAACTATTTGACTATTGGCTATTGGATTCCGTGGAAAACATGTATTTTAGATAGTATACTTTCTGTAGTACTCGCATTCCTGCCCGCTTATCATTTCTCTGATATCACTCTAAATGGTTATCTGGAATTAGCTAGTCATGATGCTTCACCTAAGATCACTAACGGAGGTGTTCCAGTGGAAAGGCCACTCTAGTGGAAAGACATGCCTGGCCTTTCCACGAGGCCGGCAGGGCAATCACCGCGAATCGTAGAAAACAGTCAATCGACGGAGTATATTCCTACGTTTTACTTCTTAATTTTTGTTACGCCTACCCGGGCGAGAAAGAGCTCGCTTAACTTTCCCTTTGGTTTCCGTTAGATTTTTGACTTTTGAAAAGAGATTAATTAACGTAATCCTAATTCAATAAATACTTTTTTCATTTTAATTTTCGTACTTTTTTCATAAATAACTAGGGTAATAAATAACTTGTTCTACTCAAATTTTAACATAGGTAGGTACTTTTAAATTTAACGGTGTAATTTTAGATTTAAGTTTCTTATTTAATAAATTATTTATTTATTTATTTCATTTATTTATTTTATTTATAAATATGTAAGGATATTACGTTTACTTTTATTATTTACCTACGTAAATGTATGGATGTGTGAGACAAAAGTGGTGTGTCAGGAACACAGGATCGTACCGTATGTCGCGCGATTGTCTAGCTACCCCTATGGGATACGGGCATGAGGGTGTACGTTTCTTTTATTACTTTTTCACTCCACATTTATTAATTTTAATGTACTCGAATGTTAAAATAAGCTCAAGCTAAACATCCGTACATTATTCCACAGGAGCAATTCGACGCGGCGTACGCTGGTATGCGCGCACCCCAGCAGCGACCCCAACCCCAGCACCCCGCCGACCCCGCCATCGAGCCCCCCCTTGTATGGCAAGACGTGGCCCAGGCTGACCGCCACATTATACCCCGGGAAGCCATTATCCCACCACCGCGCCCCCCTATTTTTGTAGAAGAGGACGATTCAGACACCGATAGCTGGGAGGATTTAGGCGAAGATCTGGACGAGTCAGCCCCTCCAGCGAGTCCCGACGTGGAGTCGAGAATGAAGAATGAAGTTCAGATAGTCTCTCAAGAGCATGTACGGATGGTAAGCAGAATCCAGGTCCTTAGAATGGTTCGTCGGGAAGGGAACCAAGAGGTAAAAAATTATTTATTGCTTTGTATATAGGTTGTCATTCCATGTACCAATGACTCTTTTCTGAGTTATGTACATTAGTTGAATTCTAACCGATGCTCTTACGGTGAGGGAAAACATCGTGATGAAACCTGCAAATGCAGGCAACTTGTAACTATGATCCAATCTCCCTCAGAACCACAGTGTTTCCTTTGGACTATGACATGGGATCGTTCAAGAGGTACATTAGAGGTCTCTTCAGAGGCGGGCAACGCATTGGTGACTCCCCTGGTGTTGCTGATGTCCATAGGCGGCGGTGACCACTTTCCATCAGGTGGCCCGCTTGCCTGTTTGTCTGCCATATAACATTAAAAAAAAAAACTGGTCAGGTTCCCCTCGTAGCAGGGCCACGGAGGTCAGATGGTAGTCGCTCCATTGTAATTACCTGATCGCCAAATCCTGGATCATGGTCAAGGCGGTCCCCGGGCCCTCGTCCTCGAGAGCACAACCGGGACATTAACGCTAAGATGATTTATTTTTTTATTTTTAGTATAAAGGTTGTCAGAGTTAAGTCATTCTTCGAACCCTTTATGTTTCATACATTTTGGCAGAATTCGTTTTCAATTTTGTATGAATTAGCTAATTATTTTTCGCGATTTCAGGGTTGGTGCCATAGTAATAGTTGTATGTTATCCCGAGCACATGCATACCCTTTAAACAACAATTAATTTGAAGTCACCCTTTTTACTTCATACGGTGGGCAAACAGGCGAGCTGGCCTCCTGATGGAAAGTGATCACTGCTGCCAATAGACATAAGCAACACCAGGGGTATCGCCTCGTTAACCCATCCCAACCCATGAAGAACTGGAAACCTTACTCCTCACCCACCAGCAATACTATTTAAAATATTATTGTTTGGCTGCGGTATTCTGTAAGGTCCCCACTATGTCTCTTTCCCGAGCGATCACTGAGAGGTCAAGCTGTATCTCTGGTTCTACCCAACCTAATTAGATGAAACATGGCCTAAATTTTAAATTGGATCCCAAACTACCAAACTGAAAATCCATCAAAAACCATTCGGCGCCATTTCCATTTTTCTTATAGTTTAGCTGGTTTATTATGGTTCTACATGAGGTGTGCCAGTTTCCAAAATCTATTACACCCTAAGATATGAGATCACATTAAAGATAAAAAATGTAAACAAATGGGTTGCCACTTTACTAAAAAAATAACCCAAATGATGGATTATTTAAAAAAATGGAAATATTGAATAAAATTATTACATTCGAAATGAGTAAAATCATATGAATATTTAAAAATATTCTACTGAACTAAATACTGCTTACTAATTACTTAATCCGTCACCGTAAGAGCGTCGGTTAGAATTCAACTAATGTACATAACTCAGACAAGAGTCCGCACTTGGCCGCAGCGGGATTCGAACCCAGTACCTCTCGCTACGTACGTACGAGTCGGCTACCTTAACCACTCGGCTACCATCTCCTGTGATATAATTATAATAAGAAACCTAATTCCCAAGGTGCCCCGTCGGCAGCGGCCCTTCCGGAACCGTATAGAGCACATAGTCCCGCGCTCGCACGACTACCACCGAGTGCTGCAAGCCTTCGTGTCCAAACACACGCCGTTGCCTGAACTACTGGCTCAGGCATTCCCGGAACTACCGGCTGGAGTCCAGTTTTTGGTCGCTGGTTAGTAGGTTTTTTTATAATAGACGAAGATAAAGGTGGATATCAGACATAAATTCTTAGTTTTCGTGTAAGTAGGTACTTACACTAAACATTTCAATGCACTAGACCTCTTCATAGTCTATTTGTGAAATTTATCTGTGGTGTCTCGTAAATGGCTGAGGGAAGTTATGCTTCTGTACTTATCTGTCTTATTGTTACAAGCTGTAATTGAAATTATGAATTTCAATTTCTATCATGGGTATGGATGTTATGTGTATAATAAGTATACTTATATTTAAAAGAACACATAGTTCGTCAGTTATCTAGCATCCATAACGGGGTACACGGTGATCTGCTGCGGTGGTTTGAGTCATACCTTCGCAACAGAAGTCAGGCTGTCAGGCTTGGGTGTTACCGCTCTCAGTTTGCTACCATTCCCTCCGGAGTACCCCAGGGCTCACACCTGGGTCCATTACTGTTTAATGTTTGTCTATTTGATTATGCACAATGCTTTCGACATGCATCGTTTCTTATGTATGCAGACGATACCAAATTTTTATGCCTATTAAGCATCCTACGGACTGCACATTACTACAAGAGGACCTGGAGTACTGTTCCCGGAATGGTCTCCAGCTAAACGTCAAAAAATGTCAAACGATCTCTTTCACTAGACAGAGGAGTACAGACGCCTACTCCTATAAGTTGGACGGTAGCGTAATTGATAGGGTACACTAAGTCCGGGATCTAGGTGTAATTCTTGATTATAAATTGAATTTTATTGCACAATATGAGCACATCGCTGTTAAAGCTGTGAAAATGTTGGGCTTCATATATAGAGCGTGTAAGCCTCTTAACTCAGCTGCAGCATTTAAAATTCTTTACTACGCATATGTTAGGAGTGTACTTGAGTACGCGTCGCTTGTGTGGTCTCCAATTTACGCGAACCACCGTGGTAGATTGGAGTCCATACAGAAAGCGTTCCTTAGGCGTTTTAATTACATTGCTGGGTGCGAACGATTAGGATATGAGGAGTGCCTGATTAAATACAAAATGTTTTCCCTAGAGGATAGGCGTTCAATTGCGGATATTAGGTTTCTGCGCGATGTACTTCACGGCGAGGTGGATAGTCCAGATTTGCTGTCCCGGATTTCGTTCTGTGCGGGGGATGCGCGCGCGCGTCGAGGAGGTCGCTGGCCTCGCCTGCTGGACTATGGTCGAGTACGTAGCGGCTACGCCCTGGGCTCACCCATCAATAGAGCTATTGATGTGTATGAAGCCCGCTTCTCCCGTACGGTCGATATATTTCTACTTCGGCGGGCTCAGTTTGTTAGGGGAGTGCAGCAAGAACTTCGGTCCGAGTGACACATGACACACGACACACGTACGCACACACACACACCCACCCACCCACACACACACACACACACACACACACACACACACACACACACACACACACACACACACACACAAACACACATACACACACACACACACGCACAAACAGGTCGCATGGGATAGGCCTGCTTTTCTATTTCTATTTCTGTTTCTGTATTTTTATTTTTACCTCATAAATATCTAATGTAACTCATAAATGGAACGGTAGGAGCTATACCTGCTGGACTGCAATATGGTTTGATTTTCAAAATTTTAAACCGCAGTTTTGTTATTGGCATTTAACTTTGAATTGTACAATTATAACTAAATTTTATTGCTGTTAAACTGTATGGAAATAAATAAAATAAATAAATAAATAACACAAGCTTTGCTTACTTTGGGCGCTAGGGGCCGTTCAAGTATTACGTAAGCAGATTTATTACAATTATTTACCCCCCCATCCCCCTTGTCAGAAAAAGTAAGCAAAGCTTACGTAAACATTTTTCCCCCCATGCTGACGTAAACATTTTTCAATTAATGTATCGTATTTTTTTAAATATTATAATTATAATTTTAAAAATAAGAAAATAGATTTATTATAGAGATTAGATTTTACTGATACGGTATTCAACATAGAGTAAGGTACAAAAATATTATAATCATACGAACATAACAAACTTCAGTCCATGAAACCCGAATCCATGATTCTAAGTTTTCGATGACATTGGATGTTTGCTGCTCAGTGTTGTGAGTCTGCTCACTTTCATCCGATTTTGGAATGTCTTCGTAAATAAAGTAATTAACTACCGATGACGTAATCATCATCTAGACTCCCCTACCCCCCATGTCATCCAAAATAAGCAAAGCAAAGACCGCCCCGCCCCCCCATAGTGCTTACGTAATACTTGAACGGCCCCCTAGCGCTGGCGCTGACTAAATGTCGCTGTGTGAATTGCCCAAGCATACTTGTTTGTTTACTCTCATAAAACTGTATTGGAGTTGCGTGAACAAATGAATACATTGCGCAACTCTATGCCAGTCATCGGGTCGCCTGCTGACACAGCCACAATGAAAATTCTGCGCGGCGGTGCGAGCGACACGAGTTTCGAGTCAGCAGTTTTAACACCGCCGCCACCGCCGCCGTCCACGCTGGAACTCAATACGTACGCGGCTCGCATCGGCGTACACGTTGCGGGTGCGTCACCGCGAGGCCCTGCGCCCGCGCCGCGCCCGCCCGCACCCGCCGCTCGCCGGCCCGTACCCGCTGCCTGCCCGCCAGCGCCCGCCGCGCCCGCCGCGCCCGCGGCTCCCGTCAGCGCACCGGCATCGCGCCAACCTCGTCGCGTGGTGGCTTCAGCTCCACAAGAAACGGGGGTGTTGAAGCCCCCATGTGCCCCCGACGTGGACTGTGATGAGGAAGGATTTATCACGGTCCAGAAGAAGAGTAGACGTCGTGCTGCTCAGAATTTTCGCGGCACTGCAGTAACCGGTCCCAACTTTCTACTGCGCCCTGCGACACCGACGACGGCGCTTTACCTGTCCCGCCTTCATTACACAGTGACGGCAAAGGACGTGGAAGAGCATATCCGCTTAACCAAAAAGTACCTCGTGAGAGTCCGGCTCTTGGAATCAAGCCATGAACGTACGTTCAACTCGTTCGTGGTGTTGGTTCCCACCGCAGATTTGGATTTATTCATGAGGGAAGATTATTGGCCGAAGGGTGTGGTGTACCGGCGATTCCGTGGGCGACCCAGAATTTCCGGTGCCGCCGAAACGAAAAGTGAAAAGTGTTAGAATTTAGTATTGAAAATTATAATATTATCTATTAGTCTATTGTTAATTTTATAAGTGGTATTGTTTTATAGGTTTGGCTATATTGTTTATTGTTTTTATAATTTTTTATGATACATGTATTATATCTATGGGCCTCTGTAGCCTGATACAAATAAATAAATAAATAAATATTGAAATTCTCCCCCAGGCCTTCATACCTGCGGCAACCTGACCCACGCCCTCTGCCAGGCGTTCAGCGCCAGCCCTTCGGCCGCCGCGCTGGCCGTCACGCCGTGCTGCCATCACCTCACCACGGAGCCCGGCGACGGCGGTGCCAAGGACCTGTTCTACAAGAGACACGCGGACGGCATGGCGGCCCCGCCCGAGCCCGGGTTCCCGGCGTCGGACCATTTGAAAGGTGAGTGTTGTGGAGTTTAGGAGGTAGGACTCTGGGGGAGTCTGGGTGAGTAACGTCGTGTTATTTATTTCTGGCGCAATGCAACAATTAAAAATTAAATTAAAAGATTAAAAATAATTTATTTCAAACTCATAGTAGCTCATAAATTAGGTTCACTTATACAGTCGATCATAAAGTTCGGTACAATGTCAAATTCAACACAATACAATGTCAGTATATCGACGCCAACGAGGAGTTTTCCAGTAGGTATTGATAGTTTGTTTCAAAAAGCATCAAAAGATGGCGTTCCTACAATTTTGGTAATGTTGGCAGTGATTTCATCAAGCCAAGTAATACTAAACTCGAAAATAAAGTATTTATTAATATAAACATAACTGTTAAAGGTTGAACGAAGTGTAAAAAGAAATATTTATAGAAGTTGGCACTATGTTCCATTATTATTACAACCTCTAAAATGGTTAAAAACTATTGACAAGTATAATATTATCCAATACATTGTACCCAGTGTTTATATCCTGTTTGCTAATAACCTATTTCAAGCGATTATTAATTACCAAAATTGACGGGGCGCCATCTAGTGAGTGGTTAGGAATGCCTTAGATACCTATTGGAAAACTGCTCATTAAAATACCAATGTCAAATAGAATACAAATTCCATATGTCAATATTAATGTCAATTACAATACAAATTCCAATGTTGTTCGCATTGTTGTGTTCCGGTTTGAAGGATAAGATAGCCAGCGCAATTGCAATCATAGAGTGTAAATCTGTTGGCAAATAAATAAATAAAATAAAATAAAATAAAATAACGCATTCTGCTCAGTCCTCGCAGTGACAACGCACCTGCGGTTCTGCATTTTTGTTGCCTGCAATTTAAATCCATGAATCGTTCTCACGGATGGTTATCTTAGAGAATTACATAGAAGATCCTGGCAGAAGCTGGGATTGATGAATGTACATTATATAAATTTTATTTCATTCTGATATTTAATAATTTATTATTTTGACATTTACATACCTATTCTGTACCTGTTACTTATGATAATGGGGAGTTTTCCAGTAGGTATTGTCAATTGGTTTCAAAAAGCATCCATAGATCCTACATCCTACAATTTTGGTAATTTTTTACCAAACGATTCAACGAAAAGTATTATAATACAAACCTTTCATAGTATCTGTGATTTGAATTGTGTCCATTCTTGATCCTAGTGTCCATGAAATGAATTGACTCAGTCAAATTGATGTTTGTTTTGTTTGTAATAATTTATTACAACCTCTAAAATGGTTGAAAACGATTGATAAATACAATATTATCTAATACAACGTACCCATTGTTTATATCCTCTTTGCTAAGAACCTATTTCAAGCGTTTATCAATTACCATAATTGTCGGGGCGCCATCTAGGGAGTGGTTAGGAATGCTTTAGATACCTATTGGAAAACTGGTCATTTGATTTCCATATTTTGAAACTGAAATAAATGACATTTAATATTATTCTGGTGTGTTGTCGTACAGATTTCCGCATCGGCCGCAATGGCCGCATGCTGTCGTCGCGCTGCGCGCTGCGGGAGGCGAAGTCCGCGAACCCCCCGCCGAGGTCGCTCGGACATCGCGCCTTGCTACAGGTAAATACCGACGGCAGGTCTGGCCACGTGTTGCGGAAGCCTCAGGGATACGTGGGAAACAGGTGCCTGAACCTGCCGGTATCACGAAAGGGGCCCAAGAAGCGATAGGTGCCTGAATCTGCCGGTAAAGAGGCCCCGCGGGCCACCCAAGAAGCGATTGAGATCGCTGAGTTGGACGCGAGAGCCGACGGCCCACGACGCCAGGATGCCGAAGACCGGGCGAAGTGGAGAAGATTGAGTAGGAAAACGGTTGGCTGAGGCCGGGATAAGCGCTAGGACTATGATGATGATTGCATTGCCAACGTCCATAGGCTGCGGTGACTGCTTACCATCAGGCAGGCCGGAAGCTTGTGTGCCACCGCAGTGGTATAAATAAAGTTATTACATTTATTATGTGGATGACCAAGATCTTCTGCTGGGGACCGCAAGACTAGTTGAACGAGAGGGGGTCGAATGTAATCATACTCCCCCCCCCCTTTAATAGGGGTCCGACTAGTAAGCAAAAGGTACCGGGTTCCTACTCCAGTGCCGCTATGTACCAGTGACTCTTTTCTGTGTGTACATTTGCTGCACACTAAGTGAGGCTCTTAGGTGAGGGAACACATCGTGATGAAACCTTATATTGAGATGAGATTATATTGATCGGAGAACACACTCGCAGGCAACGTGTTCCATTCTTCCATTCGTGTTTCGCTCCTCTAAGAAGCATCCTTAGCAAAACATTAACCATAACATTATCGAGTCGACTTTTAACATATTGCATGTAGTGACATCTATCGCTCCAATAGGGAAACTCAACAATACTCACATTACGAATACACGACGACAAAGTTGGCAAGCATTCGCACGTAGATGGCGCTGACCGTTCTACATCGCGCTAGAGAAGTGAGCCAACTTCTATGGCGCGATCACCTGTTAGACCCTTGGTCCCCTGGTCACAACACCCGGCCAGGTGGATAATTACCCTTTTCCACCTTGTCCATCTTCGCTTGCCAATATTGGCGGCTACCTTATCCCTTCACCGCCAAACTGCACACCCATCATATAATCTCATTCCCAGGAGCTGCTTGAAAGCCGCGGACAGAACGCCCAGGAGTTGTTCGCGGCGGCCCGGCTCGCCGGCCGCGGACCCGACATCCGAAAGATGAACGCCTGCAAGACCTACCGAGACTATCTACTGCAAGCCAACCAGATATTGGACCTAGGTATGTGTTCTACTCACTATAATATTATAGATTCCGCCTTTGGGAAGCTCCGCCATATATTTTCGCCCCAATTACCGCAGTGTCTCAAGACGAAGGTCTTTGACCAATGTGTGTTGCCAGTGATGACTTACGAAATTGATACGAGGACGCTCACTATAGGCCTTATAAGAAAGCTCGCTAGTACCCAATGGGCAATGGAAAGGGCTTTCCTCGTAGTCTCGTTGCGTGATCGAATCAGAAATGCGCAGATCCGCAAGCGAACCGAGGTCACCGACGTAGCCCTAAGGATTGCCAGGCTGAAGTGGCAGTGGGCAGGGCACATAACTCGAAGAACATATGGCCGATGGGGCAGTCAACTTCTCGAGTGGCGACCACGTACCGGAAGACGCAGCGTGGGTAGGCCTCCCACAAGGTGGACCGACGACCGCAGTAAAGATCGCAACTCCCAGCTGGATGCGGAAGGCACAGGACCGGCCTTTGTGGAGATCTCTGGGGGAGGCCTATGCCCAGCAGTTCGGCTGATATGATGATATTACTATATTATAATTATATGTAGTAACCTTAACCCCCTCATAAATTACTGTCTATTGGTGAGAACCGCATGAAAATCCCCTCAGTAGCTTTTGAGTTTATCATCTGTGTATCTGTCTGTGGCAACGTAGCTCTTGAACAAATCGATTTCGGTGCGGCTTCAAAGCCAGTTTAATCTAGATGATTCTTAGCTTAACTTCATTAAAATTTGTTCAGTAGTTTAAAAAATATTAGAGTATAAGTACACGGGATCTTTTCGATAATTGTTAATCAGTTAGGTTATGAAATATGTAGTGATATGTAATGTATAGTAATATGTAAATAATATTTTCCATATTTACCTACTCTAGCACTACTTATCGCTAACATGATTATATACATCTTCCTAAAGGTTCTGGAAATCTGGAAGAGATCGCTTAAAGCGATAACACCGCCTTAGCGCGCAATTCTGTTTTTTCTAAATTCTTGTGTATTTCTGTTATTTAATGTGTACAATAAATATATTTTTCTTACTAGGTCTGGGCGATGACTTAGCCGTTAGACGGATCGCTAAGTCTCAATCGTGGGGCTTCGAAGGCGAGAGGATCTGGAGGAGGGTCTCCGGACTCCACATTGCGCGGGCCGCCTTGGCGCCGGCCGTGGAGTCTCTGCTACTCTTGGATCAACTATTGGCACTGTTGGAGCAAGGCCACGATGCGTACTTGACGAGGACCTTCAACCCTTTCAGGTCGCCGCGTTGCTACACACTTGTGGCCTTCAAGCGAAGTGAGCGAAGAGCGAGTGTGTTCAGGCGTTTCAAATCCCCCCGGAAATTTATATCTGAAGTTACAAAAATTTCGAGTTCGCTGCGCTCGCTCTTTCGTAAATAGTTTTCTTTGATAAGTTCGCTTCAGCTTTTTTTAGGCAAAATTCGAAAAATTTGGAGCTCGCTTTGCTTGCTCACTTTTTAATTATACACACCAAGAGCGTCTTGTATTAATTTGGATTAAAATCGAAATTTATGAATATTTACCCCACCAAAGCCAAAACCTGGCTACGCCCGTGCGGGTGGGCGTCGAGTGTTAGAATAGGACCACTGTAAGTCCGTATTGACAGTGGTAAAAATTGTAAAGTGTGGATATGGCAATGTCGATTGGATAATCCACAGACTAAGTAGAGATGCTACGCATGGATAATCTGTTCTTGTCAGTCCTTGTCAGTCTTGTAAACATTCAGTTATTTGGTCACTATTAGATTGATCCTGTGCTTTGTTTGTCTAAATTATGAATCATGCTGAAAATTATCTCCCGCACTTTCTTTTTAATTGTTTTGCCCATTATTTAATAATATTTTTCATATCTCACGCAAAATTCAAATTGTTTGTTATGACTTAAACACTTAAAAAACTTGGCATAAGTTGCCATACAGAGATTTTTTTTTAATTAGCGGACTTATCGTGGTCTTATTCTAGGTGATTTACAAGTGTAGTTTTATGATGTATGTATGTAACGTAATACAATGTAAGGTGCTAATACTAATATTAGAGTTTGTAGGATTCAAAGTGTGTTGTAAGAGTGAAGAAAAGAAACTTCGTTCGATCGTGGCTGGACTGCATTTTGAGTTAAACATGAACTGTATTAGATATTAAGATAATTATTTAATCGTACAAAGACTTTTACTCTATCTTTGCACCGCTTAATATCGACAGGGAGTTCATCATCACAGCTTAGACCCAAAATGATCCCTTACTGTGTGGTTCCAGAGATATTCCCTTCCACTCGCACTTAGATTATCGAATGAGCTCCCTACTGATGTTTTCTTAAGTGAGTACAACATGGAGTCCATAGGCTGCGGCAACTGCTTACCATCAGGCAGGCCGTACGCTTGTTTGCCACCTTAACGGTATAAGAAAATGAAGAACGATATAAGTCTTTGTTGTTCTGCCATACCATCATAGACCAATAATTATATTTGTCTATGATACCAGCCAGCCACGGGAGCAGTATCGAAACGATATCGATGCATCGTTTTGTACGTTCGCTACGAATTTATAATTTAAGTGTATTGTAATTACCTACGACAGTAAAAAACTCCAATTCCCATATTGGTAACTGAAAAAATCATTGTTGCGTCTACTCTGGTTATCGAAGTTGGTTATCTGAAGGAAAATTAATCCATCCAAATAGCTCGATAGCGTTACTTGGACACGATTCTCAACAATTTAAAAATGAATACAATGGATATGCAAAGTAATTTGAAAATATACTGAATGGTTCTAATCATGTGTAATGAACGCTGTCGGATATTTAAACGACCTTTTTAGGAGGCTCTCAGAAAACCTTCAAGATCTTAACTCCAACCTCCCATTGCGTAAGAGACGCATAATTGTTGCAATAACTTGTACTTGTACTTTCAATTGCTGAGATGGGTGTCCAAATGATATTATAGTTCCTATTCTGTGTAAATTATTGTCGAAAATTAATATTGCTTTTTTGACAGTCCGAGTATGTATTTTGATGACCATAACACCATTATTTGTAAATTGTATATTATTGTATTAATGTTGGCCTAATCGCGCTGCATTTACGAAGAGCTGACATGACAAATTTGTACAATAATATATCTACGCATTAAAGTATTTAGTTTCTGTGTGATTTTGATACAAATCTAAAAAAAATATTAGATTTTAATCATTGTAATAGCGGCCTTTCCACATATATAAGTCCGGACCGCGGGAAACGCCTTACACCATTTCTGCCCTCGTTCCGAAGTGTCGGTGTTAACTCCCATGACAGTTTGATCCGCGGTTGAAACCGAAGGACGGACCGACGATTTATCTTCGGTTCGGAACTCAGTCCCAGATGCGCAGTGCGATCTTTACCGTGTAAGGCCGCTAAAATCGTTTACGCGCACAATTCGGACAGCAGACAAGCAAGAATCATAGTTTTAACCGCAGTTCAAACCGTGACCACCTTTGATCGTAATTAGTGCATGACAGGTTGATCGCGGTAGAAACCTACGGATGGACCGACATTCTATCTTCGGTTCGGATCGCAGTCCCAGATACGCAGGCCGAATTTTATATGTAAAGGCCGCTATTATGTTATAGGTATGTATGAATCATCTACCTCGCAGATATTGTGAACGAAGGTAATACTGAATTCATTTCATCGTGTAAATTCGTGTGCCTTCTTCCGATATTGTACATTACCTAATTTGATTGTTTTTATAATTATGAATGATATGTATGTTATAATTATAACGATAGTATAAGTAGCACTGCCACTTTGTTCAACTGTCACGATAAGGTGAAAAAGGCGATTTTACAATACCGTTTTTATGTCCATTTTTAATTATTATATTAAAAGAAGTACAATTAATCATTTAGTTTAATTTTTCCGAACCTTCTTTAATTTCTGCCGTATTTGAATTTTTAATTTTATTTTATCATACGAACTAAAGCCGAATTCGCGGTCCATTAAGAAATTCGTTAAAATGAAAATGAAAAAGTATTTATTGAATTAGGATTACGTTAATTAATCTCTTTTCAAAAGTCAAAAATCTAACGGAAAACAAAGGGAAGTTAAGCGAGCTCATCCAGGTAGGGGGCGACGCATGCAGACCGATCAGCGCGTACGAGGGCTTACTCCGGCGAGACACCGGGCACCGATACGCGCCACGCACATAACCGCCTAGGCGAATCATGTGCGGCTCGCGCCCGGCCCCAGCCAGCCCGCCGGCGCTCACACCCGCACGCACCAGCCGGCCTACCCGCGTCGCCCCCTGAGCTCGGAACAAATAAGTGAAAAGAATGTCGTCTGTCTGTCAGTATGCCGCTTCAGTTAGGAAAATGACCATCTGTGGGAAAAAGAAACGGCAAGAAACCCACAGGTACATTTAAATATGATTACATTGCATTGATACATTTGTCAATTTAATTTGAGTGAGCCTGTCTTGATTGGAATATGATGTGAACCTCTACAAATCGGTCAAGATAAGTAAAAATAAAAATAAATTTAAAAACATAAATAATGGCATAGCAAAAGCAGGCCAGTCCACCAAGGCAGCACCCGTTCACGAGCATGACGCAGGGCCCAGCCATCGTCCAATTCAACCATATTTGAGGGAAGAGAACGACCCGACCCCCATGCCACCACCAGGCAGACTTTTAAGTGAGCATGCGCTGCCAATGCCGTACACATTAAAAAAATATTTGTTATTCAATGACTATTAAACATCAAATCATCCTCACCCAATTAACAAAATTGTAAATTTATAAATAACTTCCTATTTCGAAGAGCTAGTAGTACACCATACATTTTTGTCATTGATATATTCATCAATTTTATAATACGCTTTTTTCATTAAAGTTGTTTTCACCTTATCTTTAAATTGTAATTCAGGCAAATTAATAATACATTCAGGAATATGATTATAAAATCTTATACAGTTACCCATGAAAGATGAATTTACTTTACTTAGTCTGAACAACGGTGTTACCAGTTTATTTTTGTTTCTTAAATTGACATTATGAATATCAGTATTTTTAGCAAATTGGGTAATATGCTTTCTGACATACATAATATTATCAAATATATATTGACTTGAGAAAGTCAATACATCAATTTCTTGAAACAATTCTTTGAGCGAATCACGTCGACGTAATCCATATATTGCTCTTACAGCTCGCTTTTGTAGTTTGAAAATGATGTCACTATCAGCACACTTGCCCCACAGTATGATGCCGTATGACATAATACTATGAAAATAACTATAATAAACTAATCTAGCTGTATTCACATCCGTTAGCCTCCTTATTCGCCACACGGCAAATGCAGCCGAACTTAACCTACTAGCCAATGATTCAATATGTGGGCCCCATTGAATTTTTGAATCTATATTAACCTAAGAAAGTAGTTTTCTCTACCAACTCAAGTTGCGTTTTATCTAATATAACATTACATTGATTACTTTGTACATTAGGGAGGCAAAAATTAACGCATTTAGTTTTTTTAGAGTTTAAGACTAAGTTATTAATCGTAAACCAATGAAGCACATTCTGAAGAACACAGTTTACTTCGTCTATATTATTATCTTTCCTATTAATTTTAAATATCAGTGAAGTGTCGTCAGCAAACAAGACTATACCAGCAATATTCTGCACCATGTATGGAAGGTCATTTATATATACAAGAAAGAGAAACGGCCCCAATATAGACCCTTGTGGCACTCCAATGCTCACTTTCCCACCCGCAGATAACTCGCCATTTACATTTACTTTTTGAACTCTACCTTCTAAGTATGATTTCATCATTTCAAGACTATCATGCGTAAAACCGTAATGTTTTAATTCATTTTTCACGTTCATTGGCATCTTACTATCTGTCTCTGTTGCTCCCTCGTAAATAAGTATATTTGCATTACGCTCGCACAGAGTGGCGTCATTGAATTGCGCAAGCGTGATGCAAATATATTTATGCGGGAGCAACAGAGACAGGTAGTAACAGGTCAATGTACGAATTTCTTTCTGGTCCGCGACTTAGATTAGGTTTGATCGGCATCACACCTGGTGGTAAGTGACTAACACGGGCGAAGATGGAGCATGCCTGTCTATAAACACCCACCACTTTCCACACCAAGAAGTCCAGATTGTACTGTTCGGGGAAAACACTAGCAGGCCAAGCGTTCTATTCCTTGACTGTACGCAATAGAAATATTTAGCTAAAGCGATCCGTGCGGATAGCTGGGATCTCTACTAAGCTACGTAAGGATTGAGGGCCCGGCTGCTTCATGTGCCCGAAGGCGGAAAGGGGCCGGCGGGATAGATCGAACATACAACTGAATTATGATCAGAATGTTGATTTTCACTTTCTTAGATTTCAATTATCCGGTTTCTTGCAATCGTCTTAGGATTTGCGCGATACGATACGAAAAGGTACGATTTTTTTTCAATGAGGAGTTTTCCAGTAGGTATTGATAGTTGGTTTCAAAAAGCATCAATAGATGGCGCTCCTACAATTTTGGTAATCTTTTTATAATCTCTAAGATGGTGGCAGTGATTTCATGCAGCCAACTAATACTAAACTTAAAAATAAAATGTTTATTAATATAAACATAACTGTTAAAGGTTGAACGAAATGTAAAATTAAATATTTATTGAAGTTGGCACTATGCTCTATTATTATTACAACCTCTAAAATGGTTGAAAACTATTGACAAATACAATATTATCCAATACAACGTACCCAGTGTTTATATCCTGTTTGCTAAGAACCTATTTCAAGCGATTATCAATAAGGAGTTTTCCAGTAGGTATTGATAGTTGGTTTCAAAAAGCATCAATAGATGGCGCTCCTACAATTTTGGTAATCCTTTTTTAATCTGTATGATGGTTGCAGTGATTTCATGCAGCCAACTAATACTAAACTTAAAAATAAAATGTTTATTAATATAACCATAACTGTTAAAGGTTAAACTAAGTGTAAAAAGAAATATTTATAGAAGTTGACACTTTGTTTCATTATTATTACAACCTCTAAAATGGTTGAAAACTATTGACAAATACAATATTATCCAATACAACGTACCCAGTGTTTATATCCTGTTTGCTAAGAACCTATTTCAAGCGATTATCAATTACCAAAATTGTCGGGGCGCCATCTAGTGAGTGGTTAGGAATGCTTTAGATACCTATTGGAAAACTGCTCATTACCAAAATTGTCGGGGCGCCATCTAGTGAGTGGTTCGGAATGCTTTAGTTACCTATTGGAAAACTGCTCATTGTCCTACCTACGATATGATATAATAATACTAATAATTTATTTATTAATTATTATAGACATTGGCACTTGATCGAGAAGAGTGGAGGAATCGGAGGGAGGCCTTTGCCCAGCAGTGGGATGATTCGGGCTAATATAGATATAGATTATTATAGCTGCTCAAGGATTGTGGCGAAAATAATCTGAATAATCTAGTCGTCAAAACGATGACGATTTAAATATTGATTATGGGCCTAGATTTTCAATGAGCAGCAAACATTGTCTAATGTCTAAATAGTTTTCACTACGAACAACATCACACCAAAATACTTACATTTCACTGGCTATTATAGAGCTGGTTCTGGGTAGGCCTACGTTTCTGTATCTACAAATTACAGTTATCGAACCGAAGTTCGCCTCGCCCTATCTGCTAATTCCCGCGAACGGAATCAAATGGCCATTCGTATGCGTACATTACTGGCGAACGAATTAGTTGCTCTATCATTAGGCCGTATCATTCCTCGCAATCAAAACATTGGAGCCATTTAGAAAGTGCGAGTAGCTGAGTCAACGTGTTGCAGGAATTAGGCGGCGGCGTTCGCGGAAAGACGCGAAGTTGCGTTGATTACCATTTAAGTTAGCTAGTTGTTTTGAGAACTAGATTGTATCAACCCATAGATCCACCCCTTCCGGGACGCGTAGTTTGAGCAGACCTTTTTATTTCGATGCAGCAAATAGCGGTTGCCGTGTGGTATCAGGCTGAGTAGAATAACACCAAACTCTTACACTCGTGGGTATCGTACAAGATGACTAATGTTTTCGAGGCAAAAGATCTAAACAGGCATGGTCCCTTGTTCCCCCCGCTTTTTGCTTCTTTTCGACTGAATTAAGCCTCTTAGTCTTGCGCCTTTTTGGCGGTATCTCTGCCGATGACGTCCTCCTCAATAAACGCCCCATTCATTCGGATTCCGACACTGATATGAAAATGCCAATGAATCCTTACGAATGTTGACACATCTTGTGAATGTCGATGACGCGAATACCGTTCGCTCCGTACGAGAATAATCGCCGATCTCACAAAGCTTAGGAATTGCTTAAATTCCGTCTTAACTAGATTTTAGCCAATCAGCAACTTCCAAATTTAGATATGAAAGAACTTAGCCGATTCCTAAGGTTAGTGAAATGGAATGGATGTGCAGTTTCTTTTATTCGTATGACATATTAATATGAAAACAAGCGCTATATTAGGTGCAGTTGAGAATGGATGACGATGAATTGACGATTTTCACATGGTACCGTTTACTTATATCTGTAGCATCGTAACTCCCGAAGGAAATAAATGAAAGGTCACTTCGATCGCGGTTCCGCATTGTAATTACATTAATCCTAAACATACATGTATAGTATAAAATCTCCACTTATAAATAGAACAGTCATTTCAACACACTATTTGATAATGTCCATGGGCGGTGCTCAATCTTTACTACCGCGGGGCCTCGCCGGCCGTGTTGACGCTCCGCAGGTACTCGCGGAATTCATCCGTGTCCAGGATATCCAGCCACTCCTCTGGAAAACGATACTAGAACTGTTATTTGTACCAGAAGAATTGCTCAAGTATTAAAATGAACAATGTTGGATGTACAAAAATTGGATGTTGTCTATGATCACTTTACATTAGGTGGACTTGCTTGCTGGTTCTCTATGGGACACCTAGTGGGGCAAGGATATGACAATAAAGTTGCGGTAACGATATGTTCTTCATAAAATGTGTAAAAAGATATTGCAAGCATAACCTCTGGGTTATGTAAATCTGCCTAGTTTGTAAGCTATCTTATGGCGATGTAACGGTGAGGAAAAACATCGCGATGAAACCTGCACCTTCAGGCGACTAAATGTGTAACCATGAGTTGGTCAGGTGACCCTGGTAGCAGGGTCACGGAGGGCAGATGGTAGTCGCTCCACTGTAATTACCTGATCTGCTAAATCCTGGATCATGGTCAAGGCGGACCCCAGGCCCAGGTGCGCAAACCCTTATTTTCCTCACAAGCGTCCAACAAAAAAGGCGACGGATAACAGAAGAGAAAGATCTAGATAGGGCCTTCGACCTGTCTTTACACCCTGCAGTGTAGGCGGAGACTTAAGTAAGGTCTGAAATAAAGTTCTCCACCTATAGACACTTGAAGGCTATCCGTAAGCCGTAACAATATGATACTTGAATAGATAAAGAAACCTTTGAGTTGCTGCAAGGACCGCTCCTGCCCCCCCAACTCCTCAGGCAGTATTGCAGGGTCCAGCGCGCGGTGCAGTGACTCCAGGTCCTTGTGCACGTAGACCCTGGCTCCGATCTTGGCGCTCACGACGGCTCGCACCAGCGACACAATCAGCCCGATTAACAGCGATTGCGTCAGGAAGTGGATGCCCTTCAGACGGGCGCCGTAGCCTTCCTGTAAGATGTAAACTCTAAAAAAAGAGTTCAACGGGAGAGGCCCCCGTTGATGTCTTTTATATGAATGTAGTTTCGGGAGCTACGAAGCCACAGACAGATATACAAAGCCACAGATACACACGTCAAACTTGTGACATCCCTTTCTTTTCGTTGGTTTAAAAATAGATAGGATATTATTTTACCGTGCTACGGCCGAGACTCGGCTCGGACCCGGCACGGCGTAGCGTGAGTCATTCTTTAATGGGTTATCGAATACGCCTGGTCATATCACCTAATGGTGAATCAGCAATGGTGTTCCGAAATGTTATGCACCGTGCAACTTATACGTCATCAAATAAATTAAATAGGTATCAGGTTTAATTTTTGCTGGCATAATATTATTACTCGCTTTGTGGCTTATCGGTACGTTGTCGCCACTCGAGAGCTACGTCTAGTATAACGATTCTTGCCTTCATATCAATTGTAGGTTAGACGTAGATACAGGAAAACGTGATGAGGTGGATGTTCCATCCTTACTTATTTCGTGTATCATCCAGCTAGAGTGAATAGGCTGTCCCTAGACTAGCATGTTCCATCTTCAGCCGCATCATCACTTGCCACTAGGTGAAATGACAGTCAAATGCCTGACTAGATTGTTATTATAAAAAATTAATAAGTAACATCCGTATTCAGAAACGATCTTCTTCCGTTCAACTATAGCGTATTTTCTAAAGACGTTCAGAAAGTCTAAATAAATGTTAGGAAACAGGAATCATAGAGCCGTATTGAACGCAGTGCGTGTTAACAAAGCTGCATGATGCACTCCATGATGCTAAGACATCGTAAAGCAGTTGGTGGTGGACTGGCTTACTCTTGCTGTAGTTTTAGGTGGATTTTTTTCAAGTATAATATAGGTATATATTATGTCGGGCGCGGTCTGGCTCTGCTTGACATTGTCGGCATGGGGTGGATGTGCTCCGGTCTTGAAGTGGCCAACATGTCGCTGTGTGTTTCCTTCCTACTTTCCTAGCCCCTCGTCTTTGACGATTGAAAGAGATATGTAAATCCTACTCAATAAAGAAACTTTGATTTGATTTGCAGAAATTGACTGTTCATGCATGTAGCTACTTAAACAAGTCCTGTCTGTGAATACGAGGTCTTACTATGCGGCATGTATTGCGATGTGTGGCGAAATTTACGCAATTAAGTAAAGGATTAAGTTGTATAATGTCTCTTATTAGCTAACGCCTTATCCTATATATAACCTAAGGCGGGGTGAGGGGTGTACACACACTACAGTACCTAGGCAGGTAAACGGTCACAAACTTATCTTACCCGGTGACAGCGTCGCTGTTGTTGCCATTGACGTCATTTCAGATACGATTAAAAATGAAGTCATGCCACTTTTCCACAGTTCCAGTTTTGACCACCGAGTCAGATAAGTTCGTGGCACAGTAAATAAATAAATAAGTTTTTATTTTCCTTTCCTAAATCTAGGGTACATAAACGGTGTTGGACACACCTGTTAAGCAATATATTTGCCTGTTTTAGGTGTGCCCGCTCTTCTATACATCATACAATTGATTAAGTAGGAAGGTACTCAATTTCTCAATAAAGGTATTTCAAAAAATTTTGTGTTTGCATGCAAATTTAATTTAGTAAGTACTCAGGGGGCTTACCATGAACTCTTATAGCAGGACCTAAACAGAACTGCCCTGCTTAGAACGAGACAGCGCTATGCGTGTCACATAAGCTTGTCTCGTTCAAACTGAAAGCAATTCTGTTTAGGTCCTGCTATAAAAGTTCATGGTAAGCCCCCAGTACTGTAGGTACTCACAATGACGATATGCGCGAGCCTTCTCATCTCGAAGAGGCCCACCTTTGTGGCTAAGGCGAGCATGGCGGCCTCGCGGTAGTCCACCACCAGCTCCATGCCGTCGTTGTAGTCGTGCGCGCGCAGGTACTCGAAGAACTGGTGGATTGAATGATTATGAGTTTTTAAGTAAATCTATAGCCAAACTGGCAAGCGAGCCATCTAATGAAATGTTTGTGACTGCTGACATTAGTAACACCATGGATACCTACCAAAGAACTTGGACCACAACGTTGGATGGCTATCTATCACCAGTGCGCTGCCATAACGGTTTGTGACAACCTCGATTACCTCCAAATTTGAAAGCGGTTTCATTGCCCGCTTCATGTTCACATCACGACTACCTACCTAGAGTTCTGCTAAGAGCAATATAATCTAGGCCTTTTTAAAAAGTGTGTAAGCATGCTACACCACCATCCTTATCGTCACACCACTTACTACCAGGTAAGATTGCGGACAAATGCTTGCTCGTATCATCATCACAGCCCGTAACAGTCCACTGCAGAACTTAGGGCCTCTCCCACGAAAGGGGAAGTTATTGCCATAATCTCCACGCTTGGCAGGCGGGTTGGAGATCGCAGAGTTTAAATATAACAATGAAAAACGCTGCTGCCCATTTTCCAGACTACGGAGACTCTTGATCTTTTGCCTCGAAAACATTAGTCGCCTTGTACGACACCCATGAGTGTTCTACTCTGCCGGACACCACACGGCCTTGCTCGTATATATAATAAAATTAAGGTACATATTATATACACCATGATCACAAACCCGATAGGTAAGTGTGACGATTCATTTGTACCACGAAAGTCCTATAACCTGGATCTTACCATGAACATGAACCGGCTGCCCTGCGTGACGACGTCCCGCGGGAACTCCTTCCCGCACACGCGGTACAGGAACACGCGCGCGTGCGCCGCCGTCGGCCGCGGCAGCGCCACCTCTGTGCTGCCCACGGTAACACAGAGGCTCGATTAAGAAAGGTGAAGCGGTTTTTATAGGGTCGGCAACACGAGAGTGATACTCCTGATATTGCAAACGTTTATATACTGCGGTAACACTCTCTCCCTGTGTTCACCGTCTGTACAACGGGGAATGTTCCGAAGTACTGTTTAACTTAGTGCGACCGTCACTTTTCCGCCACCGCACCCTCCGACGATGGGCTAGACTTCATTCACACCAACGTACTTTTTACTACCCACACTATGTGGAAGGAGCCCAAAGTCTTTCCTTTGCACTATAAGATGGAGTTTTTTATAAGGCATGAAAATAATGCGAATAGAAAATTTGCTACAAAGAAAAATTATTATGGATAATAGATCTAACAAATCCTACAGGTACCGTACGGTCGGCACCGCATCAGGTTGCAGATGTGCTGGACGACAGTGGCCGCATTCATGCCTATTATTTATAACTTATTATTTTCTAATAAAGCATTATGGTGTGCGAATTGGCCCACGTCCTAAGAAGTAGCAAGCTGATGATGTACAACTCACATTCGTCCATCCAACTCCTTGAAGTCATTACGCAAATTATAGTCCCCGAAATAGTGCGGGTAGGCGGCCTTCACCGCGCACGCGCTCTCGAGCCGGCGGCGCGCGCGCTCCGCGTCGCCCTTGGCCGATACCAGCACCATCTCCAGGTAGTGGCGGGCTGGGAATAGACGCATGCGTTTTTAAATAAGTATAATAATTTAAAATTACATAAATTGATTTACATAAAATGTCTATACATACAGGGTGTCCCGTAAGTCGACGTCAAGCCGGAATCGGGTGATAGTCCAAATCATAATAGTTACTAGAAAAATAAAAAATAAAATCTAAGTCTTGAATTTTCTAAATTATAGGCATTTCTTTTTTTTTTCGAGAAAATGTACACCCTGTGATGGTTTTTTAGCTCCTGTTGCTACAAATCTTAACTTTTTTTTCAATTTTATTTTTCTTATGTAATCCCGAATAGTGCTAATCTAACTTGTTACTTAGAATTCTAAGTCATCTGCTTCAGCTTGGAAGAAAGTGTCACATTATGCCGTACAATGAATAGACAATTAATATTTCGTCCAACTTTAACGGACTGTGCTGAAAAGAAAAAGTACTACGCCAGGTTGGCAAGTAGCACGAAAAGTTGACGCATTTAATAAGGATTCTAAAATGGTATAATACTTGCTACATTATTTCTTTGATTACGGGGGAAAAAATTCCTTCAAGAAACCCAGTTTCGAAAAATTTTTCATTAACTACTAAAAATTATTCTAGTGCGTTCAAAGCTTGCCTAAGACCGAGTGAGACGGAGAGTCATTCATGAAGTGTGAGTGAGACAGGTAGTGACGCTTTCGAGTCAAATATTCTAATGGGTGAGTGAGACAGATAGTGACGCTAATGAGTCAGATACAGAGAAAGTCATTTTATGAAGTGTGAGCGAGATAGATAGTGACGCCACTTTTTTAATATTGGCACACGCAATACAGATCAGTACGTTACGCTCCTTCGTTTACTACGCATCTTTCCGTATTCGTTCGTGTTATTTCGTACTTTCGACTTTTTGCTTCGTTTATTGGACTTGTTTGTTTGCTTGTGATTTGGACAGTTTCGATCTCTTTACAACGACCTTTGCTTTCTCCTGGACTATCGTGTGATTGTGTAGTGCCACCATGCCTGTGTGTACCACTCAGGAATATGCCAACATGCACTTTATTTATGGCGAATGCAGAGGGAATGCTAGTGCTGCGGCTAGACTGTATCGCGAGAGGTACCCAAATGTTGATCGTTATCCAGATCACCGAGTTTTTACAAATGTGCACCGTCTACTCTCCACAGAAGGCATACTTCCAAACCGACCACATGGTGAAGGAAGAAGTTCCTTGCATTACGAGAACGTAGTACTTCAAGCAGTTGAAGAAGATCCAAGTATTTCGGTACGTGCAAACCAGCAAAGCACAGGAGTGTCCAAAACTATAGCTCACCGAATTTTACAAAAACATGAGCTCCACCCATACCATGTACAGCGAGTACAAACCCTGCATCCTCAGGATTATCAACTTCGGGTTGCGTTTTGTCAAACGATGCTACAAAGACACCGGGAAGATCCGCGATTCTTAGAGAAAATTTTGTGGTCGGATGAATCGACATTTAAAAAAGACGGTTACATGAACCTACACAACTTACACGAGTGGCACGTAGAGAATCCGAATTTAATGAGACAAGATAGATCTCAGTATCGTTTTAAAATAAACATGTGAACCGGAATTTTAAATAGAAGAGTCATAGGACCTTTTGAGTTGCCAGAGATCTTGACTGCTGAAGTTAATTTAGATTTTTTACAAAACAGTTTACCTAGTTTACTGGAAGACCTGCCACTCAGTATTTACAGAGAGACGTGGTATCAACAAGATGGCTGCCCAGCGCACTATGCCCGTTCAGTTAGAGCATTTCTCAATGAAGAATATCCGGGCAGATGGATAGGTCGGTCTGGTACGATCTCGTGGCCAGCCCGTTCACCGGACTTAAATCCATTAGATTTTTTTTACTGGGGAGCAGTGAAAGAGAAAGTTTATTTTAAGCCAATCGAAAATGTAGCTGAGCTTCGGCAAAGAATTACGGAAGCAGCTGAATTTGTCAACAACGGAAGATTTGCCCGTGTGATAATCCGATCTTTTTTAAGAAGATGTCGAGCTTGTATTGCAGGTGAAGGAAGGCAGTTTGTGCTTGATTGTGACAAAGACTTTCTTCTTCACTGTCTTCTGTCACTCTCGTGAAAAACTATCTGTCTATAAAACGTTGTAAATTAAAATATTATCTATTGTAACCGTAAATAACTTGTGTGTGAGATAAAAACAAGATTCGCGAGTGAGAATCAATATTAGCTAGTTAGGTCGAATAAATACACTATCTAATCACCTTCATACGCTTAAATTGACGCTGCTCATAGGGGTAAGCTCTGCTACTTTATTAGGTTATAGACGCCAGCAGAAGGATTTACGATGGATTTTACGACCAAAGTCGATATTGGAAAATTAACGGGCATAGAAAATTGGTCTACATGGAAGTACAAAATTTCCATAATGCTGGATGGCGCTGAAAATGCGTTAGAAGCAGTAGAAGGTAGACTGCAGAAGCCCATGACACTCGCGGACGGAGCAGGTGACGCAGAAATCTCTGCTTATAATTCGGCCCATGCCAAATATAAGAAAACAGAGACTGGCGCTCTACTCATGTTGACGACTAACATGTCAGAAGACACATTAAAGAAGGTTATGAGGTATAGGACCGCGAAAGAAGTATGGCAAGAGCTACACCGGCTATTCGACGGACAAACGGAAGATAGGGCATACGATTTATGTTTGGAATTCTTTGGACTGAAACATGATATGGCGGATGACATTCCAACCCATATGTCTAAGCTGAAGAATATCTGGAATGAATTAAATGCTGAAGTTACTAAGACAGACGCGAATGCTAAGCTTCCCGAAATGTTTCTCCTTTGTAAGGTGCTAGATACCCTAGATGATAGGTTTTTCAACTTCAAGTCAAGCTGGCTTATGCTAAAGCAGACTGAAAGGACAATAGACAGTTTGACAAGTCATTTGTGCGCATTCGAGAGAAGTCTGGGTAGTCAAGAGATCTCCAAGCAGGAAGCACTAGTGACTAACGCACCCCCAGAGAGAAAAGTTAAAAGCAACAAGGACGAGCAACTGATATGCAACTATTGCTCTAAGAAAGGGCATAGAGTTCGCAAATGTAAGAAGTGGATTAGCGATGGGAGGCCTCCTAAACCAACTCCAGGCACATCAGGCACAAGCTCAAAGTATAATCAAGTACAACACATTTCGTTGATGGTCAATGCTTGCTCAGCAGGACAAATTCAAGATCGAGAGAGCTGGTTTGTCGACAACGGAGCAACGACACACATTGCGATTAAGAGGGAAGCTTTCACGGAATACCATGAATTCGATTCGGACTACACAGTTACAACTGCAGACGGCACCACTATCCCAGCATTAGGGAAAGGTACCGTAGTGGTAGAGTCGAGTGTCAGTGATAGGAAAACTGAGATAGCCCTGCGAGATGTGTGGCTAGTACCAAATTTAACAAAGAATCTTTTCTCACCGTTAGCAGCGCACGATAGAATGCAAAAGAGCATCTTTACGTCAACAATAAGAGAGTGCAAGTTGGATGACAATGAAGGTATGACTGTAGTTGTTGGCAGGAGAGTCCCTTTCAGTGGACTATACAAGTTGGACTTGAAGACGGTCATTCCAATAGGGCAGAGGACTATCGTAGTCAATGCACTAACTGGATCGAACATGTTGCAGTTATATCATGAAAGATTCGCACACCAGGATAAAAGTCATATCATTCGCGTGGTAAAACGTGAGCTAGGTATCAAGCTAAGTCCTGATAAAGCAAAGTGTGAAGGCTGCATCTATGGAAAGTCACACAAAACCGTTCGGAACAAGGGTAAGAGCTACAACTTGCGGAGAGCTTATACACACCGATGTATGCGGACCTTTTGCGAATAGCATTACCAAGTACAGATACTTTGTCCTATTCAAAGATGATTACTCCGGTTACCGCTTAGTCTACTTCATCAGACAGAAATCGGAAGTTAAAGACAAGTTGGTACAAATGCTACAGGAAGCAAAAAACGCTGGACATGTTGTCAAAACTATATTAAGTGACAACGGCGGTGAATATGACAACGAAGCAGTTCGAAAGATATTAGATCAGCACGGTATTAAGCACCGACTGACAATGCCATATACTCCTGAACAAAATGGCTGTTCCGAAAGAGAAAATCGGACGTTAGTCGAAGCAGCAAGATCAATGATGTACGCTAGAGGGCAGCTACCTCAGGTGCTCTGGGCTGAGCTTATCAATACCGCCGCTTACATATTGAATCGAACTGGTGCTTCAAGAGTCGACGGAAAGTCTCCATATGAACTATGGCTCGGAAAGAAACCGAAGATTTCCCATCTCCGAGTAATTGGAAGCATCTGTTATGCTCACGTGCCTAAACAGAAACGCAGAAAGATGTGCAAAAAGGCAATAAAAGGATGGCTAATAGGCTATGAGAATGACGATGGTTACCGTATCTTCGATGGAACGCAGACACAGAAGTCTAGGGATGTAACCTTTGAGACAAATATTGAGTTAGAGATATCGGCAAGCACCCCTGAGTCAGAGGGAGCTGAAGATCAAGAGAGCGATAACGCACATGTTCCCATGCAAGTACCACAATCTCCTTACGTGTCGGATTGCAATGAACAAGGTCTAGAGGGAGAGATAACCTATAGAGACCAAGTTCAATACCAAGGACAAATCCTTAGGGACGAGGGAGACGCAATTGAAGATGATGACTTTGTTGAAGCACTCGATGAGCTAGAAGTGATCGAACCTAGCGGAGCTGCTCAAAGCAGATATAATCTGAGAGATAGATCGACTATCGCACGTCCAAAGCGTTACGATGACTTCGTATGTTCAGTAAGCTTCGCAGGAACAGAAAGCTTTCCCGAAACATACTATCAAGCCGTGAAGAGGGAAGATAGTGCCGAGTGGCAAAAAGCCATGGCGTGCGAAATAAAATCCCTTGCTGACAACTTTGTCTGGACGAAATGCGAGTTGCCTCTTGGCAGAAGGGCACTGCCATGCAAGTGGGTCTTTCGGATAAAAAGAAACCCAGATGGCACGATCGACAAATATAAAGCGAGACTTGTAGTGAAAGGATTTAAGCAACGCAAAGGCTTAGACTACGAACAAACGTTTAGCCCTGTTGCCCGGATGGCTACAATAAGAGCCTTGCTCAGTGTCAGCGCCAAAGAGAAGCTGCATATCACGCAGTTCGACGTTTCCACAGCCTTCTTAAATGGAAAACTGAAAGAAGAGATCTACATGAAGCAGCCAGATGGTTTCTCCGATGGAACTTCAAGAGTCTGTCGACTGCAACGGAGTCTCTACGGCTTGAAACAGGCACCTCGCTGCTGGAATTCATGTTTTGAAGAGATTCTGCTACAAAAAGGTTTCCAACAGAATATGGCTGATCCCTGTCTTTTTTCAAAGAAGGTGGAAAGCAAGAAAATACTTGTTGCCCTGTACGTGGATGATGGATTAGTAGCCACGACTGATGAGGATCTGGCGCAAAATTTTCTAAAGGATTTAGGAGATACGCTGAAGATCACGACCAAACCGGCTTCCTACTATTTAGGACTGGAGATTGAGCGCTCGGACGACGGTTCTATCATGATCTCGCAGCAAGCATATACTAAGAAGATCCTGGAACGTTTCCGAATGAGCGATTGTAACCCAGTTACCACGCCCATAGAGAGGATTACTGAATCAGGGAAAGTTGAGGACGACCCTGAACAAAAGAGATTCCCCTATCGTGAGGCAGTAGGAGCACTGTCCTATCTAATGACTGGTACGCGCCCCGACATAGCCTACGCTGTTGGAGTAGTCTCCCGCAAATTGGAGAAGCCTACTTATGATGATTGGCTGAAAGTTAAAAGGATATTCCGATACCTTAAAGGGACCATACATTACGGGATTAAGTATAGGTCGACCTGTAATGAAGAAGCCACCATTCAAGGATATAGTGATGCAGATCACGGCGGAGATGAACTTACCGGACGCTCTACAACAGGAGTTGCCTGCCTGTTCGCCGGAGGAGCTGTATCATGGCTAAGTCAGAGGCAAGCTTCTGTCGCGATTTCGACCACTGAAGCGGAGATAGTAGCAGCTAGTGAGGGAGCTCGTGAGCTGATATGGCTGCAAAGAATTTTCAGTCAACTCACGAAGACTGAAGGTATACCTACACTAAAAGTGGACAATGAGGCTGCAATAAGACTTGCCCATAATCCCGAATTTCACAAGCGGACGAAGCACATCCGCGTGCGACACTTCTTTGTTCGAGAAACTGTGCAAGAAGGACTGGTCAGCGTGATGAAGACAAGTTCTGCAGACCAGCTCGCCGATCTACTAACGAAGGCGGTTCCGAGGCCGAGGCTCATTCTACTGAGAGATGGACTGGGACTGCGTTCACCCTTGCACCAATGAGGGAAAGTGTTAAGGTTGGTGTCGAGCATTGCTGCAAGGAGATTGCATATATGCAGAAACGATACCAACCTGCTTGATTGTGACAAAGACTTTCTTCTTCACTGTCTTCTGTCACTCTCGTGAAAAACTATCTGTCTATAAAACGTTGTAAATTAAAATATTATCTATTGTAACCGTAAATAACTTGTGTGTGAGATAAAAACAAGATTCGCGAGTGAGAATCAATATTAGCTAGTTAGGTCGAATAAATACACTATCTAATCACCTTCATACGCTTAAATTGACGCTGCGCATAGGGGTAAGCTCTGCTACTTTATTAGTTTGAACATCTTTTGTAAATAATAAATCTTTGCATCTAATTGGTGTTTAATTTTAAACTTAAGGAAATTTGTCCTAAATTTAACAAAAAGTTAGCATCTCTGACTTGAAAGCATCACTACCTGTCTCACTCACATTTCATGAATGACTCTCCGTCTCACTCGGTCTTAGCCAAGCTTTGAACGCACTAGAATAATTTTTAGTAGGTAGAGAAAAAATTTTCGACACTGGGTTTCTTGAAGAATTTTTATTTCCCCGTAATCAAAGAAATAATGTAGCAAGTATTATACCATTTTAGAATCCTTATTAAATGCGTCAACTTTTAGTGCTACTTGCCAATCTGGCGTAGTTCTTTTTTTTCAGTACGGTCCGTTAAAGTTGGACGAAATATTAATTGTCTATTCATTGTACGGCATAATGTG
The DNA here is from genome assembly GCA_905147135.1 of Blastobasis lacticolella. Taxonomy (NCBI): domain Eukaryota; kingdom Metazoa; phylum Arthropoda; class Insecta; order Lepidoptera; family Blastobasidae; genus Blastobasis; species Blastobasis lacticolella. The sequence continues at coordinate 414,202 of LR990044.1, forward strand.
ACACTTTCTTCCAAGCTGGAGCAGTTTACTTGGAATTCTAAGTAATAGGTTAGATAAGCACTATTCGGGATTACATAAGAAAAATATAATTGAAAAAAAGTTAAGATTTGTAGCAACAGGAGCTAAAAAACCATCACAGGGTGTACATTTTCTCGAAAAAAAAAGAAACGCCTATAATTTAAAAAATTCAAGACTTAGATTTTATTTTTTGTTTTTCTAGTAACTATAATGATTTGGACTATCACCCGATTCCGGCTTGACGTCGACTTACGGGACATCCTGTATATGTTGCTATAATTTTCTCAATTTCCCCTTTTTGTAATCCCATTAATGGTCCAAGGGAAAACTGGGCCCACGAGACGCGTCTTGACGCGTCAAGCCCGCGGGCTTGATCGTCTTTTGACTCTTTAGAGACACAGGAACCTATCTAAGATTTTCCCTCAACATCACACGAGGTTGCTCAATTGTATGCATACATACATAGATACCCGCATCCCACAGGGGTAGGCAGAGACTATCGAGTTCGACAAGCTACCTGACACACCTCTTTTGCGTCTTTCACATTCATACATTTACGCATTTTTGTATATGTCTTTTTTATGTCAATCAGTCGGCGAACAGGCAAGTGAGCCACCTGATGGAATGTGGTTGAGAGCAATTACTCTGTTTGTATTGTGTAAAGACTCTCTGCTTTAAAATAGCAATTTCTCGTTGTTAAATCGTAATAAAGCACAAATCCAGTGAATTTTATACCTCCCCGTGAAGGATTAAACATTTTAGAGTGATCGCCAGATGAAGAGTACAGTTCAGTTTTTAGCCGTGGGGTCTCTCAATGTGCTAAAAAAGAATCTCGGGAGCCACTGGTGATTGTTCCTTTTTGATTTGTGCCTACTTATAACTTTATTTTTTCGTAATACAGTTTACTTGCATGGGTAATCAATTCCCATCTTCATTGCAAATGCCCAGAATAGGTCAGAATCGATTAGTTGAACCCATAGCGCTATAGGAATGTTTCGAATGGAACATTAACTTGGTGCACATAAACAACATCATCGTTGCCCACCCAGGCGCGGATCCAGGGGGGGTGCAATGGGTGCAATTGCCCCTCCCCCTCAGCCCCGACTATGACTCACAATCGCCTACAGTTTTATGAACCAAAATGCCAAAAATGTGAGTATCAACCATTGCTGTTAGAACAAAGATATCTAAAATAGCGAGCTCGCGCCGCTCTCTCATTAATTTAATGATCACCTCAAGCTTATATAACCCAAAATATAACAACTATCAAGCTCTCACCGCTCACTTATTCATTAAATTCATTCCAGCTTTTAAGACCTCAAACGTAAAAAATATCGAGCTCGCTCCGCTCTCATATTTTTATATTAGTTAACAAAAACTCTAGAAAAAGTTGTAAAGAGAACATTTCCATCTCGCGTTTGTTGATAAATGTTTTGTTTTATTTAATTTATATTATCAGTGTTGCAAGAAAATTGTGAGTGATGGCTTCATTGGAACGAGTGCGTTTTATACAATATGGCTTAACACAGAAAATAATTGTATAAAATGAAATAAAACTGTTTTATAAGAAATTGTACCTATTTATTGTGTCTACGAATTTAGTTTTACTTTAAAAACGCTTGCTTCTCATTTGAGAGCTCGATAATGAGAAGCAAGCAAGTTTGTTTTCAAATTACAAATGCGGCTAGTGAATTAAAGAGTTACTCAATCAATTATTTAGGGGGCTATAACGTGCTCAGCAAGCGGGCATTATTAGCCCATTAGTTTTTCCCTTTTTTAACCACATTGAATAAAATTTCACCTTATCTGGTTTTATCGTATGAAATGCGTTTACTTAATTAAACTTCCTGATAATTATGCTAATAATGAAGTATTAGACAGATAGAATAGCGACCAATGGCGAATTATCGGAGCGAGCTCATTCATTGATCTCTGCAGCTTCTAAGACTAAAAATGTAAAAAATTTCGCCATTGTTGTCATTCACACATTTGTTGTTCTCCCCCAGGTTTTAAAACCTAAAATTACCGAGCTCGCTGCGCTCGCTCCCGTTCACCGCAATAAGAAGGGCCATTTTTTTTACTTACGATTCTCATTGAGTAGAGAATAGGTACCTATAATTAGAAAATACCTATAATTTTGACTTTTGCCCCCTTTTGTGTATTCTGTAAAGGGGCGGGCCGCTTTTTATTTTGTGTCTGTAAGGTGGAGGTAGGTCCTACCCAGTCGTCGGGCGGCTCCAATTCGAACGGAATGTTTCACTACAAATAATGCTACAGTTTGGTCGGAAAGTATCGCTTGGTCGAAAAGTATCGTATTTCATGGTACTTGTGACGATATAATATGGTTCGACAAAGACTGGGTGAAATTGGGAACGTTCATTAACGGCTAACTAACTACTGCTAGAATACAAGGACGCAAGTGAGTATTTGAAGTTGTCACAGATTTGACAGCGTACCTAAGCGATTTCAAATCAGTGACGGCACCGTTTGCCGTTATCAATAATGTAGGTAGGAGCCATCCACAGATAATGGCTCATTGAAGACCGATGCGCACATTTATTTATAACTAGCGAGTTCTTACTTTAATAAACCTGCCGGATAGTTCGATCTACGTACAGACTTTGTTTAGACTTTTCTAAAGTAAATTTCAGTCATACCTACAATAATTAGTCAGGCCTTACTGCGCTTACTGTGCGTAGGCATCAGGCGCCTCGCCGTATTACGTGCGCTCTATCTAATGTCTCATCATCTAGATAACCTCGTTTAACAATCCCATTGATTGTATTCATTCCAGGCGGACCCCGGGCCCTCACGTATCGCGCGGGAGCGCAACCGAGACATAACACCGAGAAGATGATGATGAACAATCCCATTGATTTCCCATCGTTTTTGAGATTAATTAATCCTATCTGAATAAACTGAATAATGTATGAATGACTCTTTTCTGAGTTAGTTTGTCACTAACATTAGTTCATCACTAACCGATGCTCTTAAGGGAAAAAATCGTAATGAAACCTGCACATTCACACTGAATGTATAAGACAGTGTCTAAATGCATGCATTCGCTCTACTATTATCTGCCAAATTCTGGATCATGGTCAAGGCGGACCCCGGGCCTTCGTGCGCGACTGCACAACCGGGACATTAACGCCAAGATTTTGTTTTATTAGTCAGGTATCACCAAAAATACAAACTATACAAAATTGGATTATCAACATATTGTGACAAACGAAACGTTAGCCCTTTTGCCCTTGAGTCGACTAGATGATACGGCAGTAGGCAACTGTTCAACGGCCGAGTCAGTGCCAAGGTCGGCGGCCGCGTGTATCGCTAATACTACAGCCATTGCCACTAAGTAAATAGTAAATAAGTATTATTATTGTTTCCATTCGTGTAGATGACAACAAACGTATCTTCGCATCATACTTACTGATAGGTTCGTGAGATCATAAAATCGGTGCCTACACCTACGTCAGAGGTTCCTAAACTTCTAAAGTCTAAACCTATGCAGAGATAGGAACGAACTACATTTAACATTTTGTCTTTGTGAGAAAAGTCAGTCAGTCAGTAGGTACTTAATAAAAAGCAGAGGTGAAAATGAACGCCTGAAGCCAAACATTAGCAATGTCTCAGGATTGCAATATTGCTTTCAAAAATATAATGTTTACTTACTGAAATCTTTCTTTTTTATGTGGTTTTGCGCCTGGAGCCATTGTTGGAGCTCGTCGACGGCTGCAGTGATCGTTGTTGGGTCCTCCAGGGAATAGCGTTGTCGGATGGCGGTGAGGGTGTCTGGATGGAACTGCAGGAGGCGGTGTTTCGGCAGGTGGTCCATTTTAGAGGGGCGCGGGGACGCGGGGACGCGCACGTTTCTAGAGCCGCAGAGGTTCACTGAGCTGAGCCGGCGCGCGCGCCTCGCTTCCTCACGCGCCGTGCACAAACAATGCGAGGAAAACATCGCATTACGAATTTGGCGATAGTCAGCGTTGACAATGACCGATTAATTCGAGTAAACCTATTCGAGTGACTCTTTTGTTTTAGACTATTTGCACGGTTTTGATAGCATGATTAACTTTATGTGGGTGATTGATGGTAGGTGGAAAGGTGGTTACCCACTGAACTGAATAACTATTTATTTAGTAGGCATGCCTTCAAAAAGCTTTAAACGCCTTGATAGTGTAGAGAAAAACTTTTATATACAGGAGGGGTAACTTGACAGAAGCCCTATAATACTTAACTAACTACTTAACTTTGATAACCCCACAAACTATCTGCACCAGTGGCCAAAGCTGAAACTAAGTGTTTTCATTTTGACTGGATAATCTTGCTAGGATCTCACTTTGTAAGAGATATGAAAATTGTATCGTATATGCACCTACGTTTATTTATAACTAGTGGGCCCAGCGTGTACACCCACTTTACCCCTATAATCTGTCCAAACTGACTTGTCCTATTTGGTTCAGGAAATTATGTATTGAAATGGATAATGTGCAGCAGTATTCGTTGAAATTCACATTTTATGTAATTATTTCTTGTATAATTCAAGACATTTATACACAATATACGTAGCGTGATGGATACGGCAAGTCGTGATTTTGGGCATTGTTTGTACAGTAAATAAGACAAGTCAGAATAAACAGATCACACCTACACTTTTTTCTTGCTGTTAAACCTAATAACCGCATTAAAATCCATTGCGTAATTGCTCTTTGTCACATATGTTATTCTTGCGTGTATGACATTATTATTATTATTATGTTATATGTGACATTATTAATTATGTATTTATGGGACCTATGTACCTGAAATAAATTACATTTAATTTAATTTAAAAGATCTAAGCGTACATAAATACCTACATACATAGATAACTAGGGACAGATGTCGGGAAGCGACTATGTATCGATATAGATTACCTACTTAAATAGGTAGGTACTTATTATATTTTTCATAGAAAATTACCAATTAAAGACAGGTGTTTTGTGAAGACATAAACACCTACCTACAGTCATATTGGTTCTCTTATTAAAAATACCGCCACGGGCTTCTGTTCAATCAGTCTCCGGGTCCCCAGCGGAAGGCCTTGGTCAACCGCGCTTTGCCAATGGTATTGTCCTATTTGGTTCAGGAAATTATGTATTTAAATGGATAATGTGCAGCAGTATTCGTTTAAATTCACATTCTATTTAATTCTAGTATAATTCAAGACATTTATACACAATATACGTAGCGTGATTGATACGGCAAGTCGTGATTTTAGGCATTGTTTGTTCACCAAATAAGACAAGTCAGATTAAACAGATCATAGTGTATTTCTGTCATAGCAAGAACAAGCATATGGAATGAATAGCTATTTTTATCGAAGCTCTAGGGGCTGTAAGGGATTTGCATTGTATAAATTTAGTACAATAATTTTTCAAACTACATGTTGAAACTTCCAGTTTCCCGCTTATTATGCATATAAAATGTACATAAACCAATAAACAAGCAAAAGTATAAATATTGATGAGATCGGCGATCTCGAATAAATGCATTACCTGCACACAATACGGTAATTTATTCATCAATTTCAAAAGATACCTACCAATGTCGTTATTTATTATTAGTAGGCTAGGTATATGCCGTACTAAATACACTTTCAGTTGTGTTTTTTAGAGGCGAAGAAATTAAAATTGTAATAAAATAAAGAATAAGGATTAGAATCCGTGAAACTAACTTTATTGGAAAGATAATTTTATGGCATTTATCTTTGAATATAATGTCCGCAATGTAGCTGCATTGGCTGGCGCGTTGATGGCTCTATCTGGATATCCTATTTTCATACACTTTTTGCAACAATTGCGGCCTTTTTTCACTAACCGAGTGTTGTGTTCTATCTTATCTGGTTTATTGGTGTAGAAAAGTAGGGAACGCATAGGGTAGGCGCAGGGTAGGTGTACTGTAGAGTAGGGTATGGCAGGGTAGGGTAGGACGTCACTCGAATGAAGTCGCGTCGGGCCCACTAGCTTCTAATAATTCAAAAACCTTACCTTGCGACATCTATTGAACTATCTATAGTTTTTTTAAGTTATCTGGCAGACAAACAAGCATGCGGGCCACCTGATGGAAAGTGGTCACCGCCGCCTATAGACATCAGCAACACCAGGGCGTTGCCCGCCACTGAAGAATAGTTCGAACACTGGTGGCGTAGAGGGAGAATACATAGAGATGAAAAGCAAATAATAATACCATGCATGAACAGGATCACAACATACAAAAACTGCTAAGAATGAAAGGGACGAAGACATTGTTTGTTGTCCTTGTCGGAATATGAGATTTTTTTGTTGATCGCAATTCAATCACTATTCAACCAAATTAGGAATAAGGTAAATCAAGCTTCAGTTCGGCATTTTGTGATACTTTTTATTTGTCCGGGTTACAAGCGTTTTAAGGATACCAGCTGTGGTACTGATAAAATATCTTAGTTGTGGGATATTATTTTTTAACTACACTCATAGCGTAATGTTCCAATTACATATTCGAAAACAGTCGTTTAAGGATATACTTTTTCCCGCCAATCTATACAATTTTAAAAAATTACTTTTCGATACAGCATTTCCCACACTATTTTCATTACAGCTGTATCGTAAAATAACTTTTTAATCATTATGCAACACTTTTATTTTTTAATTTATTTGTCGGGCGCCGGGACACGGCGAAATGTAGGCTGGATACCTAGATGTCTTTAACAAATTCAAATTCAAAATTTAAACTTTCCTGTTTATATTCTGTGTAATGATTTTCTCGCTAAACAGAATATTTATTGTAATTGTTGTAATTTGTGTTTGTGAATGTTTTTCCTTATTTTAAGCAAATAAATATATAAATGTGAAAATAGTTAAGTGAATTCCCCGCCGCTTGATATCCTTGACGCGTAGATACAACAGAACTGACTCGCAGCTTACTTCCAGCTAAGTTAAGAAATTTATAGGTACGATTTTTTAACATAAAAATACGCGTGTAGATAAAGTAGTGTATGCAACTGCATATAATTAGGTATTAAAACACTCGTGTCAAACTATTATCATCATCGTATGATAAACAGACACTCATGTTTTAATACCCCCTAAATAATATTTATCTAGTGCTTTACGCCCAATGATACATAGAGTTGTTGGTTTACGTACCTACAGATTCGACGCCATAGTATAAAATGTTAGGAATTGTATACTCTATCTGAAAATTACCTACAATATTTCTTTCTGGCTAGCACTTTCTAGTTTTTGGTCCAAAATGAATGATATCTTTTGCTCTCTGTTTTGAACACTCATCGTACGTGACCAGACGCTTTGTACTCATATCTTTGTTGTAATTAAAGACCGAAGTATAGAGCGCGCGAAGATAATGAACTGGAACTAAATTTGATAGTCTAATAAAATTGCAAAGACCTTACGCAGTAGAGAGTTTATTTTATAATGGATTTATTGGTTATGACGCGCACTCTAGTAAATTTATTCGCATTATGTACCTACGTCTGATACGTACTGTCTCATATCTAGCCTATTACATGATAGGGAATTTCTCAAACATTTTGGGGCTAAATTTTGGTAGAGGTTGCCATACAATACTTTGAGTCTGTCCCTTTGGGTATACGCGCTTGTCAAGTTGTCATATCCATTTGATTCTTGATCCTAGATTGGTGGGGTATCATGCACGTGCACCCCAAGAAACCTTTGACGTTTTGTTTACACAATCATCGCGTTCGTCCCACTCACCGCATCTCCCAGCTTCCACCATAATTATCGCATTCAATGGTAATTCGAAGTTATAGAAACAGACAGTTCCAAGAAATTGGCATTGATGTTTACGTCGGAATATCCCTGGGAAGCTCTCGCGGGTTATGTAAATCTCCTAAACATCTCCTCCTCGTCCTTTCTATTTGTTTGTTGTTTATACATTTTGTTGTTTATTATTGTTGTTTGTTTATTATGTCTGTGTAATTTAAAAAAATTGTTAAAGAATCTCGAGTTACACTTTGAGAGTGAACAAGTTATGATAAAATCGCTCTCAAAAACTGGGGTGATCGTAATTAAAGTAACTTTTCAACGTAGAGTGAACGCAGGATCGCAGCGCGCTCAATATTTTGGCTTTTGACTCTTAAACACTGGGGTCATTTTAGAGCGAGCGAATGCTCTACATTTTTTGAAATTTGTATTCTAACGCGATACTCAAACGAACGCAGTAAGTTTAAAGTTTCTTGCATTATCAAATATATAATATTTCATTCGGACCCCGTAGAATATTGTCTACTTTGCCTTATTGTTAAGTATTCTGCATGTGCTGCAAAAAAAGTCACTGTCACAAGGATACTTAATTTAGAAATGTAGTTTTGTTTTGTGTATTATTTAATATCCGTTTCCACCTATTTGTAAGTGATTCAAGTAAAGTACATTATCACAATAGGAAACAGAAACCATAAAATTGTACAACCAACATTTTCATTTTTATCTTGCATTCAACACTGACGTTTACATTCAATCTGACATGTAATTGAAAAATAAATATACAAGAATACCAATAATGCTGCAAAATAAGACTGTAAAATGATATCGAGAAGCAAAGCGGCCTCAGCATCAGCTCCTAGCCATCGCCATCGGTCCGATACCAGCGAATTGAGCGACGAGCGCAGGTTGTCTCCTGCGCCGCCGCCACCACCTGCGCGACGTGGAGGACCACTGCCGGCACGCTTGGGGCCTACGGGGCGACCTGCCCCGCCAATGGCCCCCGCTACCGGTAGTGTAGTGCGTCGCAAGCGCTGGACTCAGTCTAAGAATGAAAATTGCATGCCCGCCTATTATGGGGCTACAGAGGGGGGAACCAACCTATCCGCGTACCGTGATGCTGCCTCTGTTTCAGGTGTGCTGATGCTTGCGCAACCCAAAGGAGCTGAGCACCATAGACCATAGAATACTAATAATCATAAACTTCTATTTCAGACAAAAATGACATAAATTACTTTATAAAAAATGCCCATATTTTGTTAGTAAGTTAAGTAATTTACGAGTTAGTCAACGATGTTATAATTTCTTTAATTTCTCCTTATTGTAATCGCAGTAATCCCGAAAGTATTCTGATACAACGTGGAATTACTGTGGAATCCCCGCATGGCGTGCTTGATCCTGTGCTATTCCTTCGGATACATAGGAAACGTCCTTAAGTTTTTATTCAGACTACTCACGGAGTCCTTTTGGCATGATGTACCGCTGAAATACCACACCCCGACTCAAATGTCTTTCTCGAGGAAGAATCCTCTTCTTCAGAATCCGTATCCAGCAGGCTCGGAAGTCATTATCGTAAAACGAGGGCAACTAATCGATTCTGAGAGCTGGCTGCTTGTCTTTTAGATTAGCAATATACTAGACCGTTGTCTCTTTGCTGAGCCGGGAGTTGTAGATCCAGCTCTTGAGAACAGCGGCCTTTAGCTTACTCTGCTCTCTGATTTAAAGATAGAAGCGATGGATTGTCATAGCTGAGTCTGAGATATGTACCTAGACAAGTAGCTGTAATGACGTAGTTGTTGGCTAAGAAGGCGATTTTTATAGCCACAATGAACCTACTGCATTAACATGTTTTTGGCCGGAATGTGGATTAAGCGTACTTATTACCGCTTATTACAAATATTTCGATACTCTATAATCGATATTGAATATCTTCAATCGAATTTGTTGGTAAGTAATATTGTTGTTATTTATCTCAGCGTTGAAAATATTCAAGATATACAATTTACACGCAGTTCATAACATAGTTCTACATTCCTCCTTAATACAAACTTGTATTGTCATACCATCTGATTAATATTTTAAAGCTATGCACAATATGTACGTCATCCTCGCCAACACCTCACCGTCAGGTTGCTAATTACAAAATTTGACCTTTCCCATAGTTAAGTATGCATTACACTCATCAAAGTTATAGTCATTTACCCCCTAACAAGCCAGTATCTGCTGAAATATGGCGGCTTTTCAAGTCGTTACGTGGGCAGTGAGTGGTGGGCAGCGAGGTAGTCACCCTAGAGACGCCACTCAGGCGTCGCTAGTAACTATCGCTGACAACATATGAAAAACTTCAGTGAAACGAAAATCTCACGTCATTTATAACAAAAATGTTTAAAATGCTAAGTATGGTATTATATTGCTCAATTACATCTGCCATCTGCTGTCAGTTCACTTGCCTTTTGAAGAACAAAGGAAAGACTTCGGAGAGAGCTCATTCCACATCTTGCACGCGGTAAGAAGGTACTGCTGGTTGTATGTTTGTTTCTGGGGCTCCATATTTTTGAACAGCCCGCCTCGAATCGCCGGTTTTCAATTTTGATTGTCGGCAAAAGTTCAAATAACGCTGATTTGCTCTATTTTTGAACCGTTTACTTTCTTAATTGTCAAAATATTTAAAAAATATATTGAACTAACGTACGAGCATCGCGAGCCTTCTTACCGCGTGCAAGATGTGGAATGAGCTCTCTCCGAAGTCTTTCCTTTGTTCTTCAAAAGGCAAGTGAAAATGAATATGAAAAAGTATTTATTGAATTAGGATTACGTTAATTAATCTCTTTTCAAAAGTCAAAAATCTAACGGAAAGCAAAGGGAAGTTAAGCAAGCTCATCCAGCGCGTACGAGGGCTTACTCCGGCGAGACACCGGGCACCGATACGCGCCACGCACATAACCGCCTAGGCGAATCATGTGCGGCGCGCGCCCGGCCCTAGGCAGCCCGCCGGCGCTCACACCCGCATGCACCAGCCGGCCTACCCGCGTCGCCCCCTGAGCTCGGAACAAATCAGTAAAAAGAATGTCGTCTGTCTGTCAGTATGCCGTCAGTAAGTCTACCGGTATCTCAAAGGCCGTCACCACATCTGCTCCCCTTAGGTTGTAGATGTTCTGCATGACGATAGCCGCTTTCCATTAGGTGGTGCCTCTATGCAATAAAAATAAAGAAAATGTTATCATGCCGAAAATAATAATTGAAAACCTTTCAATTTGAGGCGAGCGGTTCTAAAATAGTGCTCTGTAATTAACGTAAATCAATGTAAGACTCATTCACCCTTATTGACAACGATCCACTTCGACAATTTGTTAAGGCGACTATAGATAGATGAACTTGTATTTATTGTAATCACTTATTTTTATTTTTAGACGACTACAATCTGGAATTGAACTATGTATAAGTACAAATTGAAGTAAAGTAAAATGTGTTTATTGTGGCACTTACTTCCAAGGCAGAAGGGTACAAAACATACAAGACAATAACAAAAAGGGAAAAACAAAAACATATTTACTAAATACGCCAATTGTCATTAGCCGTGCCATGGAGAAGTGCAATGGGCCGCACTCAGCATGATGCCACGGCTGACGCGTGTGGCGCTGGTTTTCAGTGCGCCCCATTGTGATGTACGGACAAGTGTGCCATAATTACAATAATAGGAATATACATAAGCTTGGTTTAAAAAGAAAGATGGATATTGTGTGATTGTGTGTGTTTTTAGATAATCTTTTCCTATTAATATTGGAATAAGGCCAGATAACTGTTTCTAGCTTATAACTAGATCGTTGGTGAAGTACGCTAAAATTACTTAGGCCTTCACAATTTCTCTATAGCTATTAACTGGATAAATAAATAAATAAATAAATAATAAATAATCGTGGACAAATTCACACAGCGCCATCTAGCCCCAAAGTAAGCAAAGCTTGTGTTATGGGTGCTAGATAACTGATAAACTACTTATATACTTTTTAAATACATACTTATTATACATAGAACACCCAGACCCGTAACAGAAATTAAAATTCTTCATTTCAATTTCTGCCCGGCCGGGAATCGAACCCGGGACCTCTTGCGTGGCATACCGGCATGTTGACCACTGAACCAGTCAGGTCGTCAATCATAGGTATCGTCAAGGATAGGTACTAAAAACCTAAACTTACATTTGTGGCCTTCTTCATGCAAATTTCTTTAAAGGTTACTTCTTGTTACGTCAGTATCAAACTTCATAAATAGCAAAACACCATTTCACATCAACAGCCCATGACAGTTACTACTGGACATGCGCTTCTTCCACACAGCTGGATACTTATTAAAAATATAGGTACAATAGGCATAGCGGGATATCTCGTTCGAATTGGAGCCGCCCGACTGGGGAAGTACCTTAACCTTACAGAATATCGCAGCTAAATAATACTCTTTTAAATAGTATTGTGTTTCTGCCAGAGAGTAAGGTTCCAGTGCTCCATCGGGTAGGGATTTGGGGAACCGTGGCTTTGGCAGTGGAGTGGCATTTACCTTTTTGCTGCCAGAGCAACGTGTTATAGAAGTGGGCAACGCATTGGCGATACTCTTGGTGTTGCTAATGTCTATAGGCAGTGGTGACCACTTTCCATCAGGTGGCCCGCCTGCCGGTTTACCTACCGTATGACATAAAAAGACCTATTTCAGTAAAATCTACTTTAGTTTTACTGAATGTGGAAGAAACGAGGGACCGTATCAAGTTGAACGGGAAAAAGGTGTGATGTGAAATCTGAGTATCACCACCTTGCTTTTTCATCATATATTCGTTCAAGTTCTATCGGTCGAACGCATAACGTACGGAAAACAAATGAATCAGTAGTGTCCGATCGAATTTTCGGCATGGCTTCGGCCACCTAAGGCCAAAAAATCACGGCAAGGCAAACCAAAACCCGGCCGAAGGTTTTGCTGAATTATTTTATTGGTTAAGGTTAAATTAAATTAAGGTTTTACTTATTATTTTTGACAAACGATTTGCAATTTAATTTTTTTTTATCATCTCTAGATCAACTTCCAGAGATGAATTAAATTACCTGTTTTATTATACAGTCAAGCCAATAAAAGTTCAATATTAAAGTTATAAATAATAAAAAAAAATCATCTTGGTGTTAATGTCCGAGGGCCCGGGGTCTGCCTTGACCATGATCCAGGATTTGGCAGGTCAGGTAATAACAGTGGAGCGACTGCCATCTGACCCCTTCTACCAGGGGAACATGGTTACACATCCAGTCGCCTTAATGTGCCGGTTTCATCACGTTGTTTTCCCTCACCGTAAGAGCATCGGTTAGTATTCAAATAAATACTTAACTCATAAAATAGTCAGTGGTACATGGCCGGAGCGGGATTCGAACCCGGGACCTCTGGCTTACGAGTCGGATACTCTAACCGCTCGGCCACCGACTATCTTCAAGTTGTAAATAATAAATCGATATTATTAATTGTAGCTTGTAGTCAATCTTGAATTTCTTAGAGCTTTTACGCTTACGCCGAAAGGGCTTCGGCCAGAAATTAACCTTCGGAGGGACACTAATTAACAGCCTTAATGTATGAAAAACAAATGAACTATCAGCCTGGCGTTCACCGAGATTTATAAACTATCGGCTCTACCGTTAATAGATATTTCGTCTGTCGAAATTACGCGATAAATTCTACTGACAGAAGGGTAGGGTAGGCTTTTTCCTACGCCAGTGACACGCATTGTGTGAACCGTCGGCTGACGACCACGCACCATGACTGGGGCTGAATGTTGACAGTTTCTTTTAATCAACAAGGCGCCCACGGATCCGCTGATAGCCCTCAACGACCTGCACGCAACTATATCTCACTTTATGCTACGTCACGCTCGATACTTCACACCCACGTTAACTGTGTCACAAAATTATAGGCGCATTAAGAGTTATTGTTTTCGGTGACAGCTTTGCAATCTCTAACCCGATTTAACTAGGTACGTACTATATACTTACTACAAAACAGCGAAATACGAAATACCTACATGCCCGATGTGGATCAATCACATGGTGGAATTTTATAGGTTTGTTGATAAAATCTAAACGCATTTTCGCATTTCGCTTCGTTAGAAAAGACCTGTAAAATTTTCCGTTATTTTTTGTAATTTTGTGTGCAATATGTAGTATCTATCTATCATTTTCATAGCAATGAAACCCAGGAAAATGTTTTTGAAGTCCATTTTAAATTCCTCAATTATATGTAGGTATAGGTTGGAAGGAAATGTCAAGCGCAATGAAATATCTACTTTGTTATATGTTTCGTAAAGTTAACCCTGGTATTAAAAACATCATAAGACGTGCCCAAATCACTTTGTTTTATCGCATATATCTTCTCTAGTTTAGGAGATATCGTGAAAATTTCTTGACAGTCATTCATGTGGTATCTAATATGGAAAGCTAATGGAAAAATCCTCCTCATTGCTGAATATTTTTCCTTCAGCATGATCTAGGATTTGGCAGATCAGGTAATAATAGAGGAGTGAATACCATCTGACGTCCGGGACACTGTTACACATTTAATGTGCTTTCCTCGCGATGCTTTCTCTAACCGAAAGAGCATTGGTGTTCAGTTAATGTAGATAACTCAGAAGAAATCATTTGTATCTACATGACGGCACTGGAGATTAAACTAGGTACCAATCGCTTAGCAATCCGATTCGCCAGCTATTAGGCCAGCGACGCTTTTTAATTAAACTATATGTACTGATGAAAGGTATAAATCAGGGGTTATTTCCACTCCTTTCCACCCGCATTATGGAAAACCTAAAGGAAAAACGTAAACACCGGATATGCAAAAGCAAGTTTCCTTTACCACTTTCCACTTACGCGACATTTACAATAAATGTTTCCACTAAATGCAATTTCAGCTAGGAACGACGGAATTTCATTTACGACCCAGTGGGTGCGTCCGGGAAGAAATGTAATTTCATCATTCCGAAGTTTTCAATTTTTACCTTCTACTTCTTTTAAAAATGGTGCTTGCATAAATCTGTTGATAGCCATTTTCCCAACTAAAAGAGTAACCAATGTCTGACCGCATCTAAATAGAGGGTAAATATTTTCATAAAACATGAATTAATTACGGGTTCACTGTCCAGTGCCTTATTAGTAGAGTCACGACGAAATTGAGTGACACATCCGTGGCCCTGGGGCGGGTCACGGAGTCCGTATAACATTGTATTTTTAAGGTGTAGAACGGTAACATATATTGCCAACAACTTGTCCCTTGTTATAATTACTACGCTATCTATTGCACACTTTCAAGTGATCTCAGATTAAACATGTCGCTCAGAAACACGAATTAGATTCTCGAATCCTACTCTGTGGGCGTTAAGTCAAGATTAAGGTTGTCTTTTAAGCTTTGCTGTGAATTTACGGGGAATTTACACCCAATGGGTATTAAAGCCAATTATACATACCTACCTATTCAAGATAACTCGCCTGCCAAGCGTGCCAAGATTATAGCAAAACACTCCACTGACGCGGAGAAGGATAATGCCAGCAGTGTGTAAAAAAACAGTCCGTGTTGGTGTGATAGTACGTGACCGCTTGCAAAGCGGACACAAACAGCGTACGTGTCCCGGCCGCACAGTCATCGCGTAGCAACCGGACACAAAACGTAAAGTTTACAATTGCATGTAGTCTGTCTGACTAAACGGGCGCGGCACGATGACTGAGCGGTTTCGACTCGGTGACTGTGCGGACTCGATGCGGGCGCTGCGCGTTTGTTTGCGAATACTAAAATAAGTTTTCTGTCAAGAAACTAAAATTGAAAAATGTTTTAAGACAAATCGTATGTCGGTTATTAGTGGTAAAGGTCCGACTCGCAACGAGAGGTACCGGGTTCGAATTCTCCTGCCGCCATGTACCAATGACACTTTTCTGAGTGTTGTACATTAGTTGAACACTAACCGAAGCTCTTACGGTGAAAGAAAATATCGTGATGGAACTTGCACATTGAGACGACTGAATGTGTAACCATGGCTCAATCTGGACAGGTTCCCCTGCAGTAGGGTCACGGAGGTCAGATGGCAGTCGCTCCACTGTAATTACCTGTTCTGCCAAACCCTGGACCATGGTCAAGGCGGACCCCGGCTCCTCGTGCGCGAGAGCACAACCGGGATATTAACGCCAAGATGATGATGATGATGATGATGATGACGACGATTTAGAACAAATCGTGCAGAAATAGCATATGTCTGGGCTACCTATCTCGAGTAGATATCTACTTACTATAACAAGATCTGATAATTTGAAACGTTTGTTTGAATGGCATCACCTTATTAAGAAAAGCTGTTCGGGCGGTCTCGCATGTCGGGAATTCTCCGCGACGTACCACAAACCAAAGCCACTCTTCCTAATACAATAAAATGTAATCATTCATATTTGCTGTGGTTTTCCTAAGTAAGTACAATATGGAGTTCTGTATGAAGAGTTTGGAAAGATTTTATGAGGTCGGCAACACCTACTGTTTACCATCAGGCCGTACGCTTGTTTGCCTCATTAGTGGTATGAAAAAATATATTGATACTTACTAGCGAATCGGTCTAGACTTCGCACAGATGTTTTTGGGGTTTCTCTAGCATGTATAAGATATATATTTAAATCATCAAAATCCATTGCTTGGTTTAGGAGGAATTAGCGCCACAAAGATCCAATGTTCACCTTGCCTAATTGACTGAATATTAAAAACTTTTTTAATTTACAACCGATGAAAACATATATTTCCGTCCCTTTGACTTCTTTTAGATAAACATAATAAAAAACCGAGTAATAAAAATCTTTCCGAGAACCCTATTGCAGGCGAGCGCGGCTGCATTCATGTAAAGGCTAAAGGATAGTGCTTCAGTTAAAGATGAATAGTTGCTAATTAAAATAGATTAAAAATATCTTTTGCATTATGTAAAAAGTAGAAAACTGCACCAATAAGGAATGCTCGTAATTAATTTTCTCCGCACCTATCGGTAATAAGACCACTGAGGTTGACTGTGGAAATATTGCAAACCGAAGCGGATCCAGGTCGGCAATAAATCTATATGGGATACGCAAATTGCGACGCATGTGGAAAAATTGCCATTATTACTCATAAATAAAGGTCACTTGCTTTTTGTCTTCGCCGCCCGCCCTCGGCGCGCCCTCGGTGCTCTGGGGCGGGCGGCGGTAGCATGGGCTTTGCGTACATACATATACTATGCTCCGTGTAAATGTTTCGAGTAACTATTAAAAAATATACGTTTAAGAAGTTCCTACTTTAAACAAGGCTAATCTCCATATCGATCGAAATAAAAATAAGTATAAAAATATCGGGCTACTCGTCAACAAAGGTACGCGGTAGGAAACCCGGAACATACTCTTCAAATGTGTAATAATAACCGCGATAGTTTAAAACATTAAGTATAAAAATATACGTATAAAAATAAGATGGAAATTGCAGGGTGTGGAATACAGAAATAACAGAAATCTCCGAGGGTTCGAGTTTGCCGCAACTCCAGATAAACTATATTTCTATATTCTTATATGAAACTGCATACTACATATACTTAACTTCGATTTCCCTGGTAGCAGGGTCACGGAGGTCAGATGGCAGTCGCTCCACTGTAATTATCTGATCTGCCAAATCCTAGATCATGGTCAAGGCAGACCCCGGGCCCTCGTGCGCGAGAACACAACCGGGACATGAACGCCAAGCACAGCCATGACAAGTGTGTCCGCGACACAGCTCGCGCCGCGAGAGAGCGTTTGTTTCCTTCTCTCAAAACTAAGATGAAAGAGATAGCAGTATTTATGTTACTCGCTCATCGCGCGCGAGAGCAACTTGTGGTAGCCGTACTGATTTTGTTTTAAACTGTACTGTACTGACAGACATAAATGCAGAGCCGAAACTGCTGGGTCTAGAAGTTCGAAATTTTGCACGGAGGTTTTTTTACATATTACGACGTAAATGCGAAGGGATTTTTGAACATTAGCCACTTAAGTGGGTTAAATGGAAGGTGAAAGTTTGTATAGGTACAAGAAAAGTTTCACACCCGACATCCACTTAGTCCCAATTTTTGTTGTTTTGATACAGGTTTAAATTTTTAAAAGGGTCCTCGAAACGGTAACGGGTTGAATATCTAAAGTAAGATAAGTGGCCAACGCGGACGATATCGCAGAAAAAAGCTAGTGTTTTATATTAAAACTAGTAGTCTTCCGCGATAACGAAGAATCCGCCTACGTTTCAAAGCTCCGCCTGCTTTCATTCATCAAGCGAGTTCCCGGTACTTTAACATTGCATAAAGGCCCTTTGACAGTCTAGAATAAAGTAACTTCAGTAGTAGAGGAGCGTCGGTGGCCGAGTGGTTAAGGTAACTGACTTGTAAGCGAGAGGTATCGGGTTCAAATCTCTCTGCGGCCGTACCGAGAAGTCTTTTCTAAGTTATGTACATTGGTTAAATTCTAACCGATGCTCTTACGGAGAGGGAACAACATCGTGATGAAACCTGCACATTCAGGCGACTGGATGTGTAACCATGATCCAATCTGGTCAGATTTCCATGGTAGTAGGCTCATGGAGGTCAGATGGCAGTCGCTCCACTGTAATTATCAGAGCTGTTAAATCTTGGATCATGGTCAAGACGGACCACGGGCCCTTGCATGCGCGACTACAACCAGGACATTAACGCCAATATGATTATTATTTTATAGAGGAAAACGAGCAAGCGGGTTAGCAGATAAGGTAAGTGATTTTATTTTACTTAGTACAAGCGACCCGCCCCGGCTTCGCACGGGTAGAATTTCTTTTTTATTAGACTTGGTCTCTTTTTTTTTTTATGTTACTTAGCAGACAAACAGGCAAGCGGGCCACCTGATGGAAAGTGGTCACCGCCGCCTATGGACATCAGCAACACCAGGGGAGTCACCAATGCGTTGCCCGCCTCTAAAGAGACCTCTAATATACCTCTTGAACGATCCCATGTCATAGTCCAAAGGAAACACTGTGGCTGGGAGCTCATTCCACATCCGAATCGTACGAGCGAGAAATGTTGGTCGCTGTTTCTCTGACTTTTTCTGTCCATTAGGTCATATAATACTTATGTAACGATAGCAGAGTGGGTAGGCAGCAGCGGCGCGCCAATCGCAGTCCCACCGAGCACGTATAAGGCGGGCGGTTGGCCGCCGCACGGCATTCGCGCCCAAGCCGCGTTGGCCGCCCATCCCGCCTCACGCTCACGCTCACGACTCACCGATCGGCCTCCCGACGCTCACCACTCTCACGATGCAACTCAACGTCGCGCTGCTCCTGATCCTCGTGGCTACAGGTCAGTGATGTTTTCAGAGCTTTTGTGGACGCAGCGATAGTTTGCGACCACTTTTGGTGTAGTTGAGAAACTTTTTGTCGGACGTGCAGAAGTTTTGGCGCTTTTTCAATGTGGACGCGTATGGGGAAGAATAGTGCAATTTATTTATCATATAAGTTTAAATCTAGTTTGGGTATCGCCTGGTTTGTTTTTTACAAAATGTCATTAAATAATAATAAAAAAAGTAATTAAAAAAATACGATGGAGAGACGAATTGGGACTGGCAAACCGTGACTAATTAATTAAATAAAATACATTGATAGCTAAATCGTGCTATATAGATCACCTATTTGCACAGTACATAGTTGTATCACAGGACATTATTTCTACACATCTTCCATTTGACCGCTAGACAAGCGGAAGGTTCTGATTCCCGTCGGCGGAATTAATCATAATAATTAACACTATTAATTACCTATTCCATTTAGTTAGGTACTTTCTCGCATACTGTTTATTACCCACGTCATTACAACCGAAAACCACAACTGAAGTGGTATTTAAATTAGTAATCGAATAATTAATAACAGTTTTCGCATAATTGCGGGAACAGTAGAACTTTCTGTCGATACTCGTACATTACCGAATAATGAGTGAGGAGTTCTGACTCCAGTGCCATTAATAAGTTATCGTTACAAAGTTTTGCTACTCTAATATTCATCGAAAGAACTTGTACATAACAAGGAAGGGCCTAAAATATTCCTTAGGTAATTTGTCACTAATTTTCTTCATGTTTTCAAAATACAACGTTAGTAAAAGTACCTGTGTGGGAAGTATAACAAGTTATTAGCCTCTACATTTTCTAGAGAAGCCACAGTACAGGCAAATGTTCTGTACATGATTGCAAGTTTAGGTATATAAATATGTAATTTTTGTTTTATTTTTGTTTGTGTACTTTATTTGTTGCAAACGGCATCATCTTCCACGTCTCTCTACTCTCAAGCCTTTTATATCGTTCAAATGGACGAACCTTATCATCATACATATAAAATTCTGTACATTGAAGATATTCGGTTAGTCACGCGTAGGCGATAATGTCCCGATTGTGTACGCGACGAAGGCCCGGGGTCCGCCTTGACCATGTTCCAGGATCTAGCAGATTAGATAAATATAGTGGAGCGATTGCCATCTGATCTCCGTGACCTTGCTACCAGGGGAACCTGACCAGATTGGATCAAGATTACCTGATGAATCGCCTGAATGTGCAGGTTAAATCACGATGTTTTCCCTCACCCTAAGAGCATCGGTTAGCATACAACTAATGTACTGGTACATAACTCAGACAAGAGTTATTGGTTCATAGCCGTAGTGGGATTCGAACCCGGTACCTCTCGCTTACTAGTCGAATACCTTAACCAGTCGGCCACCGACGCTCCTCCTGGCGTGTGTACTTTATTGTATGGATTGATGTGAACGTCAGACCACTCCAAAGAAGTCAAATATTGCTAAATTAAATTATCCAAGACAATCCTATTCCTTCTATTCTAAACTTTCTGGCCAATGGGGCAGGAGAGAATAAGTCGGGTAGGGATGCGCGAAGAGTAAAACGCTTACGTTAAGCTAAAACTCTAAATCTAAAACCTGGAACATCTCGGCTGTCAGTCTTTCTTTGTCAAAATTTTTTTACTGGACTGCGACAGTATGAACCGTTGTTACCGGATACATTTCGGACACTGCAATCTAATCTTCGTTCCACCACTACACGCGGAGAGCCTCGGCAAAATGACACTGTTTTACAGTCGAACTTACAAAGACTATTTACTTACCTACATTAAACAATCATTAAATCATGTCAAAATCAAATACTTATGTTAAAATTATAAATTATATCTTACTTAAAATGAATTGAAAACAAAAAGAAATATTTTGGTCATATCCAATCAATTTATTAAAATTCATTATTTATACGTATTCTAACAATATGAGTACCTTATAATAATACCTTGTATCAATGGCGGGGTACTGGTTCTCGCAAATTTGACCCGCTGCTAGTCGACACGCAAAGAAGAAGAATAAACCTAAGAAGCATATGTCTTATTAAGCCAAGTTTATACCGGTAAATTCAACTTCAGTTTTGCAACTTGAACTCACCTGGCAGTTTGTTATAGATGCTGAACATCATAATGAAGGTTTTGCTTGCTCTTATAGTGGCTTCTCAAACTGCGGTTCCTCGTAGCTTCGTTTTCTTGAAAAGCAATATTCCATTCCAAGTACCTATATAGATATTGTACTCTGTAGATACATGGCAGCCTCAAAAATTAAACAAAAGATAGGTCGAATACATCGCTTCTTTGTTAAGAAGACGTGGGGGAGGGTTTGTTTTCCTTAATAAAGAAAAATAAATATATATGTATATGACGAATGACGTACCTCGACGATCATTACCTCGATGAATCTACCTCGATGGTACATTTCATCGATGGATCGCTACTTTGAAATGTAAAACTAATCGAGGTACTAATGTTCCGAAGTAACGATCTATCGATGAAATGTACCATAGAGGTAATGATCGTCAAGGTAACGTCATTCGAGGTAAAGTATTAAACCCGTGGGATGGGGGGAGCCTATGTTCAGCAGTGGTCATGATAATGATGACTATGAAATGATGATGATTACTTACAAAATAATTTATGAATGACGAGCCATCTCCCGTAGTTTTCACCCGCACACAGTTTGGATATCTATAAATTTTGGACCGCTTTACGGTTGTTAATATTTTTCAGGGATCAAAAGTAAGTACCTATGACACTTGGGGATAGTGTAGCTTCTCGTTAGCAGAGATTTTTCGGAGCCGGTTCAGTGGTTTCGGAGATTCAACATCTAGACTTACAAATTTTCTTTATCTCTTTATACAAATACTACAGAATAAAATAAAACAATAAAGCCAAAAGACACAAATTACAATGCTCGCATTGTAGTGTTCTGGTTTGAAGGAGGTAGCAATCGCAATTACAGGCATGAGGCATTTCATCTTAGTCTTTACAGTGACAACGCACCAGAGGTTCTACATTTTTGTTGCATTCAGCCTAAATGCATGAATCGTAGATGTTATGGGCGACAGTTACCGCTTTCCATCAACTGTCTACTCGTTTGTCACTACGTAGAATACAAAAATATGTTTCTTTAAAGTTTCCGGCAAATAAACTCTTTCATTTCCTAGTTGCGGTGTTTCGAATTTTGTTAATTACTCTTACATACCTACTAATAGCGCAATATATGTAAGTTTGCATTCGTAATAACGCTCGCTCCCCCCGGGGGCTGCGTCAGCGGCGCCGTGTTACTCACCTTTCCTGAAACTTGCACTCATTAATGTAGGTCACGCACTTTGCCAAAACACGTATCTACGTGTATGTCTACAATTAATTTATACTGGGAAAGTGATGTAGCTTTCAAAAGTTCATTTGTATGTAATAATAAAAATCTTAAAATATAAAAATCAATCGTGATGCGTTAGTCTCGCTAAAACTCGAAAACGGCTGGGGGATGATTCTCGGGGTTTCGACATTAGAATTCTACATTTTCCCTAGACATAAATATTTATTAAAAAGTCACTGAATCTCTATTGCAAGCAAAACTTTGGCGAGATTTTAATAATTGTTGTTTTTGTTCTGTTGGTTATAATAGGTACAGGCACGGGCGCAACCAGATTTTGGTTTTGGGGGGGTTCAAGATTATGGGGTAATCGTAATAAAATTACTTTTATTACAATTACCCCATCTTTTAAGAGGGGGGTGAGTTACCTCAAATTGAAAAATAAGCGAGCGTAAGAGCTCGAAATTTTTCGATTTTGGCGCAAAAGACCCGGGGTGAACATGATAAATGTAACATCAACTAATGACTGAGCGCAGCGAGATGCGCTTGGAATATTGAGTATATTGGCCCTTAAATACGAACCTATTACACGGCGCGGGCATTGTGAACGTAGCGAGCTCGAAGTTTTATTGAATTTTGACTCAAAAGACGTGGAATGAAAATGAGAAATATAACATAAACCAATGACTAAATGAGCGCAGCGAGCTCCGCCCGAAATCTTTTTTTTGACAATTCAATTTAAATGTTCGACGAGAAGTACCTAATCTAGGTTTTGATGACGAAGTAGATCAATGAGCGTTGGTCATAGCACCTCTCCACTTCCTATTTTGACGAGTTCCAATGCATCTCACATAATCATTCCCGAAACACTTCTACACATCAAAACCAATTTCCTCTCCGTCTTAGTAATAAAAAAGTACTGATCAACGAGCGTTGAACGCCTGTTTAATTACACAGTCGATAGTTACACGTGTTACACGGCGTGTGACAAACAACTGGCCAAATGACGGGGTTTCTGTATTTAAAATAAACATTTATGTATTTAAGTAATTTAGTATTAATAAAATCCTCAAGAATCATCTAACTATGAATACATACTTTACAAATTAATTAATTGTCAAATAATACCACCAAATCAACCAAACAGTGAAAAAAAATTAAATATTTACAACATATAAATAAGTGTTAATAGGTTATTGCCGTAATCTCCACGCTTGGCAGGCGGGTTGGAGGTCGCAGTATTATAAATATAACAATGGAAAACGCTGCTGCCCATTTTCCAGGCTACGGAGACTTGGATTTATTCCTCTAAACATTAGTCGCCTTGTACGACACCCACGAGTGTAAGGCGTTGGTGCTATTCTACTCTGTCGGACACCACACGGCCTATAATTGCGTTTACAATAATAATAATACTGTATTTAAGTAAAAAATATATGCCGACGTGGCACCTTTTTAATAATAAGTTTAGCCTCCCACGTCATTACCGACGGCTCTACGTCAGCGTGGCATACCTGTGGAGTAAGACTCTAAAGGTGCGAAGATTTCCGTTTTAAAATTTTGTGAAAAATATTCCACACTTGCTAATGGAATTGAGATCGGCGGACAGAGCAGGCCACACTAATTCCAGCTAAATTCCAGGCCACGCCGAACACATACATTACCAGCCTTGCAGTAGGTATGTGAAATATGAAATGAAATTTTGTCGGAACTCCTGAGGGATCACAGTCACGATATTGGCGCTCATCTAAATCTTCCACCCAGGCGAATACCAGCCCACACCATCATCATTCTTCCTTGATGAACTTCCTGCAGATTCGGGAGTCGACTCTGACGATCAGTCTTCTCGATCAGTCCAGGCTCTCTCCTTGAATAGGGTTGAAATCCAAACGAGACTCTTTGGAACACAAAACACGTTTTTTTTATACCACTAAGGTGAAACAAGCTTGCGGCCTGCCTGTCGGTAAGCAGTCACCGCAGTCTATGGACGTTTGCAATACCAGGGGCATCACCCAGGCGTTACCGACCCCGTAAAAACCATTTAACCCCTTTCTTGAAGATCTCCATGTTGTACTCTCCAGGGAAAACCTCTCCAGGTTGTTCATTCCACAACCTTAGTGTGCGTGGGAGAAAGTTCCATTGATTGTCGCTCGATTGCAAATATGTATAAGCCCACAATAAACGACGCCTTCAATTTCCAGATTGCAAACCTGAAACTCTTAGAGGTCTACTAGAGCGAAGAGTGACTTCCTCTAATGTTCTGCTGGTAATTTAGGCACTGATATTCTGGAGTCTTGCTACCAACTGGGACTGCCTCCTTCCAGCATTTTGTAGAAAACGGCCTTGTGACTAGGTTGTGACCAAAGAGTAGGGATCCCTGTATGTTAATCAGTGACGTTCGGCTATATCTTCAGTAGGCCTGTAGTGTGCCACCTTAATTTCTTAAGATGCTTAGCACGTGACATAACGCTCGGAGTCACAAAATTTACGACAAAGCAATAATTATTGTTATTCACAAGAAAAACAAAACGAAAACTGACTATAATTTAATTTATTTTAATGCTAATATGTAAAAATAAATAATATTCATTTCAGATAATTCAGATCTATACAATAAAATAATTATAATGCATGTTAATAAATTCTAAATTATACAATAAGTTACAGTTTGTAAACGTCAATACATATTTTACAATTAGTTATTTATTTGATTTTCGATCTGGTGCGCAAATAGCCAATACCTCTGTATAGTACTTGCCGAGACACGGTACTCCGCCCTCAGTATACAGAGCTGACACGTGTAAAAACAAAGGCAGTAGACAATGTGAAATTGACCTCTCTATTGCATCCTTCGAACCTACGCGCGATCATATTCTCTCGAATAGCAAGGGCTCTTCTTTCTAGTTCCATATCTTTGTTGTCCTCGGTATAACCCCGTCTACGACTAAGCTACATCCTTATTTCCTCAAATCTTTTGTTGCTCTGTTTTAAGTTTTTAAATGAACAATTATTCATAACACCATCAACCTACATTCATAAATTCCTCTATAAACATTTAAAATTCAAATCTAACCGCATTACAGGTTAATTTTACCCTGACTGTGTTAACAAGACCTTGTTGACCTTGAATTTTACCCTATCAGTCAGCGACTTTTCAGTCGCGTGAATGTGCAAGTTTCCGCACAATGCTTTCCTTCGCCTTAAGAGCATCGGTTACAAAAGTCTGAAAATTTAATTGGTACGTGGCGGCATTGGAGTTCGAACTCGGAACCTCTTACCATCTTTAAAAGAAACAAAAAAGTGCACAGTGGCTTGTGAGACCACTTAATAAAATATATTTTCTCGTCCCGCTTCCAAATAGTACATACAAATTCTCCGAAGTGGTAATCTAAGCGTTAATGTCCCGGTTATGCTAACGCACGCGAGGGCACGGGCCGCTTTGAACATGATCCAGGATTTGGTGATTACAGTGGAGCGACTGCCATCTGACCTCCGTGACCCTGTTAGCAGAGGAACCATACCAAATTGGAACATGGTTACACATTCTGTCGCCTGAATGTGCAGGTTTCATCGCTATGTTTTCCCTTACCGTAAGAGCATTGGTTAGTTTTCAACAGCTAATGTACATAACTTATAGAGTCATTAGTACATGTCGGCACCCGGAACCTTGGGGTACGAGTCGGACTCCTTACCCATTAGGCCACGGACGCTCCTAGGCAATTCTCCCAACTACTCATGTGTTATGTAGTGTCGCCGACACGAGAGTAAATAGAGTAATTACAATTAGCAAATGCTTGCGGGGGCTGATTGATGCCCGCCACGATGTTATTTATTAACTCACTTCACAGCATTTCATTTACAGTAATGAGCTCCAAATGTGATGAGCAAACTATAAATACATAGAGCCAGAGCACAGTGAAAGTTCTGAGGTTATGGCCGCTCATATATGTTTGAATTCCAAATGTTTTATTTCAAAAACATAAGAAATTCTTTAATTGTATTTAAAAAAAATGGTTGGAAGTCACGTGTCAATTGTTTTATCACTAGTTGAAGTTGGCCTTCCGTAGCAAAAATCGAGTTAACGCGAAAATATTTTAGAGAGCGATGATTTTTTATGATTTTTAAAGTTCCCTGTCTCCGCAAGCCGGCACTGCTCGTCTTCAAAATACTTTTGGAAGGGCAGTACCTCATTCGAGCACCGTAAGGAGGTTAGGTTGGCCGTGTGGTGTCCGGCAGCAAAGAATAGCACCAACCCCTTACACTCATGGGTGTCGTACAAGGCGACTAATGTTTTCGAGGCAAAAGATCAAGAGCCTCCGTAGTCTGGAAAATGGGCACCAGCATTTTCCATTATTATATTTAAACACTGCGATCTCCAACCCGCCTGCCAAGCGGCAATAACCTCTCATTTCGTGGGAGAGGCCCTAAGTCCTGCAGTGGACTGTTACAGGCTGCGATGATGAAGGAGTTGGTAAGCAGAGTTTGATCGTGGCCGTGTTTTTTTCCATAATGAAATTCGTGAAGGTCGACCCTTCAACTGCGATCACTGAGGAACATGTGGCCAAAATCAACAATCTTACATAAACATTTAAAAGTTAGAAAACTTTGTTGCCGCTGAACTTACCCCAGAACAAACACGGAGTCGAGTTTATTGGTGTATGAAAATGCTGTTAAAGTACAATCACGGACATTCAAATGCTATATATGACATTGTGACAGGAGATGAAACATGGATGTACGAGTATTGTCTTCAGAAAGCACAGGATGTTCGAAGGCTACAGCAAACCAACAAAATTGAGAAGCGTAGGCCTTAAACCTAACACAATAATACATTATTTCTACTACCACTACTACAATAAACACCACATATAAACTAATTGACAACCTGAGTGGTTCAGTGGTCAACATGCCAGTCAGCCACGCAAGAGGTCCCGGGTTCGATTCCCGGCCGGGCAGAAATTTAAATGATGTATTTTAATTTCTGTTACGGGTCTGGGTGTTCTATGTATAATAAGTATGTATTTAAAAAATATTTAAGTAATATATCCGTATATAGCATCCATAGCACAAGCTTTGCTTAGTTTGGGGCTAGATGGCGCTGTGTGAATTTGTCCACGAATATTTATTATTTATTTATTTATTTAATTTATTAATATTATTTAACTATCTCACTACCAAACTATTTTAATAATGATACTGGTAGTTTCACCACCAAACATCAAGCCCGCCCACTTATACAACTAATAAAGCATTATATAATATAAAATATATATAAAAAGCCATCTGCGTTAATAGACATCTTGCTGCTACAACGCTTGTGTTAAATAGATATTAATCTCTAATGCTAAGTTATTGGAGTTCCAATGCCACAGGAATGTGTTCTGAGTGTAATTAGTAGATACAGTCCTGACTGAGAATACATTATTATGACGTAGATCCGTGACGGGTACAGATCAATTTAATTTAGAGAGAAGCTCACAACAATAAATAACGTCGGTGGAAATTTTTAATAAAAATACTATGTCTGCGATCTCACGACGTTTCACAGGCGGAACCAAATGATATCTACTACACAGTCTAGGTACGTACAATTCTCTGAGGAATACTCCTTACCTAGGCAAAAGCACAAGTAACGAACAAACCTTCTCTGGGTGTTCTCATTGGGCTATATGGGATATATGATATACGTCAAGTATATCATATATACAGGTTTCTAAGTTCCAAAATCATCCTGAAGCGATAAAACGTCAGCTAGACCAGCGGCTGCTTTAAATATTTTTATATCATCCGCAAAACACATGTCTTTGATGAAAATGATGAAAAGTAAAAGTCTAAGCAAAGAACCTTGCGGTACCTCGCTAGAGACATCAGCCCAGCTAGAAATGTAGTTTAACGACGACAGCACTACCTCAGCAGATCCCCACTGATTCCTACATGTAAAAGTTTTCTAAGTACGATCGAACGCTTTGCAGTAGTCGGTATATAGAACACCTGGACACCACTATCCATAGCTTCAGTTTAAAAGGAGTTGAGCAGAACTAAGTTAAAGACTGTTGATCGCTCTTTTAAAAATCCGTGTTGCGTTGGACTAAGCAAGTGTTATATTGCGAAAAAGACTTAGTCGTGCACAAATTTTTCGAGAACCTTGGAAACAATATACCTATGGTTTTGAAATTGGCCTATAAGTGTTTACGTCCGTCTTAGACCCTTTCTTATAGTCCGGAGTGGCATGCACCTTTCCAATTAACCTGGACAATTCCCTCATTGAGAGAGCGCGTGAAAAGTAGGCTGAAAAGGATATTTCGATTGTGTCTGTAGTTCTCGGAGAAGTTGGAATGTGTACTTGTCAAATAAGTTTTTGACTTGCGCGTATATCAGTGTCCATCAAAAGCCGCTGCAAGACAGCGTTATTAATTGCAAAGAAAACAGTTCACTTCTGTTAGGTGTGTTTAGTTCCGATACCGGGCCTTTACGGTTTCGTAGGGTGCTTGTAGCTGGCCGGGTTATTTGCGCGAAAATTATACATGCACGAGTAATCGCTTGTGTATGTAGCTAGAGCAAGTAAATGACGCGAGTTACTAGAGCAGGTAGCGACGAATAGGAATTTTCTGACTGTCGATTAAAACTCGCGCGTCGCAGATCGCTCGGGTTACATGCGCACATGCGCGGCTGTTTCTTTTACCATGCGCAGGTGCATTAACACCTTACACTTGTGGGTGTCGTACCTAATGTTATCGTGCCGAAACTTCTGTCTCGTCGTAAGCTGGAAAATAGGCAGCAGCATTTTCCATTGTTATATTTGCAACACTACGATCTCCACGTTTCGTGGGAGAAGCAACTAAGTCCTGCCGTGGACTGTTATGGGCTGTGACGACAGCGCTGAATGACGTCATTGAAATGATGTCTATGGAAACAATATGGCGCGGTTTGCTAGAGAACGGTGTCAAAAGGCCGTGCTGTGTTGTTTCCATAGTTAACATTTCAGTGACGTCTATTGTGACCACTATATGGCAGCATCTAATCCATGCCAAGCCAAGCCAAGGGGAGCTCTATAAGCTCATTATTCGTTAAGGAATACATTCGATGTCAAAAGAACCGCTCCGCATCTGCTCCCATGAAATTGCAGATTTTCTGGTCAACGACGGTGGCAGCGCACCATTAGGTGGACCGAAATGTGCCTCCTATGCAGCCTTCAAAGCAATAATTTTTTTTAACTGAGCAGTCTTGGGAGATTTATCATCCGAACAGCGAATATAAAAAAATTACGGGCTTAAATAATGGCTCCTGATACTAACTAGCCCTGTATCTACCGATGCAAAGATTTTATAAAACATCGGTCAGTACATTAATATAAATCTAAAATAAAATACAAATTTAGGTTTATTCTTGGAAATTGGCGACCGAATCCGGTTTAACTGAATCGCGGTAACCGAATCTGTGTAGGTCGGTTGACTGTGGGTTATTTGTAAGGAAGGGGCTTTTGGAATGACCTTTGAATTCAAATTGGGATGTAATTTCCTCATTTTTATGAGCAATGAGCTTTATTCAGTACCTACCGTGTTTAGCAACGTTTTATATTTATTTTTTTATTTTACAAATTTAAATATTTTCATTTAAGTACATAATCTCTCACGTGCGCCTGCTCATCACGGATTCGGGTACCGTATTCGGAATTACACACTACCCTAATTTGCTTTGAGACAGAAAGTAACGTTCCTTTTTCCCCACAGATATCATTGCTTGGGGGGATCCATTAATATGCGTACCTATTTCCCCTTTGTGCCCGTTCCTTCCGCCTCCGGAGCAAAGATTTAATATCGACACTGTAATACACCGAGACACAATCATCGCTTTGACGCAAGTAATAAGTAATGTGAGATTGCAGTTTTCTGCAAACGTGTTTCTTTATATTGACTTCTCGGGCCTAGCTTTCCGACTAGCGCCCGCCCGGGTAGAATTGTTAATTCACGGGGGAATTTCACCGATGACTTTTATGATTCGTATGCGAAACCAAATGCGAAACATTTTCATACGTGAATTTAATATCAAATGGTTATATTTTCCTGTATTTTTGAACCATTCGAAAATGCTATTAGAGTGAAATAAATGCGATAGTGTTCATTTCATGCAGAAATTTTGTAAATCAGTATAAAATAAAATGCCGTTATTGGACCGCCGTTAATGTTGCGTGTAACTGAATGTAAAATTTTTCATCTATAGCTGAGTTATTGAGATTTCGGCGCTGCGTTTTAAAAGTACCCGCGCTTGCGCTTAGTGGTAAGGAGCACTCGTTAAAAATAAGTCATTGATATGAATCTAAAAAGGGAGAATTTGTATACGATTTTAGGAAAGAAGTTCAAAAGTCGAGCCCCTGGTGAATCCAAGCGGCTTCTCAATTCTGGGGCCATTGAACTGATGTCCTCATAAACTGATACGCTTACTTTGCGACTTGATGATTCCACAACTTAACGGCCGAATTAGAAATTGTCTTTGTTTTGGTATAGCTTAAACTAAAACGCCCTTAGGTATTTTTGCTAACATGACCTCTGGCAGACATGGGACATACAGCCTAGGGCTTTTCACAAAATATCAATCAATCAATCAATCAATCAATCAATGTATTTATTGCATTCATGAGGTTACAAAAGATCTTACAGTTTTAATGTACTTACATCATGAAACCCATGTGGGTATGGCAAAATGTATTGCTTAAATTAATAATGTAAACAGCAAATGAAATACATTTCATGGAGTAGCATTAACACGTAAAAAAACTACTAGAATTCAAAGGAACCGTCAAACGAGCTCATCCGCGGTATAACAATAAAAACAGTGGAGTACTTTCATTAAAGACGTATAAGTACTTTCGTTATGCTATTTCCAGAATGCAACTTTTCTAGGCGGCATTTCCATTCCCTAGTCAGAACAAACAAGTTTGCTTTTTTTTATTAGATACTGTTCGATCTTTCTTTCTTTTCCTGTACATCTTTTAGCAAAACGAAACTTTCAACACACTTGCTCGTAAACGGGCGTCTACTTAACGGATTATTGGATTACAATGTAGCTTATTACATACGCGAGCTTATTGTTTATTAGTGTACCTACTCGTGTGTAATATTTTTTTATTTGTAGTTAAAAAGATTTTAGCTGAGATCTAGATAATTTGGTAACCAAATTAATTAAATCTAGATACTTACTTCTGTTGTATAGGCCGATCCCTACTTTCTGTAATTTTGGGTTCCATAGCCCAAGTGTAAATAAATAAACCCTATAACTATTTATTAATTTTAAAAAACCAACAGTTAACCTTGTAAACAATACAAGGTACAATTGAGGTACATTTACATAGCATATAAAAAGCGTTTTTTTATCGTAATGTTCTTCAACGTAGTAGATGTTCCATGTATTCTCGGGTGCATTACCTGTCCATGTACCTGTGCATTAGTACTTTTATTTAGAACAACTTGAGCAATTTCCTACAGCAACTTGACCTATTATTCGCAATAGTACAGAACCCTTCGTATATCAAGTCCGTCTCGCACTCAACAGGTTCTTTATTGTAGTTATTAGAGCAGATAATTATCGGGGAGGTGAAATTCGCAAAATGGGCTCGTTTCGTCGGAACTTGACGGGAACAAAAACAAACTTATTAAAATTAAAATATCTTTATTTCAGACCATAGATCCATCATTTGTTATTATTATAATGGTAACAATTGTAATTATGTTAGTAACATTAGTAAGATTATTTTGTAGTTATGTTAGTAATATTATTTTGTACGTATTTGAAACACTATTTACGGCCTATAACTACGATTTTATGGTCCTCTGTGCTACTCTGTCTAATGCCTTGGATAGGGCAGTCGATCCTATTGGCTATCATCTTTAGGATGGTGTTCCGACTGCCATGCAGGTAGAGAGGCTGCTTTCTTGCGCATTAGGACGTGCAAGCTATAGATATAAGAAAGTTAGTTGGCTGGAAGGTATCCCATTGTGGGAAAAGCCCGCCTTTGCTGTGTAAAATTATTTTTGTAACTCCTGTATTTATTAAGCAATAAAGAGTTTACATACAAACATACATACAGCGCGGGGGCAGTCGCATCAGCATCCTAGAGGCATTATTGTATTGCACACGCAGGACGTTATAGGCTCGGCGAGTGTACGACACCCACAGGCCGCTCGAGTAGAATGTCTGACAGAACGCCTTGAATAATTTCACTTTGAAGTCTGTCGTGCAGCGAGAGAAGCTGGGTGTGAGCATATTGCTCCTCACTGCCAACGCCGTGCGCTCGCGCTCTGTGTCATATCGTCCCGTAGGTCGCTAAAGACAATGTGCCCTAGGTACTTAAATCTATTTACAGCGTTAAACTCTGCACCGTAAAGACATACTGGCCGCACACAGTGTGGCTCTTATGTATTAAAATAATAATAATAAGCCACGGACAATAGCTTTATTCCGAACATTTTCTTAATTTCATGCATTGCTTTGCATTGATATGCATGCTTTGCAATTTGATGCTTTGATGTATTAACATTAATATTTTTCCTCAGGAAACACCTACAGTCTTATTATCATGCCTTTTCCCCGTATTTTTACCCAGGAAAATAACCCAAATTAATCAATTCAATTAATTATTTTTATTCTAAACTGTAAGAGTTACTACTACAATCCTAACTGTAAAGCGAAATATAAAAACCTAATTCGGCATTTATTATTCCGTAATAGTATTATAAAAAATTCGTTTGAATGTTGGGTGTCTCCGAATCTATTAAGCAAATATTGAAAATTAATTCACCCTGAAAGCGAAAATATATGGCTTTATGGCTCTTCCCAGGCGAGAGACCAGAGAATAACACAACTTTAGCCCATATGGATAAATAGACAGTGAAACATACTAACCTAAATCCCGTCTAATCCACGAATGAGAGAGGCTTGGGTTTATCCTGTTGAAATTCTAACAAGGAACACAAATTCTATGTAGAGTAAATGTCTGAGGCCCAGGGGCGTAGCTACCGCCGTATCTGCCGTATCAATTATACGGGGCCCCGGGCCATAGGGGCCCCCAAACGGGTGTAAGCAAAAACTCGTGGTCCATGATTTCAGTTAAACTTTCCATTTCCCGGAAAAAAAAATTATTTTATAGAGAATTTCAAACCCTCCGCAAAAAAGGCAATTGAAATCAAGTGATACAATCCGTTGTCATTCACCTTTCGTTCAAGAGATAATTATCATTTTTACTGAAATAAAAACAAGTCAACGTAGCACTCCACGCGCATTCATTTATTGCTTCATTGAACTTTGTGTAAAATGTGCGCCTATCAGATGGCAAAAATGACAACAATTTTGATCTCATATTGAAAATTTCATATTTTTAGCACTACCGGTAGCACCAAAGGCTTAAGAAACTCCTTACTCCGTTCTTTCCTAAACGGGGACCTGGTTCATAATAATCTTGGCCCACACGCATAATCGTCTTGGCTCACACGCAATCAATCTTTGAATTTGCCTGTTTTCAAGTTAATAATGGAACGTTTTGATAGTAAATATATCAAGAAATTTCGAGTTCTTACTCTCGCTCATTAACTGATAGCGAAGTTGATTATATTATACAATCTCGTCAAAAATTTCGAGATAGCCCGGCGCTATCGTCATATTGCTGATTTTACGGTATTTTTTATTTAAATCGCGCAAGGTTTAATGGATAAATTACAAAAATTTCGAGCTCGTTGCGCTCGCTCTTTCAATGACTACTAGTTACGAACTACGAGACTATTAGTTATGAATACTCTCAGCCTCATACAACAATATTAAGTTAATCATTAGTACCTAACTCCCCCCCCGCCCCGTAGTTTAGGGTATCTGCTAGGGGGGCCCCTACACAACTATTGATACGGGGCCCCCGAAGGGCACGCTACGCCACTGCTGAGGCCGCAAATGAAGACAATATATCTGATGAATAGTTGATGCGGCTGCGGGTGGGGCCCACGAGCTGCTGATAATGCTACCGAAGTCGCTACACTACAAATAGAGCTTCTGCAATAGCTGTTTAAAACAAAAACCTAGTTACGATGAATAAAGTTTATGATAGCGATGATAGACACAAACTCATATCACTTAATGCATAAACCAGCAAAAAATAATAAAAAAATCTAAAAATTAACAAGCAAATTAATTTATACACGTTCTGTTTTAATTGAGTACCATCTACGATCTGTCAGACTACCTACTTGTCAATACAACTCAGTTTCATTGCAATGCTTCAGAATGTAGGTATAACATACTGTTTTCCTGAAACCGCTGACTGACCCATCGCCCATCGGGCGTCTAATGTCTATAGAGCTACTAATTATACGCGGGTACGTTTTCATTGTGAGGCCTGACCCCATGCCTGTTATCCGTACAAGAATATGGATAGAAAATTGTAAAAAAATTTAGCTAAAATGAAACTACAATATTCCCAGGCGACGCAGTATTTTGATCCAGGAATTTCCCACAGGAAAGGGGCTGGAATAATCTGCGTAAAATACACGGGAAATGCCAAATCTTGTTTGCGCGGTTTAATGTTGCGGGGAAAAGCTAGCCTTTTTTTCTTCCCGGATATAGACGCAAGTAAAGGCCGTAGTTCCGGACTATCTTTAGACGAGAATTACGCAGTTCGATAACCAATTGCGGAGAGCGGAATTATCCTTGGGGGCTCAACTTGTCGTCCGAAGCGACAGTGATCAGATAGCGTCAACTCGGGCTCCGGCAGCTGATATCTCACGCGTCCATTATCTTACAATGCTGCCAATCGCTGAAGAATCACGATCACGACCCCGAGTATTTCAAACGAAGAATTTTAATAAGGAAAAACCGGTCAAGACGTTTAATACCACGAACAATGTAGGGTTCCGTAGTTGCCAGTCATAATGTAGAAAGAGGGTTTTCTGATACTATAAACACATTACAAAGTTACAAATGTAGATAGCTCAAATTGTTTTCCATACCATTTGTATGAAATGTTTGAATAGAAAATGAAAATGAATTTATTGAATTAGAATTACGTTAATTAATCTCTTTTCAAACGTCAAAAATCTTATGGAAAGCAAAGGGAAAGTTAAGCGAGCTCATCCCACACAGGTGAGATACCGGGCACCGATACACGCCACGCACATAACCGCCTAGGCGAATCATATACACAGCGTGCCCGGCCCGGCCAGCCCGCCGGCGCGAGCACCAGCACGCACCAGCCGGCCTAACCACGTGGCCCCCTGGGCTCGGAACAAATAAGTAAAAACGAATGTCGTCTGTCGGTCAGTACGCCGCTTCAGTTAGGAAAATCACCATCTGTGGGAGAAAGAAACGGCAAGAATCCCACAGATTTATTAAAGTTCAATTAGATGACTCTGCGTACGATACGTGCTCGTGTATCCTACAAACCCAAACCGCGAATTTCTCGAGCGAGCATTGTAAATATTTGCACCGACCTACCTACGTACCGCAGATACCGTCATTCCGTTTTCGCAATTTTTCCTCTCATAATTGTATACGAGACCTACGGGCACGTCAACGTGGGGTCAGGAAAAGCGTGCGTACCTAATTAGGAACAATCAGAAACAATAAACAATTGCGGAGACAACGCGTCAGCCGTCGGCCTCGGGGCTGCGCTGAGTCGGTCAAGTTCCTCCTGTGATTTCTACCTGTTAGTTGTCTTTCCCCGCCCCCCGCGGCCCGCCCCCGCGCCTACATGCCGCGGTCATATATAAAAATAATTCTAGGACTAGGACCTCTGCCAAATTGGATGAAGACATCTTTTTTTTGTCGGTTTCCAAAGAAAAGACAAAGTCAAAGGCATTTATTTGTGACACAAGTAGGCATCCAGATACATCAAGATATTATAATGTTTGTGTTTATATGTATTAAAATCGTTTTCATTACACACAATCATACAAACACACTCACGCCCGTATCTCATAGAGACTATGAAGTATGATCCAGTGCCACAGGCTACGATTAAGAACCAAAAATATCAAAACATAAAAAGAATGTCGGTAGTTAGTCAAATAAATAAAGTAGATATTTATGTCTAAGTACATAAATGAATACAATTAACCTAAAATATTAGTTATGTTAGCACAATCGTGTTTCTGCCAACTTCACGTCTAAATACAGAATTCTCATAACTGATGAATCGCACAAATAAAGTTCAAGGGGTCATTTAATTTATATGATAGTCGCGGATAATAGCTATTTATAGAACTCATCTATTAACCATCGTTGTGCTCTCGCGCGCGTGGTCACGAGGTCCGCCTTGACCATGATCCAGGAAATGGCAGATCAATTTACCAATCAATTTATGCTACACCCATTATTATACCTACCTACTTTATTAAACTTATGTCCATAAAGATAATATAGAAATAATAGTTCAATTGCGTGTTTTTAGTTTTTTGAATTACAGTTGATTAAATGTTATGATTTTGAACCTAGGATCAAGAATTTTGAAGGGCATGGAATGTCACAATTCGACAGTGGGTTCTTAGACTAATTTGACAGGTGTCAGACCAATTTCCACCTCAACACACCTTCAGAAGTTTCAGCTACGTTTCAACGTGAACCCGTAAAACTAATTACCACCACCACCTACCAAAAACCACTCGACAATTTCTTAATTACCTGACCTACAAATGTCGCTTGATGAATTTAGATGCTACAACACTTAGGTACTGGGCACATATACAGAAATATACAAACTTATTCTGTGTTAATCTGCCTTTATGACTATATTAAACGGGACTCACACGCGACGTACCATTTCGATTTGTTTTCAGGACGTTTGATATAATAATATGTGTAAAGAACGCGAGTTCAATTTGAAACAAAGATTAATCCTCATTTCCTTGACTTACAAAAATGAGGTCCTTTGTCTGAGTCTAGATATGGAATAGATTGTTATTTATTATATTATTAAGTTATTTGTTATGTATTCTTTATGTTGTTGGATATGTATCTCAGTAGTTGCTATTGTTTATGTTAGTATTATATTTTGTACATTGCCTAAAATGTTAATATTCTGTGATTAGTTTATGTGTAAATGGTTGCCTGGAAGAGATCGCTCTCAGCGATAAGGCCGCCCTTGTACCTATATAGTTTTAAACTGTATTTTTAAGATCTCCTTTAATGTACAATAAAGTGTTATAATTAATAAATTAATCTGCCTCATTAACCCGCAGACTCAAGCAACCCAATCTAGAATTAGATAAGGCCCGACCTCCGCACTCCGCATTAGTTTAATACTAACCGATGCTCTTACGGTGAGGGAAAACATCGTGATGAAACCTGCAAATTCAGGCAACTGAATTTGTAACCATGATCCAATCTGGTCAGGTTGCTGGAGATCAGATGGTACTCCACTGTAATTACCTGATAGCCAAATCCTGGATGGTCAAGGTGGACCTCGGGCCCGTTGTTCTCGAGAGCACAACCGGGATATTAACGCCAAGATGATTATTATATTAATCTGCCTTATTAACCCGCAGACCCGCAATCTAGATTAGATAAGGCCTGACCTCCGCAGGTCCACGTCCGCGTCCTATTTTGCGTGTAACACAAACAAACTTTGTTTCGTTTCCATTCCCATAAATAATGAAGCAGCCACTTACATCAGCGTCTTTGCTTATGCAAATCGTTTGTTTAGAGAAAAAGAACAAAAAAACACTTGTTCGAGAAAAAAGCACCTGCCAGGGCGAAATATTAAGTATTCATTTTAATTTTGGCAACATTGTATTTATCTTTCCGCGTTCTCATACACAAAAACAACATGCGCTGTAATTAGAGAACACAGACTTCTTGCCTCTAATTCGTTGTGGTTGTATTTGTTGACAAGTTCCGTCAGTGCCTACATTTACTGTCTGGATATGTAAAGTAAAGTAAAACACATTTATTACACTCAAGACGAAGACGAAGGATAGACGAAGGACCGTAAAATGCTTCGAGATCTTAGAGCGAGTACGGCTCACTCTTGATCCGTTTTATTATTGGCTGATATTTTAAAATACTAACACTATATACGGCTGCCGATTGGCATCCTGTGACGGTATATATTTCTTTTATTTAGGTAACAAAGTGTTTAAAGAAAAAAAACTGCTAACGCGTAAAAAGCACGTTTCTTACACGTGGAAGTCTCTACCTTATGGCCCTTTTAAAATGGTTGTTAATTTGTTATAGCGCGGCCAACTGTTTACCTACTTTGGTTCCAAAGAAACAGCGTCATGAGAGACGAAAAAGATAACCTTTTATGTTTTTCGTTATCTAATTAAATATCATGGTGCGCGCTTCCGTAATGCACAACAGAAAAGGGCTGCTACCCGTTTGCTGCTCTGCGGGTGTCCTTCGCTTCTAATATAATAAACTAACCTAAGTGACAGACGTCGGAAAAGCCCCGATGAAGTACACACAGATTTTCTAAACTACTAAACCGATTATAATGAAACAAAGCTAAGAATCATTTTAAATAAATAAATAATCGTGGACAAATTCACACAGCGCCATCCAGCCCCAAAGTAAGCAAAGCTTGTGTTATGGGTGCTAGATAACTGGTTTTAGATAATTACTTATATACTTTTAAATACATACTTATTATACATAGAACACCCAGACCCGTAACAGAAATTAAAATTCATCATTTAAATTTCTGCCCGGCCGGGAATCGAACCCGGGACCTCTTGCGTGGCAGACCGGCATGTTGACCACTGAACCACTCAGGTCGTCGAATTTTGATTAAACTGGCTTGCAAACAAATAAAACCGCGTCGTAATCGGCCCCTCCTTTTGGGAGCTACGACACGGATTGACACACAGATACACACATCAAAATACTACATACATTTACATAACCTCAGGCCTTTTTATTAG
Source organism: Blastobasis lacticolella (assembly GCA_905147135.1). Taxonomy (NCBI): domain Eukaryota; kingdom Metazoa; phylum Arthropoda; class Insecta; order Lepidoptera; family Blastobasidae; genus Blastobasis; species Blastobasis lacticolella. Next base: position 453,582 of record LR990044.1, read on the forward strand.
ATTAGCAGGCATTTGACCGCCATCCCACGTGGTAAGTGACAATGCGGCCGAAAATGGAGCATCCCTCTCTAGGTACAGCCAATTCAGCCTCTACCCTTGCAGGCATCGAGATTATAATGATCAGGGATAACACTCGCAGGCAACGTGGTCCATTCCTAAGCCTTACGCATTATAAAGGAACTAAAGCGGCTCGTGCGAATAGCTGGAAGATCCACGACATAAGGATGTTCGCCCGGATCACATTTCCCTAAGGCGGAAAGGGCCTTTCCCCTTAGGCGTAGGCAGAGACCACAGTCCACATTTTGTTCACTTATTACGATCCACACCGAACTCTCTCGCTTCTTCTTCTCCACACTTAACACTCGTGATTTTCTTCAGTGGTTAGATATGAGACGCCTCAAAGTCCGTGCGTGGTCGTGTTCTACGTGCTCCACTCCGGCGGTCACGACACGGCCGTTATGAATTATCATACATTTATTACCGTACCGAGTGGGAGTATAGCATAATAATGACCTGTTTATTAACTCGCCGAATTGGCCATAAGGGCCGCTTTCTCGCCCGCCCTAGAGAATCTACGCGCTATAAATGACGTATATTACACCCCGCAGCTCGTATAATATGTTTAATCTCATTTAGCTACCTATATAACCTACACGTGGGTAATATTGTTTACCAAAAAATACCGAAATAACGTACGTATGAATGAGAATTTTAGGTTTTAACCTTAAAAGTAATATCTTTCTATTCGTGTAGTGTTATAAGACAGTGCTTACATACATATATCATTTATAAAATCGCTATTTGGTGTTATCTCTTTGATTTAGGCTTGTTCATACATTATTTATTTATTTAACCATTTTTATTGTACACAAGATTGTTACAAAAGTATATTACATAATGTATCAGACACAACAGGCTAACTTATTTCTAAAAAGAAAATAATGTTGTTGTTGTAAAGTTGTTAATGATTCACGAGGAAGGCTCTGGAGTTCTAGTACAGTACAAAAATAATATAAACGCACAATTTTAACTTCCCGTCATAAAAATAAAAAATTATAATCATATAGGGTCATCGTAGTGCTCTCCATACTATACTGCGGCCAGGCCAATCTAGGAGGCAGCTAGACAGTTGATATAAATCCTTACGCAGTATAAAACAAAATCAGTTTTCGGATGCGGGGGCGTGACCATGCCTCCGACCAACAGACCGGACGTCCGGCCAAGGTCGGCTCGCCCACGCATCTAAAAAGTGACTTTATTTTATACTACGTCAGGATTAGTACAAATTTGTCTAGCTGCCTGCTAGATCGACCCGGCCGCAGTGTTCTATGCCTCTGCATAGGACTCTTCCTTTACCCAAAATGAATTTTCCAAAATAAAGGGAAGGTGTTTAAGTATTTTATGTAAATTAGCTAAATATATTCGTGGACAAATATATCATATAACTTTTATTTTAAGCTTCACATGCAGCATCGGATAATTTACCATAGCACGCCCCATGGCTGATCCTAATCCGATCGATACCTTTTAAAACCCATAATTTACTTTATAACTAACCAACTTATACTTTTATGCGGACTTAAGAGCATTTTCAAAGAGCAGCTAGGTGCATGGATAAGTTAATTACCAGTGTAACATCATCCTAGGCTAGGAGGAACTACAAAAGTTTATAATTTCATCGCATATCGATAAAACTTTTTAATGAAGGAACTTCCCTACCAACTATCAAACATTAATCATGTTATTCAATACTGCACTTATAATCATAAGTCTAGACTAAAAGGAAAGGGCTAGTGAATGACTTGTGTAGGTAGGTACTTATTTGATGAAACTACTAGACAAACCGAGCCAAAGAGTTGATGTAGATTGTAAACGGTTCTGAGGTCTGAGAAATTGAAATGAGGTTACTTTATTTATATTCAAACTAGTTAATCTGATCCAGCAGATGCAACTATTGAATATAGTAGTTACAACGCTCTAAAAGCAGTTTTATCTTCAAAGGATTCTAGGATATCAGATAAGCTGAAGACCGGGGAAATGAAGGAGGAAAAGTAGGAAAATGGACCAATGAGATAAGATTTTAAATAGCGGAATTTGATATATTTTTAATTAAATATACACAGTGCATGTTCTTTATGAATTTATACGCAATAAAGAGTGTACATACATACACAAGCCGGTGCCCAAATTAGCTATGATTGATGTACAATCACGGCTGACCAATCGGCGATCTAGATACATTTATCTAAGATCCGTTGGTTCTAGTGACAGCTGATTAGCTGGCATGCCATCGAACTAGTTCGCCGGATCAGCCGTTCATAACGATCGGCAACATTAACCAAAATACGTACCAACAGCCTGTGAATTATTAAGTGGGACACTGTGGTATAATCCAAATTCAAATAGATAGCTTCAAAAGAGCAATTATCTTTTTGTTTGGGTAATTTCACATTAGACAAGTTTTATAGAGAAATATTTGATGCTACTGACTGACAAGTTTGAGAGTTTGAGTTTGATTTTAATAGATTTTACTCCTTTTTATGGGCAACTCACATATTTTGACCTAAAATGTGACTCATAAGGTTATCTCATTATTATCCCAGTTATAGAACACACTCTGTATGTAGGTCTTCATTTTCATAGATTACCATAGAACGACAAGGCCCGGAGGAGGGTGGCGTCATTCGAACTTGACGAATCTAGGGCAGAATGGATGGCGACTATTGGCGACCGACGTGTAGGGTTTTCGGCGTAATGAGGCGTGTCGTTCTACATTGTATATCGTGTTTCATTGGGAATTAGTTTACTCTCTGCACGGTTGAAAAACAGTATCCATATTATATATTTTCTTCATAAACGTTATTCAAGGTTATTAGAGCGTCGGTGGCCGAGCGGTTAGAGTATGCAACTCGTAAGCCAGAGGTCCCGGGTTCGAATCCCGCTTTGGTCATGTACCAATGACTGTTTTCTGAGTTGAATACTAACCGATGCTCTTACGGTGAGGGAAAATATCGTGATAAAACCTGCACATTGGATGGATGTGTAACTATGATCCAATCTGGTCAGGTTCCCCTGGTAGCAGGGTCATGGAGGTCAGATGGCAGTCGCTCCACTGTAATTACCTGACCTGCCGAATCCTGGATCATGGTCAAGGCGGACCCCGGGCCCTCGTGCGTGAAAGCACAACCGGGACATTAACGCCAAGATGATATTTTTTCTAAACGTTATTCAAGGTACTAATTCTAAGTATTCATTGCTCTCACTCTTAGTAATATAATTTATTTTTGGCTTGAAAGGTATGCTGGCCGATACTACCAGACAAATGGCATATTATTGAAATATTCTACTAAAAAACCATGTAAATTCAGAATTAATTATTATCTTATTCAAAATCAAAAAGCTTTAAGACGTCAAAGGGATCGATGAACGGGCTCATCGTGCGTGGATGCGTGGACCGATCAGCGTGCACGTATGCACGTGCGGCCGGGCACCTACGCACTATATTCTCTTTGAGCATACACATTCTATCATCGCACCGCTCGCCACCGACAGGGAGTTCACCCTCACACCTTGGAGCCAAATTGGTCGCGAACTGTGCGGTTCCAAAGGAACTTTTTCCCACGCACACTAAGGTTGTGGAATGAACTACCTGGAGAGGTTTTCCCTGGAGAGTACAACATGGAGTTCTTCAAGAATGGGGTAAAAATGTTTTTTCGGGGTCGGCAACGCGTGGGTGATGCCCCTGGTATTGCAAACGTCCTTAGGTTGCGGTGACTGTTTACCATCAGGCAAGCCGTCAGCCTATTTGCCACCTTAGTGGTATAAAAAAAACACGGGCTCCCGTCACGTGCCGTCGCGCACGCACGAGCGCACGCAGCATCCGTAAGAAGAATTTGTGGGATAGTAACTTACAGTCTTACCTGTCTCTATGGCGAGTTTAGATATACAAGTACCTACCAATTACTATCACTTCTCATTAAAATTAAAATTTATTTCTTACATGTACCTGAGACTTATATTATAAATTTAACAATAATTCAATCCCACTAATACTAAAATTTATATAAACTATACACATATATATTTAATACAAAATTCAGCAAGTCTGTTGATTGGCCGTGTGGAGTCCGGCAGACTAGAATAGCACCAACCGCTTACACTCGTGGGTGTCGTGGCGACTAATGTTTTCGAGGCAAAAAATCTAGAGTCTGCGTAGGCAGGAAAATCGGCAGCAGCGTTTTCCATTGATACATTTATAACACTGCGTTCTCCAACCCGCCTGCCAAGCGTGGAGATTATGGCAATAACCTCCCCTTTCGTGGGAAAGACCCTAAGTCCTGCAGTGGACTGTTATGGGCTGTGATGATGAAGTCTGTTGATGTACCTACACCTTACAATCATATAAAATGTGACTTTAATATACAACACAAAATGAACAAATATTACAATTCAGAGGGGTAACACCGCTAGCCCTTTGCGAACACAACCGTATAGTAAAAAACTAGAGTCTGTTTTTTATTTGTACATTTTTTTTTGTTTATGTACTATTTTTAATTAGGTATTAAGTGTGTATATTTTGTATATCATATTGGCGTTAAAGTCCCGGTTGTGCTATATACTGTACATAACATCGTATAATGAAAATGAAAATGAAAATGAAAAAGTATTTATTGAATTAGGATTACGTTAATTAATCTCTTTTCAAAAGTCAAAAATCTAACGGAAAACAAAGGGAAGTTAAGCGAGCGCATCCAGGTAGGGGGCGACGCATGCAGACCGATCAGCGCGTACGAATGCTTACTCCGGCGAGACACCGGGCACCGATACGCGCCACGCACATAACCGCCTAGGCGAATCATGTGCGGCTCGCGCCCGGCCCCAGCCAGCCCGCCGGCGCTCACACCCGCACGCCCCAGCCGGCCTACCCGCGTCGACCCCTGAGCTCGGAACAAATAAGTAAAAAGAATGTCGTCTGTCTGTCAGTATGCCGCTTCAGTTAGGAAATTTAATTATGGAATTAAACACAATTTTAAATCAAATTTCTAGTCTCGCCAGTGCGATTTGTACGTTTCAAAGCTGAGCTCTGAATAAAATATTACACAAATTGGCGGTAAATGAAAGTCAATTTAACTACAGCCAAAGTCCGTCCCCCGAGGTGCTAGTTCAGAACTTCGTCGCCGCACAATTTGATCCAACGGTATCAAGATCTCAATTCGCCGATCCGGCTCGTTGACGTGTTGACTTTTATTGATGTAGGGAAATTTGAGTTTCGGCTAAGAGACATTGCTAGCCATCAATATGGTAGTGGAGTGTGTTTTATTATCCTCTGGAATGGGCAATAAAGTGCACAAAAATAGTATTAAAAAAGGCAAATACATGTTAACGGTAAGCCACGCCACGCCGCGTCCTCGGCTATAAAATATTCATTCAATAACATTCAAATTCCGGTGTAAAACGGAATATTTGAAATGTTTCGAGGCAATAATCTCTCGTTCCGGGAAATATTCGATTCGTACGCTTCGCTCCCGATATTGGTTACAGTGTGAATGAAATATTATATTTATTGAAACGCATAATTTATTTATTTATTTTTATAATAAACCGCCTCGGGTTCGCAACAAACCTTAACAAATAATGCACCTAAACCTTCCTCTTGAATCGCGCATGAAAATCAGTTCAGTAGTTTATCGCGAACAGACAGACAGACGCGGCGTGGGACTTTGTTTTATATTATGAAGTGACTAGTTAGGCATTTGACCGCCATCTCACTGGGAAGCCCATTATAATATAGGTGGGTATTCGGAAGCAAATAACTAAGTTTTAAATGTAGCAGCAGTTTTCCTTCTACATCTTCTACCTTAGTGACCAAAAGGCGATAGGTAGTGAAGTAGGCTTGTAGTTCAGTCAATATATTTTTTTATATGTATAAATAATAATAATCTTTATTTTCTGTCCTGACAGAAAAGACAGATTAAAATTACAGATATGATATAAATGTTACATTAGCTTTATACAACACAATACTGATTGTTATTATAGTGGAGTCCCTGCTTCCCAAACTAGGATATCCTGTGTTATGCGGCTCTTCCTTTTCGTCGATTTTTACATTGTGGTTGAAGTTAGTTTTTACCTTAATTATTGTCTATCTTCCTCTATGTATATGTCAAAATCTTTGTCTATCTTAAATCCTATGCAGCATCTGTAGGTCCGTCTGTACGCGATAACGCACGAAACTTCCGCATCGTAATGCGGTCAGGATCGATTGACAAGCAAGGGTAAAGGTTGTTTGCAAAGCCTTACCGGGCCAGTAAGATAACCGGCGACAGGCTAACCGAATCATTAGATTAGCATATGGATTGATTCTCGGCTTCAGGTTTCAGAGGCTCAAAAGTCATGTTATGTCATCAGTCATGGCTCAAAAGAACTTGAGTCCACAACTGTAAAAAACAAATCCTTATAAAAAAAGAAATGACGAACAATCAATCTGTGGTCATGCAGCTCACGACGCTAGCAGCGCTAGCCGCCTGTCACTTCACTCGCTCCGCCGCCTGCATCAATGATGCCGGCCACTTAGGAGAACGTTACAATACACGTGATATCAAGTTTTGGTGTAACTATTGGCCAGGCGCTGACCACGCATCGTCAGCTGGCCCGCTTGCCTGTATGTCTACTGATCGTCGGTGGCCGAGGGGGTGCGAGTCGTACCCCGAGGTACCGGGTTCGAACCCCAGTGCCGTCATGTACCAATGACTCTTTTTTGAGTTATGTGCATTAGTTGAACACTCTGATCAGTTACTGTGCTTAGAAAAAGACATTGGTACATCATCGAAATAACACTTAGATAGGTACATAAATATACAAGTCCAATACATAAATTAGGCGTCCCAATTTTAAAAGTTGCTTAGCATACTTAATGTGTGAAATATTATTCTGAGACACATGTTGAAATGTCACTAATAATTTTCACCTTTAACAGAATAATTTTGAAGTATTTGAAGAAAAGTAATAACTTGATAAGTTCAAGTTGTGCCGATATACTGTACTCTATAATTTAACAACTTTATACCTATTAACCTTTGTTGAAATATACATTAGGTATAAAAATCAAAGATATAAGCAGAAAATACATGAACAGGGGTAGGAAAATTAATTATACAACTATTACGTATTCATAAGTATGAAATAAAGTGGCTTTCCGCGTCTGTCTGTCTGTCTGTATATCCGCTAACAAAGACGGGGCGCGTCGCTAGTTTTCCGTGTCGTATGGTATCCAGCATGGTGGAATATGGCACAAACCCCATTACATTTGGAATGGGCTTTTGCAAACCAGAAAGGGACCAACGTTTTCTGTTAAGCATTTAGAAAGACATTTTTAAATTTTTTTTTAATACGACGAGTGTGGAGATTATGACGATGTCCTAAGGCTCAAGTGCAATCAAGACGCCCTATAACTGTGTTGAAATTACATCCAAAGTTCGTGGTTCGTTAGTTTACTGCTACTGTAAAATTCAATTTCATGTAATTATACCGTTTTGTTCGCTAGATCCTCATGTATGCAATGATAATTATTTTAATAATCGATGTCAACCTGACCGACAAATCTGAAATGGTTAACCTAACCTCACCTAACCTGACCGAAAAATCTGAAATGGTTAACCTAACCTCACCTAACCTGACCGAAAAATCTGAAATGGTTAACCTAACCTCACCTAACCTGATCAAGAAATCTGAAATGGTTAAGTATTGCTTTACCACGTGAAAGATGTGGAACGAGCTCACACCCGGAATTGTTTGCTCTCACTACAACATGGGGTTCTTCAAAAGGCAGGTACCTCAAAGGCCGGCACCGCGACCGTTCCCCTTTAGGTTGCAGATGTCCTGGACGACGGTGGCCACTTTCCAACAGATGAACCGTCCGTCTATGTGCCTCACTGGGCAATTTAAAAAAAGTTGAAGAGGTCAAACAAATTGTGTAGTTCACTGTGGAAAACTCACTGGCCTTATTACGCATCAGTAACCTCTTCATAATAAAATTCAAACTTTCTATAACGAGTCCCTAAAAATTGATTTATGTAGGTACCTAGTCTCTTGCTACAACGATCGCCTATAATTATAGAATGAAAAATGAATTCAATCCCATTATGTAGTCTTTCCACGTGTGATGCTAGCTCTCCGCCCGTACTACGGCGTAGCACCGTAGCGCGTAGCATTACAGGTCGTAGCGTTCTTATTGCGGACAGACAGGTGTCCTGGCTAAGTGATGGATGGCCCCCGCCCCCCGCCCCCCGCCGCCCGCGGCGCCCCACTTGTTGCATCCGAGTCCCGTAGCGACTGGATGTGGACTCGAGTGCGTCCAAACAAATTCTAACAATACTTTAAAGCCCGATTGGTTGGGAATTTATGCCAAGATAGGTTGACGCCTTAAGGTGTTTCTATTTATTTATTTAATGACACAAAAGGCACTACTTATTACTAAAAAGAAATTTCTTCCAGCAGGCCTACAGCAAAGAGAACGTGATGACTGGAAGCTTTCTATGTATTTAGGAGTCACAAATCGGTGTCATAGTTTAGTTTTCATTTAATGAGCATCAGTGGCTGCGTAAGCGAGAGGTACCGGGTTCGAATCCCGCTGCGGCCATATACCAATGACTCTTTTCTGATTTATGTACATTAGTTGAATTCTAACCGATGCTCCTACGGTTAGGGAAAACATTGTAAAGAAACCTGAAAATTCATGCAACTGAATTTGTAACCATGATCCAATCTGGCCAGGTTGGTGTTGGTGTAGTACTTTTTAACCCCGAACGGGGTGTAAAAAAGTGGGGTGTTATAAGTTTTACGTGTGTATGTGTACGTGTGGCTTTGTGTTTCTGTCTGTAGAATCGTAGCTCCTGAATGAATAGACCGATTTTGATACAGTTTTCTCAAATTGAAAGCCAGTTTAATCGAGATGAGTCTTCGTTTTGTTTCACTGAAATTGGCCCGGTAGTTGAGAAAAAATATGAGTTTAATCATAAAGTAAAAAACGGCTCGGTAACGGTAATTTCTCTATTTAATGGTTTAAGTAAACTTTGTCGAAAGTTATCCGACTTTTCCTGTTAGGTTAGGTTCATTCATTTAGAGGTTAACTACCATAGCATCATAGGCTGCGTTGATTGCTTACCATCAGGCAGGCTGTTTGTCGCCTTAGCGGCTTTAAAAAAAAGTTAATAAATTACCATAAAAAGTACAGATTAACAGTTTAAAGTCGCTATATACACTTCTGTCTGGTTCTCAGTAGTAAGTGTAGAAGAGACAGAAGTATACTTACTTCTTAGCGAGTTCGCAAAGGTTGACACAGTTGTCACTATCCTTCAGTGAATTTCATCCTGAAAAAGAAATACCGAGAACACCCGCGCAAAGCTTGGGTGGTTCACTAGTATATTTTAAACTGAAGAGAGGGCAATGTAACTGTACTAATTACTTCTGGCGATTCCTAAACTTTTGTTTTGTTCTCACTGTCATTCACAGCGCCATAACTGCGGTAAAGGTCAGAGACGTACTCAAAGGGAAAATACTCGCGAATGTTGTACGGAGTTTTCCGCATTCAATTTAATAAAGTAATAGTATATCTAACTTCGGACCTTGTAGTCGTAAGAAGCCGTTGGATACAAGAAGGGCGGAGTCGATCGTTGTGGGAATAATAAATATGCTTGGACAAATTCACACTGCGCCATCTAGCCCCAAAGTAAGCAAAGCTTGTGTTATGGGTGTTAGATGACTGATAAACCACGTATATAAATACTTCTTTTTAAATACATTCTAATTATAGGTACCTACACACCCAGACCCGGGAACTAAGAGAGGCCTAGTCCAGCAATGGACGTCTAAATTTTGTCGAACGTTGAAACTGAATTTGACATTAACAATTCTACGATGGCCACTAGCTATAACGTCTATCAAATTAGAGTGGTGTAAGATTATTATATGTCAAATTTAGATGTCGGATGTCGGAAAAGACGGATAAATTGGCATTTTTCATAAAATGGAGACGATTTAAATATTTTTTTGTTCTCCCCATGGGAACTTTCTGGGTGCGATCTGACTCTTCTGGGTGAGGTTCTTTCTGGGTGGCTAGATATTCATAGTCAGAACTCTACGTTTCCTGTTAGCCATGTATTTAATATTCTAAGCTATTATTATCTATACTCAAAGCGTAATGTTCCAATAACATATTCAAAAACAGTTGTTTAAGGATAAACTTTATATACGCCACTCCATAACATTGAAAAAATTACTTTATGGTACAGCCTCTCCCATACTATTTCCCAGCTGTAACATAACTTTTTAATCACTATGCAATACTTTCTTCTTTTTTTTCTCTCTTGTTACGTGAATTAATTAAATGAGAGCTTTAAATTTGCAATACTTTTATCTTTTAATTTTTTGTCGAGCGCCCGGGCCTTCTTTCCTGTTTATGTTTGTATGGAATTATTTTCTCGCTAAACAAAATATTTTTCTAATTTGTGTTTGTGAATGTTTTTTTCCTGTTTGAAGATAATAAATAGATAAAAGTGTGAAGTGAATTTCCCGCCGCTTGATATCCTCGACGCGTAGGTGCAACAGAACTGACTCGCAGCTTATTTTCAGCAAAGCTAGGAAAATTATAGGTACGAAATTTAACATGATAATATGAGTGTAGACAAAATAATGTATGCATCTGCATATAATAAGGTATTAAAACACTCGTATCCAACTATTTTTATACTGGGCTACGCCTTGTATGACTCTCCTGTTTTAATACGCGAATAATTATATGCGAGTTGCATAAACTACTTAGCTCATACAGCATTACGATTTCCTATATTATTTTCATTACAGCTGTAACATAAAATGACTTTTCAATAATGTATGTATGTATGTAAACTCTTTATTGCATTAAATACCTACTAATAATAATGATACTACACTATTATTTTATAATTTTATATATGTCATTATTAATGAAATGTTATGAGTCTGTGAAACTTGAAATAATTGATACCAAGCTTAGCTGCCGGGTTGGAGATCGCAGTAGAAATAACAGAAATTGCTGCTTAAGATTTTCCGTCCTTGTTGGTTAGCCTCGCAGATATATAAGTGGCCTTGTAAAACCGTATAGAATGGTATAACTCTTTATTTGCTAAGATCATGGTAGGTATATTTTGTCTTATAAACAATAATATATTACAGTTCATCACGCCAGTGTATGCACCGTGAAAGTAGCACAGAATTTAATATTTCAATACAAATCTTAAATCTTATACTTTAACGACAATCTAACAAACCACATTTCTAAGTCGCTTTCACAAAATTCAATCCTCTGTATGAAGCCCGCCCTCTTGCCGTTATCGACCTATCTATACATATAGACGTATAATAAAATAGTAAAAAGTGTATACATTAAATATATTTACAAAAATATAATTTGGGGCGATGAAGAAATAGTAATAGAATAAGAAGTTTTAATATTTTTGTCTGTCTGTTTGTACACGCTAGTCTCCGGAACTACTGGACGGATTTGAATAATACTTTTTGTTATGTAGCTATTAAGCCTGGGCAACATATTGGGTATCATTGATTTTGGAATCTGGAACACCTGATGTAGAAACATGGAAATGGCGCCCAATGGATTTTTATTTTGATGTGGTTTTCATAGTTTTGTAGTTTGGGGTCCAACTTAAAATCGAAGCCGTGTTTCATCTAATTCGGTTGGATAGAACCGGAGATACAGCTTGACCTCTCCGCAGTACTACCTTTCATACAATAAGGTGATCATTTAAAATGGTAGTTCGTGAAAAGGATAAACTGCCCTAAAACAATTTCCACGCTTACGAAGTCGCGCTAAAAGGTATTACAATATAAATTGACACCACATAGCTACCAGATGTACCGACCGGCTGATAAATAGGCTCTGAATGCTAGACTTATCGACACCTGCGACTACCAAAGAGGTTTTTACCTCCAAAATTGGCTGAAAATTGAGTCCACTATTACTAAAACTAACGCGGTCATGCCATCGCCCACCGTTGAAAGGCTAATTGCTGCCGAAACTTCCCACCAAAGTAAACTATCATTAATTATATTTAAAACCTTTTCATAGAGGCGTTGTAAATGAAAAGAACCGTTCACAGAATCCCCGGAGGTAGCATTATGGGGTATTTAATGTGCTTGGTTTTAATTTGAAACATCAAATCGGAGCGAGTCGCGTGCGGCTGCCCCCGCGGGAGGTGGCGACGCCCAGCACTGATGCTAGTACTCAGGCTACTACATTATACCATCAGGCGAGAACGGCTTTTCTTTGTTTGATTGAGCCTTCTGCTCGTTGAATGGCGTTGCCATAATCTCCTCTCTTGGCAGGCGGGCTGGAAGTCGCAGCGTTGATAATCATAATCATATATTTAAGGCTCTTGTGGATCAATCGCCACTTCCCTCTCCTGTTTGCCAACCTCTTCATCTCCTTATAATCCCCGGCGCTCACTTTTTCCTTTATGTCCTTCTAATATTCAAATCCTGGCCTTCCTCTTCCTCCTTGATAATACACAACAGAAAACTAATGGTAAACTAAAAACAACAGAAATAGTACAGTTCCACACACCAACGATGGTGATTATTAAGTACTTTAAGTCTACTTTGTCCGATCTGTCGGACTAATCAGAGTTCGAATAATCGAACTAACCGGACAAAATATTGTCCGATCAGTCGGTCAAACCGGAATTACAATTTCTCATATTCCAATTAATCGGACCAACATCCAACAGGAACAAAACTTAACGTCATCTGATCAGCAGGAACCAGCAGTCGGACCACTTGGCCATATCTTTAAGCCCTATATAAATTTTGTACTTACGCTCATACAAATTACATGGGGTCGTTCAAGAGGTATATTAGAGGTATCTTTAGAGGCGGGCAACGCATTTTATAACTCATCTGGTGTTGCTGGTGACCGGCGGCGGTGACCACTCTCCATCAGGTGGCCCGCTTGCCTGTTTGTCAACCGTACAACATAAAAAATATACCTATTGTTGATGATAAGGTTCGTCCAGTTGAACGATATAGGAGGCCGAAGGCTTGAGAGTAGGGAGACTACACCACAAAAACAAAAATGACACCTAGATAGACCTAAACTTACAATCTTGTACTAGCGTATTATATCCACATACTTTTGTACAGGACCATCACTCTCGTTCGCGGCCACCGAAGCGGAGACCAGCTGGCGCGATGCGCTGGATGTGCTGCGCTCCCTGCAGCGCGAGGGCTGGGGCCGCGCGCCGAGGTGGGATGCGCAGGCGCGGCCGCACCACGACCTGCAGCCGATGCAGGACTGGCTGCGGGCCACGCCGCGGGACTTGGGGCCTGGCTTTGATGATATGAGGTAACCTTTAATGTGAAACGTTTAAGACCAACTTGATTGCCAAGCAATTGACCTAATGTTTAATTTATAAGAATACAGCAGCTAAACAATAGTACTTTTAATACCCGACAAGTGTTTAATTTCATTTCATTTATTGCGTATCACAGTTTTCAAAAGATTTCACAATATTATATAGTACTAACATGTGACACCCTGTTAGGGCATTGCAAGGTGTTATAAGTTTGACAATTTGTGATTGTATGTGTGTAAATGTGTCTGCCTTTCGCGTCGGTCTACCGAAAGGATGGACCGTTTTCTAGATTTCTAGATTGGAAGCCAGTTTAGTCGAGATGGTCCTTAGCTTTGTTTCATTAAAATCGGTTCCGTCAGTATATATTGTAACTTGGTGAGGGGTTTTCCGACGTTTTTCGGTCGTTTGGGTTATAAATAGTAGGTATTACGTTTCTACCGGTGAGGTCTTCACCGCTCCATGGGGAATCCCGGCTTTGGCAATGGATTTGCCTAAATGCCGCCAGAGCCCCGTACATAATTACGTAACTCGGGGTTTTAGAAGTGAATAAAGCATTAGTGATAGCCCTGATGGTGCCAACGTACCTACATGAGTACCTTTCCATCAGACGACCCGCTTACCTGTTACAAAAATCTTACATAATGGTAAATGATGATGCGACCTCGGTTTAAGCATATCTCTAGAAACTCCATACTCAACGTAAACGATCAATAATTATAGAGCATATTTCCGATCGCTTTCTTTGTGATAGTAATTTTACCTAATTAAATTATTTTTATTCGAAGGAAAATATACTGAAAGTAAATTATACACCTCTTCGATGACCTTTAGAGTAACGTACTTATTACATGTATTATTCTGCTTCAAACGAAAGCAACGTAACGATTACTATATTTTATTCATTTAAAGCCGGCCATGCTTTGTTGTGTTCGTAGGTAGGCTTGGTTGGTACATATAGTTTACATTTTAAAGGTAATTTTGACTTCACAGCCATGTTATGGAGACGCAAATTCCATCGCTGACACATTGAATCCTATTATTTTAATTTTGTAAATGCGAAAGTTTGTAAGTGTAAATGTTTGGATGTTTGTTACTCCTACAAGCAAAAACAGCTACCTGGTTCCGGCGGGAAATGTATGCGGACGAAGTCGCAAACAAAAGCTAGTTACCAAATAAAAGTATAAAAAATAAGGTTGTTCCTATTATTTTAAGTTGTGCACGCCACTGCATCTAACTATCACCATATCACTACTGTAGGCTTGCTGAAAGAAATTTCTTCCTAGAAACAAGAAGCCATGTTGTGTCTTCTAACTTCTGTCATTTATATATACTGTATCTTGTGCACTGCACTGTGCTGAGGACAGGAGAATGGCGCGCCTTTGTCCGTGACAGGACCATGAGGGAGAGAGGTCACGACCCTCAGTTATGAGGAATACGAACAGAGGAGGAGGAGGTATCTTGTGTACAAAATACAGGTTCCTACAACCTTGTGTGGTCCCCCAGGGTGGAGGGCAAGCGCTCGGCGGTGGCGAGCGCGCTGCACGCGGGGCGGCGGCGGCGCCAGCCCGCGCCCGCGCTCGGTAAGGCAGTCACGCCCTATGTCGCCGTGGGTAAGCAGCGACCACCACCACCAGCAGTCACCACCACCACACCGCGGATACACTACTCTACACCTAGGCTACGGTCGCACTAACAGTAGACTAATTACGTTCGGTTGCTAACAATTCTTTGATTTCAATTATTGGATTTTTTTATGCTACTCAGTTAAAAACGAGGAGACAGCACAACTGATTATAAGTGATAACTGTCGCCCATAACATCTAGAATTCATACATTTAGGTTGCAGGTAACAAAAATGCCGAACCGCAAATGCGTTGTCAATGAGCAGTTTTCCAATAGGTATCTAAAGCATTCCTAACCACTCACTAGATGGCGCCCCGACAATTTTGGTAATTGATAATCGCTTATAATAGGTTCTTAGCAAGCAGGATATAAACACTGGGTACGTTGTATTGGATAATATTGTGTTTGTCAATAATTTTCAACCATTTTAGTGGTTGTAATAATAATGGAACATAGTGCCTATTCATAAAAATATGTCTTTGTTCATTTCGTATAACCTTTAAAAGTTATGTTTAAGTATTGTTTATTAATAAACATTTTATTTTTAAGTTTAGTATTAGTTGGCTGCATGAAATCACTGCCACCATCATACAGATTATAAAAATATTACCAAAATTGTAGGAGCGCCATCTATTGATGCTTATTGAAATACCTACTGGAAAACTCCTCATTGCTACTTTTGCGATCACGTATCACTGATTTCATGGGTTCAGTTGCTAAAGTTCTATTGCAATAAACTGAAACAATGAAATCGATCAAACATTATCGCAAAGAATTATTAGCAACAGAGTTACGTAATTGGCGTACAGGTGGCTTGTTTACACCCGTATTTAGGAACTATACTATGCGGTCCCACAGTGCGTGCGATCGTACAGGATTCCACGTGACAATACTTGAGACTCCTGCACTATGCGTCCAGCAAAATTGGCAAAATCCACCAATCATAGAGCTGTATTGAACGCAGTGCGTACACTTACAGTGCCACAAACTCATCTGATCCGGTGACGGGTGTCGCTGTTGTTGGCATTGACATGCCATTTCAAATACATAAAAAAAAGTGTCTGCGATTTTTCCGCAGTTCCAGTTTTGGCCACCGGTTCAGATAAGTATGTGGTAACAAAGAGCCGCTGTCAGACGTAACTTGACTGTGTACTGCATACTAACACTACTTTCCTTAGACAAATATTGTTTGTGAATATGTTTGTGTTATGTTAGAGTTGAAGTCTAGTGGGTAGCGAGTATCCAAGCCACCAAGCAAAGCACCATGCTCGTCGTGAGGCCCGCTGCGAACAGTATCTACGTTCGTTTTACTTAGCTATACCCTAGGCTTCTATTAAAGTTCCAGCGAGTCGCTCAGCAAGCCTGCGATGCAATGGATCTCAAATAATGAATATTTAGCTTTGTCCCACTTATCAATACAGCTCTCAAACTCATAAAACACAATAATACTTTGAAAACCTGAGTGGTTCAGTTGGTTAACATTGTTAACGTCTGCCACGCAGCGGTTCCGGGTTCGATTCCCCGGCGGTCAGAAATTGACATGAAGAATTTTAATTTCTGTTACGGGTCTGGATGTTATTTATGTCTTTTTTTATACCACTACGGTGGCAAACAAGCTTACGGCCTACCTGATGGTAAGCAGTCATGTATAGTATGTAACTATTGAAAAATATGTAAATAGATTATAAATTTTCTGGCAAACATAACATAACACAACCTTTTATTTCTTTGGGGCCAGATGGCTGTGTGAATGGTCTAATCACATTTGTTTTTTTTTATTTGATTTGAATGCTATACAACCGGCAAACCTCAACACGTGTTTCGTGTTACACGTGCTTCAGCTCCTCAGGAAATATTTTAACTGATATCTTAAATATAGGTCTTCCGTATACCGAACGTACTGGTATTTTGTCCCCTGTGGTATAACCTTCAAAATACTTTTTATGCGCTATTCCCTCCATGCCTCATTATAGTGCCACCGCATTGAACACGAATTTGTCGCGGATAAAGGCCTTGCCACATACAAAGCTCGGCGCGAGCGCGGCGCGTTATTTGCTAGGCAACCATCGCGCGGCGCGATAGTTGCTAGGCAACCATCGCGCCGCGCGATGGTTGCCTAGCAAATAACGCGCCGCGCGATGGTTGCCTAGCAAATATCGCACCGCGCTCACGCCGCGCTCGCGCCGAGCTTTGTATGTGGCAAGGCCTTAAGGCTCGAGTGTGGGAGTGCAGATGTTGTGAATAATTGTGCCGCGTCGCCCGGGATAAACCCCGCGTAGGGTTGCCGGATGTCCGAAAATCCGGGAAATTGACCCGGATTTAGGAGGGACGTTATGTATATATGTATATCCCATGGACTTGGGTGCCTTGTGCCGTTAATGTAATTCTACGTCCTTGTAGTTTATAAATCCTATGCATTTTTTACGATAGAGATATTTGGCCGTCTGAACCTACCTTTACGATTATTCTATACTTCTACATTCAATTCATCAAGAATTCATTACTTTCAGCTGAAAGAGTTCAACTTTCAAGTGTCATATTTAGTTAATATGGCTTAAAAAAGATACAGCAGGATTTTAATGTAGAGACACCGACCGTTATAGGAAACTGTTTAAACGACGGGCGGTTTCGAGGTCTCCTATTGGTCGAGCAACGTCTATCGTACGACCATGGTCGCACCATTGCCAATAAGGACAGCGCCTAATACCGCCCAATTCTCCCGACCGAAAAATCTAGTTTTTTTGGCGAAATTCGCGCACCCAAAGCTGGCAACCCACGCCGCGGGTGATGGATGCGCCGCCGCTGCGAGCACACAATGGGCCGTCAAATAAAACGAATTTAAGAAGGAATCGAGCCGGAGCGAGTTTGTGGGCGCACTGGCTGATGCTAAATAAATTGCTGCTTATGTCGTGTATTAAGGTTTTTCGGGAAACGTCCCCGGGGATCGATCACGATTAAGATAGGGCTGAGAGTGAACTCGTGTGTCGTGGAAAGACTTCGTGTGTCAGCCCTATGTTCTTAGGACTTTATTCGGTTATAGAGAGTTCACATCACATACCTGAACCTACCTTGAAACATTATACTTTTTCAATAATAATGCTTTTTAAAGTTCTCTCTACGCGGTAAATCTTTGTGTTCCCTATGTTGGTAATGCGTATTTACCGCGCGTAAGGCCCTATCCTAATTCGAAACGATCGTAGGACGGACGTCGCCCGACCAATAAGAGACCTTAAAACCGCATATCTCACGACCATGATCCTACGACCGTTGCCAATTAGAACAGGGCCTAAAACCCGTTTTATTTTTGGAAGGAATTTACCCTACTCCATAAAGAGACTCAGCCTTTGACTATACTGTGTGGCCTTCACGCAGGCGTGCTGAACGACATGGGGACATTCTTCGACTCTCTCCGCGACAACCTGGAGACGCTGGCGGCGCTGTCGCCGGCACAGCGCGGCGCACTGCTCGACGCACCGCACGTCGTCGCCGCGCCTGCTGCTGGTCAGTGCACACACCATTTTTTTTATTCTTCAATATGACAACGAGTTGACACTAGACAGCCCACCTGTCGGTGCACACCCCATTTTTTTCTCTTTGTGACAAATGAGCAGACAGCCCACCTGATGGTAAGTGGTAACTGTCGCCCATAACATCTAGAATACATATATTTAGGTTGCAGGTAACAAAAATGCAGAATCGCAAATGCGTTGTCACTGTGAGGACTAAGATGAAATGCCTCATGCCTATAACTTCGGTGGCTACCTTAACCTTAACTAGTTCACAATATTATTATAATACTAATGAATAATATAATAACATATCGAAAGACGCAGCGTTGGTAGGCCTCCCAGTAGGTGGACTGACGACCTGGTAAAAATAGCAGGTACCAGCTGGATGCGGAAGGCACAGGACCGGCCTTTGTGGAGATCGCTGGGGGAGACTTATTCTCTGCAGTAGGCGTGATGGTAAGCAGTTCCCGCAGCCTATGAACGTTTGCAATACAAGGGGTATCACTCCCGTGTTGTCGACCCTGTGAAAACATTATCACCCTTTCTTGAATTCCATTTATCTTTAGAGAAAACCTCTCCCGAGAGCTCATTCCACAGCCTTAATGTAAAAGAAAGTTCCTTTGGAACCGCACAGTTTTCAACCAAGTAGGTCCAAGATGTAAACATGAACTGTCGATGGCGAGCAGTGTGATGATAAGATGTACTTTTGTTACCAACATATAGCAGATACCTTTATTTCTCGTCCCTTGGGCAATAGAAAATAATACGAGTATAGTGCAGTTCGAGATACATGGAAATACGAAGTTAGATTCGAAATTCCCCATACAGAGAATTGTTGACTTCATTTGCTGTGGGTGGGAATGGTTTTGCTGTAGTTTTGTCCCTCTAGAGTCGAGAAACATCGTCCATGTAGGTATCCAATGCTGTACACCTGGCCACTCGACTAATCTAACTTCGTTGGGAACGCAACTTAGATTGATCATGCGGACGGTGCATTTATAAACTTTCTGTGGGACCGTGTATGGGAAGGAGGCGTATAATGAGATATTTTTGGTCCCTAGGGTACAACATTGAAAATTCCATATGTATGTGACCTTATTAGCATTGAATCTCTGTCTAGGGTACGTTCCGTAGCTACTCACAGTGGGAATGTATCAAAATAAATTCATACGGAAGTCCCACACTCTATTTCCTGTGTCGTGGGTGCCTTGAATGTATTATGTATCCACACAAAGGCAATCACATAGATAGGATAGAGCAGAAACAAAGTTCATCACAATTCATTATAATTCATTGAAGGTATAGGTAGAAGGTAAAGGTCACACAAACTGTGTGTCTCCTACTAGTACGGTTTAGGTGGGCAATGTTGTCATTAGTTTTGTTGTTATTTGTGGAGAAATGTTTATGTTTCCCTCCGTATCCATATAATTATGTGGTGGAAAAGCGAAAGCTTTTAATGTCTCTATCTATCCTACTAATGCGATAGTTTGTAATGTAAAATTTAATGTAGGTATATTTGGATTTTTATTACTCCTTCACGCACAAAATGCAAAACGGATTTCGATGGTGATTTTGGTAGCAATATAGCTTATAGCCCAGAACAGCACAAAGGCCATAATTTATCTCGAAATTCAACGTGGTTCCCGCGGAAACGGGTCTGGAACATCATAAGCGAATTTCACGCAGATTAAGTCGCTGGAAAAAGCTTGTTAATTATAAATGCAAAGTTTTGTAAGCATAGCTGTGAACGAATTTTTGCAGTTTCGTAGCTTATTACCACAAAACCACACAAAGGCAGAGGAAGCTATAACGGGGCCCCGGTCGGAGAATCCATACAAAATATTCCAGACAAGCAATAAAACTCATCCTGAGGAAGTTTTCATTAAACGAGCCAGATAACTAGGTAGTAGGTAATATAATATTACTGCAAGCGAAGCTAGATAGTTCCGCTGATTCTCAAGGCAAAGTTTAGTATTTGCCAGCACTTGTAGAGCAGCTTTAGTCTGCTAGCGAGTCCGACTCGTAAGCAAGAGATGTACCAGTAACTTTCTCTGAGTTTATTATATACCTACATTAGTTGAACACTAAAAATTGAGTTATGTATTATGTATCAACATAATAATCTATCCTTGATTTGATGAAAACCTACATCCAAGAAACCTTGAACTTCAATAAGACAGCTTGTACAGGGGTGGCCTGGTGACACACAGTTTTCCCTAATTCAGGCATCAGTCTCCACAAATATGTAAATAAAGTTACAGTTTCTAATATTTAATTGTATTAGGATACTAACATTCAGTTTCAACAGTGTTTCCTTTGGACTATGACATGGGATCGTTCAAGAGGTATATTAGAGGTCTCTTCAGAGGCGGGCAACGCATCAGTGACTCCCCTGGTGTTGCTGATGTCCATAGGCGGCGGTGACCACTTTCCATCAGGTGGCCCGCTTGCCTGTTTGTCTGCCGTATAACAGAAAAAAAAAATTGTAGATATACGTAATCGTGGAGAGTGAGGGAAAACGCCATCAGGAAACCTGCCATTCAGGAGAATACGTGTAACTTTCATCTCAATCTAGTCAGGTACCCCAGTTAACAGGGTCACGCAAGTCAGACGGTATCGTTCTTCTAATTACTCTGCTAATCCTGGATCATGGTCAAGGCGGACTTTTGACCCTTGCTCGCGAAAGATGACCGGGGCATTGACGCCAAGTTGATTATTATGCTGCGTCGTTGTGTTCCGGTTTGAAGGATAAGGTTGCCAGGGCGATCGTATGACGCAGATTCGGTTCCACAATATTTTTTCAATAATAAAGCACAGCGTCTTATTTCAGCTTTATATTTGGCGTGTATGTTATTACCAGCATTGCCAGGTATTCGGTATTTCAATCCCGTGTTCGGTATACAGTATGCCAATAATACCGTATTGTGGGTGGTTCGGTAAATTAATTTATAGATAAAACGTGGGCGGCAGCGTTGCAATTTAAAGTTTGCAACATGCAATGAATTTGATCAAAATATGAGAGATTAAAACCATTGCTGAAAGCTGGAATTTTAATCTACTTAATTTGAATTCAACTGCAGCAAATTCCGACGGCAGGCACTGTTCGATACAGGCCCAATGAATCCTTTGTTCTCTGTGAACATTATATACGTATATGACAGATTTAAGTGTAAATTAAAAAAAAATAACTCTAACAAAAAATACCTTGTTGACTTGATCCGGTTTGGTATTTGCTTCATTTCCTAATCTCATCAGATACGACGCTCTAGAAGCCAAAAGCCGAAGATCGTACCTATTTCCTATCGACATCACATAATGTACTCGCCACGACATGGGTTTGAGGAAACTAGTTACAAACACGCGCTAGAAGGCTCGGCCTCGCGACGCTCGGAGCGTATCAGGATATCCAGCAAGTTTCCGCACTATACTTTAATTTATCCTGTGTTAGTGCGGAAGACGGAAAACTGCACTTGGAAATAAAAAATGCATTATTACCACGCAATAGAGGTCGTGCATAACGCCCTCGCAAAACTCCTCTCAATTTAGGTACAAAAATGTGTATGAATTTTAATGAACTTAGTTAGTGGGCGGATGCTCTGGGCCTAATAAAAGTTTGCGGAAAATCGTTATGCACATACTTAGGTATGTAAAGGTCAATTAGCCAATTTTTGCATTTTGTATTGCTATGAATAGGTAAATACCTGAGCGCCGGTTTCGTTAACCGTGTTAGTTCATAATATCACCTCAAAATATTAGAACGTATATTGTTGGCACTACTACTATTTCAGTTGTTCTTCTGTAATTACCTGATCTGCCAAATACTGGATCATGGTCAAGGCGGATCCCGGACCCCGGAATATTGGAGTTTTTACAATGCAAACCTAAATACAACCACTCCAAGACAATAAGAGATGAATAAATATCCAATATAGTTGTTGCCGTTTCTTTTGATCCATTTAATTTAATTATTAACCTCTCGTGCGTGGAGAAACAGGATAAGTTTAATTTTCAATATGTTTAGTTTTTGTATTCCATTGTCATTTCGTCTGGCATGCATCCGTCCACAACTTATCACCGTATTATCATGATTTAACCTGTTTCAAAATGTGGCACTGGCACACCTTAACCTTAGTATTATACCCGACTGCACTAAACTTAGGCGATTCTTAAATAAAGCCTTAAAATATTCCTAAGCATTTTGGCGGCACAAAATTGGTACCATAAAGTTGTGAGTGTAGCCAGTTTAGTTTCCACTTAAGGTTTAAGAGCCCTACCTGGGCATAGCGAGGTATCCCGTTCGAATTGGAGCCGCCCGACTGGGGAAGTACCTCCACCTTACAGAATATCGCAGCTAAACAATACTCTTTTAAATAGTGTTGTGTTTCTGCCGGTGAGTAAGGTTCCCAGTGCTCCATGGGGTGGAGATTTGGGGAACCGTGGCATTGGCAGTGGAGGGGCATTTGTCTTTTTGCTGCCAGAGCAACGTGTTATAGAGGTGGGCAACGCATTGGCGATACTCTTGGTGTTGCTAATGTCTATAGGCAGTGGTGACCACTTTCCAGCAGGTGCCCGCTTGCCTGTTTGCCTACAGTATGACATAAAAAAAAAGGTTGGTGCTGATGCAATACCTTTTCTTGTTTGGAATATCTGAAATCGACTTAATCTTCTTATCGACTGAATTTTTGGGTTGTGGTGTGTCTGTTTGTGTAAATATTACAAACTAAGTAACTTATTCTTAGCAAAAATAAGAATGAGAGCCAACTGCTTACGACGTAGTGGAGTCGTAAACGTAGACGGCAAAGTGGAGAAAGCAAAGCAGGAAAGCGGACCCTGGCAGCAGCCGGGATTGACCGCTCGGATGATGATGATGATGATGATGATTCTTCCTTAGGCGTCGCCTCTCGCACTCGGCATTACTTTTGTTAATATAAAATTCCCCATGCGCAGGCGGCGGCGGCGGCGGCGGGATCCGCAAGCTGCACGCGCTGCGCCCACTGCGACCCTCCGGCAATATCAGGTGAGCATGCGATTAACAACACGGGACTAGCTATTATGCACACTGAGCACACTACTTGTAACACACGACACTACACTATAGTTCGTGCCCATAGGATTGGCGATAGCGGACAGTGATCTTTCGGTCAGAACAATATTTGTAAAGCGATAGCTGTAACACTTAATTTTGCTTTTTTATTATATTTTACGTTATCCAGAACACCAATAGCAAGTACAGTAACAGTTACAAACATTTATAAAAATAAACATAAAATAAAAATTTATAACAGCAAAGTCATTAATAGGTGCTCGCATATAGTTATTTAAATGTTAGGGGATACTAGAAGTAGAAATGCAGTTTATACAGAATTATTACATCAATGTTACAATTTTACGAAAAAGAAAAATGTATAACAGTTTTCAAGTATTTTTCATGAAGCCAGTAGCTGATCGAAAGGTCAAGGCACGCTGTAGCATTTGGCATGAACTATAGCAATAGCAATACACAAAACTATACCGATAGTGTAACAGTGCCGATACACATGGAACTACGAGTACAAGAGGCGTAAAACTCGAAACAATAATCGACACGCGACACGTAGAGATGCCAGCACCGCCTCGTTATAACACACCACAACCTCCCATATCTTCACATTCATTCTTTCATCCCTCACCTTCGCCTCTCACCCACATTCTTCTAATTGATTACACTGATTTAGGTACATAGTATCCCTGAGATTAATCAGTAATCACCCATCATCACAATAACTCTAGTAAAACACCACCACTATCATCATCTTTTACTCAATCACTCATACCATACTCTTCATATCTACTTTCTTCTAAATAAGATATTTATTATATCTAATATGTTATCCAAGAAAATGTTCTAAGTACTTATATCTCCAATAAATATCTAATGTTATATTATAGAAGTATGGAAGGAAAGGAATATAAATGAAAGATAAAATACAGAATGGTGTAACAAGGGAACGTGCTGGAGTGAAAGAAGAGATGTTCTTAGTGATATGATTTGATCATGTAGAGAGGATGAATGAGAGAAGATTCTTGACATAGGTTATACCTATGGCAAGAGTAAATGGAAGCATTGGAAGGGGAGACCGAGACGTATTTCGATCAATCAAATTGGAGATATTGTAAAGAAAGGTCAGGTCAAGAGTATGCCCAGTACTGCCCAGCTTGTATGAAATGGTTGGTGAATGTGGAGAAAGCGAGGTTT
This sequence comes from Blastobasis lacticolella, assembly GCA_905147135.1. Classification (NCBI taxonomy): domain Eukaryota; kingdom Metazoa; phylum Arthropoda; class Insecta; order Lepidoptera; family Blastobasidae; genus Blastobasis; species Blastobasis lacticolella. The sequence continues at coordinate 478,352 of LR990044.1, forward strand.
GAGGTTTGTCAGGACCAAGGTGAGGTTTGCAAGTGTAACAATGTAGTCTCTGGCTATACCTACGGGAGAAAAGCGTGACGTTATGAATGTATGTATGTAAACTCTTTACCGCGTGCGCATGCGTATAATACCTAAATAGTTTTTAGATAAAACATGTCAGTGCTATTAATCCCCTTCTCAAATATTGGACCTTTCTCTACGAAGCTGTCCCCTTACACTCTCTCCTCCCAACTTCACGTCACGCATCGACGCCCTCGCATTGCCGCATGTCACTCACAGATCCTGTCTAAAATACCGTTGTACGTAGATCTTACAACCGTAGATCCTTCATGGAGGCGGACGGCACGTACCCGGGGGCGTACAACCACGATCCGGAGCTGCTGTGGACCGGCCTGGGTCGGTAGGCGCTCCGCCCCGGAACTGGCGCGCCCCCGGCGCCCTGCGACCGCGGTGCTCCGCTGCGCCTACGGCTAACACATGTAAACGCTCTGGCAACTGCTCCGAACGCTCCGGCTACTCCGGCTACTACACCTCAATGGTGCGGGTATTACATCTTGTATTGTATTAATCTTGTGCGGGTATTTATATTCCGGCTAATAGGTACTTACTGTGTGTATCTGAATCCTCCAGTCTCAATGCGGTTACTAGTTCTGAAATGTCTGGCAACTATATTTAAGCGCCAGTATAATATCCCGTCTACTGTTGCTCTGACCGCTTTCTACTACATCTAAATGGTCGGCCAATAAGTAGCTTCTATGTATATTGTATGACCCGGCTCCTATATATTATTATACTCGTATATGGTCTGACTACTAAATGGTAATCGATTGCAAGCTCGCGATCCATCTTAGCTCTCTCAATATTCAATTATCTGTGTCTCTAGTCACAATACGATATGACGAAACAGTCCAAGTTAATCATGCTATGAATTCTGTAAATGGATAAAAGTTAAATTATAAAAAATATCTATGTACTTATCTACCATTGAGAAATAATGTAATGTATAATAACTTAAATGTAGGTAAGTTTTATCATGATTAACTTAGTATTACATTAAAATTTAGCTGTTTATTAAACTGTTAAATAAAAATATAGCAAATGTGAATTGTTAGTTTTTTGCTAATGTACCAATTATTCATTTATTAAAGTTAGATTGTTTATTGTTGCGGCTCTTTTTATCGAGTTGGGTCTCATGTACAGTGGGTAGACTCTATCTAAACAGTAAAGCGACTTTGAAAATCATAAGATTGATTGAAATCAACATGTAAGCAACCGGATTTTGAATAAATAAGACGTCCATCTTTTAGCTCCTATCTTGTTGTATAACATGGACGTCTTCTTTATTCAAAATCAGGTTGCTTTCTTTGCTTGTAATTTCCCAAGTCGCTTTACTTGTTAGACAGAGTCTACAGCAGCTAAGAGAGTAGGTAGGCATAACCTAGTTTATATTATTATTAATGTGCTTGTTTGTTCCCGCAAAATGCGCGTCGTCAAATTGAACAAGGAAAAACATGGGCCTAATTATAATATGTCGACATACTACGCACCGTCCCCCTATTACCTAAAATGCGAATGAATAAATAAGTCAGCTTTTGCGTTATTGTATTGTTTTATATGTGACATTGTTTTATTAAATGGCACGCGTCTGTAAAATAAAAAAAGGAATTTTATTATAATTGATAAGGGGACATACAATGCAAACACATTTAGTTATTAGCTCTTATCATATCGAGGTCATTATTAAATATAATTAGAGTTTATGTTATAGTGTGTATCATCATACATACCTACAGTTGTTAGTTATATATTCACGCTTATCTTCAGCCCGATAAAATGTATTTTAAGTTATAACATATCAAAATGTTCTATGTAAGTCTTCATGTAAGTACATACTTAATTTAAAGTCGATTAATTAAATTATTATGATGTATCTAAATGTTTTTATCCTCGAATAAATTATTGTTGTATTTAAACTTAAATTTTAAATAGATTTGAGATGTGGCTTGTTGGAAGCCTCTATATGTATAATACAGTGTATTAAAGCTCATGTGTTTTCTTTTCTTCAAACATACACACATTTTACAAATATAGGCCAATTGGCTAGGTCGAGCATGCATCTTGTCCTGTGAGGTGCAAATTCATTCCCAGTGGGGAGGCATGCACTATCACAGAGTCTAGGCACTATGTCCGACTATAAATCATTCACTGGTCTATAACAATAATGAAAAGCCAAAGAATTTTATTTCAAGTAGGATTCTATAAATATTATATATAAGGGGGGGGGTATCTATTTATATAAGGGGTCCGCCTGGGTGAGTACCACTGCTATATCTACTTCTGCCGCCAAGCAATTATGCTTGAATTGTTGTAGTCCGGTTTGAAGGATAAGGTAGCCAGCGCAATTACAGGCATGAGGCATTTCATTTCAGTCCTCACAGTGACAACGTACTTGCAGACTGCGGTTCTGCTTTTTTGTTGCCCGTAACCCAAATGCATGAATCGAAGATGTTATGGGAGACAGTTACCGCTTACTATCAGGTGCCTACCTGATGGATAAATAAATGAATAATAAAAAAAGGCTCAGCCATCATAACTAATTCTGAAATTTGATATGTAGGTGCAGAAATTTGCCATTAATTAGCCGAAATTAACTGCAAATTCATTGGGCGATATCAGTTATTTATTGATAGCCGAACTGTAGATGATATTTATCGAGCTCGGTCAAACTCAAGCAAGATAGGTACAGTGTATCTACTTACCTAAACTTGCAACAATTTTGAACAAAATTCACCGATAGTATAACTAGACTTTACTAGACCTCAGTTCCTAGGTATAAGATCTAAAAACATATTGGCGATGATGTCCCGGTTGTGCACTCGCGCACGAGGGCAAGGGGGTCCGCCTTGACCATGTTCCAGGTTTTGGTTCAGATAATTACAGTGGCGCAAATGCCATCAGACCTCTGACCCTGCTACCAGGGGAACCTGACAAGATTGGATCATGGTCACACATTTCGTCACCTGAATGTGCAGGTTTCATCCCTCACCGTAAGAGCATCGGTTATCATTTAACTAATGTACGAGTACATAAGTCAGAAGCATATCTTCTAGTTAAAGGCTATAATAACGTCTAAAACATAATCACAATCTACGATAAAGAAACCTTCCCCATTAGAATAATAAGCTTCAGGAATCTGTCTTGATCCTACCGCCGCTTTATCTATAACTGCCTCCAAGCTACAAGGCTAGCGTTGTTGTATTCCGGTACCTCATAAATAATTGCTGGCAATGGTTCGTCTCTGCCTTGCACTCAAATACAGAATCGATCACTACCGTCCGGCTTATGATCTCATCGATTATGTTCTCCAGTGCTATTGCCGCTGATGAGGATGCTGCCGTTCCTTCCTGCAGTGTCATTGAGGACCTTCGACCTTTAATTGGAAGAATAGTTTACTCGACTATACAAGAATGCTTATCTTCATCCGCATCTTTACAAAATGAGATGATTGTACAAGTTTAAAAAAGTAAAAGTTTATGAGAACGACGAAGTCGTCCGGTGGAATTGTCAAATTTCTGACTATGACTAATAATCATAATAATAATCATCTTGGCGTTAATGTCGCGGTTGTGCTCTAGCGCACGAGGGCCCATGATCCAGGATTTGGCAGGTCAGGTAATTACAGTGGAGCGACTGCCATCTGACCTCCATGACCCTGCTACCAGGGGAACCTGACCAGATTGTGTCATGGTTACACATCCAGTCGCCTGAATGTGCAGGTTTTATCACGATGTTTTCCCTCACCGTAAGAGCATCGGTTAGTATTCAACTAATGTACATAACTCATCTCATCGACTCAGAGTCGGATAAGCTAACCGCTCGGCCACCGACGATCAAATGTCTGACTATGGCTATATGACTTAAAAGTAATATGACATAACCTAACCGACAGAAAAATGTCGGAAAACCATGTTTACATATAAATTCTGAAATATTTTAATAACTACTAAACCAATTTTAATGAAGCTAAGAACCATCTTGATTGAACTGCATTTAGAATTAAAGAAATGCATTGAAATCGGTCCATCTGTTGGGAGCTACAATGCCACAGACAGACAGCTCCACATATACACAGACACACTGATATTCTCGTCAAACATATAATAACCCTGTGTTTTCGTAGGGAGTTAAAAAAATTTAACACAAACTGTTGAGTTAATTCATTTGTGTTACTTACCAATGAACGAAGAACAGATGGCCGATGGGGCAGTAAAGTTCTCGAGTGGCGACCACGTACCGGTAGACGCAGCGTGGGTAGGCCTCCTACAAGGTGGACCGACGACCTGGTAAGGATCGCAGGTACCAGCTGGATGCGGAAAGCACAGGACCGGTCTTTGTGGAGATCTCTGGGGGAGGCCTATGCCCAGCAGTGGGCGTCTTCTGGCTGATATGATGATGATGACTTACCAATGAATCAGGAAGCTACTGGTGTATAAGTGATTACAAGTGCCAAATGTGGAAGGCTTGCGGGAGACATAGGTACATGTCCTTGGACTGAGATGTTAATTAATGTTAACCTTCATACGCTCTATTTCCAGAAAGGCAAAAACCTCGCAGCTAATTGCAAAAACAACTACACAAATCACAACATCTTTCAACTTCGCCGCGTCATTCACTGACCTCTTAATTTGACCTCTATGACCTTTCTAATAAAGGCAATCACATCAGAGCAACGCTCCTGGATTCAATGGGGTTGTGAATTAGCGGCGTGTTTGAAGATCGGCATCACGCGGAAACAGCGCTCCGGTACACGCGTGACGATTCTGCTAGTCCATTGCGTGTTTAACACGAGCCGCTCGCGACGGATGGCCCAAATGCCAGCAATGGATTAGGCACGTCAACGTCAAACAGTCAACAGGGCCTAAAATGGCTGACAGACGTGCGAGTAAGCACGCGAACTTGTGGCTCAACGACCTTGCTCGCTCGTCTGTCAACCTAAGTACGCGTACTTTAAAACCGCCGAGTAAGTTCACCGATCATCCAACATGTTTGATTTTTGCTTGTAGCTCGCGGCTTGCGGGTTCGACTCACGCGTCTGTCTGATATATCTATGCAGTTTTGTTATGTTCAAAAAATTTTAGGCGGGCAACGCATTGGTGACTCCCCTGGTGTTGCTGATGTCCATAGGCGGCGGTGACCACTTTCCATCAGGTGGCCCGCATGCCTGTTTGTCTGCCGGATAACATAAAAAAAAATAAAAAAATCAAGGTTGTCTGGAAGAGATCACATTAGTGATAAGACCGCCCTTTGTACTACCTACCATATTTTTTGTATCTGTACTTGTGTTCTCTGGTGTGCAATAAAGAGTTTTGTATTGTATTGTATTGTAAATTAGTTTAAGTTTAATTTATATTTATATTTTGCGTTGTGAATATGACTGATTTTCGAAGCAATTGACTCGAATTATTTACGGAATTCATAAGAAAGCAAGCCGGATAAGTTCGTGAACTTAAAAACAGCGTTCTTTATGTTCGTACGTCCATCACCTACGTCAAGCCGAGTAAGTTCGCGTACTTAAAGCTCGTACGTGTATCGCCTACTTTACAGTGCGTCAAACTTATCTGAGAATTGGCGAAATGAGGACCTACAGCCGCTATGTTAAAATATCATCAGTGTCTACTGCGACAGTGACGCCACATGTCAGTTCACAGATAAATTGGTTGATTTCATTGACGAACGCGCGGCCCGGATGACGCGTTAACGTCCCATTATTTCGTTTATTGTTCCCTGTAAGTGGAGTCATAAAGCTGGACCTGAAGGGTTCTTTGTCTATCATTACGCTGTTTACAAGTTGTAAATGAACCTAAATAAACATTTATCCAATCGCAACGGATCTTTTTGTATGAGGGGCAGGGGCTATATTTTTAACACTCGCCTCGAGTTAAACGGATTAGATTAAAAGATTCGAAACTCTAGATTTTGTTTTACGCTGATTTTTGAACCAGCGGCTTTTGGATGTAGCTAATTGTGGATTCACGCAGCCGGAGGACCCAAAGAAAACCAAAAATGAATTTAAATATATTTAATTAAAATTATTAATACATTAAATTTAAACCTAATCTAACCTAGCGATTGCGATCGATGCATTAACAATAACTTCTAAATTAATTTTATAATAAAACTGCACATGGCGTCCGTGATCGAGTTTCCGTGGAATTCGCTGATTCGGCGGTGCGCGCTGCTATGAGGAATTGGGGCTGCATAGTCATCGGCTTACATACAGCGCGGTTACGTAACATGCTATACTTTGTCAAATTTAGGATGATAATTTTGACAGCTCACAGTAGGGATGGGGTAGAGTAAAATCGTTAATGAATCTATTCAATTATCATTCTTATTAGAACTTGGAATCGATAGTTTCATGGTTATTCTGTACGTATTATATAAAAACACTATTTATTTTCTTTTGAATTAACAATTTATTAATACGACAACAAAGACCCTTCCACAACGATGATTTCGACACGTGCGTATTTTTATTCGGTCAGTCAGCCCATGCCGTAGAATACGCGCGAGACGAAATCGTTGTTGTGAAAGGTCTCATAGGGTCAGGGTAAATCCAAACAAGGAATAAGAGTTATAGTTGCAAAAAATAATGTAATTACCTGAATGTTAATTTGAAATGTTTGATTATTTTATTTGAATACCGATTTTCGATTGTTTGTTGTTATTCGTTATTGGTGGCACTTCACTAAAGGGGCGGTGCATGTCTATGAAGTACGATTATCCGTTATACATTTTACACAAAAAAAACACGAAACTTCATAGGAGTGCGCCAAGAACCAAGAATTAGTGAGCTGTCAAATTGATCATTGATATATTAGACAAAGCATAATGTAAGTCTTATTATTATTGTTTATCAGACAGAAAGTTGTGTTAGGTTTCTCTAACCAATATTATTCTTTCACACCAAAGACTTCTATATATATATTTCTATGTATATATCTATTTATCACACATATTATTCTGATCTTAAAAATTAGTCTAATCCTTTTTCAATATATGTCAGGAAGTGTCGATGTGGGCTGTTTTTGAAGAACTGCCCAGAGGATGTTCTCGTAAGTAAAAAGTAAAGTTCGTTTGACTCGAGGAAAGGGATCCAGCAATACAGCGCCAGGCGATCTCTGCCGACGAATTACTTATTTATGTTTAAAGCATTATGGGTAAAGCAAGGAATCTCCCAGGTAGCCACTGCAGTTAAATATTTTGCTCACCACTACGCTGGGTGTTTTTTTTATTCTTTTTTATCTTCACCTCTGTAAGGATGACACCCATCCACCTATTAATGTTTCACGGCCAATTCTGTTTAAATGTTTGTTGTTCAGTTTATTTACAAGTCAATCTTATTATCTACTATTGTCTGAGGTTAATTCGTTTAGATATCGAAACTAGTAAATCACTAATAATAATAGTGCAGTAACGTTGGGTGTGGTAGATATGGTTTGTCATCATCTGCAGTTACTGTAAGTTTGGAGGGTCGACAGGGGTTATGGAGCTTTACTGCTGTTGTGTTAGGCCTGTCGCCGACTCAGCAATTCAACACTTTATCGTTAATAAACTCGCTTGACGGTGGGCACAATATACTTCCACTTAACTCGGTTGAGGTGGTACTAACAAGTACAAAGTTTTGTTAAATACATCAAGTCTTACCTACCTCATTTAGCATAAAAAATAAAATAAACAACTCATTCTCATTTAGTATATTATAGGTTAATGAATGTGGATGAAGCGAAAGACACTTGTCAGGACCTAGCCTACCCCTACGGGAAAAAGTCGGGGTGGTAAGTATGTATGTATGTACCTTCCTAGTGTATTTCAGTGTGTTTGAATAGCTAATCCAAATGTCATCCATTTAGTAAAATCGATTCGTAATTACATTAATTGTGAGACCAAATATAGACATCCTTACATTTATATAAAAGTGGATTTATGAAAGAAAAACAAGATGCGCAAAGGCCAACGAAGGAATACAAACTGTATTAAGATTATTGGAGATAACAATAACCGAGTTCCCTTTGTTACCCTTTCCTTTCAGCTATCATATCATTTACCAAATTACGAGCTCGCTACCGTTCGACCAAATATTTTAGTTTACGTTACACGTTTTAGGTTTCCATGTCAATGATTCCAATGTGGATATGTCATATATGTCTCCTTTCATCTGATATCTTGGTACTGTCTTGTACTAGTAAGATAATTTCGATATAGAAGAGCCTTCTAATACAGGCATTAATTAGGCATTGTTGTTTTATTGCAATTGTAATTTCTTATTTTCCATTTTTTCAAAATGCTAATTATTAAAATATTTAACGTTCCTCTGCTGGATTGAGCATTCGCCACTTTAGTGAAGGGAGGATTATGCCATAATCTCCGACTCTTGGCAGTCGGGTTGAAAACACAGAACAGATGGACTTACAACCTGTCAATAGACGTTGTTGGCGATATGTTCTGCTCTGCCGGACTCCACAAGACATAGGGCACCGCAATGTGGAAAAAGTACATACAGAAACCAGTGGTCCCGGCTAACCTGCCTCTAAGACATTGTTTCTTTCTATGACACCCGTGAGCGGAAGTAGTTGGTGATTCAATCTAAAATACTAATGAAGGGGCGTCAGTGTCTTCTCTTCATCGGTTTCTCTGGATGTGATGTATGCGAAACAACAAAAGATTCTTATTCTTATTCTTAAAAGAATGTTTATCCTAAGATCACAAGGTAGATAAGTAGGTACTTACTAGTACGTGATTTTCGTCACGTTATTTACTGCGCGTTCATAATATTATTGCTTTGGAGGGCATGCCACCTTTCGAATTCGTGGAAGTACATTAGCTCATTCATTAGATACACGTGTCGTTTACTTTCTAATATTATATATTTGATAAAAACGAATATTCGCAATGCTCGGTCCGGCTCTGACTGGCATTGCCAGGCACGGTCCAGTCGTAATTGTCATGTGGTGGGTTTGCTGCGGCCATGGGGCGTCCAGTGTGTCACTGTGTGCTTCGTTCTTACTTTCCTACCCCCCTCCTTTTTGACGATATAAAGAGATATTTAATGTCCTAATCAATCAATAAATTTTGAATTTTGCTTTCCGTCTGCTGCTATATATCTTTTTCTATCTATCCATACCATAGTTGTCTGGAAGAGATAAAGAGTTTTGTGTTGTATTGCGTTGTATCGCGTTCGTTTGATGTCAGGCGGTTAAGTACCCATAGGCACCTATGGATACCTATATTCATCAGTAGTATTATCTAACACAACTCCGATACTGCATGGAGTGCTGCTGTCACCTCTGGGCTGATCCAGCTAAATACTGTCTGGCTTGTGTACCAAATAAATAAAATAAAAGGATCCAATGGATAGTCGCAAGTTCACAGATTTCCGCATTCAAAAACCACTGAAAACAAATGGCGGATTGGACGGGTTTGTAGCAATTCATCTTAATAACATAATTATGGGATACGTCTCGATATATGACACTAATTAGAGTGCGGATCAGTTAAATATTTTCGTTCACAACGCTGTGAATTAATGATACACCACTTAAGCCTGCTGTTTAAAAACACATCATCATTAAACCCATCGCGACGACAATTATGCGTAATATGTGATAGGACAATGAATCGCTAAAAATGTATTTCGATAAAATGTTAAATTCAAGGACGCATTAATGTACTTAACCCGAGATTTTGCAAAAAAAATATTTTCGTCTTTACGATTTGAAACGACCGGATACCGGAACATAATATTTAGAGTTAAGATGGATATTTAAAGTTGTTGCAGGTAAGTAAGGACGGGGTTGCCTTTAAAATGAGCAGTAGCGCAGTACCTGTGGGTTTCTTGCCGTTTCTTTTTCCCACAGATGGTCATTTTCCTAACTGAAGCGGCATACTGACAGACAGACGACATTCTTTTTACTTATTTGTTCTGAGCTCAGGGGGCGACGCGGGTAGGCCGGCTGGTGCGCGCGGGTGTGACCACCGGCGGGCTGGCTAGGGCCGGGCGCGCACCGCACATGATTCGCCTAGGCGGTTATGTGCGTGGCGCGTATCGGTGCCCGGCGTCTCGCTGGAGTAAGCCCTCGCGCGCGCTGATCGGTCTGCATGCGTCGCCCCCTACCTGGATGAGCTCGCTTAACTTCCCTTTGTTTTCCGTTAGATTTTTGACTTTTGAAAAGAGATTAATTAACGTAATCCTAATTCAATAAATACTTTTTCATTTTCATTTTCAGCGTTTTCTGTTGTGTGCCTGCCAAGCGTCGAGTGATGAAAAAGCGCTCCATGAATGTGGAGGAGGGCCAAATCTAACAATGGACTGTTATGGGCTGTGGTGATGATGGAAATGACGATCAGCATTGCCCACCAGCCAGTATTGCCATTTGTATCACTATTGTGCATAAAACTTATACGTGCAAATAACTCTTGATTAATAGACAAAAGTGAGTCACCGACGTAACTTTATTAATATGTATAAAAATGGAATTTTATACACCTGCCACCATATGGCATAAAAATGGCCGTGTGTTGTACAGCAGAGTAGAATAGCACCAACCCCTTACACTCGTGGGTGTCGTACAAGGCGACTAATGTTTTCGAGGCAATCGTAAGCTGGAAAATGGGGGTTTCCATTGTTATATGTATAACACTGCGATCTCCAACTCGCCTGCCAAGCGTGGAGATTATGACAATAACTTCCCCTTTGTGGGAGAGGCCCTAAATCCTGTGGTGATGACATAAAAATAAATTCGTGAATACCTAGTGTATATCTATATAGTGTATAGCTTTTTACGTTGACGTTCATAAGTGTTTGTGTAAAACGTGAATAAAAATATTTTGACTTTGACTTTCAAAATTTATTTATTGATTAGGACATTAAATATCTCTTTCAATCGTCAAAAAGGAGGGGGGTAGGAAAGTAGAAAAGAATCACACAGTGACATGCTGGCCGCCCCATGGCAGCAGCAAACTTACCCCACGCCAGTCACGACCGGACCGTGCCCGGCAATGCCAGGCAGGCGCTCAATATATTATAAAAAATGTCTAGTAAAATTAAGAAAAACCACCTAAAACTACAGCAAGAGTAAGCCACTCTACCAAGGCAGCGCCCGAGGTAACGCAGGGCCCAGCCATCGTCCAATTCAACCATATTTGAGGGAAAAGAGCGACCCGGCCCCCACGCCACCGCCAGACAGACTTTTAAGTGTGCGTGCATTACACATGCTGCAAGTGATAGGTAGCTGCTCCCACCCTACTCTATCCTATCCCTACCCTACCCCTAGCTTACCCCTACCATATTCTCCTACTGCCTTAACCCTACCCTACTGCTACCTTACCCCTACCCTACCACTATCTTACCCCTACCCTACCGCTATCCTACCCCTACCCTACCACTATCTTACCCCTACCCTACCACTTTCCTACCCCAACCCTACCACTATCTTACCCCTACCCAACCGCAGGCAGAAGTCACCATGTGTGGGAAAGGAAGGAAATTTAACGCCGCTTCCAAGGTGGTTCTCCGTAGGGGAAAGAAACAGCAAGAAACCCACAGAGCCTACGTTAATTCATTTTTTTTAAACATATCTTATGTACTAATACATTATTTGTCCTATATACTATCTTAAAAGTAAATACCTGTATAGAACAGCAGTTCAGTCCCATGGACTTTTGTCATTTTCATATTCAGATATACTATAATAACTTTTATGACATAATTTGATTTTTATAGTGGCTTTAAATTGATTCAATGATAAATTCTGTATATTTGTTGGAACCTTATTATAAAAGCGTACACATTGACCCACAAATGATTTGTGGACTTTGGCCAGACGACAAGAACCAGTAACAAGTTTATCTTTATTTGTAGTATTTCTACTATGAACATCACTGTTCTTCATAAACAAGTGTATATTTTTATGAACATAGATCAAGTTCTCATATATGTATTGTGATGGCATTGTCATAATGTTAACATTCTTGAATTTATCTCTAAGTGAAGTTCTAGGTCCCAATTGGTAAATCGCGCGAATAGCCCTTTTCTGCGGTACAAATACATTATGCCAGTCGGCAGCGTGTCCCCACAGCAGTATGCCATAAGTCATAATGCTGTGGAAATAACTAAAGTAAACTAATCTTGCTGTAGCCTCATCATAATAACCTCGTATCTTTTTTAAAGCATATGCTGCAGAACTTAGCCTTTTCGCCAATTTATCAATGTGTGGACCCCATTGTAATCTACTATCTAGAGTAAAGCCTAAAAATACAGTGGAATCAACAAGATCCAAATTTTCGCCTCTTACTTGTATATTAGTAGGGACTGATCTAACATTTGGCAAGGAGAATTTTAAACATTTTGTCTTTTTGCCATTCAGTAATAAATTATTAACCGTAAACCAGCTTACCACTTCTGAAATAGCTTTGTTCACGTCGTCATATGTTAATTGTTGCCTTTTAATTTTAAACTAAATATGTATCATCAGCGAACAAAACAATTTCGTGAGTATCTTTTACAAAGTACGGCAAATAATTTACATAAATAAGAAACAAAAACGGACTCAGAATTCACCCCTGGGGGAACCCCATAGAGACAACAGACCCTGCCGATCTTTCTCCGTTCACATCAACCTTCTGAATTCTCTGACTTAAATATGAACTTAATGAGTTTGGAGCTAAGCCCTTTATTCCATAATGTTTCTATTTTATGACCAAAGTTTCATAATAAACACAATCGAAGGCCTTGGATAAATCACAGAACACCCCTAAGGCATCACGTGATTCCTCCCAGGCTCCAAATACATGCTTAATTAGTTCAACACCTGCATCTGTTGTTGAACGACCCCGAGTAAAACCGAATTGTTTGGGACGCAATAAATTATTTCCATAAAAGTGGACTTTTAGTTGGATTAATATGATTTTCTCAAATATTTTACTTAACGCCGGTAACACCGAAACTGGTCTAAAATGTGTGGGATCTGTTGTGCTACATTATGTTTCATCATTACGTATGTTTCATCAGGTCAGGAAAATCGCCATTATCAACACATTTATTAAATATATTCGCTAAGTGGACAGCAATAACATCAATTACAGAGCTAATAATTCTAACTGATAAATCATCGATGTCTGCAGCCGCTTTTATTGTTATGCTTTTTAAAGTCTTAACTATATCTTGAGGTGTTACATGTTCGAACTTAAAATCGATGATACTCTCGGGTACATTCTGTTTTAGCAAGGATTCAGCGAGAGCAGGAGACGCATTTAATGATTTTGTAGTCGACACTGGAATGTCTGTAAAAAATTAATTGAAAGCCTCCGCAACTTCCGAGTTTTTGGTAACAACATTATCATTTATTTTTAAATTGTATTTTGTATCGCGAGTTTTGACTTTTCCAGTTTCACTATTTATTATCTGCCATGTGGATTTTACTACATCTTTGCTATTTTTTAGTTTGTGTTTAAAGAAATTCGATTTAGCTGTAGCACAAACGCGTTTAAATACCTTCGAGTAATGCTTAACATAGTCAGCAAATTCTACGCTATTATTATACGCCCGTTCTGCATAAAGCTCATATATTTGTTTCTACTTTTATATATTCCTGCTGTTGCCCAATCGCTAAACATAAGTTTGCTTTTTATTGCCTTCATCTATGGTTTGACTAAACGATTACTTTCAGTTTTTGTCACGTGTAAAACTGAATTATAATATTCATTTGTATCATCACAATGCTTTAAATTATATGATTTCTCTATAATGTTATTTCTAAAACTATTCAGACGGTTGTTATTAATTGGTACAAATTTAATAGTATTTTTTGTCTCTTTCCTCATATCAACATGAAACACAGCTAATTGACCACAATGATCGGATTGTAGTTTGTTTATTACAGACTGGCTACATGCCTGGATATCGCAAAAAATGTTGTCTAGACAAGTAGATGTAGTAGCTACTTTTTTAAACTAAAAGTTCTGATAATCCTCTCCAAATAATGCGGCTGAAAATCTTGGGGATTAAATTGTTAGTTATAGTTGTTACTTATTGTTATTATTATTTATTTATTTAACAGTTTATTGTGCACAGGAAATACTGGCAGTGAGTTACTTATAATTGTTAGTTTATAATGATGATGTGTTCTGGTTCATATACGTTGTAACAGCCACTGAATAGCAAAGCTCGCTGTGTGTGTATTAAAATAACTACCTATCTGATTTTGGCATAACACCACAGCAAACAGGAAGTTCAAAATGTTGCATGAATTTAATACGAATTAGCCGTGGCGTGTCCGGTAGAGCAGATGTTTTTTGCCTTTGCGCTTATTACACATTCCTAAATTCAGTGACTGAATTCAGAATTCTCGTCAATATCTCGAATTTTTGAAAAGCGGATTGACGCGTGACTTAATATAAGTGATACAAAAATGGACCTTATTCTGTGAGCAATACATTCCACTTTGATTTGCTCTTACGCTTTTTGTTTCCGAATTCAGTCACTGAATTTAGGAATGTGTAATAAACGCATTTGACTGATAGACTGTGAGGGCACCGTAGGTTATCCTACGTCATCGAGTACAAGAAAATTCCACTTTGTAGCGACAGTAGACGTTTAGGAGACTCACAAAACGTTGGTCTGCCCGTGCATAACCTGGCACCAAAAAAAATATTTTTTAGTAACCCAAACTTATACTTCTCGTAGCGCAAACCAAGTTTACCAGGGCACGGCCGTGGATCGAGCGTGCCTGTCTAGGAACAGTCTATTCACTCTGGTTTTGAATAAGATTGTTCTATTATTATTATTTTTTTTATGTTATCCGGCAGACAAACAGGCAAGCGGGCCGCCTGATGGAGAGTGGTCACCGCCGTCTATGGACACCAGCAACACCAGGGGAGTCACTAATGCGTTGCCCGCCTCTGAAGAGACCTCTAATATACCTCTTGAACGATCCCATGTCATAGTCCAAAGGAAACACCCTACCCTATTAATACCTACTTGTAGCACCGTCCCATATCTTGACCGTCAAGGCTTGACGGGTTTCGTAGAAAATGGAGACATCACAAACTCGATAACTGACGATGCTATTGCCCCACGTCTGCTGAAGAACCGCTGGAGTAAACAGTGGACACTGCGATTCGGCAAGCGTAGTGCAGGAAGCCTTCCGGATAGGTTAAGTGACTATTTGCAACAGGCTGCAGGTAGAGTTTGATGCGGCAAGCTGACTTAGTTCGGGATGCCTGTCTCCAGCTGTGGACTAGTATGGGCATCACCATCAGGTGATGATGGAGATACAGTGGAACTTAACAATTAAGACATTTCTTGCTTAGTACGACATCATGAGCATAATTATGAGATTCTACTTTGCTTGACATAAGCAGCAATCACAATTAAAAAAGATAATCAGCGTGCAGCATCATATAATTGATGTTTCGATTCGGTTGCCTATCATAAACCATGAAACTGACTGCATAGTATGTACCTCCTATTATGAACTTCAGGTACATGGTAACTATGTATTTGTTGAGCACCGGACAGGTAATTAGGATTTATACCTAACAACATTTTCCTGAAAAGGGCCGATGCCATGCAATATTCAATTTTCCGTTCGTCGATCTACCTACTCGCACTTGTAGAGTAGACATCAACAGACTGGACACGCGATATTTCAGCCTACCATAATATGACATAAATTGCGAATGCGTGTGTGTGAAACACACTTACTTAAAACATGTGCTTAATAACAAAACACACACACACACAAACGCACACGCACACGCACACACACAAATTTGATCATTTATAATTTTCTAATAATGTAAAAATTGATTGAATATTTGTTTTATATTAAGTAAAGTAAATATTCGTATTATTAATGGCCATTACATTGGGCGTTAATGACAGCGACACAGTGAAAGCTAATGCTGTTGTTACCGCACACTAGTGGTTAATGTACATTGTTTTTGTTCCAATAAAGATTTATTTATTATTATTATTATTAATGTTACAATAGTACACTCCGGCCAGCACCGAATCATGGAAGTAATAATATTAGACTAATCTGTATACCTAGGAAATCTTTTAATATAAGCATACTTGATATTTAGATGAAATCACAAATCTGAAAAGGCGATAAGTTATAATCTCAACGTTAGAAGCGTACAAACTGTTTATTTAACAATGATGGAAAAATTATCAAAGATCCCAAACCTTGATAAATACACTATGATGTGCCTTGCCGGTCTTTGTGCCATTTTATTTTCACCTTAACTTACCTAAAACCAAAAACCACATCACAAATACATATGTTGGTGGTTAATATTGCACAACGCCTGTAGTTCGGTATCGTAGAACGTCGTCTCTATCTTCAACTGTAATACTAATAGGTAAGATACAATCACAACCCGCTAGCCGCATCTGCGCTGCCTAGTATTTGCGTATGCGCGCGCGCATATCCCACAGAGTACTTTACACGCTGACCAGTCCACGACCGCCGCGCACCGCGACACCACGCCACCACACGCCAAAAACCTTACAAAAATGTTCCTCTACGGATTCCTTGCGACAGTTCTGCTTGCCACTGCGCAGGCTAAATTCTACACCGACTGTGGTGAGTACCTTCATTTTGATTTAACTAGTGTTCGATGAAGAAACCTATGTGTGTGCGTAACAATTGAAGCGTAAACGGTGCGGTGAAATATTTCGTTGTCTTTTATTAGTGGTGTGGAGAGAGGATATTGGAACACAATGTGGGATATATCCTGTTGTGACGGCTCACAGTTTATTGGGCGGTTTTCCTCTCCACTTATTAAAACATACGACTATATGGCGATTAGTCTGAGAGGCTATCCAACTCGGGACTCTTGGACCAGAAAGTGCGCAAGCAGTATTTTCTGCTCCATTTTAAATACTGCGATCTCCAATGCGCTACCAAAAGTGGAGATTTTGGCAACCCCTCCCCTGAAAAAATCCATTTCGGAAAAGGACCTCGTAGGAATGGACAAATTCGGAAGTCAAAGAAGAAGAAATTGACATATTAGGAAATGGTCAGTCGACGGGAGGGATTGTTACGAGCTGTTAACGTATTGTGGTAACACGACAACTATGTAAATATGTTCATATTAGGACAATACAAAAGCATAAGAGCATTATCACCCTAAGAATCATATTCTTGTGCAGATTTTAATGTTTCAATAGCATTAATTATAGATCATTACATTATCCTGAGGGTCAAGGATGATCTTCGGACCTAAAGGACAGCTAGTGGCTTACTTTAAACCAAATACCCAGTTGCTGCTTGCTGTAGCTGCAAAGGAATTTTCTAGAAGTAATAATTAACTGATGCCCTTATACTGATACCCATATACATATAAAGTCTGCTACAGAAAAACATCTACTTACTTTGTACGATACTTTGTGCTATCAGTACAAATAGTGTGTTTACGCCGAGTTCGTGCTGGAGTCAGGAGACCTCTGTAATGAAAGATAATATCCCAATATTATCGAGTAGAATAGCACCAACCCCTTACACGCATGGGTGTCGTACGAGGCGACTAATGTTTTCGAGGCAAAAGATCAAGAGTCTCCGTAGTCTGGAAAATGGGCAGCAGCATTTTCCATTGTTATATTTAAACACTGCGATCTCCAACCCGCCTGCCAAGCGTGGAGATTATGACAATAACCTCCCCTTTCGTGGGAGAGGCCGAAGTCCTGCAGTGAACTGACGGGCTGTGATGATGATTATCAGTAGCAAGGTTTCTCCCAAAACCATTTACAAGCGCACATTATTTTGAAACAACACATGAAGGTCATCTTAGACCTTAACTATCAAATGCATATTCCAATAGTGCATATTGCTTGAGCTATTTTTACCTTCGACTAAACAAAGAGTGTTATATTGCTTAATACGTAAACAACTTTGGTTGTTATCAGTTTGACGTGTGTATCTGTAGCTGTATGAATGTGTCTAGCTGTGGCGACATAGCTTCAGAACGGATGGACCGATTTCGATACGGTTTCCTTTGTGTGAAAATCAGATCGATCGAGACGTTTTGTTTAATTAGAATCAGTTCAGTGGTTTAGGTAATATTGAAGTATATGTATTCTTGTCGGAGGGTGTCCGACGTTTTTTGTCAGTTAGATTATACGTACAGATATCGGCAGTAAATATTGCACATCGGCTAGTTTTGGCTTCGTAAATACGAAGCCACAGGCGTATGTTAGAAAAGGTTGGACAGAGTGTACAGATTTAATGCGTAAATTTAATTATTTAGAGGATATCAATTTGTGACCCAGTGTTTATCGAAAACTAAGGGTGAAAATTTAGATATACGAGAGAAATTACTGTTAGTGGAGTGACTGCCATCTGACCTCCATGACCCTGTGACAGGGAAATCTGACCAGATTGGATCATAGTTATACATTGAGTCGCCCGAGTGTGAAGGTTTCATCACAATGTTTTCCCTCACCGTAAGAGCATCGGTAGTGTTCAACTAATCACAACTCAGAAAAGAGTCATTGGTACGCGGCACTGGTGTTCAAACCCGGTACCTCGGGGTACGATTCAAGTCCCATAACCGTTAGAGCACCGATCCTCTCTATCTGTCACGTGTGTATGAGTCCTCGTAAAAATACCCTCGCCTTGTACTTTTTTTATACTACTCAGGTGGCAGACCAAGCTTACGGTATTCCTGATGGTAAGCAGTCACCGCAGCCTATGGCTGTTTGCAATACCAGGAGTATCACTCACGTACTACCGACCCATAAAAACCTTTTCACCCCTTTCTTAAAGAACTGCATGTTGTACCTACACTTTAGCGAAAACTTCTCCAGGGAGCTCATTCCACAACCAGTGTATGTGACAGCTGTCAAACTCAAAACTGCAATAACTCCGAAGCTATCGCTCACGAAAATGGTAGATATTGTTTGGTCGCTCTGAAAATTGTTTAATTATTTTTTGGCCGGCGCTACTATTATTTCAGTCCCAAATGAATGATATCCATTTTGTACGTTTCCCTTCGTTGCATTAGAGTCGGCAGATTAAAAAAATCTCCGGTCACTTTTTTACGCCCGCTTGTGAAAACACAGTCGAGAAGTCATATGGTCGGAAGTCATAATTATGCGAGTCGTTTAAAATAACGCGCATAAAAGCGTCGAAAAAGCTCTTGTGCAAACGTTGTCTAACTCACAATCTCTCGTAAATCTCTCGTGCGAACGTTACCCAATTTGAAGAACCTGAATAACACCAACGTTTTGTTTGTTGTCACCGTGACGTGACACTGCACGGTGCGCCGCGCAGTGCACTACACCGCATGAGTGGACATCAAGCCTTAGAGGCTTAATACCTCTTGTGAGGATGATATCTTGAAAAAGCTGACGACACGTTTTTGGATCGAGTCACGAGGACCGAGCTGGTATAACGCTGCTTCCCCCATAGATAGGAGCTATACTCCAAATGAGGCTTGAGCCTTATATAGGAGAAGTCGTTGCCCCCGCGTGTTAAGCACACCGAGTTTTATAGAATGCCAAATTGACCATTTTCCTAAATGACTGCGAACTGGACATCACTGAAGATGTCGACAGCTAGGATATGTATGCTTGTTCATATGGTTAGCCATATGGTTATCTAAGACCCTAATCTGAGACTCTAATAGTGGTTACTAGTGTTTTGCGACTTTCCTCCACTATAGGCCGAGGGAATATTGGCACGACCTGTATAAAAGGCGTGTCCAGTACAGTCATCCGCATAGCACTAAATGCCGTCAAAGAACTGATATATATGAAAAAGCTGACTAGGCCGTTCTTGCGGGTTTACCATTATGGAATGAGATATAACGGCATCAGAAAAGTAAGATACTAAGGTACCTAATAAGTAGTAATTGTGCCTTGTAGCCAGTGGTTTGGTGGTAGGTACAGAAGGCAGCACATCAACTTCCCACTACCAGCACAAAATGAACTGGCATCACTACGGGTGCGCATACAAATCGGAGACGGTCCATAGTCTAAACAGTGTAGGTTGCGGTGCTGCCAAGGTACCTACACGGTCAAAACACGTGATGCGAAAACACATACTATCCGTTTACCAGGTCTTATCATTGTTTATAGTAGGTATTCATTGTTTTAATGTCCAGTATTGGTATCCATATTGCCTATGTATACCTACGAGTAGGCCCTGGGTACTTGAATTGTTGGCATTCGTTAATCAGTAGTACTTTGTAATCGTATGAATAACACAATGAGAGGATATAGTATTAAAACAATAATCTAGTTATAGCTAGGCTAATTATCAATTTAATACATGGTCAATGTCTGTTTTGCAAATCGACAGCAAATATTATGACACGACACTAGTTATAGAGGCAACCACGTACCGTAAGACGCAGAGTGAGTCCCACGAGGTGGGTTACCTGGTAAAGATCGCAGGTATTCAGCTGGCTGCGGATGGGACAGGACCGGCCTTTGTAGAGATCTCTGGGGGAGGCCTATGCCCATGATGATGACGGTGGTAGGTACTAAACACTGTGTACTATATGTAACTACTAGTCACTTTCTTATCCACATGTACCACATCCTGATGGGCGATGATGCGGTTCTATTATTTATATACATACATATACATATAAAGCTCACGCCTCTGTCCGACAGGTGGGGTGGTGGGCAGAGACTATGGACCGCCACTTTGCCCAGTCCTGACACAACTCCCTAGCCTCGTATACTTCCACAACTCTTTTCATACATCTCCTTTTATTCTTGCCACTTCGGACCCCAGTTTTTTTAGAACATTACTAATCAGGTCAATTAATATTTTTCGGGGTAGTCCTCTAGTCCTCTAAAGAACCGGTTTTCCAAATTCGTGCTATATACCTCTTTTCCTTAATCTTCTTTCATCCATTCACTCTACATGCCCGATCCATCTCAGAGAGAGGAATGTCTCTCTATTTTTGAAAGTATATCATCTTACATTTCACAGATCACTGTATTTTCCACTCTATCACTCAATTTCACTCCACATACTTTCCTTCTATCATTTGATAATGGAATTACTGCAAAATGATCATTAACAATTGTCAAGCATAAGGTTCCTAATAATTCCATTGTCATTTGGGTAGAATATCGTAAACATTGGCATCTCACCCAAATTCTATACCTTATAAAATATTTTTTTTACAAATATTTGTATATATGTATATAGGTATTGTGATTTATGAAGATCGAACTCACGATGCGCATCATAACAATGACCATCTACCATTCTAGTGAGCGGATTAACAACATACACCACACACACAATACCCTAATTTCCTCATCCACACATTTATAGTGCATGCATACCAATAGATTCATGAAATAATATTTTATATCGTATCGTTCCTCCTTGTTATAATCACAGTATAATTTCAAATGTAATTTGTCAAACTTAGTAATTGGCTGTATACCTAAGTTTGTATTTATATTAATATACATCTAGATGTTAATACCTGTTAAGTTTGCAATAGAAAAATATATCAAATAAAAATAAATTATTTTCCAGTCTTTAAGTAGGTAGGCACTTTTAGTAGGTCAGTTTTTCAATTTATTCATTCCTGGCCTGCCATTGACACTGACGTCACCTGGAATCCAATTTTCCTTCATCATACATGTACAAGTTTCGACCTCGGCGTTTTTTTATGAGAACGGGTATAGGATCTACAAAGCGGTTGAATCAGCCACGTGTTGTTGACATGCTATTAAACATTTATACCCTCCCTTATCCGAATTGTTTATCGTTTATTGATATGTAATATGTATTGGCGTGTTCCCGCAGTAACCATATTAAATTTCGGGATTAATTCACCTTTCGTGATTTGGAGGTATGGGTCAATACGTACCTAATCATGAAAACTGCAAAATTTCATCAAAAATCGTTCAATGATTTCTCTTTATCAAATTTTTTTACTTACGATTTCAGTTTTCTCTAGTTAAAAAGTTATTTTAATTTTAGATAATTCTCTATCTACTATTAAAAACTAGTATTTATAAAGGCTATAATTTAAAAAGGGTATAATTAATTGGGGCTATAAATAATCGTGGATGAATTCGCAGGGAATCACAGGGGCAAATACTGGTCAACTTCCTGGAGAAGGAGGCTTTTCTTAACAAACTCGTTGAAGTCGCTCTGGAAAATGACCAGAAATTAGATCGATTTTTTTATATTACGACGGACTGAGATTATTTAGTAATGTCTCCGTGATTAACGATGAACTTTAGAATCTCTCAAAATAACTAGATTAACATAAATTCATTTTTGACCTGCAGTAAATTCTAGTTGTAGCAAAGGCGTTTAGTAAAAACCACCTTCAACTAAGGAAAACGCATTGTAACCGGTTTTAACACATACACCTAAACATTCGCATTTTTAACACCTACAATAAAGATCAGAGGGCCTATCGGCTATCTCAGTGGACAACTGAATTTGACATAAAAAAATCTGACACTACTCTAATTTGGTACTAATTTGGTAGACGCTATTGCCAGTTTTCAACGTAGATGACGTGGTGTAGAATTATCTAGTGTCAAATACAGTTGTCAACTGAGTTAGCCAATAGCCCCGCAGGTAGGAATAAGTATTTTATTGGATATAATTCGTTATAACGGAAATCCAGTCAATTATTTCAGCCACCTCGAAATTAGCAGAGGATTTTGTAATCTCCACGTTTGGCTGTTTAGGAGATTTTCACTGTCTCTCACCTGATAACCCTACATTCACTATGGCCTTATGAAGTCCGGTATCGCTGTCAATAAAATGGCCAAAGTCACACTTTCGATAAAGATTTTAGAGATAGGGAGCTAGCTCTACATGTGATCCTGATAACTTTTTCACAGTGAAAATAATATGCGATAGTGGTGCTCGTCTTAGCCCCGATCTTCGATTTTTCCGAACCGGGCATAGTACTACTGAAAACACTGAACGGGTGGTAGTATTACCGCGACTTCGTCAACGTATTGGTATTTTTTTTTGTTTCCGTTCATTTTCATGAAAGTAAGTTTGTGAATCCCGGCTCAGCATTTAAATAACAGATCTTCATCCATAGATCTCTCTTCTACTAGAAAAGAGCCTTCTGAAAGCAGTTTCCTAACAGATTCCTTAGTTAAATGTTAAACAGCAGACAAACACTTAAATTGTCACTTAAGTCGAGTTTGTCACCACGATTTTGATTCTTTTTATCTCGCTATTTAGGAAAGGTTGCTCGCTGCACGGGTAGACAAACAGGCAAGTGGGCCACCGTAATGAAAAGTGGTCACTCCGCCTATGGACATCCGCCACACCAGGGGTATCACCAATGTTGCACACCTTTTAAGAAACCTCTTATTTATTCGTATGACATTTTAAGCCGTATATAATATGATTATAAAAATACATTCCGTATTCAGAGGATTGCGTAATTATTAAAGGTGAACTGGGTCTCCATTTAGTTTGTAAGAGGACAGCCCCGAGCA
Source organism: Blastobasis lacticolella (assembly GCA_905147135.1). NCBI lineage: Eukaryota > Metazoa > Arthropoda > Insecta > Lepidoptera > Blastobasidae > Blastobasis > Blastobasis lacticolella. The sequence continues at coordinate 501,867 of LR990044.1, forward strand.
ACATACTCAACATCTGCCACGGCGGTTCCACACTCACACACAGACGACTCCCGCCATCCGCACTTCGACATATAGTTGTTACACTGTCCGCGTCCAGTGTGCACTATTGAGCTGACACCAATCCCTTCTGGGCAAGGAATATCCCATTACCCAAAACCTCTAACCTCTTGAATGATCCCACGTCCGTCCAAAAGATATCTACACTGTGGCTGGAGTTTATCCCACATCCGAATAGTACGAGCGCAGTTTGTGGTGGCCCTTGTACCTATTAGCTGTTACTAATGTTCGTATCGCTCCCGCAGGGTCGAAGCTGGGCACCTTGCACTCGGTGGGCGTGAGCGGCTGCGCGGACGACGCAACCGAGTGCACCCTCAAGCGGAACTCCAACGCCACCATCACCATCAGTTTCACACCATGTGAGTACCAATATTACCTAAGCATAGTACCAGGCTATAGTCCACAGCTGGATGTTGGCCTTACTAATGAAGTTCAATGCGCCCTGTCCTGGGCTTGCTGCGTCAATCCTCAACCCAGGTCTCAAGTCCGCTAATTTACTAAGCCTTAATTGAATTGAATCACAAACGCAGCTCAATGGCAGTTTGACACATTTTTGTATCCTGCTACTGTTACTAATGGCTTGATTGAATTTTTATTAGGGCGCCATCGCAGCTCAATGGCTAAGACGCGTTTTTAGTATTCTACCATTGAGCTACGATTGAGATCCAATTACAATTCAATCACCAATTGAGGCCTGCTGACGCTCGCAAATCGTCACTCTATGTCGTCAATCGTATCTCAATGTACTTACTTGAGATACAAGCCTCAGAAGCACAATCTGCCTTTCATGATCAACATAATATAACGCAGGGCTTTCACTGCTGGGTCTATACCCAGTAAAGCTGGTTAGGCTTTCCATATATCGACCGATTCTTTGCGACTTCTACGGCCTTTTAAAGCTCGTACGACCGATATGGAAAACTCGAGGCTTATGCCCAGCACTGGACGTCTAGTGACCCTCACTTACAGGGGATGCATCATGACTAGATTTGATTGGTAGATTAGACTGGTTAAATGTAGACCTTCGCTTAGAAGAAATTAGGCACTATAGTATATACAACTGATTGTAATGCGATTAGTGGGTAGGTAGGTGAGAAGGTAATCGAACTATAATGTTCAGCTTTGATATTCACCACGAGACGGCCATTAAAATAATGAATTTATTGCATCACGGTTAATGAGGGTGATAAGCTGTTAACTTACGCACTAAATAAAGTTCTAATTAAAGAATCTTATCGAAGTAACCGCAAAATAAACATTCATCGAATCATGGACCTGATAATAATACAGATGGATACTGGCCGCTCATTTATGTACGCGCGCGCTTTGACACTTTCACTGGCAAACAAAATCAAACAAAATGGCGTCGAAATCTCAGATCTCCATATGCGTAAGGGTGTCGGTAAGGTACAACAAAATAAATCGCACGCTTCACTTCTCTTTAGTGTCGAATGGCGTCCGTATTTTTTTCCAGTCCGTGTATCGAACTATGTTTATACGAGTTCTGCTTAACAGAGAACAGTCAGCCAACCGAAGCGAACTTGGTCATACTGTGCTGCCATAGCCTCCTTCATGCTGCCCAATGATCACGTGATTCATCGAACAATCATTAACCACTGACACATCATCACCGACAGACCGTGACGCCACAGATGCACTAGAGCCTACTCTATGACGCATGGTTCTGTTACACCATCTCTATACGGCTCATACCTACCTACAAAAAATAACTTTTCGAATAGGTAATTCTGATTAACAAAGTTATTTATTTATTTACCATAAAACAGCGTTACAGTACTTATAAATTACTAATACACTGCAAATGTATACAATACAATACACTGTTATATCACGGTCTGTGTCCTCATTTTAGTTAGCAATGTATGCAATTTTCTAATGCGTTTCCTGCAGAAATAAAATCTGCATTTATTTCGAATGTTCATAAATATATGTATAGTAACTATACATAATATCTATAGCAATCAACGTTGTTAAATGATGCTATTGCATACTACGGGTAGTTGAGAGTTTTTTCTCAGTTATAAATAAACTTAAGGTATTTATTTATTAACTCTTAATGTTCAAGCTTGATACATAACAGAAAATATTATCGCTGTTCATTTTCTGGCTTACAGAAGATCTAGGTAGACAGTCTGCCTTAGCCCCTAATCATATAATTGCATGCCGGTTCGGCTTAGATCAATAAACCGACGAGCATATAAGTATGAAAAGGTGGATGAATCTATCCACACTGGGTCTCTGTTTACCCCTGCGAGAAAAAGGCGTCACGTTATAACATGTCTGTATATACGCTTTGGCCGTGTGGTGTCCGGCAGAGTAGAATAGCACCAACCTCGTACAAGGCGACTAATGTTTTCGAGGCAAAAGATCAAGAGTCTCCGTAGTCTGGATAATGGGCAGCAGCATTTTCCATTGTTATATTTAAACACTGCGATCTCCAACCCGCCTGCCAAGCGTGGAGATTATGGCAATAACCTCCCCTTTCGTGGGAGAGGCCCTAAGTCCTGCAATGAACTGTTACGGACTGTGATCATGATATACGCTTTAAACGCCCCAATAGTCTAGATTCTTGACTTATGTAGACCACTCTAGGTATGTAGCTACTCTATATTCTAAAAAATAGCAGTCCGGCTGTGCCTGGCTATGTCTGGCATTGTCAGACACTGTCCGGCCGTTGTCGGCATGAAGTGGATGTGCTCCGCTCCTGGGACGGCCAACACGTCAAATCAAATCAAATCAAATCAAATCAAAATTTCTTTATTGATTAGGACAATAAATATCTCTTTCAATCGTCAAAAAGGAGGGGGATAGGAAAGTAGGAAGGAAACACACAGTGAAACGCTGACCGCCCTATGGCCGTAGATAAACGTATCCCTCGCCAACCGAATCGTGCTCGACAATGCCAGGCAGAGCCGTCACTGTGCGTTCTTCCTACTATCATTCCCTCCTTTATGACGATTGTAAGAGATAGTCCTACTCAACAAATAAATTTTGAGTTTTAAGTTTATCTCTTATACGTTCCATGTGGTCTGTTGCAGCGGTGGCCGTGAGTTCCCTGGAGACGGAGGTGCACGGCGTGATCATGAACCTGCCGGTGCCGTTCCCGCTGCCGCAGCCCGACGCGTGCAAGGGCAGTGGACTCACGTGTCCGCTCAAGGTAAACACCACCACATAACATATATACAATCACAATGTCTGAGAATATTAGAACGATATTGCCTAGTGTTTCACTTGTCCGACTCGTAAGCGGTCGGCTCGTAAGGGTTCGAACCTTTGTTCGGCCATGTACCAATAAGTCTTTTTTGAGTTATATAGGTACCTACACTAGTGGACCCGGTGCGACTTCGTTCGCGTACTCCTACTTTATCCCTCCTACTCTTTTTTTCTTGTTTAAAAAGCTTCCTCTTGAATCACTATATCTATTGTTGAAAACCGCATTAACATCCGTTGCGTAGTTGAAAAGATCTAAGCGTACATATATACATCGGTATAATACATAGGGACAGACGACTTGACGATTAGGGAAGCGACTTCGTTTTATACTGTGTATTGTTGAACACTAACCGATGCTCTTAGTAAGGGAAAACATCGTGATGAACCTGCACATTCAGGCAACTGAATGTGGAACCATGATCCTATCTAGTCAGGTTCCCCTAATAACAGTGTCACGGAGGTCAGACGGCAGTAGCTCCACTGTAATTACCAGATCTACTAATCCTGGATCATTTATAAAGCTGGACCGCGGGCACTCGTGTGCGAGAGCACAACCGGGACATCAACGCCAAGATGATTTATTGGAAAAACAATTGTATTTTATGGCCTAAAATGATAATGCACCAGATGCACCAGAAAGAGTACGCACGGACATTATTTGTACTACTTTTATGTATAGGAATTACCGAATTAGAAAACAGCCCGATTGGTTCGTCGCTTTGCAAAGCTACCTTACCATATTAACAAAATATAATACTTAGAATCGTCAAAGTTAATATTTGGTAGCTACTTCTACTTGGTGTAACGAAGATTGACAACGTAAGGAAACAAAATTACATACCAAATATAGGCTAGAGGTAAATAGTCATACTTAGTACAATTATTAAGATTAACTACCTACCACAGCAACTCCCCGCTTCTGAGCTAAACAATACACTCTAGTAACGAATGCGTGGATACTAGGTACTTAATACCATATTTATGAAGTCACCTGTATTCGTTATCAAAATTAAGTGCCTACATAGTCGAGGAGACTCCCTAAGTTACGTTTGTTGAGTAAGTATCTAATTAAGTTATATGGATGCCCTCGCATTAGCCGTTTCAGTCTCACGCTGCTTGACCGAGTGGACCGTGCCGTCGAAATTAATAAGGAAGCGGTCTATTTACCGCTGGCGTACTTGCGTTGCCGTCAGACGCAACGGCGTGAGTCGTGGCCGCCGCTGAGGAACTGACTCAGAGGAACCACTTAACGGGGATCTTGCGGGGTGGGGTTTCTTTCGCAATATATCGGGCTAAAACACCGAATTTTGGTACAACGTAAAGTTATTACTTGTAGTGTTGTTATACCGTGTGGTATCCGGCAGAGTAGAATAGCACCAACACCAACCCCTTACACTCGTGGGTGTCGGTACAAGGCGCCTAATGTTTTCGAGGCAAAATATCTAGTCTCCGTAAGCTGGAAAATGGGCAGCAGCTTTTCCCATTCTTATATTGTAACACTGCGATCTCCAACCCGCCTGCCAAGCGTGGAGATTATGGCAGTATCCTGCCCTTTCGTGGAAGAGATTCTAAGTCCTGCAGTGGACTGTTATGGGCTGTGATGAAAGTAATATCGTTAATGTTAACGTTACATCGGTTTCACCTTATAATGTCCTTGGAACAAACATTATAAATGGCTCGGCTAGAGAATACAGAGCCTCTTCATAAGGAGTCAATGTTGAAACGGTCGTTACTTTAACTAGGTACAAGGTACAAGTAAACTAATCATAGAGTAAGGAAACACAGAGCATACCGCCGACGCACATGTGCTACTTTTTGTATAGCATAGTAACACGGCGGGTAACACAACCGTGTGTAGGTAACAATAACAAATATATTAACTATAGCTACCGAACTATAATTGGCGCGCAGGGATCCTCCATCCAAGGTTCCAACCTTGTCCTTCCAACTAACTCGAACCTTTATTTCAATTTACTTCAACAAGGTGGATTACTTTGTCGAAGTAATCTACATTCTGATTGTGCGCTGTAATCAGCTACAGCTGTTTTGGTTGTGGCTAATGCCAGTGTTCAAAATCACCATAATTTCCAGATCATTATTTTTTAGAAAATAGTCAGGTGTATCTCACCTGATGTTAAGTGCAGATGTAGGTAGTCTACGATGGCGCATACCTGTCTATTAATGATTTTTTCCACAAAAGCCGGTCCTGTGGCGTCCGCACCCACAGGCTACCTCCGTTACGTAGCCCCGACTCGAGAACAGAATATTCTGTTGAGGATGTAGCCTCTTCTCCTTTGAAGAATTATGCATTTTGATCACTTTCTCTTTGCCTTTGATTTGTGATTGCCTGTGCACAGTGCATTTTGTTTGGCTTTTTTATGAATACCTACTAGGCAGGCATTTGACCGCATTCATCGTAAATACCCACTGGATACGACCGGGAATAAATATTCCCAGTCGTAGCCAGTGGGTACGTTCCTAGTGGGCACATTGTATGAAGGTGTAGGGCAGGAGTAAAGATGTAGGGGAAGTGTAGAGGTGGTGAAGGGTGGGAGTAGGATAGGTGTATGGGGAGGCGATATCTTACTTGAGCCAGTTTTTGTCCAATAGCTAGCACACATCTTCCCGCCCAACAATAACATGGCGACGCTAACAAAGAACCTGTCTCTTCCAGGCCGGAGAGCAGGTGAACTACTTGGCGACGCTGCCGGTGCTCAAGTCCTACCCTAAGGTGAAGGTTAACGTGAAGTGGGAGCTGCGCAGCGACGCCGGAGACGTCGTCTGCGCGATGATCCCCGCGAGAATACACTGACCGACACCATCACCGCACCATCCTCATTTGAGCCCTGTTGGCTCGCAGCCACCAGTTTTATAGCAAGATAACCTGTCAACCCTGGTCTACAGATCGTTCCGGTCGCCAGCGTCCAATTACGGTGACATAATCCCATGAGGCTACTAGATTAAGTAAATTCGCATTGAATACTTGTCTTTACGATCACTTGGATAATTATGATGAGATAAGGTTTCATCACGATGATTTCCCTCACTGTAAAAGCATCGGTTAGTGTTCAGCTAATGTATATAACTCTGAAAAGAGTCATAAGTAAATGGCGGCACTGGGTTCGAACCCGGAACCGACCGTCCGGTCCCTTAACCATTAGGCCACCAACAATCTACCTTTCATCATCATTATCCAAGTGAGATCTCGCTTTCTGACTACCATTGCAGTTTGGAATGGATGACTGGAAAGCGACCGATCACCTACGAAGTAACTAAACCAAGGGCCACAATCTTACTGTATCACATGGTTTTGTTTAATCACCGATTGGTTTTAATGGCTCCTCATATTATTTGTTTTAAATAGCCATCCACGACAAAAAAGACAATGCATTTGTTGACTTTGCTCTCATAAGAATCTCTCTTTTTGAGAATCTGTTCTTAGGCTCACAAAAGTTTTTCTAAATAAGTATTTTGTAAATTTAATAAAATTGTATTTGCGTACAATATTTGGTATTCGTTTGGTATGTTTTTCCTAAGAGAAAGTGTGTGGATTACAAAATAATTATAACAAACTCGAATATTTGCTTTGTTATTTACCTAATTGAGTCTCTAACTATTATGAGCGAAGCATGAAAACAAATTACAAATGTTAATATCACAACTTGCTGTGATCATAGTGAATGTACATTTTAGATTAATGAAAGTCGTTGTGTTGTTGTAATGTCACAGTTTCGAGTTTTACTGCACAACCTGCTAAGGTCTGAAACTTTATGTTTAGGTATATATCACTTAATATTTAAAATAATTAGGTGTGTTACACACGTACCTACCCGCATCCTTTAAAATAAATGTACCTAACAAGTAAACAGGCCTACAGACAGTGAAATGATTAAATTATAGTAGAGCTCGTCTAGTCTAAAATGACGCGCCCCACTACTTAGTTAGTTGATTTCGATGTGTGAGTGCAAATATGAATAACGACACTTCATCTGTGTGGGAGCCAATGAACGGCGCGTGCTCCGACGTTTGAATCTTACCGGCAACTGAATGACCAATTACAACGGCATTTGTATATGTATTGCGTCCATATTTTAAAGTTGCTTGTGTGCGTTAATGCGATAGTGGGGCGCGTCATTTTAGATTAGACGAGCTCTACCTAACTGTAATTACCTATATGTATCTACGTAGAGAGTGTACCCTCGCCAAAATTATATTTTACTACCTACATAGTGACAAGTTTTGTACAATATTAATTGAAATAAATATTTTAAACATATTTTAATATTTTCGTTTTTATGTCCTCTAAAATTAGGTAGGCCGAAAGCTTTCGAACCAAAGGAATAAATAAATAAATAATCGTGGACAAATCCACACAGCGCCATGTAGCCCCAATGTAAGCAAAGCTTGTGTTATGGGTGCTAGATAACTGATTAACTACTTATATACTTTTAAATACATACTTATTATACATAGAACACCCAGACCCGTAACAGAAATTAAAATTTATCATTTCAATTTCTGCCCGGCCGGGAATCGAACCCGGGACCTCTTGCGACCTCTATGTTGACCACTGAACCACTCAGGTCGTCAGGAAGCAATATTTGTGGTAGAAAAATCATTATCATCATCACCTTCTTGAAGTTATGTCCCGGTTACGCCCCGCGCGGTACACGAGGACCCAGGGTCCTTTACCATGTTACAGGTTTTGGCAGATCAGATGACGACTGGGGTTTATCTGACCTTTGTGACCCTGTTTACAGGGGAACCTGATCAGATTGGATCATGATTGTGTGAGTTTCAAGAAAGCTGGTAAATACACTAGTTAACTATGATAAACACAGTCACGGTTATTATCATCATCACAGCCTATAACAGTCCACCGCAGGAATTACGGCGTCCCCCATAAGAGGAGAGGTTATTGCCATAATCCCCACACTCGGCAGGTGGGCTGGAGATCGGAGAATAAACGATGCTGCCCATTTTCCAGTCACGGTTATACATAGTCATAATATGTGTGAAGCGTTCTGCGTTATGAAAACATTTCGCAATCTGGGCACCTTGTATACGAACTACTGTCCGATCCGCGAAGCTCAATATTGTAAGTAGATATCGGTAAGTATTAGAAACCATTTGGTAACAATTTTCAGAAAGTACATCCCTTGTATACCAGTGTACAACCTGTATACAGTTGATAATAATTCAAATACATACATGCAAAACTTCTTCACTGCCCTTTACTTGGGACGACCCGGTAGCCTGACCGGTCCGACGTCCCAGGTATCGCTTGAGGGATGAAGTGGAAAGAGAACTCCGGGCTGACTGTTGGCAGGTGGTAGCACAAGACAGAGTGGAATGGAGCTTCTTAGTGTCGGAGGCCAAGACTCATTTTGGGTCGCTGCGTCATCATAGTAAGTCCGTAACACATACAAATCTCCACGCCTTTTCCCGTAGGGGTGAGCAGGAGAGACCACATTGTATGAAAATACGTGTGCATTGTGCCATAATATAATAGTGTGGTAGAATAATTCCTATTCTATGTGAAGCGCGACTCCACAATGAAGCAAAGAGTGTAACAAATCTTGTAACGATTTTACAATATTCATGCAATTAGATAACACTGCAGGGGACTCTTTCTAGCTTATCGACAGTGTCGGAAAACCCCTGACTAACTATAATACGATTAAACATATCCTATTTCAAACTACTGAAACGAGAAACTATTAAATATTGCCTAAACTACTGAAACTGATCCGACTTTATAGAAACAAGCTAAAGAACCATTTCGATTTAACTGCATTCAAATGGCAGTCGCTCCACTGTAATTACCTGCTCTGCCAAATCCTGAACCATGGTCGGACACGGGGCCCTCGGGAGTACAACCGGGATATTAACGCCAAGATGTCCTATGAAGAAATCACATCGAAATCGGTCCCTCCATTCGGTAGCTACGAAGCCACAGATATCACATAAACTCATAACACCCCGCTTTTTGCGTTGGCGGTTAAAAAGAAAACCATCCATAACAACTCTTTTTTATATTTATCAATATATTTTTTTGCTTATGACTATTATTACATAGAAAAATAAAAACTTTTGTCTTAGCGAACACACAGATATAAATAAAATTGGATGTATAGTTAGATAATATAAATAGGAAATATATCGAATGCAATGGAGGGTTGTCAGACAGATTTTTATACAATAAAAAGTGTAATTCGACCGTGTCTCACTAGGTGGCGCTGCTTAGACTGGATTCTCAAGTATTGAATTTGGTAACCGAAGCTACGGTTAAAGGTGTTTCGTGAAAACATACTTAGTCTTAGTATCATTTGTGAGAAGGAGAAGAAAGCGCAAAATGTGTACATTTTTATTCATCTAATGGTATCATTTTTATTTATTATTAAAAAATATCTCAAAATGGATCTACTGACAAAGCTATCGTTTTAAATAAACTATTTAAATACAGAGGTAATCATTGTCATATTGGCTATCAAATCGCGAAAATCTCATAAAAATCGGTTGAGTATTTATGACGTTAAAGATTTTTATTTGTAACGGCAGAAATGTAAAAGAGTATATGGAAAAACATAGGTGAGCGAATAATTGTGCCAGTGCGTGTATAAATAGTGCTTTTAAATGGGAGTTTGATTTCACTTCACTGACAACACATACTGACATAAGCGTATCTTTTGTAGTTACTATGAAATACAACAACCAATTCATGGAATACAAAATATTTTGAATCACTGCATAACCAATATTTCTTGAGATCAATTAATAATACTTTAACTCATTTCATTATATACAATCTTGTCAGCTTAATATACTCTCCACATTCACGTTTTCTTCACAGGCCCCTTGCACTTGCAGCACAGCTGCTGCTGCTCAGTCTTTATTTTCTTAAAATGCAGGTTGAATTCTTTCCGAAATATTTTTCTATACATTGACTCCTTGACAGCCTCTACGTTATTCCGACTGCACTCACTGGTGTACATCAAATGCATTTGCTTCACGTTCAAACTAGGGTCTAAGTACTGTTTCTTTCTTGAAAACTGCTTGATTGGTTTCATTTCTACTGTCTTAAACGACATAATGTGTTTTCTAACACTATCTTTAACTTCTGAAGGCAATGTATGTGTACTATTCTGAGAGTGCCCTCTTCCATCAGGCTTTGGTATATTCATCTCCGACTTGCTCATATGTACGTTGTAAACTGGTTTCTGGGAGATAGCCAATGTACCCAAGTAGAAGTTTTTACAAACTGTAAATCTAGTTGCTCTTACCAAAAAGAAATATTTAAAAGCATATTTACGTCTTGAATAAACATTGGAGATATGTTTGTGGGACTTTATATGGTTCCTCTCTGTAGTATTCAGCAAAAAATGTTTCTTTTCATTGACACTCAATGAATAAAAAGCTTTGAATATGAGTTCTCGGTCTGTATCATTAATGCGTTCACTGCATTTGTATTTGCAGGAGGTGAGACAGTTCTTGATATTTTTCACAGTACGTTCAGGTACATACTTGCCCCGCCTACTGATATATGCTTCACCTCTTTGATGCTTTATTTTACGCACATTGCAGGCCCATGAGGTTGGGTTAGGCTCTTGACTCCTGATTTTCTTTGTAGTTGTGAGATCACTTTGTGTTGTGTCTTCTGGCCTTGTTCTGAAATAATAAATACATATGACATTCATTGGTACCCCTACTCTACCCTACCCAAATTTTTTTCTTTCATATGAACCTTGTCCCAACAACATAACAAATAATAATTTGCCATATAATTAGGTGCAGCTATTCTGAAGTTACGCATCAACATACATTCTACAAATTGATTTACATTTTTATAAATTGTGACAATATTAAATTATTACGTACATGTCATAAGAGAAATTGGAATATTATATTCTACTTACTCTGCTTGTTTTTCCACCTCCTTGACCGCAGTACCTTCATGCTTAGTGACAATGCATGATGGCTCCTTAACATAAGTGTCATACTGTCCATAGAATTGTTGGCCCTCAATAAGCATTTGCTGCTTGAACACTGGCACAGGTGGCAGCAAAACGTGAGATGTGAATTGCAATTGATTCATTTCAGTACTTTGAAGCATCTGTAAAGTAACGCATTTAATTACAATTTGTTATAGACCGACTAGGCTTCCAATCACTGTTAAGTATGCTAAATTTGGTTTTATGTTATGTGAACCTAAAAGTGTAATGAGAGTACACTTTCAATCTTGAAATGTATGTCTTTATTATTGATGGTTATTGGAAAGTCGGGCAGATATTTACTTATTATCTATAAGTATAGAGAAAGAAAATCCTTAGAAAGTCCTTAAATTTAGAAGACAGGGTGTAACACTTCACTGGCACGTCACCTTACCTGTGTCTGCAACGTGGGCATTGCCTGCAGGTGTGTTTGGGCACAGGACATGACGAGCTGGCGCGACACATGCGCGGACGCGGCCAGCTCTCCGGAAGGCAGATGCAGCTCAGAGCCCATAGCCGAGTCGTATCGCAGTTTGCCGCCACCGCTGCCTGCCGCGATGTGGATAATCTGGGGATTCTGCAGCTTTGCATCGTTGCCGGTCGGCTGGTAGACCTGGATTATGTGCGGCACCTCCGTACTACTCGACGATATCGGATCCATCTGTAACAGCAACGAAGTAACTTCATAAGTTGAAGGGATTTCGCTTATTGTAAATGATCACCATCTTCATCACTGGGAATGGGCGTGAATACATACAATACGCACAATAATAGATTATACGTATAAAATACTTTACAACCTTGTCACTATAGTATTCTTTGCCTCAAAAACAATAAAAGTCCTTCAAAGTCGACAAAGTTGGAGTGTTTGCCTAAGTTGGTACCTAGTCAACATGAAAGGGCAATTACCTTTTAATTTTCAATTAAATACAGTAACTAGTGCTAAAGTTTATTAACATATTTAGCCAGTTCTTTTTCAAATTATAAATGTAAAACAAATATTTCCCGAATCGCTGCAAAACACAACACACAACAAATCATTTATTTTTAATGATATTCTTTTATGGCTTCGACTACTTAGTACATTTAGTCCTTTAATGCCCCTATCATACTATCGATTGTCGGTCGTGAGCGATTCTCGATGTTCGCGTCAGCCCGCCAAGCGCCCGCGCTAGTGAGTAACGAATAATTTCTAGTTACTTTTGGGGTCAAGACAACTGATAAATACGTAAAGACATAGAAAGAAATATAAAGTAGTGGAACGCCAATTTCTTTCATTGATGGATATCGTATATGGTGAAACAAACGAGATAGTTCTTCCGTCTCGACCTTTCTAATGCATACGACGCGGTAAATACTTGGACGTGTGGTGTCCGACAGACTGATTATAATAGCATAGGGTGTCGTACAAGGCGACAAATTTTTTCGAGGCGAAAGGAAGATCTAGTGTCTCCGTAGGCTGGAAGATGGGCAGCAGCGTTTTCCATTGTTATATTTATGTCTGCGATCTTCAACTTAACTTGTTTTCGCCACTCGTTCTTCATTCTCGTGCGTATCTTCAATACTGCTAAGCGTGGAGATAATAGGAATAACCTCCATTCTCGTGGGAGAGGCCCTATGTTCTGCAGTGGACTGTGATTACCTATGCTTCGTATAATTGTCTGCAGGTCTAGGCAGGGTCCAACAGTTATTGGCGTGTTACATTTAAATTTCGTATCGGTTTTATAACGACGGTGGTGCGGAAGCAAATACAGAAAGGTCCGCATCGCGTCTTGGAACTTTGGCACGTTGACCGGATAAGCGCGTGAGCTGGCCGATGTGCTCGCCAGGCAGAGGGTGGCAGTGGCGTTCGTGCAGGAGACTCGTTGGAGGGGAAACATATCCCGCAACATCGGCTTTAAATTTATTCAATGATAAATTCTGTATATCTGTTGGAACCTTTTGTGGACTTTGGCCAGACGACAAGAACCAGTAACAAGTTTATCTTTATTTCTAGTATTTCTGTCGCAGCCAAATGGTTAAATTGGCCGGTTAATTAAACGGCTAGCTATTTAAGCAGTTTAATTGAAAATTGGCCAAATTCGTGAACTTTGAAAGTAAAGTCAAATGAACGATATTGCCTCGAGTTTACGGAGCTCTTCCATTCATTGTCATAATGCTAACCTAAACTAACCGAATAGAAACCTAATGCAAACTATTATTATACTTTGAAGTTATTGTGGGTAGGTTAGCATTGGAACAATGTGTGGAAGAGCTGCGTAAACTCGAGGCAAAATCGTTCTTTTAACATAACTTTAAAATCTTATGAAACTGTCAAATTTTCAACTAAATAACTGCTCAAAAAGCTAGCCGTTTTTTTAACCAGCTAATTTAACCATCCGGCTGCCACATTTCTACTATGAATATCACTGTTCTTCATAAACAAGTGTATTTTTTTATGAACATAGATTAAGTTCTCATATATGTATTGTGATGGCATTGTCATAATGTCAACATTCTTGAATTTATCTCTAAGTGAAGTTCTAGGTCCCAATTGGTAAATCGCGCGAATAGCCCTTTTCTGCAGTACAAATACATTATGCCAGTCGGCAGCGTGTCCCGACAGCAGTATGCCATAAGTCATAATGCTGTGGAAATAACTAAAGTAAACTAATCTTGCTGTAGCCTCATCAGAATAACCTCGTATCTTTTTTACAGCATATGCTGCAGAACTTAGCCTTTTAGCCAATTTATCAATGTGTGGACCCCATTGTAATCTACTATCTAGAGTAAAGCCTAAAAATACTGTGGAATTAACAAGATCCAAATTTTCGCCCCTTACTTGTATATTAGTAGGTACTGGGGCCTTACCATGAACTCTTATAGCAGGACCTAAACAGAAAGACCCTGCTTAGAACGAGACAGCGCTATACGTGTCACATAAGCTTGTCTCGTTCAAACCGAAAGCAATTCTGGTCCTGCTATAAGAGTTCATGGTAAGCCCTCTGATCTAACATTTGGCAAGGAGAATTTTAAACATTTTGTCTTTTTGCCATTCAGTAATAAATTATTAACCGTAAACCAGTTTACCACTTCTGAAATAGCTTTGTTCACGTCGTCATATGTTAATTGTTGTCTTTTAATTTTAAACACCAAAGATGTATCATCAGCGAACAAAACAATTTCGTGAGTATCTTTTACAAAGTACAGCAAATCATTTACATAAATAAGAAACAAAAACGGACCCAGAATTGACCCCTGAGGGACCCCCATAGAGACAACAGACCCTGCCGATCTTTCTCCGTTCACATCAACCTTCTGAATTCGCCGCATGAAGAATCGGAAAGCTGTCGGGTCCGATGGAGTCCCTATCGAGGCATGGAAATCGATGGGATCAGCGGGGCTATTGGCTAACTCAGTTGACAACTGTATTTGACACTAGATAATTCTACACCACGTCATCTACGTTGAAAACTGGCAATAGCGTATACCAAATTAGTACCAAATTAGAGTAGTGTCAGATTTTTTTATGTCAAATTCAGTTGTCCACTGAGATAGCCGATAGGCCCTCTGGTGTTGTGAGCATCCTTACCGACCTATATAACCGCATTCTCCTCACCAAGAAGATACCCGATCAATGGAGGCTGAGTATTATTACTCCAGCCTGTAAGAGCAAGGGCTCGGTGCGGGAGTGCTCCAACTACCGCGGTATAAAGTTGATGTCTCACACCATGAAGCTCTTCGAACGCATTGTGGACTCTCAGATCCGACGGGAGTGTACAATCTCGAAGTGTCAGTAAAGGTTTCGGCTGGGTTGTGGGACCATGGATATTGTATTTGCCCTGAGAACTCTCATGGAGGGATCCAGATTAAAGAACACGTCCCTGCATTTCCTGTTTCTGGACATGCAGAAGGCCTTTGACTGTATCTCTCGGGAGATGATATAGTGGCGGTTCAAGTCGATACCTGAGGCCTATATTAACATTATACGAGTCTTGTACCACGATTCCGATTCTATAGTTAGGACGGCCGTTGGTTTGTATGTATGAATACCTCGTTCCCGGCGTTCAATCGAGCTAAACCACAGGCACAGGCACAGGTTTACGCTCTACCGGTTTAGCACTATGTTGCTCTGCGGGCGAATATGCGTGTCCCGTATGGCACCGATCAGCTCATGCTAAGACATTGGGTACAGCTCTTAACGACCCATGCCAAAAAATCACAGAATGTCTTAAACCGACTCCGGTGAGTAAGTTGTATCCACTAGCTGGCATTGCTCCACCAGCCGTTCGCAGAGAGATAGCCAGTGCAGTTGAGAAACGCAAACAGGAAAAGGACTCACGGCACCCACTCTATGCTCAGGAACTCAAATCAAATCAAATCAATCAAAATTTCTTTATTGATTAGGACATTAAATATCTCTTTCAATCGTCAAAAAGGAGGGGGGTAGGAAAGTAGGAAGGAAACACACAGTGACACGCTGACCGCCTGATATGTCTGTAGATAAACGTATCCCTCGCCAATCACAACCGAACCGGGCTCGACAATGCCAGACAGAGCCGGAACGCTATATTATATTATATACTCGTAGGTATGTCTAGTATAATTAAGAAAAAACCACCTAAAACTACAGCAAGAGTAAGCCAGTCCACCAAGGCAGCACCCGTTCACGAGTATAACGCAGGGCCCAGCCATCGTCCAATTCAACCATATTTGAGGGAAAAGAGCGACCCGGCCCCCACGCCACCGCCAGACAGACTTTTAAGTGAGCGTGCATCACACATGCTGCATGTGATAGGTAGTTGCTCCCACCCTACTCTATCCTATCCCTACCCTATCGCTACCTTACCCCTACCCTATCCTACCATTGCCTTAACCCTACCCTACCACTACCTTACCCCTACCCTACCACTATCTTACCCCGACCCTACCACTATCTTACCCCTACCCCACCCTATACTACCTTACCGCTATCTTACTCCTACCCTACCCTACCCCTACTCTAACTACTACCCTCCCCCTACCCTAGCGCAGACAGGAGACACCATGTGTGGGAGAGGAAGGAAAATTAACGCCGCTTCCAAGGTGGTTCTCTGTGGGGGAAAGAAACGGCAAGAAACCCACAGAGCCTACGTTAATTCTTTTTTTTTTAAACATGTCTTATGTACTAATACATTATTTGTCCTATATACTATCTTAAAAGTAAATACCTGTATAGAACAGCAGTTCAGTCCCATGGACTTTTGTCATTTACATATTCAGATATACTATAATAACTTTTTTGACATAATTTGTTTTTTATAGCGACTTTAAATTTATTCAATGGTAAATTCTGAATATCTGTTGGAACCTTATTATAAAAGCGTACACATTGACCCATAAATGATTTGTGGACTTTGGCTAGACGACAAGCACCAGCAACAAGCTTATCTTTATTTCTCGTATTAATATTATGAACATCACTATTCTTCTTAAATAAGTGTAAATTTTTATGAACATACATTAAATTCTCATATATATATTGTGACGGCATTGTCATTATATCAATGTTCCTGAATTTATCTCTTAGTGAAGTTCTAGGTCTCAATTGATAAATCGCGCGAATAGCCCTTTTCTGCAATACAAATACATTGTGCCAGTCGGCAGCGTGTCCCCACAGCAGTATGCCATAGGACATAATACTGTGGAAATAACTAAAGTAAACTAATCTTGCTGTAGCCTCGTCAGAAATACTCCGTACTTTCTTTACAGCATATGCTGCAGAACTTAGCCTTTTCGCCAATTTATCAATGTGAGGACCCCATTGCAATTTATTATCCAGGGTAAAGCCTAGAAATACTGTAGAATCAACCAAATTCAAATTTTCGCCTTTTATTTGTACATTAGTGGGCACTGATCTAACATTTGGCAAAGAGAATTTTAAACATTTTGTCTTCTTGCCATTCAGTAATAAATTATTAACCGTAAACCAGTTTACCACTTCTGCAATAGCCTTGTTCACGTCTTCATATGTTAATTGTTGTCTTTTTACTTTAAACACTAAAGATGTATCGTCCGCGAACAAGACAATTTCATGGGCATCTTTTACAAAGTACGGTAAGTCATTTACATAAACAAGAAACAAAAACGGGCCCAAAATAGATCCCTGGGGGACACCCATAGAGACAACAGACCCCATAGATCTCTCTCCGTTCACATCAACTTTTTGAATTCTATGACTCAAGTATGAATTTAGCAAGTTCAGGGCCAAGTCCTTTATTCCATAATGTTGTAATTTCCTGACCAAAATGTCATGATTAACGCAATCAAAGGCTTTGGATAAATCACAGAAAACCCCTAAGGCATCACGTGATTCCTCCCACGCCCCAAAGATATGTTTAATAAGTTCAACACCTGCATCAGTTGTTGAACGACCGCGAGTAAAACCGAATTGTTTATGATGCAATAGGTTACTTCCATAAAAATGAGCTTTTAGTTGATTTAATATGATTTTCTCAAATATTTTACTTAGAGTCGGTAAAATTGAAACTGGTCTAAAATTTGTAGGATCCGTTGTATTACCAGTTTTCAACAATGGAATAACTTTACTGTGCTTCATCAGGTCAGGAAATTCACCATTATCAACACAATTATTAAATATATTCGCTAAGTGGACAGCAATAACATCAATTACAGAGCTAATAATTTTTACCGACATACCATCAATGTCGGCAGTTGCTTTCATTTTTATGGTTTTAAAAGCCTTAACTATATCTTGAGGTGTTGCATGCTCGAACTTGAAATCGATGACACTCTCGGGTACATTTTGTTTTAACAAGGATTCAGCGAGAGCAGGAGACGAACTTAAGGATTTCGTAGTTGACACTGGAATGTCTGTAAAAAATTTATTGAATGCCTCCGCAACTTCCGAGTTTTTGGTAACAACATTATCATTTATCTTTAAACTGTACTTAGTATCGCGATTTGTTACTTTTCCAGTTTCACTATTTATTATCTGCCATGTGGATTTTACTACATCTGTGCTATTTTTCAGTTTGTGTTTAACGAAATTCGATTTAGCTGTAGCACAAACGCGTTTAAATAACTTCGAATAATGTTTAACATACTCAGCAAATTCTACGCTATTATTATACGCCCGTTCTGCATAGAGCTCATATAATTTATTTCTACTCTTATGTATTCCTGCTGTCGCCCAATCGCTAAACATAAGTTTGCTGTTTACTGCCTTCACCTTTGGTTTGAATATACTATTACTTTCAGTTTTTGTCATGTGTAAAACTGAATTATAATATTCATTTGTATCATCAAAATACTTTAAATTAGATGATTTCTCTATAATGTTATTTCTAAAACTGTTTAGACGGTTGTTGTTAATTGGTACAAATTTAATAGTATTTTTTGTTTCTTTCCTCATATTAACATTAAACACAGCTAATTGACCACAATGATCGGATTGCAATTTGTTTATTACAGACTGGCTACATGCCTGGATATCACAAAAAATGTTGTCTAGACAAGTTGATGTAGTACTTGTTATTCTAGTAGGCTCTAAAAATAAGTTGATTAAATTATGACACTTAAATAATGATATTAGCCTACCAGTATATTTACAAGATACGTCCAATAAATCTATATTAAAATCTCCACAAACAACAATATTTTTATTACAATTGCTAACTTTAATAAGGGCTTCGTCCATAATTTTCTCGAACAAATCAAATGATGAAGCCGGAGGTCTGTATACGCTCATTACAATAAGTCGCTCAAGTTCTATACAGGCAATTTCAGCAGATCGTTCAACAGACAGCTTGACAATATCAGTGCGTTCCTTGCATTTTAAGCAATTACGAACAAGTATTAGGGAACCTCCATGAATTGCCTGCCCTCTTGTAAACGAACTTGCAAGTTTATGGTTGTTAAAGCCAAATATGAGCTGGTGATCTTTTAACCAATGTTCAGTAATGCAAAAAATATCAACATTCTCACCGTTCATGAATAGCTCAACTTCCAATTCTTTATTCGTCATGCCTTGGATATTTTGATGTACTAAGTTAACTATACAATTTTGTTTATTATTATAACATTTTACTTTACGTACATCCAAAGGCTTATTACCACTATTTACTAATGAATTTATGCCAGAGCAGTCCTGTATATTCTGAACAATATCAAAAGATTTATTGTTCAAGTCTAACAGTGGACTGTTATTTGCTGCTGATATGATACAGGACGGCTCCTTTGTCTTACAAACCCTACTTGACCTACTGTCAAGAGCTTGAAAAGCCGATCCAGTTTCTTGACGACCACCACTGCCTGTGAAAGTGACGCCCCCACAGCCAGAAGAAACCTGTGGATCAATAAATTTTCTAATCCCACCTTTATCCCTCCTACTGAAAAGCTCCCACCCGGAAACAAACTTCCGTGGCCAACCTGGAAGGCGTTAAATAGGCTGCGAACCCAGGTGGGCCGATGTAAAGAGAATCTCTTTAAGTGGGGATATACAAATGACAGTTCTCAGTGCGACTGTGGCATATCTCCGCAAACTATGGAACACCTCGTTTCATGCTCGGCGTGCCCTAAAACTTGTACCATGGAGGACTTGTTCGAGGCCAGTTCAAACGCTGTATCCGTCGCCGAATACTGGGCGAATAAAGTATAAGTGAGAGTTAAGTCAATCGACTCGATAAGAAGATCGAGCTAAATTTTTGTACAATAAGTAACTTGGATCACAATGCATGAAAATGGAAAGAATGAGCGCAATAAGATAACACCGTCTCTTTGCAGTGGTCTTGATGAGTACTACCCCTAGTGATATTCAAGGTCTGATGATGATGTCGGAAGGTGGCCATAGGTACCTACTAAAGGCAAGAAGATAACCCCATCGTGTTTAGGCTTAGACTTAATGAGTCATCGTAAGTAATATTCAAGGTCTGATGATGATGGAAGTTATGTTAAAGAAAAAAAGGTGGCTATAGGAACTACTGAACTCAATAAGATAACCCCATAGTTTTTGGGCTCTTTGGAACTGTCTTGATAAGTACCTACGTACACGATAACAGCTAGTTATGAAAAAAAAAAATTTGAGAACTTATTTTCAGTCTCTTTGCCACTGTATTGTTAATTATTATACTGAAATCGACTGAAATGTTATCCGAATTTACTTTACAGTAGTTAACCTCGGTTTTACAAAATGCCCGCATTTTCTAATTATTCTGAACCAGGAGAATACAATACCTATCTAAAGGTGTGTAGGTACGTATAGTTAGCTCGGCAATGAATAGAAAGAAATTTAACTTGTGCTACTGGCTTGCTGTACAAAACCAGGGTGGGCGGATATTAGTCTATCAAAGAAAACGCCAGCTTTAACAACTCTTGGCATTTTATATTTCTCTTTACTTATAACTACAAAGATAAATAAAAACTTTTTCATAGCACAATTGCAGATATAAACGAATACATTTACACAACAAAATTAAATAGAAAATACATAATTGCAATTGAATCATTAGATTTTGACAAAAAACAAAAAAGGTGCTTCTAAACGAGCAATATAAAATACTTTTACTGCAATAACACACACACACAGCGCAACACAGTGGCCGGCTAAAGCATTCAGACTATGCAACTTATTCTTATTTTTTTATACCACTAAGGTGGCAAACAAGCTTAGGACCTGCCTGATGGTAAGCAGTCACCGCAGCCTATGGCCGTTTGCAATACCAGGGGCAGCACACACGCGTTTCTTCCAGATTGCAAGAGGATCGATGAGCGATCGACGAATATTGCGCAGGACCTATTGTTGTTTTCGCAGCGCTCTATGTGGCTTTGTGCATCTATTTCTAACGACACGCCGTGAATCGTTACTCATTACCGCGATTAATTGCTATATTTTAACATCTTCATCGTCCGACCAGTCAATTCCGGCTTCTGCCTATATCCGCTTTCCTGCTCATTTATCGTTCTCTACTTTGCCAGATCTTCGTCATCCTCACGTCATAAGCCGTTGGCGTTCGCATCCGACTCGGCGATATTAATTATCAATCCATCGTTTCTTGGGTCTCCCGTAGAACCTCTTTCCTGATACCGGCTTGTTTGTCACGTATCCCTTGGGCTTACAACACAAGCGAGCCCCTTCGATCTTATCTGGGATGTCTCTCACGCCAAAGTTGCCTTGAATGTATGTACATGTTACGCACTTAGTCAAGTCGTGAAACGCCGCACATCCACCGCAGCATTTACGTTTCGTTGGTGTAGTGTGCGGACGTGCTTCGTAAGCGCTGGCCATGTCTCACAGCCATAGAGCATTACAGTGTATAATTTATGCTCCTGTATCTCCCCAAGATGTATTTATGTCTTGTATGGCCCCAAGAGATTGTCAGGGATTTTAGGGTATTATTTTATTTTTGTGTTGTATCTTCTTCCATCATCATCATCTTCTTCTTCTTCTTCTTCCTTTGAAGCATCCGACCGTGAGTCTTGGAAGATCGAAAGGGAGGCTTTTGCCCTGCAGTGGGACAGAAATGGCTAAAAATAATAATAATAATAATCTTCTTCCATACATAGTATAAAATTAACCCTAGAGTGCTCGCGCTATGAGCATTTTGCCGCCCGCGACAAAAAAATCCTGTTATATTTAAAACGAAGCGATTGTCAAGGTTAAGTGTCCTGGTAGCTGCCCCCTCGGACCTCACCTCCTTATTTTAGAAATTAGAAGAAATTCGGTGCGGGGGTTACCGCAATAGGCAACGGTTGTAGTCTGTGTGCGGCGTTTGGCGGCATTTTGCTCACTGCGCGACTACTCACGTAAGTAAAATTCGTGTATCTAGTTTTTTACTGTTGTTGTAATATTATTAGTTTTCAATGCGTATAATATTGTTTTGATGTAAATATCATAATAATATTGATATTTAGTTAATTTTGATTAATTATAGGGCGTTTTGCTGATGATCTGGTTGCTAACTACCGAACAACTATAGTGGGCACTTTGCGAAAAAACAAAAAAGAAATCCCACCTTGCTTTCTAACTACCAAAGATAAGAGTTCAGACGAGTACAATGTTTGGATTTGGTGAGAAGAAGGTTCTAATATCCTATGTGCCTTTTTTTGTAAAAAGCTAAAAAAGTGGTTCTGTTTTTATCAACTTTACACGATGATAATAACATTGATGAAACTACCGGTGCTGCTGAAAAACCAGAAATTATTACATATTATAATTGCGGAGTTGATGTAGTCGATCAAATGAAAGAAGAATATTCCGTCGGTAGAATGACTCGTAGATGGCCGATGCGATTATTTTTCTCAATTCTGTATATTGCCGGCATAAATAGTCAAATAATATTTTTACGGCGAATGTTTTTGAAAGAAATTGCTCTGGCTATTTAGACCACATATAATTAGAAGATCCGACGTAAACACATTGCAGAAACAGCTGAAAAGCCTAATCGCGCGATTTGTACCATCGGAACATCAAAATATACCCTCAGGTAGAAAAGGTATATGCGCAGTATGTCAGTCCAAAAAAAATAGAAGAACCAAAAAGGGTACAATAGATGCGCAAAGTTACTATGCAACGAACATTGTATGTACATGTGTCAGGACTATTTTAATGAAATACATGTCGTAGATGATAAAAATGATTAATTTTGTTACTAAGTTTTATTTTTCTTTTTTTAATGTTGGTTAATATATAAAGATGATGTAACAATTTAAAAAAAAATACCTAAGATTTCCCAAAGCATTTTTATGTAATACTAAGTATAAAACGTTAATAAATATTACTTTATCTGCTAGTTTATGTTTCATTCTATCCTATTAAATCATTGTAAAATTAATTTAACCATTATTTGCAAAAAAAAATCATTTTAAGTATGAGCGGCAAAATGCTCCCCACGCGATCACTCACGTTTCACGGAAAGGCGCGACTACTCTAGGGTTAAGACGCTTTTCGCATCCGTCTGTTTGTATTTCCGTTAACTCCTCCTAAACCATGCAACGGATTTAAATGCGGTTTTCATCATCAGTTAGAGAATTTCTTCCGAAAGGTTCATATGTATAATAACATGCATACTAAAGTAAAGAAAAACCGAGTAAACCCGTGCGAAGCCGGGGCGGGTCGCTAGTTTGCTATGTTATGGTGTTTGCAGTCATCAGTTTTTGAGAATTAGTCAGATATTGTTGGTCGATTACTGTGGCCCTCTACGGGACACATACACAAGCCATAGCATCGCAGACAGTATGGCTGAGATACGCATTATACACCCAACTACTGCATTGAAAAGGTTTTATCGTACTCAAGCCCTTTAAATAAAAACATTGCTCAGACGCAAACAGTCTATATTAAATGAATTTTAGTGTAAATAAATAAATGTATTCGTGGACAAATTCACACAGCGCCATCTAGCCCCATACTAAGCAAAGCTTGTACTATGGGTGCTAGATAACTGATATACTTTTAAATACATACTTATCATACATAGAACACCCACACCCGTAACAGATATTAAAATTCCGGGAATCAAACCCGAGACCTCTTGCGTGGCAGACCGGCATGTTGACCATTGAACCACTCAGGTCGTCGAAATGCTTGACATGTATGTAACAAAGCTTTACAGTTCTGTCTAAATTAAATTAATTTTAGTGTGATGTGACACATCTAAAAGATAATTGTAGGAACTGAATGTATTAATGAACATCAAATACCTACATGATTATTTACACAGGAAAAACTCTAGATAAAGTTATTATCATGAGAAACAACGAGTCCATATAATATAAAAAATTTTGAGCCAATACATAACCAATAATTCTTGAGATCAATTAATAATACCTACTCCAACTCATTTCACTATATACAAAAACAACAGTTTAAAATAATCTCCTAACTCACGTTTTCTTTACAGGACCGTCACACTTGCAGCAGAGCTGCTGCTGCTCAGATTTAATTTTCTTGAAATGCAGGTTGAATTCTTTCCGAAATATTTTTCTATACATTGACTCCTTGACAGGCTCTAAATTATTCCTACTGCACTCACTGGTATACATTAGATACATTTGTTTTATAGTCAAACTAGGGTCTAAGTACTGTTTATTTTTAGAAAATTGTTTGATTGCTTTCGAGTCCACTGTCTTGAATGACATAATGTGATTTCTAACACTATCTTTAACTTCCGAAGGCAGCGCATGTCCATGTGTACTGTTCTGAGAGTGTCCTCTTCCATCAGGCTTTGGTATATTCATCTCTGACTTGCCCAAATGCACATTGTACACCGGTTTCTGGGAGATAGCCAATGTACCTAAGTAGAAGTTTTTACAAACTGTATATCTAGTTGCTCTAACCAAAAAGAAATATTTAAAAGCATATTTACGTCTTGTATTAAGATAAGACATGTGTTTATGGGGTTCAATCAGGTTTCTCTCAGTAGTATTCAGCAAAAAATGTTTCTTTTCATTGACACTCAATGAATAAAAAGCTTTGAATATGAGTTCTCGGTCTGTATCATTAATTCGTTCACTGCATTTGTATTTGCAGGAGGTGAGACAGTTCTTGATATTTCTTACGGCACGTTCAGGTACGTACTTGCCCCGCCTGCTGACATATGCTTCACCACTTTGATGCTTTATTTTACGAACATTGCAGGCCCACATATTTGGATCAGGTTTTTGACTTCTCTTTTTCCTCGTAGGTGCCAGAGGATCACTTTCTATTGTGTCATCTGGCTTTGTTCTGAAATAATATAAATAAATTTTTTATTGAAAATTGTGACAATTATATTAATATATCAGGTACTTTCACATAGTCAGAGATAAATCTCTATTGGGCACATAATATCCCAGCAATACTTACTCTGCTTGTTTTTCTGCCTCCTTGACTGAAAGACCGTCATCCGCAGCTTTAGTTATAACTAGTCCATAGAATTGTTGGCCATCGCTCAGCATTTGCTGGTTGAACTCAGGCGCAGATGGGAGCAAAATGTGAGATGTGAATTGCAATTCTTGATTCATTTCAGTATTTTGCATCATCTGTAGAGTAAAATGAGCCACATTCAATTACACTATTATGTACTGAGTACTAGTTAGTCTTAGGCTTAAACTCTGTTAGTGTTAGGCTATAGTGTGAACTTAAGTTTGAGATCTACTGGATTGAATTTTTTTTGTAGTTTTAATTGTTTCATAGTAGTTGATTAAGTTGTAAATAAATATTAGAAAGTTGTATAATTATTTATTATCTATACAGAGTATTATCAGAAAGTGAACACATAATTCCATGGTAGTATGTCATACCTGTACGGTTGGAGTGTAGCAAAGGGGGCGCTGAGAAAAAGATTTGTAAAATTTGAGTTTAACCCTTTGGTTCCCTCTAACTCATACCTGTGTCTGCAATGTGGGCATGGCCTGTGAATGTGTTTGGGTACTGGACATGATGAATTTGCCGTCGATAATCTGGGCACTCTGCAGCGTTGCATCGTGGCCAGTTGGCTGGTAGATCTGCATTATGTTCGGCACCTCCGCACCACTTGTCGATATCGAATCCATCTGCAATAACGTAGGAACTTCGCAAGTTGAAGAGCTTAGCTTAAAGTTAATGTTTACCATTATCAGCATTTACCATTATCAGGAAACGGACGTGAATTTAATATAAATATATGGAACCTTGACACAATATTTTGGTACACTTTC
Organism: Blastobasis lacticolella; assembly: GCA_905147135.1. Classification (NCBI taxonomy): domain Eukaryota; kingdom Metazoa; phylum Arthropoda; class Insecta; order Lepidoptera; family Blastobasidae; genus Blastobasis; species Blastobasis lacticolella. The sequence goes on from LR990044.1 coordinate 527,804, forward strand.
TGCCCTAGATACAATCAAGAAAACTTATAAAAGTACCTAAAGTGGATAAGGTTGAAGTTTGCCTGATACCAGTGAAAGGGCAATTACCTTTATATTTTTAATTCAACCCAATTACAACTGTAGTTTCTTTACATATTTAGCCATAGTTGACAGTTTCAAGTGAAATTACAAAGAAAAACACAAAAAGTCCAAAAAGGAAACAGCAAAAACACACACAACAAATAATTTTTTTTTAATACATAATTTTTTTGGCTCGGCTACTTAGTCCTCTAATGCCCCTTACATACCAACAATTTTCGTTTTTATACACACTCATGCTCATGAGCGTCGGTCGTGGGCTTTGGCTACAGTGGCTATGATACAGTTTGTACTTATGATGACCAATACAAGCAAGCGTGTAATGTTGTACTTCGAGCCAGACAATTAAAAAAAAAACTGACACCTGAAATGGGTGACGTTTAAAACGTCAAAAAGGATGGATTGGATTGGAAAGCGAGTCGCGAAAGCTATGTTTCCCGTTTTTCCCAAACATTAGATTACAGTATTTGATTATTTAATTATTTGTTGAATAATATTCATTTGCTAGCATTGCAGTGCAAGTTTTTATTGATAACTAATATCACAAACAGCTCCCAGCATTGTACGATTAGATGTGTTTATGGTTTGTTTTTGTGTGCAAATCTTCCAAAATGGCAGGGAAGACGAATGATCCGCACTTTCTGATTGCTGAAACATGAGTATCGCAGCGTTCTGCAAGCGTGCCATGTGGGTGGACTGTGAAATAGTTTCTGAAATGTGGACATAGTGCGTACAATGGGTTCTCAAACGCTAGAGATACTACGCCAAGGAGTCTGGGCATCTCTGACTGGAGGATGGTTCTACGACCCACATCAAAATTTATTTTGCAATACTGTTCACCTGTATATATGGCTGTTTCTGCTATGCCTCCCCTTCTCCGTTTACCTGGTAAGTTGATGCATGCTCCTCATGTAGCTCTTGTGAGGTTATATAGTGAGTCATGTATGAATAGGGTCAAAGTACTCAAGCATTGTTATTGTTTTCACATGCTAATATAAATGTTACATAAATAGCACCATTTACTCACCAGTGCAAATATGCTAACCACATCTTGTTTGTGGATATACAACCAAGATGTACGCTAGACATTTTAGCTGAGTGAAATAAGCTTATGAAATATATTTCTTTACAATGCACAAGACAAAACCAAATTTCTAAACAAACTAAAGACAGAACCAAGACAAACTAAAGACTTCGAGACAAACTAAACAGGACATAAAAATATTAAAAAAAAACATCTTGGAGCTCTTTCACACGAAGGGCCGGGGTCTGCCTAGACTATGATCTAGGATTTGGCATATCAGGTAATTACAATAGAGGGTCTGCCATCTGAACTCCATGACTCTGTTAACACAGGAACCTGACTAAAATGTATCAGGACTTGATTGGACGCATTCAGTTGGCTGCTTGCAGTGCTGGTTTCCTCACAATGATTTCCCCAACCATTTTGTTGTCTTTGGTCCGTGTTTTGTCAGCTTTCATTAAATTGAACAAAATTAGACTAGAATTCAAGCCACTGTTTTAAGATTATTTTATCTTTAGGCACTAGAGTAGTGCGTGTTGCATTGTATTAATTTAGTTTTTTAGTTGGTTGTTATGGGAACTCAATCAATGGACATATCTTTATATTTTACTGACTATATTTTTTATGACATGTTGTTGCCACTTGAGTAGTCTTTGGCAAAATCGCTAGAATTTAGATTATAAGCCACAACATAAAATGAAATGAGTATCGGTTTTATCTACGTACATAACTCGCAAAGTATCACTGGTACATGATGTTTTCAAATGAGGAGACCAGTTGGAACCTAGCTGTTATTAATATTTATTATACACTAGCAGGTGTAAGCTGATGCGTGTAAATCACGATATTTAGTTCTTGTAATGTCTATCCAGTCTACTTTTAAAACAGTTCACCGATGGAGCACTGATCACTGATTCTGGCAATTCATTCCATGCACTATTTGGTAAAAAGTTGTGTCTGGTTTTACTGGTTCCCTGTGATCTTGAAATTGTGTATAGCCTCTGAGGTTTTTGTTATTATTTAAGTTGTAGATGGTTTCTAGTCCCTTCACATCATAATGTCCATATAGTATCTTATATGTTTCTATCAGATCACCACATTGTCTACGTCATTGTGTTGATGTAGTTACCAAGTTTTCCTAAAATAACAAGTTCATGCAACAAGCAGATCACTTTCCATTGTCATTAGTGTGACTCATTTTATGTGTACACAGGGGATGGAAGATCCCACCTACAACCAAACCTGTTTAGACTTTGAGCTGTCTCTAGCTTATACACACATCCAAAGCGATGCTCATTATAAATAGCTGCTTCAGTACTACAGAGGAAGAAATTTTAAGAGAACTTTTTAAATTGAAATGTGGTGGCCCACAGCAGTGGGGTGTAGAGCATGCAATGTCGCTATACTTTTTTTTAATGCTGCAGAATTGCAGTATCAAAATTTTATGATATTGTGAAATTTTGAACTCTCATCATCGTCCTAGCGCTTATCCCGACCTCTGCCAGGGTCCGCTTTCCTACTCAATATTCTCCACTTCGCCCGGTCTTCAGCATCTCCTTATCGTAAGCCGTTGGCTCTCGCATTCGACTCAGCATGTCAATCCATCACTTCTTGGGCCGCCCACGGGGCCGCTTTCGTGGGAAAGAGAATTTTAAACTCTCCAGAGCTTTAATGAAGGTTAATATAATAATAATAATAATAATAAAGCCTTTAATTCTAATCTACTGTTTTTACAATAAACAATAAACATGCTACATAATACTACAAATAGTGCTACAATATGTCCAGTAGTTCAGTGTCCTCTAACCTTTTCCATTGCATTCTGTCACGAGCTACCCTTCTCCAGTGCTGTCCAGCTGTGAGTTTCAAATCATCTTCCCATCTCAAGTGTTGGCGACCTTTACTGCGCTTGCCGTCTCTGGGGTACCAGTCGGATATTATCTTGCTCCATTTTTCCTGTGAATCTGTAATTGTGTGGCCAGCCCATCTCCATTTCTGTTGGTCAATCCGAGTCAGTATATCCGTTAATTTAGTTTTTTCTCTTATTTTACTGCTTCGCACTCGGTCTTGTTTCTTTATGCCTGTCATGCTTCTCTCCATGGCTTTCTGGCAACGTTCTAGCTTTTCTCTGTGTAATTTAGTGAGTGACCATGACTCGCATCCGTAAATAATGACTGGAAGTATGCAGGCGTCAAAGACTTTCTTTTTTATTGCCACACATAGGTCCTTAGATTTCATGACTTCCTTCAGTGCCCAGTACTTTTTCCATCCGTTAGCTATTCTTCTGATAATCTCTTTGGTGGTTTGGTCTATGTGTGAGATTATCTGTCCTAGGTAGATATATTCTTGAAGGTTAAACCAAATAACAAATATGAGTTAACTACAATTAATGGCATACAATCCTAAGCTTTATTTTTTATTCAAAAGTAAATGCAAAAAGTATAAAATATCAGGAGTCTCATCATTTAAAGAACTTCAAATTTTATTACATATATGTATTCAGTGGACTGCTTAGCAGATAGTTATGCACAGTTTCTAGATATTTAACTCTTGGTTCTTCCAGTTCGCCATTTCCTTTTTCAGTACCTATCAAATCTAACTAGGCTTGAAATTGATGTTGTTGTTGTTTTTGTGAGAAGTTGTTTCTGTGAGAGGTTGTGAATTCTAACATGAGCTTTTAATTACTCCTAAACTCAAAACAATGTTTGTCTATATCAAACTCCTTTTACATATTACAAATGTACTACTCCTTTTACATATAACTATATCTCATTATAGGATAGTTTTAATACGTAAGAAAGAAACATGCTGGCCGGCCTCGAAGCCCGCTTACAAGCCAGCGAGACAGCAGGCCAAGTCTCAATTTTAACTCGGTCTCAACTTGCGTGTGAGATCGGACTGTGGTTCGCGACAGTGTGCACGTAGTTAGAAAAGTAATAAGAGCGCGAAATCTTATGGTCGGCATTCTCATAACCTTTGATTTTTGATCGATAATTATTTTTATAAGGCAAGCCCGGCTTTGTATGGCAGTAACCCCACTGGCCCACAGCTGATTTAGTATGGTGAATAAAATTAATTTTCTCAGTAGTTGATTAAAATTCATTTCGGATAAGTTTAACATATTCTTATGAAAGGCCTTTACATTTTTATATGCTAGATGACATACCTACTGACTGATCATTGGCTATTTTGAAAAATGTTATTTAACTTTAGACGTTGAATTGCGTTTTAATTGACGTAAAATAACAAAACTAATAACAATGTGAATAAATTCTGCCTCCTATGTAGCCAGTAGGCTAATGAGGAGTTTTCCAATAGGTATCCAAGCATTCCTAACCACTCACTAGATGGCGCCCCGACAATTTTGGTAATTGATAATCGCTTGAAATAGGTTCTTAACAAACAGGATATAAACACTGGGTATGTTGTATTGGATAATATTGTATTTGTCAATAGTTTTCAACCATTTTAGAGGTTGTAATAATAATGCAACATAGTGCCAACTTCTATAAATATTTCTTTTTACATTTCGTTCAACCTTTAACAGTTATGTTTATATTTATTTATTTATTTTTAGCCATTTCTGTCCCACTGCAGGGCAAAGGCCTCCCTTTCGATCTTCCACGACTCACGGTCGTTTATATTTATATGTTTATATTAATAAACATTTTATTTTTAAGTTTAGTATTAGTTGGTTGCATGAAATCACTGCCACCATCATACAGATTAAAAAAAGAATACCAAAATTGTAGGAGCGCCATCTATTGATGCTTTTTGAAACCAACTATCAATACCTACTGGAAAACTCCTCATTACGTAACGCTGTTGCTAACAATTCTTTGATTTAAATAATTGAAATCGTTACTTTTGAGATTCCGTATCATCGATTTCATTTAGGTTCAGTTGCTAACAAAGTTAATTAGTCTACAGGAATCAGCAATGAAATAGCAATTTAAAAAAAAATCGAACAGGCATCTGTGTGTGCACATGACATATGAGGTTGCTCATATGCGAGCTCCCAGGTATCCATGGACCTTACTTTCATTCAGGTCACCTGCTCATTAGGCTCCTCCCACTCACTATCAGGAAGAGTCGACCTGTGCCATAGAGGGGCATAACGACCCACCACCAACTATGGTCGTATCGCACGCTCGTGTCAGATTTAATCCCGAGAGGCGCTTACTTGCCAGTGGCTCTTTTGGGCGCGCGCACTTGAATCCCCACAATTATCGATCAGTCCCTTCTGCACTCTCCCTTACCGGGCTGACACCACAACACACTCTTCTGCCCCGTCGGCAAGCATCCACCTCCTTCTCTCCTTCCTCTATTTTCCTTCCTATTTCTTCCTTCGTTCTTTTGATCCTATTCCACACACTCTTCTGCAATAGAGGTGTGACGAGTAATATTTGTTGGCAGTACTTCCCCGCTGCGAGCGGCGGGTGGGCGGCGTACTGTGCAATAGTGGCGCTGCTGTTCGCCTCCTTGAAGCTGCTCAACCACGCGCTGCACCGGCTCTACGACACGCGCGAGTGCGTGCTCGTGCCGCCGCCGCCGGGCCAGGCCGCCGACGTCGTCGCGTGAGTGTTTGACATCGCTGGGTGTCGGTTGGAGATCTACGAGGAGCTCCTTATTCTGGGTCGCCGCTCGCAGGTTCGCTGTGATATGTGGTTTCGTTTCCATTGCAGAATGGAGGAGGGCGTGGAGATGCAGATGCTGCGGCTCGGCGGCGCGGCCGGCAGCGACAACGAGTCCGTCACCTCGCTCGAATACCACAAGCCCAACAACAGCACAATAGGTCAGGCTCGCGACGCGGTCGCCGATTCGGAGCCAATCGCAAACGCCGGCGGCGCACCTGACTCATATTGTATACTTTCAGATTTGAAAGTGGACGTGCACAGAAAGAATAGCTCCGAGTCCAGCATGGAGGAGAGCGCGGCCGGCGGCGGGGCGGACGGCGCCCCGGCGGGCGGGCCGGGCGGCGGCGGGGCGGCGCGGCGCGCGGCGGGCCGGCGGCCCCGCCCCGCCCGCCGCTCCCTGCGCCCCGCCCGCCTCGACGAGCGCGACTCCATCGTGGAGGAGGCCCGCCGCGAGCCCGACGCCGCGCCCACCGCCCCCCACCCCCACCCCCACCCCCACCCCCACTCGCACCCCGCGCACGGGCCGCGCGACGACGGCCCCTTCGCCAAGGTCAGCCGGCGCTACCACGAGTGCTCGCACCGGCGCGGCTCGCCCGGCCGCGACTTCTTCAAGGAGTGGCTGTACCTGGACGGCAGCGAGGCCGGCGGCGAGCCGTACCGCTCGCGGTTCGCGCGGCAGCTGTCGGGCGGCGGCTGCGGCGGCTGCGGCGGCTGCCGCGCGCCCGGGCTGGGCCCGCTGGGCCCGCTGGGGCCCGCGCCGCGCCGCCGCGCGCGCCGCCGCGAGCGCGAGGCCGTGTCGCGCTCCGCCGTGGCGCTGGGGCCCGGCGCCCGCCGCGCGCCCGCCGCCTCCGCCACGCACCTGCCGCTGCTCACCTCCACCGCGGCGCTCGTGCAGCACATGCGCCGCCACTCCAACGACGCCGACGAGGGCTTCTTCGCGAGCGTGGAGCTCGGCGAGTACATGATGGCGGCGGCGGCGGCGGGCGCGGGCGACGCGGGCGCGGCGGCGGGCGCGGGCGTGCGGCGCATCCGCAGCGCCGCGCTGGAGGTGGGCTGCCCGCCGCCCAGCGTGTCCAACCTGTCCCCGCACCCGTGCAGCGCGGAGGCGCTCGGCGGCGGCGGCGGCGGCGCGCGGCCGCTGCGCAACCCGCAGTCGGCGGTGCTGCCGCCGCCCAGCCGGAGCCTCACGCGCGGCGCGCCGCTCACGCTGTACCCGCGCGCCGACGCCTGCCCCTACCTCACCTACGGCTCCGAGATCGTCTACCCGATCGCGGAGATCTCCGACGAGATGCAGACCTCGCAGAAGGAGACCGACCTCGAGTCCAGCGGCGACAGCTACAGCGACTACGAGGACGAGAAGCAGTTCCAGGGCTTCGACTGGGAGGCGGAGCAGTCGGCGGGCGCCGCGCAGTCCAGCGACTCGGACTACGGCGACAACGGCTCGCGGTCGCCGCTGCTCGACCGCGGCGCCCGGCTGCCCCGGCCCGCCGCGCGGCGCCCCCCGCCGGCCTCCGCCCCCGCGCCCGCCGCCCCCGCCCCGGCGCCCGCGCCGGCTCCGGGAGCCCCCGCCGCCCCCGCCGCGGCCGCCGCCGAGCGCCCCCGCGCGCGCCGCTCCGGCCGAGCCGCGCGTGCGCCCGCCTGCGGCTGCATGTGCGGCCCCGGCTGCCTCGAGCTCGCCGACCAGCCGAGGAGCCCGCCCTCCAAGACCGCCCTCGAGACCGACCCCGACCGCCCGGACGGCGAGGCGCCCGAACCGAGCACCGAGGGGAGGCCGGGGGACCCGGAGCTGCATCTGCAGCTGTCGAACTGCAGCAGCAGCACCGACTCCGGCGGCGCGGAGGCCGCGCCCGCGCCGCCCGACACCGAGGACTCGCAGCTCACGGCCGACAGCCGCAGCGTCGACGAGCGCAGCGTCTACAGCCTCGACTGGCTCTTCGAGGAGACCCCCTGCCCCCCGCCCGCGCCCGCCCCCGCGCCGCCCGCCGCGCGCCCGGCGCCCGCGCTCGGCGAGACCTCCGCCAACGTCCCCAAGAACCTCGGCGCCATCCCCAAGCAGATCAAGAACCTGGCCCGGTCGCGCGCCTCGTCGCAGAAGGAGAACAAGAAGCGCGACTGCCGGAAGGAGCCGGCGACGGCGACGACGACGACGGCGACGGCGGGCGCGGCGGACGAGCGCTCGCTGCTGGACGCGGTGGAGGCGCAGGCGGCGCTGGTGCAGGGGCTGGAGTGCCTGTTCGCGGCCACCAACGCCAACACGGTGGTGATGCCGCCGCCCGCGCGCTGCGAGCGCCCGCGCCGCGACGCGCCCGCGCCGCCGCCCGCGCCCGCGCCCGCCGCCCGCAAGCGCTCCATCGAGGAGATGGCGCAGACGTCGACGTCGGCGCTGCTGCCGACCTCGATGCCGCTGCTGGCCGCGTTCCTGAGCTCGCGCGCCGACCCCGAGCCCGCGGCCGCCGCCGACGCGCCGCGCCCGCGCCCGCTCATGGACCGCAACCACCGCCACCGCGTGCGCAAGATCAAGCGCTCCACGCGCCAGCGGAACAACCCGCCCGCGCCCGCGCCCGCGCCCGGGCCCGCGCCCGACCCCGCCGTGCACTTCGCCACCTCCTTCGAGGACACCACCGACGGCGCGATCCACTGCTTCATGGACGAGCACGGCAACTGGATGTCGTACACGTTCGACAAGAACGGCGCGGGGCGGCCGCAGGCGCTGCCGATCCCGCTGCCGGGCGACGAGGGCCCGCCGGCGCCCGCCCCGGCCGCCGACGGCAGCTCGGGCTCGCTGGAGTCGGACGCCGCGCCCGCGCCCGCCCCCGCCGCCCCCGCCGCGCCCGCCGCCCCCGCCGGGCCCCGCCCCGCCGCCGAGGCGTCGCGCTCGCCCGTGGCGTTCGCCACCGACAGCCTGCTGGAGCAGATCGAGCAGGAGCGCGTCTCCCGCATGGGCCTGCCGAGCATGCACATCAACTTCCTGATGGGGCAGCGGCAGGCGGAGGACGCGGCGGAGCGCTGGCGGCGGCTGCCGGACGCGCCGCCGCGCCCCGACGACCGGATCGAGGTCAACGCGCGCTCCAAGTTCTCCAAGCTCATGGACGAGATGGAGAAGGCCGCGCAGCCGAAGCCGAAGAGCTACTACCGGCTGGAGCTGTTCAAGCGGTTCGAGCTGAAGATCACGATGGACCGGCTGCAGCTGATGGCGCTGTTCGACCGGAACCTGTCCGCGCGGGAGGCGCTGGCGGGCGTCCTGCTGGCGGCGGGCGTGGCCGTGCTGGGCGCGGCGGTGCTCCGGCTGGGGCTGTACCGGGACATGTACGCGTTCTGGTTCTGCTTCGTGATGGCGGGCAGCCAGTACTCGCTGCTGAAGAGCGTGCAGCCGGATGCGGCATCGCCGGTGCACGGCTTCAACCGGATGGTGGTGTTCTCGAGGCCCGTCTACTTCTGCGCGTGTGCCGCGTTGCTGTTGTTGGCGCAGGCGCGGCTGGCCGAGCCCGCTGACGAGGATACCGCGTCGCTGCTGGTGTACGGGCTGCGATTGGACGGAAGGCGCGTGGCTACCATAGCAGCCAGCGCGCTGTCGGCGGCGCTGTTACTTCTCCCGCTGGGCGCCAGTTTGGGACTATTTCCGCAGGTGCGTACCAGAAGTGTCAATGGTATAAAGTAGCCCTCAAGCTACACTGTTTAGATGTTGAACCGTCTCCAATTTTCTTGCGTATCCATAGTCAGGCTAGCTCATTTTATACTGGTGCTCTATGGTTTATTGTGCTGCCTTTTGTATCACGTTTTAATGACAAATCTTGTTAGTAAATCTACACCATTGACCTTAACTCCTTGCCCGACAGGTGGACACGTTCCTGATGTACCTCCTGGAGCAAATCGACATGCACATATTTGGGGGGAACGCGACCAGCGGGCTCGGGGCGGCCGTGTACTGCGTGGCCCGCTCCTTAGCCGCCGTGGGGCTGCTCTACGGGTTCGCTTACAGCGCCCTAGTTGAAGGTCGCAAATCCCACCATCAGAGCCACAACGCGCTATTCTCTATCTTCTGTGGCCTCCTCGTCCCGGTCGCGTACCACTTAAGTCGAAGCGCGAGCGACTACTCGCTCGTCTGGAGTCTTATCAAGAAGCATTTGCTGCCGCCCGAGTTGCTCCAGCCCCGGGCGGAGCCGACTCCCGAAGCTGAGGAGGCAGAAGCCGATGGCGACGCGAAGAGAGACTCCGAGAGTACGGTGTCGAAGCAGAATTCGTTTGGTAGCTCGGCGTCTAAGATCAATCTGAGTGAGGCGGCGCGGCCGGCCACGGCGACGGCTGAAGTGCCCCCCGCGCCGCCATCTCCGGAAGATGACGAGGAGGTGAGTGACTCATCATCACCTTTTTTACGACGTTTTCAATGTATGTTTGTGTCTTTGACCGTTAGTAAATGTATGCAATTGAGCGTGAAATTCATTTCTACATGTTAAAAATATAAAAACAACATTTAATACATTTATTAAAAGTATAAACCTTAACTGCTACGTGCTGCGTGCAATGTAGCCATAGTACGATGCCTGAAGGTCTTATTCAGGCATTTTACTATGGCTTTTCGTGGTAGCTTTCAATACTCAGCGACCAGATGCTGGAAAAATATCCCGCCACCCATTCACAATAGGTATACTTTTATATAGAATTATAAAATATTTTCCTGATTCACGAGTCCGTCCTTCCTACCTAGCCAGAATGTTAGTGCATCCATCGCTTTAGTGAGAAAGCTGAAATGTAAGATTTTTTTTATTTTTTTTACATAAAAATGTTTTAAGTGCTTCGTTTGCATAGTAATTGGCTTGGTCCTGTTTGGTCTGACGTCACATCGCCCTGCTTTCCTTTTTTGTAAATAAATTTTTTAAATCTTTTAGATGTGTATTTAGGCCACATAAAGATATGTCTATGTCTAATAATAGTAACACTGACCATTTCAGACTTAGGTAAACTTTCTAAACGTTCCATTTTTTCGACTGCACATGGCGGCACTAGAGTATATCGCGGAGGGAGGACATAGGCCTCCCCAATTAGATGATGACGCTCTCGTCAGGACCCGCTGCCACCCTATTTTCTGCATACATTATGATGATGTGATCCCCTTTAGGACCCGCTCCCCGCGAAGCTGCAGGCGACGGTGAACGCGCGTCTGAAGAACGACCTGATCGCGTGCGCGTTCCTCGGCCTGCTGGTGTTCGGGCTGCACTGCACCACCGTCTTCGCCACACTCGAGCCACAGCTCACCAAGGTAGGACCACACACTTGTTTTTTTTTTTATTTTTTAGCGTCCAGGGCGCAATCGTACCTAGTCTCACACGTCGGCGCGCTAAATAGTATCGCTGCCCAGCCGCGCATTTTCGAGAAAAACAAATATACCATAGGTGAAAAATTTCTTGTAGAGCCATAGAGTGATCTCTGTACAACCATGGATTAATAATTTAATACAGAACCATCTATTGACATTTTGTAAAACAAATGACAGCTGTCAGTCAAACTGTCAACAGGTAACAAATTGACTTTGGGACTGTAGTTCCCTAGGACGGTTGAGTTGTTTTTGGTTTTTTTCTAGACTACGCTTCCCGTGGACGTGTGAGTGGTTAATGGTGGCGAACAAGCGTACTTCCTGCCTGATGGTAAGCAGTCACCGCAGCCTATGGACATTTGCAATACCATGGGCATCACCCACCCTTTTCACCCCTTTCTTGAAGAACTCCATGTTGTACTCTCCAGGGAAAATTGTGATCACTGACCTGTAATAACACAAGTACGTTGGACTGGCTTTTGACAGAGTAATGTTGAAGCAATTTGTGAATCAAGTAGAACCGTGATTCTGCGTCGAATTATCGAGGTAAAATAATACCAAGGCCGCCTTTGCCCAAAATGTTTGAAAAGACCCTGTTCAATTTTCTTATTTTTGTGTAATTTTGTTGCAATACAGAGTGTATCTATCTGTCTAACCGTGGGAACAAAACTGATATTATGGGTAATTTGAAAATCGCCATTTTGGCGCTGACAGCAGCAACGAGTGTACTTAGTACTTAAAATACCAAATACTGCGTCGGTTATTTGTCATCAAGTGTTAATTTTACTGCCTGGTACATTTGGGAGGGGCGCTTTCAATCAGCACAAAAATCTACTGGCACTTCCTTCATCACAAGCCTGGCTATTAAATGATTTGTAATCTTCGAATAGTCACTTGGAACGCCAACGGCTTGACGGAATGTCGTAAAGAATTTCATGCATTTCTACAAATGGAAAAAAATTATATAGCACTTATTTCTGAAACGAGATTTACAGAAAGATCACATATAGCCTTTGAAGATTATACTATCTACACAACAAACCATCCATCGGGCAACAGTCATGGTGGAACAGCGATAGTATAAAAAACAATATAAAGCACTGTTTGCTCGAAGAGTATCGCAAGAAAGAGGAAAGAGGCAACTACAATAACAGTCACAGTAAAGGATACAATGGAAACCACGATATCTGCGGTGTACTGCCCACTTAGACATACAATAACTGGAACTGACTATAATACATACTTCGCCACACTCGGCACAAGGTATACATGCGGAGGAGATTGAAATGCTAAGCATACTTTCTGGGGTTCTAGGCTAATCTCACCGAGAGGTAGACAACTATATAAAATAATACAAAGTCGTAAAATGGAGTGCATGACACAACGTAAACTAACATATTGGCTAACAGACCGAAGTAAGGTTCCTGACTTGTTGGATTTCTTCATAGTTGGAAACATAAGCCGTAATTATATGACTACAGAATCCTGCACTGACTTGTCTTCTGATCACACTCCGGTAATTCTTAACATCAATTCTCATGTAGTTCTGGTAGAACCCCCTGAACGTTTGTACAACAAAACTACAAACTGGGAAGTATACCAAGAAATTATATCGTCGCAAATTAACCTCCAAAGACCAATTAGAACAAATGAAGACATAGAAACAGAAATAGAAATCTTCAACAGGGTCATACTATTATACTATTATATACCGCAGCGAAACATTGCACTAAAGCATGAAAGGGGCTGCCTTCAAAACTAAGGGAAAAATACAGTAACGACGAAGACTTCGAAAGACATAGCATAGAACAGGATATCCGGGAGAAAAAACTGAATTTAATAGATCTTCTAACGAACTGAAAAAGCTGATCGAAAATGCAAATAACAACCACTTGCAATCGTATTTTTCAAGCCTGACTCCTACCATAGATCGGACTTTTCACTATGGAAGGCAACAAAATAGCTTAAACGAACTAACCGTCATATTCCTCCAATTAAAACTAGACTGATGAATTGGGCCAGATCAGAGGCAGATAAGTCAGAAGTATTTACCGATCATTTAAAGACGGTCTTCCAGCGTTTCCCGGAATCATGCCTGGAAGAAAACATAAAGATTAAAGATTACTTGGAAAGTGCAAATGTGTCTAACACTAAAAAGTACGAGTTCTAAGGAGGTAATTAAAATTAGCGAAAGAAAGGCAGTCACCTGGATATTACATGATAGACGCAACTCTGTTAAAAAGACTACCAAAAAAAGGAATCATGGCCATAGTCAAGATATTTAATGCCTGTTTAAGGTGGAAGATAGCACAGGTAGTGATGATATCTAAACCCGGCAAACCAGCGCAAGAAGTTGGCTCGTATAGACCCATAAGCCTTCTATCTGTTATTGGAAAGCTCCTGGAAAGGATTCTTTTATACAGGTGAAAGAAAATCTAAAGGATATAATACCTAGCTATCAATTTGGTTTCAGGGAAAATCACAGCACAGTAGAGCATAGGTTCATCGCATAGTTGACGTCATAAATGGGGCACTGGAGAAAAAACAATATTGCTCTGCAGTCTTCTTAGACATAAGCCAGGCCTTCGACAAAGTCTGGCACGAAGGCCTGCTCTACGAGTATTAGGTTAAAAAGTTGTTGGCACACTCATTATTCCATATAATAAAAACATACCTCAACAAACGATGCTTTGAAGTGAAATGCAGCAACGAACTCTCAGATTTGCAAGAAATTCAGTCAGGGGTACCACAAGGATGTATACTCGGACCTATTTTGTATACCATATATACAGCCGATCTTTCCGTAAAGGATAACACTACAATTGCCACATGGCGGATACAGCCACACTGTGCACTGATGACGATCCGGTTGTAGCCTCTACCATACTTCAAAGTCATCTCGATGAAGTGGAGAAATGGCTCAAGACATGAAGAATAAAAGCAAACCACACCAAGTCAACGCATGTGACTGACGTGTGTGTGTTACTCTTAGGAGAAAGACCTGCCCGCCAATAGAACTAAATAATATGGAGCTCCCTCAAGAAGATCACGCAAAGTATCTCGGCATGTATCTGGACCGATGCCTGACGTGGCAGAAACACATATGGTCCAAAAGAAAGCAACTGGACACAAAACTCCGTAACATGTACTGGCTAATTGAAGACAGTTGCAACTGAGCTCAAAGAGTAAGATGGCAGTCTATAAAGCCATCATGAAACCCATCTGGACCTATGGTATACAACTGTGGGGAACAGCTAGCAATAGCTACATCGGAATTTTGGAAAGATTCCAAACTGAAACGCTGAGAGCAATGTTTGGCATCCCTCAACATATAAGCAACAGGTATATCTATCACGACCTGGGAATCAAAACGGTTAAGCAGGAGATAACATATCATAGCACAAATTACCAAAAGATAATCTTAAAACACCAAAATGAACTTGCCTAGAAAATTAGTTGCAATTTAGGTCTTCAGTACATCAGGTTGAGAAGACACAGTATACCTACTCTTAAAGACATATACCTCAGCAGGAAGTGAGAGTTTAATATAAACACGACTCATTTGACTAAAGTCATTCCAGACTAGATTTTCGGTCAGACAGTGGTATGGCTTATTGTTCTCGAAACAGATTGCCGTGGTGCAGAAAATAACAAAAAAGAACTTCCTTCATCAACTTCACATCAATACATGTGTACTAACACTCACAGGGGTTGGCAGAGACTATCGAGTATCACAAGCTACGACCCTGACGTACTTGTTGTGCCTCTTCCACGTTCACACATCTTTTCATACATTTACGTCGGGTGACTTGACTTTTTTGGAGATAAAAATTACTCTTACAATACTGTAGCTTTTATTTATATGCAGTAAAAATGATTCATCTTGATGGTACATTATTGCCTTATGAAACACTGAATGACTCTATTTTTATGCCTGCTTTAATACGTTTGTATAATATAATAAATACGTCTTCTAGCCATTTACACTAACAATATCATTATTTTCTTGTTAAATTTGAGTAGTTGTAGATAAAGATTTATTTTTTAATTAAGAGCGATCTATTCTACTGTAAACGTAAGTTTGCTTGTTATTGGATTTACATTTAAGTGTTTACGATTTTTCATGTAATATTTAATGTACCAAAAAGTGTAAATCTGTTGGCAAATAAATAAATAAAATAAAATAAATTTAGATATGGATTATGTACTTATAGAAAGATAGACCGATTTCTGTCATCACTTTATTTTTTTGTTGTGTTGTATTATCTGTGTTACTTTGATACCTATCTGTGGAGACCTATAATTGGCATACTATTTTTTATATAAAGAACTATTGTATTATGAAGCTGTTGGTCTTCCTAATAAATAAAATATAATAAATAAATAAATAAATATATAAAAATCATTCAAAGAAGGCAACCGGTTTTGTGCTCACCATTGGGCGCTACTATAGAGTAAGCTTTTGTCACTGTCAAAATAACGCCGTTCTATTGGCTGACATCCGACTGTCCACTTAGAACGTTTGATTCTGGCCAAAAGTGCGAGATATTTTGACAACAGAACATACTCGCCAGTAGCGCTATCTGGTGTAATTTCGATCTAGCAAAAACTCTCATTGGCTGACGCGGAACTCTTAAGTTGAGTAGGAAAAAATAATTCGTATAACCATTCACTAAAAATAGCATTCGCAAAGGCTTTTGATCAAAGTAGATTTCATTCTTGAAGATCGGTATACAATTAGGGTAATAAGGTAAAATAATAATAGGGATTATAGGAAAGGCTTAATGGTACTTTAGTATTCGCAATCAAGCTGAGTCGTTGCAGTGTTTTATGACACAATTTTTGCCGATACTTTGTGGAGTGCCTTAGGGCTCACATCTCGGGCCATTAATGGACAGGACGAAAAGTTTGAAATGCATCCTGATGAGACTCGCAGAGTTGATAGAATCTTACAAAACCCTCTTTATAAAAAGAGTGTATACTAATAATTATTATACTATTTTATCTGGTTTGTACAAATAAATATTCGATTATATGTACGAACAATGCCAATTACAATTACAACCGGTGCCGAAGTATTGTCTTATTTGGGTAGAGTATAATATCTTGCGCTTTATAGCCAGTTTCCGTAAGCTTGATATAAATAAAAACATTGTATTATAATTAATGGAACTGTAATTGCCAATTTCTCGTAAGTAAATAAAAAATTTTAATCATCAGTTAAAATTCGCCATCTTTATCTATGTTGAGTTGTAGACTAGTTAATATTTGGTCTTTTTTACATTTAATGATAGTAGATGTTGCTGTAGCCAGTTATTTACAACATTAAAACACCTCTGTGCATATTCGTATGCTTCAACTTTCGAACTTGCCAAGAAAAGGAGAGCGGTATCATCGGCGTAAGGTATGATTGTGCCCTTGTCTAATTGAAGATTGCAGAGGTCGTTTATATAAATTAAAAATAGCGTAGGACCCAAGATACTTCCTTGGGGAACTCGGTAACTTGTATTTTTTTGATCAGCATTGACCACATTTCCTATTTTACACATTGCGTGCGCTCATCTAGTAAGTTAGCAAATATTTTAAGCTGAGTACCTCCTAATTCCCAATTATTCAAGCGTATGCAAAAGAATATGGACGTAGACTGTATTAAATGCTTTGGCAAGGTCAATAAAAACTCCCACAGAATGATGACCTTTATCAAGTTCAAAGGCTAAGTAGTCTGTTAAATGGTGCACAGCATCGGCAGCTGACTATTTAAATCTAAAACTAAATTACCTTTTCGATAAGATTGATTTGTTTTCTAGGTACTGCACTAGCCTGCTATTTATCATGTTCTCCAATATTTTTGAAATAGCGGGCAACAGAGAAATTGGCTTATAGTTTGAAACTTCATTCCTCATTTCCTTCCAGTTTTGTGTACAACAACAACTAGACTTTTTTTCAGACATTTAGGAAAAATCCTTCTGAACTGGGCGTTAGTCTGTTTATATGTTTTGGGTGTACGTAATACTTAATTATGTTAGCCACGACCGGAGAGTTAAAAAAAACCGATTTACTTTAAATATATTTAATTCTGATTTTTTAGAATTACGAGGAAAAATTATGATTAACAATAAAATCTAAGTCTTGACCCGATCGATGTCTGTATCGAAGTGCCGTGGTCGTCCGGTCACGTAGGCCGCTGCGTGGTAGACACGAGGCGCGGTGTCAGCGGTTTACTCCAGCCGCATCAACTGGGGCGGGCGAAGTTCGTGCAAACGCCAACTCAGCTTTTAGGGCCGTGTGCACTGTTGTTCGTGGCGTTTGCTAACTTGGCGTATTGCTTACTACGCGATCTGGTAACAACTTACGCAAGACTGTTTGTTTTCCTAAATAAAAATAAAGACGCTTTCGTTCCCCTGTGTCCAGGCGCTGTGGGTGACCGCCGGGATCGCGGGGTGGGCGGTGCACTACGTGGTGCCGCAGCTGCGCAAGCAGCAGCCGTGGCTGTGCCTGGCCGCACCCGTGCTGCGCCCGCACGAGCACGCGCAGTTCGAGGTCACCGAGCCCGCCCGGGTCATGGCCTTCGAGAAGGTAAGGCCGTCATTAGACACTCAAGCAGCAGCCGTGGCTGTGCCTGGCCGCACCCGTGCTACGCCCGCACGAGCACGCGCAGTTCGAGGTCACCGAGCCCGCCCGGGTCATGGCCTTCGAGAAGGTAAGGCCGTCATTAGACACTCAAGCAGCAGCCGGGGCTGTGCCTGGCCGCGCCCGTGCCAAGCCCGCACGAGCACGCGCAGTTCGAGGTCACCGAGCCCGCCCGGGGCATGGCCTTCGAGAAGGTAAGGCCGTCATTAGACACTCAAGCAGCAGCCGGGGCTGTGCCTGGCCGCGCCCGTGCCAAGCCCGCACGAGCACGCGCAGTTCGAGGTCACCGAGCCCGCCCGGGTCATGGCCTTCGAGAAGGTAAGGCCGTCATTAGACACTCAAGCAGCAGCCGGGGCTGTGCCTGGCCGCGCCCGTGCCAAGCCCGCACGAGCACGCGCAGTTCGAGGTCACCGAGCCCGCCCGGGTCATGGCCTTCGAGAAGGTAAGGCCGTCATTAGACACTCAAGCAGCAGCCGGGGCTGTGCCTGGCCGCGCCCGTGCCAAGCCCGCACGAGCACGCGCAGTTCGAGGTCACCGAGCCCGCCCGGGTCATGGCCTTCGAGAAGGTAAGGCCGTCATTAGACACTCAAGCAGCAGCCGGGGCTGTGCCTGGCCGCGCCCGTGCCAAGCCCGCACGAGCACGCGCAGTTCGAGGTCACCGAGCCCGCCCGGGTCATGGCCTTCGAGAAGGTAAGGCCGTCATTAGACACTCAAGCAGCAGCCGGGGCTGTGCCTGGCCGCGCCCGTGCCAAGCCCGCACGAGCACGCGCAGTTCGAGGTCACCGAGCCCGCCCGGGTCATGGCCTTCGAGAAGGTAAGGCCAGGTTTTGTTATTACTCTAGTGCTGAAAGGCAGACCGCTCGTGCATGGACGCTGTATGATTTGTTACTGATTTGTCTTATTTGGTGAACAAACAATACCCAAAATCTCGACTTGCCGTATCAATCATGCTACGCAGATTGTGTATAGGTGTCTTGAATTGTATAAGAAACACATAGAATGTGAATTTCGTGGAGTTTTGTACAAGTGAATTTTTTTTTAATCGGTTATATAGTTTTTGAGTTCATCCATTACAAACCCACAACCAAACCGACAAACAATTAAATCGTTCTTCTTTATAATATTAGTATAGTATGCATAAAAATGTCTAAAAAATATAATCTGTTGTAAAATGAAATAACTACAACACCTCCATCACCCCCTCAGGTGTACGTGTACGCCAGCTGGGTGGAGCGCACGGCGCTGCTCCCGCTGCTGGCCGTGGCGGCGTGCTCGGCGGCCGCGCGCCCGCTGCAAGACAAGTATGGCGACGCCGGCGCCGCGCTGCTGCTCTGCGTCGCCGGGTTGAAGTGTTAGTATCACTCACACACACTCCTTTCTTTCCAAGACACACGCATACGCACACTCGCACTGCAAGTATAGCGACGACGCCGCTTGTGTAACAAAATATTCACTTTGCGGTAAATCGTCATTGACTTTTCCAGTTGTTCTGAAGTTATTTTTTTAGCTTCACCGCCGCAATTCCTGTGTAGGCGGAATCTACAGAGGCGACCTGACACACAGGACCTGAATCTTGACACTCTGCCCCGCTCGAGGACAAGCTAATATTGTTTTTGAGCATAAGATGTAACAGGTAGGAGTAGAACTTCGAGTTCCCCCCTAAAAGGGGAGACAGCCCAAAACAATACAGACAAACATAAATGTCAGAAATCAAGGAAAACGCACCACGGACATACACTAGGTAATGAGCAGTTTTCGAATAGGTATCTAAAGCATTACTAACCACTCACTAGATGGCGCCCCAACAATTTTGGTAATTGATAATCGCTTGAAATAGGTTCTTAGCAATGAGGATACGTACCAGGTACGTTGTATTGGATAATATTGTATTTGTCAATAGTTTTCAACCACTTTAGAGGTTTTTATAATAATGGAAAATATTGCCAACTTATATTAATATTGTGGTGTGTTGTGCGGCCACCTCAAAGAATAGTACCACCCCATCTCTTCCCGTGGGTGTCGTAAGAGGCGACTAAGGGACAAATCTGAAAGATGGGCAGCAGCATCTTTCTGGGTAGATTTACATCAACTGCACTGCGATCTCCAACCCGCCTGCCAAGCGTGGAGATTATGGCAATGACCTCCCCTTTCGTGGGAGAGGGCCCGAAGTCCTGCAGTGGACTGTTATGGGCTGTGATGATGATGATATTAATATTTCTTTGTATATTTCGTTCAACCTTCAACAGTTATGTTTATATTAATAAACATTTTATTTTTGGGTTCACTATTAGTTGGCTGCATGAAATCACTGCCACCATCATACAGATTTAAAAAAGATTACCAAAATTGTAGGAGCGCCATCTATTGATGCTTTTTGAAACCAACTGACAATACTACTGGAAATTATTGGATTATTATTATTTAATGAAAATTGTTAGTAATAATTGATATATTTAATGACATGGTTTTATTTACTGATTATTTTATAACTTATTTATTGAATTTTAAATTTATTGAAATTATTATTTATGGAAGATTTTATTATTTACTAAATGAAAAATGAAACAATTATATTTAAAGATTTGTACGCCTCAGCATGCGGGCAAAGGATAGAGAAACTATTGAAGATAATGAAAACATCTGTAATACCTATCTCTTACAAATAAATATTTTGAATCTTTGAATCTTTTGAAAACTCCTCGTGAAGTAAAGTTAGTTCCCAGCTAACCCCACCCTCCGCCCCCAGGCCTCCGCCACGCGTACTCGGAGCCCGGCAGCCAGTACGCGATCGTGATCCTGGCGGCGCTGGTGTTCGGCGTGGACTTCGCCGTGTCCGAGACCTTCCTCGTGGACTACGCCGTCATGGCGTTGCTCTATCATAAGCTGTACGAGTTGCTGCTTAAGGTATGGAGGGGTGGATTTTTTTTATTTTTTTTGTGTTATCCGGCAGACAAACAGGCAAGCGGGCTACCTGATGGTGCGTGGTCACCGCCGCCTATGGACATCAGCAACACCAGGGGAGTCACCAATGCGTTGCCCGCCTCTGAAGAGACCTCTAATACCTCTAGAACGATCCCATGTCATAGTCCAAAGGGAACACTGTGACTGGGAGCTCATTCCACATCCGAATCGTACGAGCGAGAAACGTTCTTTCAAACCCGCGTGGTGACGTATATTGTGGGCGTTGAAGATTTTGAATGTGATCGTGTTTTGGTATGCTTACGCGTATCGTAGATTGGTCTGTAGGGATTAATTTGTCAATTTTTCATACATGTTTCTACCTTATTGGGTGGGTGAAAATGTTCATAGTAGAGCTTTTGCATCTGATCGTGTTTTGGCATGATTGCGCGCGTGGCGAGAATTGGTCTCTAGAGATTAATTTGTAAATTTTTCGTAAATGTTTCTACATTAGCAGTAATATTGAGTGGGTGAAATTTATGTTGTTTTCGCAATATATATTTGTTTAAATATTTTTAATTGTATACAACATATCAAAACTAATACTTGATTACGAAAACAGAGTATATTTAGATGCTAATAAGTCTCTGAAGTGAAATGAAAAAATATGTTCTTAAATTTTTATAATGACTTGAAAATATCCCTTTTCAGTTGCCGTCAATTTTTCCTCTTTAACCAGGTGCAATTTTATTAAGAGGGTAGTTATCACAAATGAATTTGATGCACCAGTTAGCTTAATATTTTCTAATTATAAACACAAAGTTTCATTGTAATTGGATATGCCAATTCCAAGAAACTGAAAAATTTGCTTGTTCATACAATACAATTTCTGTTTTCGTCAACTTAAAATAAATAATAAATAAATATTCGTGGACAAATTCACACAGCGCCATCTAGCCCCAAACTAAGCAAAGCTTGTACTATGGGTGCTAGATAACTGATATACTACATAAATACTTCTTTTTTTTTTTTTTTCAATTCAATTCAATTCAATTCATTTATTTATTCGTGGTACACAGGTTATGCAGTTGTTACAATTTTAGTAAATGGGTCCTCTGTGACCTGCCATCGGCATACAAAATTTGGAGTTTGTAATTACAATTTAGAATTTATATAATTTCGTATACATTTAACAATATAAAATTAGTCTTAAATAATCATTATAAAATATCACTGTTCAATGTCATTATTTATTAAAATGTCAATAGAATGTCGATAGTGTCAATAATAATTTGAATGTCAATAAAAATATAATGTCAAAGTAATTTAAAAATTATAAACCTCAAATAACTAACAATATTCAAAATGACAACAATGTCAAAAAAATAAAATTTATTATTAATATGTATATGAAACATGTCAAAATAATTAAATAATAGTATAAAATGTCATAACATATTCAAAGTCACATTCTTACTATTTATTTATACTCCTTGCACGCCAAAAGAATCTCGTCAATTGTGTAAAACACCCCTTCAACAAGAAAACTGTACAGTTGTTTTTTAAACTTGTTAAGATTTTCTGCTTGGCGTATAGGTTTTGGGATCGCGTTGTACAATTTAGGGGCCATCGCAAAAACACTCTTATGAAATAAAGCGGTCTTGCATGGATGGACATGGAGCTGGTCTCGACGTCGTGCGCTATTTAAATACATACTTATTATAAATAGAACACCCAGACCCGTAATGGAAATTAAAATTCATCATTTCAATTTCTGCCCGGCCGGGAATCGAACCCGGGACCTCTTACGTGGCAGACCGGCGGCATGTTGACCATTGAATAGGTAAGGCCCTAACAGGCGAGTCTAGGGAGTTGTGTCAGGACAGAGCAAAGTGGCGGTCCATAGCCTCTGCCTACCCCACCTGTGGGACACAGGCGTGAGCTTTATGTATGTAAACACCTTATACCCTTTACCCCTTTTCTTCCCCCGCAGATCCAGTTCGTGGTGACGTACATAGCGCCGTGGCAGATCACGTGGGGCAGCGCCTTCCACGCCTTCGCGCAGCCCTTCTCCGTGCCGCACTCCGCCATGCTGTTCCTGCAGGCCGCCGCCGCCGCCGCGGCTTCAGCTCCGCTCACGCCCGCGCTGGGTAAGCCCCCTCATCCTGTAGCCCTCATCCCCCCATAGCCCCCCCCGCCCCCCACACAGTTTGAGGCGATATTTCGACATCTATCGCTCCAATAGAGAAACTCTTCAATATATTATGAGTACATGAACATAAGGTTGGCAAGTATTCGCACATAGATGGCGCTGATCGTTCCTACATTGCGCTAAAGAAGTGTGCCAACTTTCGTGGCATAAATACTACTTCTGACGATCAACTGTTGGTCCCATGATGTCTAGTCACAACACCCGGCCAGCAGTGGTACCGCCTACCTCCGATTGTACGCCGCCATTTTGATGCAATTAAATTTATACCAATTGCAGCAAGTCAGCTCGGGCTCTGGCTTGCTGCGATTAGTCCACATTCAATTGCATCAAAATGGCGGTGTGCTATCGGAGATCGGCGGTACGGCCGGTGGGTAATTAATTACACTTTCCACCTTCTCCATCTGTACAATCGAATAAAAATGGGGAGATCCGCAAGCGAACCAAGGTCACCGACATAGTCCTAAGGATTGTCAGGCTAAAGTAGCAATAGACAGGGCACATAACTCGAAGAACAGATGGCCGATGGGGCAGTTGAGTTCTCGAGTAGCGACCACGTACCGGAAGACGCAGCGTCCACCCACAAGGTGGACCGACGACCTGGTCAAGATTGCAGTTACCGGCCTTTGTGGAGATCTCTGGAGAAGGCATATGCCCAGCAGTGGGCGTCTTTCGGATGATATGGTGACCTTCTCCATCTTCGCTTGCCAACATTGTAACATTAATTGTTATTGTTAGAGCTCGTCTAGTCTAAAATGACGCGCCCTACTACTTAGTTAGTTGATTTCGTTGTGTGAGTGCAAATATTGATAACGACACTTCATCTGTGTGGGAGCCAATGAACGACGCGTGCTCCTACGTTTGAATTTCACCGGCAACTGAATGACCAATTACAACGGCATTTGTATATGTATTGCGTCCATATTTTAAACTTGCTTGTGTGCGTTAATGCGATAGTGGGGCGCGTCATTTTAGATTAGACGAGCTCTACATTAGTTTAAGAGCATTGTAAAAAAAAATGTAAATCTGTTGGCAAATTAAATAAATAAATAAATAAACATTGGCGGCTACCTTATCCCTTCACCGCCAGCATTTCCCCCTCTATGACCACACACAGCCACACATTCCGTCGCTAATACAGCTTCCCCAACAGGCAGCGCCATCTTCATGACGTCGTACGTGCGTCCGGTGAAGTTCTGGGAGCGCGACTACAACACGAAGCGGGTGGACACCTCCAACACAAGGCTCTCCTCGCAGCTCGAACGGAACCTCGGCGCCGGTGAGTGGAATGACCGCCTATACTATAATCTAGTGTTAGCGTATAAGTTCTCCAATGGGTATTTTTTATAATAGGCCTTTATTGCGCGGTATAGTATCTACTCGTTAAGACCATTCCAAGTCTAAACACGATGGGATTATATTATTGGGTTCATTAGTTCCTATGATTAGCTCCATGGTACCATATTAATGCATTGTCATCAAACCTACATAGGTATGCCAAATTTCAGCTCAATCGGATACCAACAAATGGTCGAGATATGGTTTGCAAATTTTGACGGGCAACTTATATATGTGCAAATTAAAAGCTTTTAAAATCTGTAAAAAGCCGTGTCTGTACATTGAAGATGTTTCAAAAAAAAATTTGGAATAGATTTCTGGGACGTAACAAGCCCAAAAAAGTTTTTTTATTTTGGTCTGTTTTTGTCTGTTCGTAACAACTACTTGTAAATTTAACGCAACACCTTATGTTTAGCTCTAAAGCATCAATTTTTATTCAGTGGTTTTGGATATCACAGTCCAATCAACCAATAAATCAGCAACAGGCCTTGGTTGGACGGTGATAAAGTTCAGTCACCGTGTAACACGGAAAGAACCTAACCAAACTCTGAACCTCTATCTGACATTAGTTTTTATTTTCGTTCCCTTCTAGACGACAACAACCTGAACTCGATATTCTACGAGCACCTTACGCGCTCGCTGCAGCACTACCTCTGCGGGGACCTCGCGCTGGGCCGCTGGGGGGACGTCACGCAGGGGGACTGCTTCGGTGAGTACCACCCCGCGGGGGCCTCGCGCTGGGCCGCTGGGGGGACGTCACGCAGGGGGACTGCTTCGGTGAGTACCACCCCGCGGGGGCCTCGCGCTGGGCCGCTGGGGGGACGTCACGCAGGGGGACTGCTTCGGTGAGTACCACCCCGCGGGGGCCTCGCGCTGGGCCGCTGGGGGGACGTCACGCAGGGGGACTGCTTCGGTGAGTACCACCCCGCGGGGGCCTCGCGCTGGGCCGCTGGGGGGACGTCACGCAGGGGGACTGCTTCGGTGAGTACCACCCCGCGGGGGCCTCGCGCTGGGCCGCTGGGGGGACGTCACGCAGGGGGACTGCTTCGGTGAGTACCACCCCGCGGGGGCCTCGCGCTGGGCCGCTGGGGGGACGTCACGCAGGGGGACTGCTTCGGTGAGTACCACCCCGCGGGGGCCTCGCGCTGACTATACAACTGACTTTTACATTTGTTTTAGCATTACTTGCTAGAGTGTCTAGTATCTCAGCGGATGATTCCGGCTTCTGCCGGGGTTTGCTATCTAGTAGGTACTCTAAAACAAAAAAAAACATGAAAAAGATAGTATTTTTACGTGCGGCGAATTACCATCTGATCAGCACAACCTGATCCGATGTAGCACTATTCCGATGTATTGCACTTCAAGAACACGATTTTGAAGACCATTTTGTTCAGGCATGTTTCTGACACAAATGCGCTTTAGATCTGTAAATGCACATAGTTAAGTTGGAGGTTGACTCGAGCCTAGAATATGTAGGGTTGGGATCCACAATTTCAACCTCCATTTTGGCTTTTCCCTGTTTTAACTTTCGCTCATGAGCGTGAGCGACGTCGTTCACATTCTACAGACGGAAGATAGTTTACAATGAAGACTTTGTACAATTTGATTATTAATAGGACTTACGCAACAGGAGATAAGGCTTTCCGTAATAATTAAGATCATCATTTCAGTCACAGCTCCACTGTTGGACATAGGCCTGGTTTCAAGTCTTCTGCTCTGTGTTCCCCACGAACTTTAGCACGTCGCCCGTACATCTCATGGGGGGCCGTCCTACGCTTTGTTTTCCTATACGTGGTCGCCAACCAACAACCTTTCCGTAATATAACGATGTAATATACTGTGTTTATTGTCCCCAGTGCTGGCATCGGACTACCTGAACTGCTTAGTCCACATAGTGGAAGTCGGCCACGGGCTGGTGTCCTTCCAACTACGAGGATTGGAATTCCGCGGCACCTACTGCCAGCAGCGAGAGGTCGAGGCCATCTCGGAGGGGCCTGAGGAGCAAGGCGGTATGACATTAACACATATATTAAATAATAAATCAATAATTTATTTCTTAAATCATCATATTTTGTAGTGGATACATGGGTTGAGCATTCCCAGAAGACAAATATTTGTTTGTGTCGGGATAGTCCGCTCTTTCTTAACGCTGTCTTACATTTCCATTACGTGATTCAGAATATATGTATACAAATAAATTTTTTAAATAAAAATTAAATTAATTAATTATACATTATACTTATTAAATTTACAATAAGTGTAACGTGTTTATAAAAATACTTAGTGTTGTGGACATTATGTTGCGGTTTACACATGCGTTTAGTCCGAAACTGCTAACATCCACCTATCGAGTTCAAACAAGCGAAAAATAAAATGCAACACCTATAAACTCGATCTCAACCTCGCTCAAAGGAGGGCAACCGTTTTTGTGCTCACCAGTGGGCGCCACTGTCGAGTGAGGTTTCATTGTCTATGGAGGCACACGGATGGATGGTCCATTTGATGGAAAGCGGCCACCGTTGTCCAGAACATCATTCCACATCTAGCACGTGCGCGATAAAAAGGTTTTCGTCGCCCTCAGATCAGGCCACATTATCAAAATAATGCCAAAGGACATCCAAGCCTACAAAGCCATTAGAGAAAACTTTATTTCCAATAATATAGCGCATTACACCTACCAGCATACAAGCGAAAGAGTCTATAGAGTTATGCTGAGGGGACTCCACTCATCAGAAGATACCTCACTTATTGCAAAGGAGTTGACAGAAATGGGACACAAAGTCAGACAAATAGTCAATGTCCCCTACAGAGCCACAAATACACCACTACCTCTATTTCGGGTTGACCTTGAACCTAATAAGAACAACAAAGAAATCTTCAATGTAAAACACATCAACAATATGAAGATCAGCTTTGAAGCTCCATATCCCAAAAAATTAATTGTTCAATGCAAAAGATGCCAAAGGTACGGGCATTCAAAGAATCTCTGCCACAGACCATTCAGATGTGTCAAATGCGGCGAAGAGCACCCAACATCAACCTGCAAGAAGAGACCAAACACCGAGGCAACCTGCACAAACTGCCAAAGCAAACATCCGGCTAGCTATAAAGGCTGTAAAACTTACAAAGAGCACAGAGAAAGAATACTCAAGATCACATCTACATCTGCCAAAGGAAAACAGCCTAAAACCAAAAACGGAGGAACTGATACGCCGCAATCTCAAGAGCCCACTAAAACTTTCACACAACCAACTGCACTACAGAAACCTGATCTGCGTCAAGAAACCAAGCAATCCAAGAATTCAAACTATAAGCAAACCTTTTCCCGAGACCAAAGACCTGCCAAAACTTACGCTGATGCAGCCGCGCACCCGGTACCTCAAACTGAAGACAGACCCAACCATAAAGAAATTACTGAAATTATGGAAACCATGTTAAACAAGCTTCAACAGACAATGATGGAAATGATGGACAAAATGCTGGATCGCATGGTCCAAATATTCAACAGCTTAACTAAGAAATGTCCTCTAAATTCCGAGTAGTAACTTGGAACGCCAACGGCTTGACGGAAAAACGTCAAAAATTTGAAACTTTTGCACACGGAATCAATCGATGTAGCACTGCTTTCGGAAACAAGGTTCACTTCCAGAACACATGTTGAATTTCAAAATTATTCGCTATACACAACCAATCATCCATCTGGTAATAGCCATGGCGGGACGGCAGTGGTCATAAAGAACAACATTAAACACTATCCAAAAGAACCTTGTTGCACTGACAAGATTCAAGCCACAACAGTAGTCATAATAGACAATAAAGTTGAAACTGCATTGTCGGCCGTGTACTGCCCTCCGCGACACACAATAACTGCGGCTGAATTCTCAACGTATTTCCATGAAATGAGTTCAAGATTCATCTGCGTTGGCGACTGGAATTCAAAACATGTGCATTGGCGTTCCAGGCTGATCAACCCAAGAGGAAGGCAGTTACTCAAAGCTATAGACAGGAACAATCTTGTATGTTTCACCACCAGAGAACCCACCTACTGGCCTACCGACAACTACAAAACTCCAGATTTATTGGACTTTTTTATAGCGAGAAACATCCATGGTAACTTCATAAGCACTGAATCATGCACAGACCTCACATCAGACCATTCGCCAGCTTTTCTCAATATAAACTCGACAATCTTACTTGTGGAACCACCTAACAGAGTTTATCACCCAAAAAAATATGGACTGGAAACTGTTTCAAAAAATAATATCCGAAGAAATAAACCTGAAAACTAAAATCTATACTATAGACGAACTTGAGAATGCTGTGGAGATGCTTAATGTCACTATCCATAAGGCTGCTTACAATGCAACAACTCAACAAAAAGGCATACCCGTTAAATACAACATCTACCCAAAAGAAATTAATGATAAAATACGAGAACGTCGCAGATTGAGAAAAATTTGGCAGTCAAGAAGATACCCTAGTGACAAAAAACTATTTAATGAGTGCTCGGCTGAGCTCTCAACACTTATTAAAACATATGTCAACAGTAATCTGCAGGCTTACCTGTCAAGTCTAAGCCCGACAGTGGACACAAAATACTCGCTTTGGAAAGCGACCAAGAACCTAAAGCGGCCCACAACGCACATTCCACCTTTGGCGACATCTATCGCTCTACTGCTCCAATAGGGAAGACTCAACGATACTCACATTACGAGTACACGAACACAAAGTTGGCAAGCATCCGCACATAGATGGCGCTAACAATCCTACATCGCGCTAGAGAAATGTGCCAACTTCCACGGCATATATACAACTTCCGACGATCAACTGTCGGACCCTTGGTCCCCTGGTCACAACACCCGGCCAGGTGGGTAATTACCCTTTTCTACCTTCTCTCCATCTTCGCTTGCCAACATTGGCGGCTACCATTATTCCTACACCGCCAAACACCCATCAGAAAATCCACTGGAGGCTGGAGCCGACCAGACGAAGACAAAGCGTCGGCTTTCGCTGAACACCTAAGCAACGTCTTCCAACCGTTTCCCGAGTTCAGCAGTGAACATACAGCTGAAGTAACAAAGTTCATAGAATCGCCAACACAGATGTGTCTACCCCTCAAAAGTACAAGTCCAAGTGAGGTCCGAAGAGAAATTAATAATCTTCAAGAAGGGAAATCCCCAGGATACGATCGAATAGACGCAACCTTGCTGAAACACCTACCGCACAAGGGAATAATGAGTCTGGTCAAAATTTATAACGCCTGTATAAGGCTAGAGCATTTCCCTAGCCAATGGTAGATAGCTCAAGTGGTGATGGTCCCTAAACCAGGCAAACCACCTCAAGAAACGACCTCCTATACGCCAATAAGCTTGCTATCCATTGTAGGTAAGCTATATGAAAAAGTATTACACAACAGGATGAAAGAACATCTAGGCGATATCCTACCAAACCACCAATTCGGGTTCAGGGAGAAGCACGGGACTGTCGAACAAGTTCATCGCATAGTCGACGTCATAGGAAGATGCCTGGACAGTCAGAAGTACTGCTCTGCAGCATTCCTAGGTATAAGCGAGGCATTCGACAAAGTATGGCATCAAGGCCTCATGTATAAGTTAAAGAAGCAACTACCACACTCATTTATGAACATCTTAAAATCTTATCTTGACAAAAGAAGCTTCCAAGTTAAACAAAATAATGAGTGTTCAATTCTTCGAGAGATAAAATTAGGCGTCCCTCAGGGCAGCATACTTGGACCCACATTGTACCTTATATACTCCGCCGACCTGCCTACATCCGAGAACACAATTATAGCAACCTATGCTGATGACACAGCAGTGTTATCCTCCGACGTCAGTCTAGAAGTTCCATCGGATAATCTGCAGACACATCTGGACAAGGTCTCTACTTGGATGAAACTGTGGAGAATAAAAGCAAACCAAACCAAGTCGACACATGTTACATTTACACTCCGAAAGGATACATGTCCTCCAGTCAAACTCAATGGCGAGGAAATTCCTCATGAAGACCACGCGAAATACCTTGGTATGCACCTTGACAGACGCCTTACTTGATAATAACATATCTGGACCAAGCGTAAGCAACTCGACGAAAAACTGCGTGATCTCCACTGGCTGATAGGACGACACTCCCAACTAAATAACAATAGTAAAATGACCGTTTACAAAGCCATATTGAAACCAGTCTGGACTTACGGTATCCAATTGTGGGGAACAGCCAGTGTGAGTAACATTGAAATCCTCGAAAGGTTTCAGACCAAGGCTATGAGAGCAATGTTCAACATCCCACAGTGTATCAGTAACAGATACATTTACCTTGACATTAGCATCAAAACAGTTAAACAGGAAATCTCCAGCTTAAGCAAGAAATATCAGAACAAATTAACGAACCACTCTAATGAGCTTGCACGAGCCTTGAACGATATGGGAGGACTTCGCCACGTGGGATTGAAGCGAAAGGACATCTCAAGCTTGATTACCAGATTCTCAACTTTATAAAGAGCTGCCCGATGGAATATTCCATCCAATGGACGAGCTCTACTGAAACCCAAATAACAGACTAAAACAAATAATTGGCTTATTGTCCTAAGAGAGATTGCCAAGTTGCAGGAGAAACAAAAAAAAACTCAAAATAACGCTGTTCTATTAGCTGAAATCGATATGTCAACATAGAGCGTTTGATTGAAAATAGCGCAAGCTATTTTGACAACGGACCTTACTCACCAGTAGCGCCGTCTACACTCGCGAGCAAGCAATCACCGTCATACTTTTCTGGCGCCACAAATCAGTCTATAGTTTCACAAATACCTAATTGATTTTAATTTGGTTTTCGTTGTAGCCAACAAGACAATGATTACCCCTGTATTTAATTAACCACTCGAGCACGATCGCTTTATGCAAGACGATATGCTTTTTAAAACAGCTGCAATTGCGTCTATGACAAAATGTTGTCGCAAAGCAATCGTGTTGAAGAAATTAATTAAATACAGAAGTAAACATTGTCTTATTGGCTATCAAACCGCGATAACCGAATTAAAATCGGTTACGTATTTATTAAATTATTGACGGATTTGTAACGCCCGGAATATATGAGCGTATATAAAAAAATATGGGGTAAATCGGTTCGCTCGCTCGCGTATCTAGCGTAATTTGGACCTCGTGATAGCTCAGTGTTTCGTCGAAACCTAAATTTTTAATAGAAAATAAATGGTTTTATATTGAATTGAATTGAACATAGTACGGTATCCCTCCCAGACGGCGTATGCTCCGGCTGGTGGTGCGGCGGCTGCGGCGGCTGCGGCGGCTGCGGCGACTGCGGCGCGCCCCCCTGCGGACGGCTACTCTCCCCCGGGGCCGGGTGGGCGCTGCGCTGGTTGGCATGGCAACTGGTGTCGGCCAGATACGTGCTGGAGGGCTACTCGGTGACCGACAACTCAGCGCTGTCGATGCTGCAGGTGTTCGACTTTAGGAAGGTGTTGCTGACTTACTATGTCAAGGTTGGTTGTTTGGTGTTTTTTTATAGGGGAAGTAGGTGTTAGGGAGGTTTTTTAGTTTTTACTGCCATGGTTGTTTGTGATACACGTGTATCGTAATAGTTAATGAATAAATAACCCTGACCTAACCCTTAGCCGTGTGGTGACCGGTAGAGTAGAATAGCACCAACCCCTTACACTCGTGGGTGTCGTACAAGGCGACTAACGTTTAGAGGCAAAATATCTAGTCTCCATAAACTGGAAAATGGGCAGCAGCGTTTTTCATTGTTATGTTTGCAACACTGCGATCTCCAACCCGCCTGCCAAGCGTGGAGATTATGGCAATAACCTCCCCTTTTGCGGGAGAGGCCCAAAGTCCTGTAGTGGACTGTTATGGGCTGTGATGATGAAATAACCCTAATAAATAATAATAATAATAAATATGCTTGGACAAATGCACACAGCGCCATCTAGCCCCAAAAAAAGCAAAGCTTGTGTTATTGGTGTTAGGTAACTGATAAAGTACTTATATACTTTCTTTTTAAATATGCTTTTTATACATAACTACACACAGACCCGTATCAGAAATTAAAATGATTTCTGCTCGGCCGGGGAATAGAACGCAATACCTTTACGTGGCGACAGGCATGTTAACCAACTGAACTACTCAGTGGTGCAAGAGTGAAATAATTAAAAAGTATAACAGAAACAAGTAAATAAATTAACATACATTTATAAACAAACTTATTTTAATTGATAAAAGTGCAAAAGGGGAAACAAAGACAAAGTGTTAGAGTGTGTTACCATATTACCCTCGGATTCGAAGACTTGGAAATAATAAATGAATCAGCTTCTCATGGTTATAAAGGCATAGCCATTTTCAACACTCTATGTAAGAGTCATCGTAACGCAGTACGCTAGAGCGTTACTTACGCAGCAAAACTCTTTCGTAAAGTCGAGAGTTCGAATCCCGTGTAGGACATATATTTTTTTATTTGTCATTTTTTTTTTTTTTTATAATTAATAATGACTACACGTAGAATGTATACTATAAAGATCGAAGACCAATTAAAGGAATCACTTCGCGACTTAAAATTCTCTAGAGAGAAAATACAAAAGTTACTAAATGAAAGAGAGGACAGCGAGGCCGAAATTTTGAAAATAAACAATAAAAACCAGAACTTAAAGGAGCAGCTCGCTGAGCTCGACATACAGCTCGAGGACATGCGGGGGCAGCGCGACGAGCTGCAAGCCATGTTGGAGTCCTTCCAGGAGTGCAGCGACCACCACATGGCTACGCTCGACCGCATCGCGGTACTCGAGCATGAGCTACAAAGTGCACACCGTACTATAGAGCAGTACGAAACAGAAAAATTTCAAATCGAAGCATCAAAAACGCAGTCATTATATGATGAGTTAATTTTAAGTAATTGTAATGTTGAGATATCAAAAAATAATATCACCACAAAAAAACTACGAAAAAGGCGTAAAACCTGTTGTAATAATAAAAATAATGTTAACTTTAAAAGGCTTATACGCAACAATTTGAAATTAAAAAAAACCGTTTCTAGTACAAATAATGAACTGCGAAATTGTGCTAAAATTATTTGTGAAAACCAGGGTAGGTACAAAAAGGATATAACTTCTTTGCAATTGAAGCTCAGCTGCCTAGAAACTGAGTTACAGGATACTCTATACCAGTACAGCATGTCTCAAAAAATTATAAGTGATTATTCTCAATCTATGTCCCAGTTATTAAACGACATTAAGTATAATGAGGAGAAATTCAACTCGCTCTGTGCAAGGCAAGTTTGTATCAACTGCGACTGCACCCCAGTGGACACCTCGGTACTTAATAATAATAATTTGGCGAGCGAGTGCGCGGCGGTAGAGCCGCCCGTGCCACCGACATCTATGCGCCTCTCTGCGCCTTGTACTGCCAGTTATAAGCCCACTGTGCGTGGTAAAACCATTATCTTCAGTGATATGTTGGGCCGTAACCTGGGGCCAATGGTGGCTAAGTATGCCAATAATGAAGTAGTAAATTTTTGCTACCCAGGCATATCACCATCAACTTTAACTGCAAAAATAAACAAATACAACTTTAATAGTACTGACACTTTAATTGTGGCATTGGGGGATAGCTTATTTTACACAAGACATGATTTAATTGGTATAATTGGCGTTTTAAGTTGCATACAAAGTGTAGGCAAAATATTAATTTGTACATTACCTTATTCTAGCTCCTTTAGATATAACCAATATAATAAAATAATTTATATAAATAACTTACTCCACAAACTGACGAGTCGTAGCGACAAAATATCGCTCTTTGACATTAATAAATTTGTAAGACATGCAGTATATTGTGGACATTATTTGTATATTCCTAATAAGGAAAAACTAAACTTTGCTAGTTTACTATTTTTTAATATTTTAAAATCTGACATTTCTTACAATTCTATTAACAGATCTTATAACTCTATTGACATATCTGATAATTCTACTAACAATTCACACTGTACAACAAGTACCAATTCATTTACAGATTCAATTTTAAACTAACATGTAGGACAATAGCTAAACCTTGCATTCAATTAAAACAAAATAATTTTAACTTAGTTAACCAGAATATTCAAGGTTTAGCTAGCAAAGAATTAGAATTAAGTTTATTTTTAGATGATAGTAATATTAAAATAATGTGCATTACTGAGCATTGGCTCACAAACTTGTCATTAATTCCCAATTTCAACAACTACATTATTGCTAGCAAGTACACGAGGGAAAACGCAATCCATGGAGGTTCACTTATTTTATTAAAAAATTGTCTAAAATATAAGGAACGTATAGACATAGCTAATTTATCTGTGGAACAAACAATTGAAATATCCTGTGTAGAACTGCCACTTGTAGAACAGTGGCTAAACAGATTTACTTAAAACATCCAATAACTACTGAACCGAATGACCATTATAATGCCCTGTTCAGTGACATTAAGACAGAATTTGATAATGTTTTCAAAATCAAAACCTTTAAAAAAAACGGTAAACTTAAAATCGGTGATTGGGCCACTACGGGAATTTACAAAAGTAGATTAAGACTATATGAGCTGTACAATATGAAAACCTATAATAAGTCCGACACATTTGCAAATTATGTTAGGAAGTATTCCAAAATATTTAAAAGTGTTTGCCATAATGCGAAGGCCAATTTTATAAAATCCAAAATTAACAAAGCTAATAACAAAGTTAAAGCTGTCTGGCAAATTATAAACCACGAAACAGGCAAGGGTAATAATAATCATGATCGTAACTTTGAATTACAAGTTAATAACAAAACCATCAGAAATGACCATGAGATAGCAAACACTTTTAATTAGTACTTTTCCAAGATTGCCATAAACACAACTCAAAATCTGAACTCGTCTGCTGATTTAGCGGAGCAAGTTCTTAAACAAAGTCTCCCTGCGTGTATGATAAATTTCAAGTTTAGCACATCGGTTATGTTGATATTCTTAAATCATTCAACTCTCTCAATTTAAAACAAACTGAGGATATATGGGGTATGTCAGTCTATATTATTAAAAGCATTATAAAAGACATAGCTCCTCAACTCGCTGATATTTTTAATAATAGTATAGACAAAGGGATTTTTCCTGATCTTATGAAGATTAGCAAAATAGTCCCTCTTTTCAAAAATGGTGGAAGACAAAACCCTTCCAATTTTAGACCCATTTCAGTTTTACCAGTGCTAAGCAAAATTTTTGAAAAACTTATTTTACAACAATTGTTAGCACATTTTACAGAACATGGACTGTTTCACAAAAATCAATTTGGCTTCACAAAGGGTAGATCCACAATTGATGCTGGCATTGAATTGCTTAAACATATTTACGACGCCTGGGAGAGGTCACAAAATGCCATTGGCATTTTTTGTGACCTTTCCAAAGCCTTCGATTGTGTCAGTCACAGTATAATTTTAAAAAAGTTAACGCATTACGGTATAACTGGTAATGCTTTATCACTCTTAACGTCATACCTAAACAACAGAACTCAAAAGGTAAAAATTAATGAATCTACCTCTGGTAGCTGTCCTGTTGCTATGGGCGTTCCGCAAGGCTCAATTTTAGGACCTTTCCTGTTCCTCGTTTATATAAATGATTTACCATACTTTATCAGTAAGCACTGCGAGATAGTACTTTTTGCAGATGACACTTCTCTACTATTTAAGGTTGATAGAAATAAAACAAACTTTGATGATGTAAATGGTACTCTCTCGCAACTGCACAAATGGTTTCAAATCAATAACTTATACTTAAATCCAAATAAAACTAAATGCGTACTTTTCCAGATGCCTAATGTAGTTACTGGTAAAATCAACCTTTTTCTTGGCGAAAATAAACTATCATTTTCTGAATCCACTTTATTTCTAGGAATATCATTGGACAGAAAATTACAATGGAAGACTCAGTTGGCTGCGTTGGGCAAAAGATTAAGTTCCGCTATCTATGCCATAAAAAGAATAAAGAGCCTTACAAATATTGAAATAGCCAGAACTGTGTATTTCAGCTACTTCCATAGCATTATGTCCTATGGTCTAATGTTGTGGGGTACTGCAGCAGAGATTCACGATATATTTGTGTTACAAAAGCGGGCCATCAGGTCCATTTACAGTTTGGGTCCACGAGTCTCATTAAGAGAACTTTTTAAAGATATAGGTATTTTAACTGTGGCATCCCAGTATATATATTATAATTTGATGCACACTTACAAAAACATTGATTCCTATTGCAAAAACTCAGACAAACACAGTTATAACACTCGACACAGGAACAGGCTGGCGGTGGAGCGCTTCCGACTGTCCAAGGTCAAATCCTGCTTCATTGGCCACTGTGTTCCTTTCTTTAATAAGTTACCAGAGGAGGTTCAGAGTTTGACTTTCAATGAGTTTAAGTCATTTATTAAGAAAGTATCACTGAAGAAAGCATATTACAAAATTAAATTTTTCAGTTATCCTCCGAGCGCCGGAGCAAGAAGGTTGTTTACCGGTCGTTATTACGCGCTCTAAGCACAGATCGTATTTAAGTACCTACTTCTTAACGTTTAGGTTCTTTGCGAAGTTCGGACGTTGTGTGTGCCTATTCTCAACCTAGGTACATAATTTAAGCAACATGCAGTGTGCTAAATGCAATGAAGATGTATCCGATGGAGTGCAGTGTGGTGCGTGTCATAAATACCTTCATTTTGTGTGCGCTGGCGTTGCCGAAACCACGCATCGTAAAATGACAAAGGAAAAAAAGGCTGCTTGGCGTTGTTTGGCATGTCGCAGTAGCGATGGATCTAGTCCTTCGCCGCAGGGCCCCTCTATTAACGACGTACTTCTAGAAATAAAGTCTTTCCGCTCTGACTTCAACACCCTAAAAATCCAAGTCGAAAATACCTGGCAAGGCGTCCAGGATATCAACAAAAAGCTCAATGATATAGAAGCGAGATACGTAGTTATGGATGGCCGAGTAAAAAACATGGAAAACCAAATGTCGTCATTGTCCCTCCTTCAAGCAGATCTGGACCAGGCCAATACAACCTTAGCTGCCCTTCAACAAGCGCACAATGAACGCGAGCAGTTCTTACGTGCTAACAATATCGAAATATCAGGTGTACCTCATACCAAAGGGGAAAACTTATACAATATACTGACTATACTTTGCACGAAGATCGGTATTACATTGTCCGCCGCCGATATTGATACCTGCCGGCAAACCTGGACCCGACTCCCATTTCCCGGCCATAATAGTGCGCCTGACACAAAGACGTCGGCGAGATGAAATCCTGGCAGCTGTGCGTGCGCGACGGGAATTAACTACATCAGTTCTAGACCTACCGGGAGCGACTAGTCCAGTTTATGTAAACGAGCACCTATCCCCCGAAAATAAATTATTACTCAAGAAAGCCCGCCAGGTGAAAAAAGAACAAGACTTAGCTTTCCTGTGGGTTCGTGACGGGAAGATTCTTATACGTAAAACTAAGGATTCAAAAATTGTTCGTATATTGAGTGAGAAAGATTTGATAAACATTGAGTGACTAGTACTTTGTTTATATGATACCCTATTGTTTGTTTTTTCACTGTACCGTACCTTAACAATGCCCATATCTAACCATCCCTGTATAACCGCTATTTATATATATATATCATATATCAAAACAATGTTTGTATACCCAAGTACTAAATATGTATAATAACCTATGTATGGAGAACTGCAGTTTAATAATTATATTCGACGTTTTACATGCGCAAGAATGTGTATGTAAAGTGTTGGACGAAGTGAGGTTAAGTGTAAGGTTTTACCCAATATCTAACTCGTTTGGCCATATTGATGTTTACGTTACTATTATAATATTAAAAGTAATAAATGTCTAACAATTTTGTGAGTGTTTATTGTCAAAACGTGAGAGGTTTACGCACAAAATCGCATGAATTCCTAGGAAACGTTATCTCCTCCAATTACGATATAATAGCTTTAACAGAGACATGGCTGACAGGTACTTTCAATAGCAGTGAGTATTTTGACTCTCGATACGTAGTGCATCGTGTGGATCGTGAGTCGACATCGGAGCGGGCGCCGGTCGGGCGCGGCGGCGGCGTGGCGGTGGCCGTGCGCCGCGAGCTGCGCGCGCGCCGCCGCGACGAGTGGCGCTCGGCGCCCGCGCACGATGAGCTCTGGCTTAGCACTGAGCTGGCGGCGCGGACCGAGCGCGCTCGCCCGCCTCCCGTCGAAGCCGCGGACGAGTCGTGCCTTCGCGGCACTATAAACAACACACGCTACTTACATATTGCCTGTGCCTACTTTCCGCATAATAATAATCACTTGGTTAGACTGCAGGCTTTTTTCGATAACGCCGCCCAACTTATTGTAGCAAACCCCCCCGACGTTTTCTTGCTTTTGGGCGATTTTAACGTATCGCATGCTTCTTGGAGAGATACGTCTTCCAATTATTTATTGTTAGACCCGTCGACGGACCCGTGTGTAACTTGTGTGCAGGATTTCATGGCATTCTAATCACTTTTTCAATATAATGGCTGCCTAAATGTTAACAACAAAATACTCGACCTAGTTTTATCTAACACAAATTGTGTAGTCACTAATACTGAAGACCCCTTAACTCCAGAGGACTCGCATCACAGGGCACTTCAGATCACACTATCACAGGATTTCTTATGTCCCTTCAGGAAAAACAGAGACACAAATTAAAGTTTTATTTAGGCGACTATGTTAGTATCAATGACGAGTTAGGCATGACCGACTGGAGTATACTCGATAGTGTGAATACAGACGAATCCATAGAATACTTTTACCAAGTTATTAACAGCCTAATAGAGAAATACATACCAAAAAGATTGTCTCATAATAACTCACATTATCCGCCCTGGTATACACGGCCACTCATTAAATTAGACAGACAAAAACTTAAAGCGCACAAAATGTGGAAAATATATGGCAATCCCCGGGACTACTCGGAATTTAAGTTATTGCGTAAAAGGGTCAAATGTTTGGAGAGAGATTATTATAACTCTTTCATAACGCTTTCTGAAGAGAAAATTACAAAGAATCCTAAAAATTTTTGGTCATATGTTAAATCAAAATCTGACCATAATTCTATTCCGGAAAGCATAATCTTCGGCAATAGAGCTTCTAACGATGGTTATACCGCATGTAGCTATTTTAATGAATATTTCCATTCAGTTTTTGAACCTCCATCACGTGATTTTACCGACGAAAATTTGTCAGTAGCCGATTCGCCTGTTGATATTTCAACTATTAATCTTTCCACAACTATTGTTCTCAAGTACCTCAAGAGGGTTAATATTTCCAAGGGCGCAGGTTTGCATCCATACTTCATTAAGGAGTGTGCTGATAATTTAGCCACCCCACTGGACATAATATTTTCAAAATCTATGAGCGAAGGGTGTTACCCGAAGATATGGAAAAAAGCGCTTATAACACCTATACACAAGGGAGGTGACCGCTCTTTGGTATCGCAGTACAGACCCATCTCAAAGCTCTGCGTTCTTGGAAAGGTATTTGAGAAAATAGTCACTGATCAATTATACGGCGCCATTTCCCATCATGTGTCTCCTTTTCAACATGGTTTCCTAAAGGGTCGTAGTGTTGATACAAATCTGCTTTGGTTTTCTGATTACGTTCATAGTGCTTTAGAGGCTGGCCATCAGGTGGACGCCGTGTACACCGATTTTTCCAAGGCATTCGATAAAGTCGACCACGATATACTCATTATGAAGCTTGGGAAATTCGGTGTACATGGTGACCTATTAAGGTGGATCAGCTCTTACATCAAGAACCGCTCCCAAGCAGTAGCTCTGAAGGGTTACATATCCAACTTCTTGGATATCAGTTCAGGCGTGCCCCAAGGATCCCACCTGGGACCGCTGTTGTTCATTTTATACATCAACGATATTAGCAATATTTTTGAAAATTCACATCACCTGCTGTATGCAGATGATATGAAAATTTATCACATAATCTCTTCTGCGGACGACTGTTATGAACTACAGAAGGACTTGGACCGCTTGTCTGTATTCTGCTTGACAAACCACCTCTTTCTCAATGTAGATAAATGTCATGCTATCACTTTCTCCTGGAAAAATATTAACATTAGTTATGCATATCAACTGAATGGTAAGTCCATAGATCGTGTTCATAAAGTCAGGGATTTAGGTGTCATATTAGACTCGAAATTACATTATAATCTCCACGTGGACCATATAACACAGAGCGCACTCCGACAACTGGGCTTTATCTTTCGCATTTGTAAGCCATTTAAAAATGTTCTTACATATAAAATTCTGTATTATTCCTTTGTCCGGAGTAAATTGGAGTTCTGCAGTGTTATATGGAATCCATACTATAACCTTCATGTAGATCGCATCGAAAAAGTTCAGAAGAAATTTTTAAAATACCTAGATTATAGAATAGGAACCCATTTTGTCGATTACAAAACTTCAGCTGTATTACACAAGACCCTCAGCCTGGAAAATCGTCGTAAAGTTGCTGACGTCGTATATCTGTTTAAGATGATAAATGGTTTTATAGATTGTTCCTATCTGCTTAACAAACTTAATTTTAAGATACCGCGTAACCCCTCACGTTGTAGAAAATTTAAATTTTATATCAATTTTGGCCGAACAAATTATGCTAAATATAGGTTTTTCCTGCGTTCTCCAAACACATATAATTTATTATTCGGTGATATAGATATATTTCATAATAATTTAGCCAATTTTAAGAAAAATGTACATGGCATACTAGGATAAATTGTAGAATTAAATAATGTTTACTAAGTAGGTATTTTTAAGTAAAATTGTTACTGTATAATAATAAAGTTTATTCTGTGCTATTGATATTTAGGGTAGTTGTAGGTCTATTAGCTATATGATTGGAAACTCATGCAATGTAACATGACTGTTTACTACCTGAATAAAATAAATAAAAATAAAAATAAAATAAATGATTATAATGAAGACAAAAATCCCTGGGTATAGTTTGAACCTGAACCTGAAATGAGCATTATTTTTTCATTAATTTAATTCTAATTTTACATGTTGACATTCATAATTATATTAGTATCTTGACATTTAATCATAGGTAATTTCGATTTAATCATTTTTATATTATTTATTGTATTGTTTAAGTGAATAAACTATTGACATTTGTAATATTAGATCAATTGATTCATTGAATCGTGTATTTATAATAATTGTAATAGTAATGTAATTTAGAACGTGAAAACTACCTTACCGTAAATTCCATTATGTTATCCATCATTTGTTACGGAAGTTTCAAGTCATACGTAAAAGATGTTCATACATTGCAAGACTCATTTCCACTTCATAAACGAGCTAAAATGTGAATGCACTGTTAATTAGGTTGTGTTTACTTTAATTGTTGCATATTCACAGGTGTGCACTGTGTACCTACTAGAAAATGCGTATGGTTGTGATTTAGCCATTAATTATTAGGTTTCACAGTTATCACCTTTGATATATAGTTTTTTTTCGTGTTCGTATAATATTTATGTTATATGTGCACAAAAACAACGCACGCGGCGCGGCACCGTGCACCGTTGATTCGGGCGGTAAGTCAAACTGTCAAGGTGACAGTGACAGACAGTGACAGTCAGTCCAACTAATAATGTCTGGAAGGCACACCGGCTCAATGTTGCCACGGCCCGCAGCCCTATTTTTCTAAATGTTATTTGTAAACATAATTTTGTGTTTTGTGACGTTCATAAGAGTTTTGTAAACGTAAATTGAATAAAAATTATTTGACTTTGACTTTGACGTCGATTATTGATGTACCGTAGATAATAAATAAATATCCCGAATACTGTCATGAGGCACATAAAGAAAGTTACATTTAAAGAAATATTATACTAATTTCAATCGCCCCCTTCCAGAGCATAATCTACTACACGCTCCAGTCACCGAAACTCGAAGAGTGGCTATCGCTTAGCGCGGTCACGGACGCACTGAGGCCGCTGACAGACCGCGGGTTCGTCGACCTCGACCCCGTTTTCAACGTGAACCTTGACGAGGACTACGACTTCAGAGCGTCGGGGGTCACACGGTTAGTATTATAGAAAAACTGAGCCCAATACACTACTCTGAGGTACACCCATGCTGTATCGTAAATGGTTTCCAGTACACTGCCCTGAGGTACCCCCTAAAGAAATATTCTCGTTTTGCAAATGGTTCCAATATACTGCCCTGAGGTGCCCCCCAAAAAGATATTCTCGTTTTGTAATGGACTCAACATACTGCCCTGAGGTACCCCCTAAAGAAATATTCTCGTTTTGCAAATGGTCCCAATGCACTGCCCTGAGAAATATTCTCGTTTTTTTTTTTTTTTTTTTTTTATTGGTTTACCAACAGATGTACACTACATGTAACATTTAAATCTATGGTATTACAATCTTTTTGTTAGTGCCTATCCAATTACAGGTAAACACATCATTTACAAAAAATAGTTACATTATTGCTGGTTCCGCAGAACAATAATATTTATTTTAACATTAGTTGTAAGTACATGTTTTATAACATTTTAAGATACCATGCAAAGATTACTTAGGTACTATATTTACTAAAAATGTGTCTGTATAAAAGGGCCTTAAATCTATTAACATTTCCACCACTAAACAAAAATGGTCCCAATGAACTGCCTTGAAGTACCCCCTAAAGAAATATTCTCGTTTTGCAAAGGGTCCCAATATACTGCCTTGAGGTGCTCCCCATAAAGATATTCTCGTTTTGTAATGGACCCAACATACTGCCCTGAGGTACCCCCTAAAGAAATATTCTCGTTTTGCAAAGGGTCCCAATATACTGCCTTGAGGTGCCCCCAA
Organism: Blastobasis lacticolella; assembly: GCA_905147135.1. Taxonomy (NCBI): domain Eukaryota; kingdom Metazoa; phylum Arthropoda; class Insecta; order Lepidoptera; family Blastobasidae; genus Blastobasis; species Blastobasis lacticolella. The sequence goes on from LR990044.1 coordinate 570,835, forward strand.
AAAAGATATTCTCGTTTTGAAATGTACCCAACATACTGCCCTGAGGTACCCCCTAAAGAAATATTCTCGTTTTGCAAATGGTCCCAATGAACTGCCCTGAGGTACCCCCTAAAGAAATATTCTCGTTTTGCAAAGGGTCCCAATATACTGCCTTGAGGTGCCCCCCAAAAAGATATTCTCGTTTTGTAATGGACTCAACATACTGCCCTGAGCAGTGGCGTTACTGTCATACAAGCCCAAAAGCCGGGCTTGCCTTATAAAAATAATTATCGATCAAAAATCAAAGGTAATGCGAGCGCGAATTATTTAAAGTTCGCGCTCCTAATACTTTTTAAACTACGCGCCGGGAAGCAGCGCCATCGTGCGCCTAGGTTACGAAACACGATCCGAACGCACACGCAAGTTGAGACTGAGTTGAATTGAGACGCGGCCAGTCATCTCGCTCGCACGCGCTGGCTTGTAAGCGGGCTTCGATTCCGGCCGATATGTCTCTTTCTTACATATGAAAACTGTCCTATAATGAGATATAACTATACGTTTGTTTATATAGTAAATTGTTCGAGACTTTAAGCCCTGCATGCGTATGAAGTTGTACACGGATGCAACTTCGCGCATGCGCAGTAGGTATGTTTGTTGAATGCTGGAATTCGTACCAACTTCACTGTTGTTTTGAGCGGATAAGTAATTAGTTTTTTGTGGTGTTTGTGTTGTGTTTTGTAGTAAAAGTGATTTAATTGGATTGATCAACAATAGAGGAAGTAAAGCCCTTTGTGATGATTTAAAATGTGCACAAGTTTTGATTTTCATGGAAAGGTAAGTTTTTAAACATCGCTCAGAAAATAACAAATTATTTCCTCGCCAAAACCTATGCCCGATTTACGTACCTATTTCTCAGATTATTATATCGCTTATAAGACAATTTCATAGATCGGTGTACCAAACTCATTGGATTGTTGGTTATTCTCTCTCACAAGTTATATTGCTGGAATAAAACTGAAGAGTGATAAGTGAGGATTGATCAGTAATGTGGCAAAAAAATGGATTTATTTTTAATAACCGTAAAAACTACAAAAACTTCATTTCTCGGCTTGCCTTACTCTGAAACCCTAGGCACGCCACTGGCCCTGAGGTACCCCCTAAAGAAATATTCTCGTTTTGCAAATGGTCCCAATGCACTGCCCTGAGAAATATTCTCGTTTTTTTTTTTTTTTGTTTTTTTATTGGTTTACCAACAGATGTACACTACATGTAACATTTAAATCTATGGTATTACAATCTTTTTGTTAGTGCCTATCCAATTACAGGTAAACACATCATTTACAAAAAATAGTTACATTATTGCTGGTTCCGCAGAACAATAACATTTATTTTAACATTAGTTGTAAGTACATGTTTTATAACATTTTAAGATACCATGCAAAGATTACTTAGGTACTATATTTACTAAAAATGTGTCTGTATAAAAGGGCCTTAAATCTATTAACATTTCCACCACTAAACAAAAATGGTCCCAATGAACTGCCTTGAGGTACCCCCTAAAGAAATATTCTCGTTTTGCAAAGGGTCCCAATATACTGCCTTGAGGTGCTCCCCATAAAGATATTCTCGTTTTGTAATGGACCCAACATACTGCCCTGAGGTACCCCCTAAAGAAATATTCTCGTTTTGTAAATGGTCCCAATGAACTGCCCTGAGGTACCCCTAAAGAAATATTCTCGTTTTGAAAATGGTCCCAATATACTGCCTTGAGGTGCCTCCCAAAAACATATTCTCGTTATGTAATTTTTAGTAAATATAGTACCTAAGTAATCTTTGCATGGTATCTTAAAATGTTATAAAACATGTACTTACAACTAATGTTAAAATAAATGTTATTGTTCTGCGGAACCAGCAATAATGTAACTATTTTTTGTAAATGATGTGTTTACCTGTAATTGGATAGGCACTGACAAAAAGAATGTAATACCATAGATTTAAATGTTAGATGTAGTGTACATCTGTTGGTAAACCAATAAAATAAAATAAAATAAAAATAAATAAAATAATGGACCCAACACAGCCCTGAGGTAACCTGCTCTGAAGAGGTTTACTGGGACCATTTACGATGCAATATGGGTGTACCTTAGGGTAGTGTATTGGGATCTCTTACAAAACATAGTAATTCAAAATGCACTTTAAGGCAGGGTGTTAAGATTTTTCTTTTTCAAAAATATGATTTTTTTTCTATTTATGTAGCGTAGATGCTATGGGTAACAGTTTCCTAATTGGGTGGACTGTCGCTAGGGCAAACAATAACTATACGGTGTTTGTATTTATACATACGGTGTGTTGTATTGATACATACGGTGTATTGTACTTATACGCATACGATCCCCCAGCGCCCGCTTCTGCGCGGTGTACGGCGAGTGGGTGTCGTGGTGCGCGATGCGGCGCGGCGCGGCGTGGCGGCGGCGCGCGGCCCAGCGGGACTCCCCGCTGCTCACGCTCTGCTTCGCGCTGTCGCTGCTCGGCCGGCGGGCGCTCGCGCACGCGCAGCACCTGTCCGCGTCTAGGTGAGTCGGGGTGCGGCGGTGGGTGTCGGGGCGCGGCGGGGCGGCGGGGCGGCGGGGCGGCGGCGCGCGGCCCAGCGGGACTCCCCGCTGCTCACGCTCTGCTTCGCGCTGTCGCTGCTCGGCCGGCGGGCGCTCGCGCACGCGCAGCACCTGTCCGCGTCTAGGTGAGTCGGGGTGCGGCGGTGGGTGTCGGGGCGCGGCGGGGCGGCGGGGCGGCGGGGCGGCGGCGCGCGGCCCAGCGGGACTCCCCGCTGCTCACGCTCTGCTTCGCGCTGTCGCTGCTCGGCCGGCGGGCGCTCGCGCACGCGCAGCACCTGTCCGCGTCTAGGTGAGTCGGGGTGCGGCGGTGGGTGTCGGGGCGCGGCGGGGCGGCGGGGCGGCGGGGCGGCGGCGCGCGGCCCAGCGGGACTCCCCGCTGCTCACGCTCTGCTTCGCGCTGTCGCTGCTCGGCCGGCGGGCGCTCGCGCACGCGCAGCACCTGTCCGCGTCTAGGTGAGTCACCGCACGGGGGCAGAGGGATCAGGTTACCGCCAATGTTGGCAAGCATGGTGGAAAAGGGATTGGCGATTGAGGGATAAAGCAGCCGCCAATGTTGGCAAACGAAGTTGATGAAGTTTTCAAACCCACTTAGCTGAGTGTTGTGACCAGGGGACCAGCCGGTCTAGCCATCTTTGACAGCTCCGCTTGCGTGATGCGTGTATGGTAGAAATTTGACAGGTCGAAGTTGAACTATTTCTACCAACATCTACATTGACTCCGATTGTGTAGGATCATCTGCCAATCCGCTTCCTTTGTACACCGAAAGTACGTGAATTGTCTATGGACCAACAATTTCTACCACAAACAGATTATGTCAGATAACGTTAGCTTGTGTCAAATCCCATACATTTTTTCTACCACAAACGATTGTAGATTGACGATTGTAGATTAACGAAACCTCTTGGCTAAGGCCGCAGGGGTCCTACAGTCGATCATGGGAAGTTGTTTTTAAACCGTGGCCGTTGACACACTTCTCTAGCGCGATGTAAGAATAGGAACAGTCAGGCCGCCATCTATGTGCAAACCTTGTGTTCGTGTACTCGCAATGTGAGTATTGTTGAGTTTCCTTGTTGGAGCGATAGATGTCGCTACAAGGGTACGGGGGGTCTACACTGCTTGTCTAGCCAAGATTCTATTGCGATTTTCGTTGATCGGAACTGGTCGGCTACGTTCGGCCATCGCTGGTAGATCGGCACGCACATCTACCAATAACCGCTGCTCCACTGGTCGAAGGATCAGCAGACAGGGGACCAGGGGGTGGTCACCTGTCTGCTGATCTGATGATGCTGATTTGTGGATGTGAAGAAGTGCGGCACGCCCAAAGAGCCATCGACAAGTAAGCGTGCACATTAACCGGGATTAGGTCTGACGCGATCCGTATGACCAAGAGGTCGGTAGGATCCTAGGTGGAGGTGGGTGTCCGCTAATCCACTGCTCCAATGCCTGCTGATTCCCTGTCCGTTGCCCACTATCCCACCGATCCCGATTACTCGGATGTGAGTTGCACCATGAATTCGAGGTGAGTTAGTTCACTGCCCACTGCCCCACTGGTGCACATACTCATTGATAGTTATCACGCTGTCATTTATTCGCTGTTGTTGGTGCCAACCATCTAATTTCCATATTCTATGCGGCTCCTTAATTGACCTATACTCACCGCCACTCGTTATCGAGAACCAGACAGACATCGAATCGAAGGAGACGCGTTTTTTCATAACGAGTGATGGTAACGTAGCTCGGAAGTTTGCTGGGTTCGATTCCAATCTTCCATTTAATATATTTTTCCTTATGTAATGTACAGAAGACCCATAAAATGCACTTATTTGAGTATGAAATGAATCTGACCTTCACGTTTTTTTCAACGCATGCTCTCGGACGCTGCCTCGGCTAGGACCGTCCTAGCGAAGTAAACCATTATTTTTATGAATGTCAACACCACTTGAATGTTTGTCTATTACTTATTATGTGATTTGAACGTGTTGTAGTTAACTTTTTCGTGTTGTGTCGCTTTCTGTGAATTTTTGTTTGTTTTTTAACGATGAACGACGAACGTTCGTTTGGTAACGATGTCGATGAAATTATATCGAGGCGTCGTTATGTGAGAGGCATGTGTTGATGTGTTTATTTCACGATAAATGTCTGTATACGTTTTACGCCACCATATAAATAAATAAATATCTAAAGGCGGGGTGATTTACCAGTTGGAGATCGATTCTTCGAAACATCCTTGATAGCAACGATGGGTCGAAACGAAGCTGCCATAGCAACGCTCACATGTCTTTATGTAATACGACAGATAAACAGGCATGCGAGCCATCTGATGGAATATGGAAAGCAACACCAGGTGCGCTACCAATGTCTATTGAAATAACAATTCACAGCCGACAGCTCTGTCACATAGGCGGCGGGGACCACTTTCCGTAAGCTTGCCTGTTTGTCTGCCGTATAAAATAAAAAAAAACTTGGCATCGTTGCGTTCACAGATGTCTTAGAGAACCGCAATATCTACACGCTTGCTTACTTCCCGGTCTCTAAAACAAAAAAAAAACCAACCCAATGATCGTACTCATCCAACAGCGTGGAGTTCTTCCTGTACGGGCTGCACTCGCTGTTCAAGGGGGACTTCCGGATCACGTGCGCGCGCGACGAGTGGGTGTTCACGGACGTCGCGTTGCTGCGGGCTGTACTAGCGCCCGCTGTGCGGATGGCGCTCAAGCTGCATCAGGTACGTTGGGTAGGATGGTGTGTGGACGTCGGCATAACAGAGATCCATTACTTTCTTACAACACGTCAGTGATTTTGAGTATACATAATGTCGTAACGTTGTGCTTACGGAACTATTTTAGTTTAAATAATAATAATAAATTTATTTATTCAAATAAAATTAATCAGAAATTACAAGTTAGTTAAAAATTACAACATACCTACTTATAGTAAATGGGTACAAATAAAATAAAGGCTACATATTTGCAACTCTTGCACAAATAATAATAGGTACTTAATTCTAGTTATTGATAGTTTGGACATAGGTGTCCAAACTATCAATAACTAGAATACTAAGTAAATGATTTATTTTTTTATTAGGTTCACCAACAGTTTACACAAATTTAATGGTATTACTTATAGTATTTAATGGTACTAGCCTGCATCTCATATACCACCTGCGCAAAGCGTATGTAATGAAGCGGCGCAGACGACAGTCATGAATTCACATTTCTGCCGTGCTCGCTACAGCTCCTCCGCTCCATCCCATCCCTTATTCCCTTAGGTTGCAGATGTCTTGAACGACGGTGGCCGCTTTCCATCAGGTGGACCGTCCTTTTTGCGTAGCAATAAAAAAAACTTATCTCACCCCACCGTCTCCCTTACATTGCATACCCGCTATAGGTAAACTGTTATTCTTCCTATTTGCAAAACAATCTGCAGCAACGTAACTACACAATCTACACAATGTTTATTCTATTCCATTCCCCCAGGACCACTTCATGTTCCCCGAGGAGTACGCGAGCAGCGCGGCGTTGTACGCGGCGATCGCGGCGCACGCGGCGCGCCTCGTCATCTGCCACGAGTCCGCGCCCGCCTGGCGCGCCGCCGTGCTGCGGGGGGCGCCGCACTTGCTGGCGCTCAGACATGTGTTGGACGAGGGGAACGTCGATGACTATAAGGTGGGTGATTGTGGTCCTAACGCGCTGCCTTGTGGTACTCCATTTTGGGAGTGGTCCTAGTACACTGCCCTGAGGTGCTCCGTTTAGTAAGTGGTCCCAATACACTGCCCTGAGGTACCCTACACTGTTTTGTAAATGGTCCTAGCACACTGCCTTGAGGTGCCCCATACTGTTTTATAAATGGTCCCAACGCACTGCCCTGTGGGACCACACACTGTTTTGTAAATGGTCCTAGCACACTGCCTTGAGGTGCCCCATACTGTTTTGTAAATGGTCCCAACACACTGCCCTGTGGTACTCCACACTGTTTTGTAAATGGTCCCAACGCACTGCTCTGAGAGCACTTTGATCCTACTCTCACACTTTTTGCTTTTGAATTTAGACGACTGAGTTTAATCAAGTGTCTTTACTCAGGTGATAATGCTGAACAAGCGCCACCTGGGCTTCCGCGTGATAAAGCTGAACCGCGAGTGCGTGCGCGGGCTGTGGGCGGGGCAGCAGCAGGAGCTCATCTACCTGCGGAACCGGAACCCGGAGAGGGGCTCCATACAGAATGCTAAACAGGTAGGCTGCTTTTTTGTGCTCTTCGGTGACTAGCGAGCAGACAGCAGTGGTAAGTGGTGACTGTCGCCCGAAACATCTACGAGGCCAGGCTGTCTTATTAAAGGTTACTTGAAATAAAATATGCTTTTTTATTGCCTAAGGAGGCACAAAGACGGAAGGTCTACCTGATGGAAAGTGACCTGTCGTCCAGGACATTTGCAATCTAAGGGAGCGGATGCGGTAGTGGGGGGGAGTTGAAAATGGTTTTAGTTCATTGAAACATCTGAACACAAATCTAGCCTGACAATTTTCGGCATCACCAAGCTACTCAATTTGTATTTCAAAATAGTTTTCAGCGTGATCCTTATAGTGGACATGTGCCTGTTTGATTATTTAGTTTACTGTTATTGTGAAAAAGTAAAGTAAATCGGTTGGCTAAAGAACAAAAGTTCAAATAACCGCGCTACGAAAGGTGCCTCTGCGCTTGTGGAGTGAACCAATCGAGCCAGTTTAAACTGGTTTTGTCTGTGATTGTTTGGACGCTTCGTCTTCTTCCGAGTCGTTTGCTTCTACTGCCTTAGCCTCACACCTTTACCTCACTCCCCTCAGGCGCTGCGCAACATAATAAACTCGTCGTGCGACCAGCCCATCGGGTACCCGATCTACGTGTCCCCGCTGACCACCTCCTACGCCGACACCTCGCCGGCTCTATGCGCGTTGCTGGGCGGGCCGCTGTCCGCCGACGGCATCAAGGCCGCCGTCAAGGCTGCGTGGACGCGGTAAGGGCTAGGGTGGGCTGACCACCTCCTGCGCCGGCGCTTCCTTAAGGATAAGGGCAGGTAGATGATGATTTCACCATGTGGGGTGCCCCTAATCTTCTGTCTGTGGGGTGACCGAATTGATTGCGTAAACTGATCACCAAGTATCCATCCACCAGACTCGTCGGAATTGTCTATCGGTCAACTGTATGAAAGGTCTACCCTTGCTGCGATCGACCATCTCTTCGGCGAACTATGTGACCTGCCAAGCCTGTCAATGAATTTCTTTTTCCTGTATTAACTCTTGATTCCCCTTCCAGCATCCGGCGTCGGTGCGGAGAAGGCTGCAGCAGCGGCGGCGGGGGGGCCGGGGGGGCCGGGGCGGGCGCGGGCGGGGGCTCTCGAGTAGACATAGAGGCCAGCCGCACCACGCTGCATCGGCCTAGGCAGGAGAGGGGTGAGCATCGCACACTAGATTGTAATGTTATAATAAGAAAACACCAAGTCCGAATCGCTTTAAAAAAATATCTCTGTATGGAAATGTATGACACGTCATAGAACGAACACCAGAGAATTCAGCTCAAAAATTTACATACATACATACCTACATAGACAGACCAAAAACAACTGACAATTAGAAATTGCATCTTTCTATTAGCCAAAAAAGTCAGTATAACCTCTCACTAAACCAAGATGAGTTGTTACCAAAAATATCAGCCTCATGAGAATAAGCTTTATTATATTTCATACACACGCGGGCAAATGCAGTGTCGAACCAGGTTTGCGTGGGTTTGTCCTACCCACCATACCCACAGCGGAAACAAGGTCAGGACAGTAAAATAAAAATATAAAAACTATAAAATTTTTTTCAAATAAAAATTAAACAAAAATTACAACATACCTACTTATAGTAAATGCCAACTTCCCCGTCACAATATCAAGCAAGAATTTCATGTCGGCTAAATCTCTACGCAGTGTTAAAGGTAGGATGTGATGGTGTTAGCACCTCTCCTGATAATCAGCCAAATCGGTATGGAGTTTGTTGTTAAGGAAACAATGCTGAACCTTCTCCAAGCTGTTTATGTAGACCTGGTAGGTGGGATTCCAGATTTGGGATGCATACTCTAAGTTGCTTCGCACCAGTGAACAGTAAAGTATTTTAAGTGCTTTAACGCTACTAAATTGTTTGCACACCCATAAAATGAACCCCAGCATTTTGGAAGCCTTTGCGACTACAATTGAGATGTGTTGATTAAAGAGCAGTTTAGAGTCCAGCGTTACTCCGAGGTCCCTAACAGTAGTCACCCGTGTCAAGGGTACACCATCCATGCCGTAGTCATAATGTAATGATAATTGTTTACGTGTAAAGGTGATACATAGAAATTTGTTTACATTCAGCTCTTATCGATTTAGATGAAAATATGACGACAATCGGTTGATATCGTCCTGTAGTAGAACGGCATCGTTGTGGCATTTTATAGTTTTATAAATTTTCATGTCATCGGCGAAAGATATAACTTTTGAATGCAAAAAGCACTTGTCTAAGTCAGTTACAAATATGACGAACAGAAGCGGACCCAATACAGTTCCCTGTGGCACTCCGGATGGTATTACTACAGATTGCGAGGTGTACCCATTCAGTACCACCGACTGCGTTCTGCTTTCAACGTATGACTTGAACCATCTATACAGATGACCTCGAATTCCAGAGGCTAAAATCTTTTAGCAATATGTGATTATCGATGCAATCGAAAGCTTTACTGTAATCTGTATAGATGGCGTCCACCTGACCTTTCTCCTCCATACCACGGGTAAGATGTTCTGTGTAGAGAGTTAAATTTGTGACAGTAGATCTAGATGGGAGGAAACCATGTTGAGATGGGCTAAAGGTATGTTACAGAGCAAAGATCAATTGATTGTGAATTATTTTTTCGAGTACTTTTGCAAATATACATAACTTGGAAATAGGTCGATAATTTTCTACCATGTATTTAGAGCCTTTTTTATGAATTGGCGTAACTAGAGCACTTTTCCAAATTAGAGGCATATTGCCCTCAAATAATGAGCGTTTGTACAGTATGGTCAGTGGCACCGTAACACATTCAGCACATCTCACTATCATAGATGGGTGAATGATGTCGGGCCCTGCAGATTTATTCGTATCCAATGATTTTAAGTGCTTTAGTACTTCAGTGGATGTAATTTTTACAAGTTGCTACAAGTTAATAGAGGGTAGGTTGATAATGTTAACGGAAAAGTGATAAAATAATTCGGTGCGTGTAGGTGTTCGACTTTCTAATTGTGCGACTTAGGCTGTATGATTTGTTGTTTGAGGGAATGCTAATATTCACCCTTTAACCGCCAAGGTCAAAAATTTTCGTGCTCATTTCGCCAAGGACGGATATTTACGACCAAATACCACTACTCGGTATATACTGTATATATTTTTGGTATTTTAGATGTAGGTATTAGTGTATATTGTTATTATAAATGTAAATTATTTTATCAATAAAGTTATTTTGTTTGACTACTCGGTTAATCTGCCTTTTTGTTTGATAGCACTGTATTATATTAAAATTATGTTCATAATTTGGTAAATACACTCGCGAGCAACCAAATCGACTCAGCACATACGCTCCGATATATTGATTAATTAAAAAAAAAGAATTGAATTTATTCGTAATACTTATGCATCGTTTGAAAGCTCAAAACATTAGCTTTAAATTAATATCAAAATCAAAACAATATTCACTGTATAATCTTATTGCCACAATTTAAATGCCCGTAAAGAAAAAATACTCGCTTCAATACTAACGAGTTGCGATACTTCCACCCCCAATAAAAGCCACCCCAACAGGTTCACCTTATCAGTCGCTTATCAGAAGTTGACCTGTACACATCTCCGCAAATTGCACCTATTGTTTGTGACGTCATCATGGACACCACACCTGAAGAAGCCGCTCAAGTTGTTGCTCTTTTGCAACAAGGGCTGAGTCAGCGTGCAGTTGCTGCTCAACTCCATTTGAGCCAGTCTGCTGTATCCAGAGTGTTCAGACGATTCCAAGAGACTGGTGCCTTCAGACGTAGACCAAGAACCAGCCGCCACCGATGCACTTCAGAAAGAGATGACCGATTTATCGTCTCGACTTCATTGCGAAATCGGCACCTCACTGGTGTTGATGTGCAGCAAGAATTGAGGCATGTTCGAGGGGTGACTGTCAGCGAGTGGACAGTAAGAAGACGTCTGAAAGAAGCCAACCTCACTCCAAAACGGCCTGCCACAGGCCCAAAGTTGACCGCAAGCCACCGACAAGCTCGACTTCAATTTGCTCGGGAACATCTCAATTGGACTATTGACCAATGGCGGTTGGTATTGTTCACCGACGAATGCAGAATGTGTCTGCATGGTAGTGATCGAAGAGGCAGAGTATACAGGCGTCCCGGAGAACGGTTCACGCAGTGCTGTTTTGCTGAAACAGTGGCATACGGCGGCGGTTCCTGCATGATGTGGGCCGGTATTTCATTTGATGGAAAAACCGAGCTCGTTTTCGTGCCTGGGGGAGGCCGAGGAGGAGGACTGACGGCTGATCGGTACATTACCGACATTCTGCAAGACCACGTCGTGCCTTACCAAGGATTTGTCGGCGACAACTTCTTCTTGATGCACGACAATGCCCGGTGTCACACATCGCGAGTTACGCAGCAGTTCCTCGTCGACGTGGAAATACTGACTATGGACTGGCCTGCGATCAGCCCAGACCTCAATCCCATTGAGCACTTGTGGGATGAGCTCAAACGGAGAGTCCGGGCCAGAAATTCAGCCCCTTCGACAGTGGAACAGCTGAAGGCAGCGTTACTGGAAGAGTGGGACGGCGGTATTCCTCAAGAGACGATGAAGAAGTTAATGCAATCAATTAAAAATCGCTTGCAATCTGTAATTAGGGCTCGGGGAGGTAATACGAAGTACTGATAGCAATAAATTTTTGTTTCTTTTTGTAAAAAAGAGTTTTTATTTTGAAATTAATAAAAAATAAAAATAAATCCTTTTATCCATATTTTGGCACTACTCTCATTCGAATAACATTATTTAAAAAGAACATTATCAATATTGGCAATAATGGTATCAATTTAAAGCTGAAGAGTTACGCTTTTAAATAATGTGTAATTTTTAAAGCATATTAATTCTTTCACAAAAAAAAATCATTTATAAGCGCGCTTACACGCTGAGTCGATTTGGTTGCACGCGAGTGTAGTTGATGAAGTAATCATATACAATTGCTTACACTTTAGTTTCTTAATTAGAAGACTTAAAAATAATGTCTAAAGTTGAATAAATTACTGATAGTATTATTCGAAAAGTGTATTGGTGTCCAGCGCCAGTGACTGAAAAATCCGACAATAAGGATGGGACATAAGCAATGATTTACTGGTAGAAAAATCCACATAAATTAAATTATTTCTGTTTATACTTACTAATTTATTATAAAACAAATAAAGCAAATGTTACTCTATAGTAAACACATTTATTTCTATAAATAAATGTGTTTATTTTGTTTTATTTATAATAAATAAAGCTTAAAAATGTCAGTGACTGAATCGAAAATTCCCATCCCTAGTCTGCATGTTTAGAAACTAATGTTGCTAGTACACCCAGCGCCACGGACGGAAAAAGACGATCGCTTCTGACGTCATAAACGAGTGCCGCCTTCTGGATTTTTCCATTGGTGTTGTGCTTATGCGTGTTATTATTATGTTCGTGTTATCGATTAATGTGATTAAACATGATTACAGCTGAAGAATTAATACGTATTCTGGAAGGTGATCTGTAGTTAAATATCATTAGAATCTGTCAAGGTTCGATTCGGTAAACTGATATTAATATTGTTGAAATAAGTATAATCATGTTTGTTAAAAAACTGACCAATGTTGTTTGTTAACTATTGCATTTAGATAAAGAATACTCTATAGGACTGCATTGAAAAATAAGAATAACAAAATTCTTTTCATGACCAATTTTATTGTGCGGAAATCAATAAATCTTTCAATATCTGTAAACGCTTTTTGTTTCATTGTTACCAAAATACCTGCTAATATTAGAAATAAAATTACAAAGTAACGTTTTCTATCTACTGTCTGTTACGATATTTAGATGAAATTGTAAGCGTTTGAAGGAGAATTACCCATATCGATATACTATTGAACATCACTATTTGTTGTAGGTATTTATTTTTCGTTTTACTGTGCGTGGCGCTGAGGGCACGCCAACTGATTCTAAGCGTGGCGGTTAAAGGGTTAAGGTTATACAGTGAATTAAGAATAGCACTGAACTAAAACTTAGTAATAAGACAGTGCGAAGATCAAGTTATTGTATTTTTTCTAGATCGTTCTCACTTTGCACTAGTATAATGGGATCACTGGCACCTTTTCTAACAAATATACTGCTTTACCCACACGTATCCATAGCCACAGTCCTTAGCTAGTGCCTTGGTCTTCGATAGTAACTGCTTATTTTCTGCAGTCAGGTTATCATTCATATACACTTTAAGACTTGACGAGATGAAACCTAGATCACTTGCAGTGATATTTTTATTATTTCTTGCAGCAGCGACGAAATTCTCTTTGGCATATTTGTTTAGAGAGCAAAGAACGATGAGCTTCTCATTTTGGAGACGTGATTTCGTTCGCGAGATGAAATTAATTTGGTTTTCGTGTATCGGAATACCTATTTTTAGACCAATTTGCTTCACGATGTCGAACAAATTTTCTTTATTTTTCAATGGAATTCCTTTTATTTCTACATTGTTAGACCGTGCCCACTGCTCCTTACTCGCCAGATCCTGCTGAAGTAAACAATATTTTTTCTTCAGAATAGGCAAATTAGTGCAATTGTGTTTGACGGTATCTTCCAATGTTAAAACTCTATTTTGAATTTGTTCGACCTGAACCAAAATAGCTTGAACTTTTTTGTCGAGTTGGGACAATGTACTCTTGAATGAGCTTATTTCATCTCTGAGCTTCTTGATGTCATGAACTAAGCCGGGTAATGCAGATAACGCATCAATTCGCTTGTGGCCGCTGCGTATCTCTAGAAAGATCTGCTCCGAGCTTGGCTCAGCGTCTGGGCAGGCAGGGGACGGCGGCGCCACCCGGGGCGGCACTGTCTGAAGCTTGGATAACCTAGCTGCATTCATTTTTCGAAAGTTAGCTTCAGTTATGTTTGCACACAAAAGGTTTTCAAGCAGACTCTTTACTTCACTCCATTCGACACTTCATTGCTACAGCTGGGGCACAAATGCATTTTAATTGTTATAAATTTAATATATTTGAATAAAGATTAAAATAAATAATATAGGCAGGTAGCGGGACATATTCACGTAACACGACGTATCTAACGTAACGTCACGTATATAACGACTGTCGTACTCGGCGCTTGACAGCTGACTGATGATAATGGGCAAAACGATTAAAAAGGAAGTGCGTGAAATATATTCCAGCATGATTAATAATTAAGACAAACTAAAAGTACAAGTTCAAGCCAAGTAAGTGAATGTTTACAAGAAGGATTGACAAGGACTGACAAGGACAGATTATCCCCGGATTATTTGTCATACCCACATTTTAAAAATTTTACTACTGTCAGTTAATACGGACTTATCGTGGTCCTATTATAGCTACTTTCGTGGCTGAGTAGAGCGGCCTTCTTGGGTAAATTGCGTGCCAAACTTCAGCTTGACAATCAATAAGGTTGTCAAATCACATTTGTAAACAGTCAGTTTATTTATAGAAGAACGCTCTTTTTATTTATTACTTTTATTACTAGCGACCCACTTCGGCTACGCAAAAGTATTCTAGGGTTTGCTCTATTATAATCATGTATTATACATGTAAACCTTCCAGAAGACACTTTCTAAATTATAGTTAAAAATGCATCAAAATGCGTTAATTGGCTTAGGAGGAATTAGCGGATATACAGACAGATAGAGTGACTTTATTTTATTGAGTAGGGAGATATGTAAGGATAAGAATTTGACGTGTGTGTTTGTATCTATTATCAGCGGGCACGCTGGGCAGCCTATCGTCTCACGGCGGGCTGGGCGGGCTGGGCGCGCTGAGCGGCGGGGCCAAGCCGCAGGCAGCGGCCGCGTCCACGCTGGCCTCGCTGGCGGGGCTGCTGCGGCCCGACCACCACGACAGGGCGGAGCGGACCGCCGACGACCAGGGTGAGTGTGGGTCGGCGGGCACCGGGCCGCCTGCCGTCTCCCGGCGGGCTGGGCGAGCTGGGCGGGCTCGGCGCGCTGGGCGGCGGGGCCAAGTGAGTTAGGTGGTAGGTCGGCGGGCACAGTTGGCCTGCTCTCAAGTTGCCTACTGATTACTCTTTTCGGAGTTATGTAAATTAGTTTAATACTAACCGATGCTCTTAAGGTGAGGTAAAACATTGTGAGAAACATTCGGGCGACTGAATGTGTAGCCATGATTCAATTGTGATGAATAATTAAATTTGGTCAGATTGCCCTGGTAGCAGAGTCACGGAGGTCAGGTGGTAGTCACTCTACTGTAATTACCTGATTTGTTAAATGCTGGATGGATGGGAAGGCAAACCCCGGGCTCTCGTTCGCGAGAGCACAATCTATGATTATTATTTTATTCCATTCCTTACAACTTATGAAGCAATCAATATTAAAATATTACTTTTAAAAGCTAATTTATTTACATCTACATACTTTTCCAGCTTACAGCAGCACGCAAGAGTCGCGTCGAAGCGAGGAGCGGATATCCTCGGGCACCGCGGGGTCCGGGGCGGCGGCGGGGACCGCGGGGGGCGCGGCGCGGCGCGAAAGAAACATGCGCGCGCGCACCGCCGCCAAGGATGGGAGACAGGTTAGTAGTGAGTTACAGGTTTTCTAGTGTGCAGCGAATCTGGGCTAAATCTACGCCGCTCTGTTGTTAAGGGCCTTCCATGGGTTCTATGACTAAAGTGCATCCCTGGCTCTTCTCGGGGATCTGGGGTCGGGACTGCAGGGTTCGGGGCGGGGGCGGGGGCCGCGGGGGGCTGCAAATCTACGCCGCCCTGTGGACATTGGTTTTTCCATGGAGAAACACTGGCAATGCATTAAATTTCAGAGATTCGAGGAGGCTGATAGTTAGTACCCTTGATCAGACCTCTATCTTACTAACATCTCTTCGTTCGCAGGATAATGTCTAGTTCGACTCCAATTACAAATCATTACAATCTACGCCAAAACGAACGAAGTTCGAAGAAAGAGTAATAACTAACGCGTATCAACGATATTTTATTTATTTGTTCAGGAAACAAACAGTCCTTTAACAATATTACATGCAGTTTCATTTCACAAACAGACCTACAGTTCCATATAAAATTAAACAAGTTTTACTAAACTAGTCGAGCAGAAAGAGACTATTGCACGAATACGACACAACATTGCTAGCAACACTTAAAGATTAAACATCGTACTTCAGTGTGAAGGTAGATATTTCACAAAATGTTCACTAAAAGGTATTGTAAACTACATCAGTTCTTTTAATTTATATTTAAACTGCGAGATACTTTAGAAAAATACTAAAATTTATTTTATCTACACTCATAGCATAATGTTCTAATTACATATTCGAAAACAGTCGTTTAAGGGTACACTTTTTTCACGCCAGACTATATAATTTTAAAAAATTACTGTTCGATACAGCATTTCCCATACTATTTTCATTACAGCTGTATCGTAAAATAACTTTTTATTTTTTATTTTTTTGTCGGGCACCGGGACACGGCGTAATGTAGGCTTAATACTTAGATGTCTTTAACAAATTCGAATTCAAAATTTAAATTTACCTGTTTATATTCTGTGTAATTATTTTCTCGCTAAACAGAATATCTTTTGTAATTGTCGTAACTTGTGTTTGTGAATGTTTTTCCTTATTTTAAGCAAATAAATAGATAAATGTGAAAGTAGTAAAGTGAATTTCTCGCCGCTTGATATCCTCGACGCGTAGATACAACAGAACTGACTCGCAGCTTACTTCCAGCTAAGTTGAGAAAATTATAGGTACGATATTTTAACATAAAAATATGAGTGTAGATAAAGTAGTGTATGCAACTGCATATAATTAGGTATTAAACACTCGTGTCAAACTATTATCATAAATAAAGTAGATAAATAGCCACTCATGTTTTAATACCCCCTTTTATATGACAGTTGCATAAACTACTATTATTGAAATTTATGTTGATTACGTATCAATCGAGCCGTACTGTGTACGTGTGTCTTGATTGACTAACCTAACCTACATCCACCCCCACCCCAGAGCCGAGCCCACAGCGGCGGGCGGGCCTCCCGGCGCGCCCGCGCCGCGGCCTCGCTGCGCGGCGAGCGCGCGCCGCCGCCGCACGAGCCCGCGCCGCACGCGCCGCACCGACACGACGTGCCGCGGCGCTCCGCTAGCGCTAAGGTCAGTGGTGATGCTGGCCGAAGTAGGGAATGCCACACGAACTCACGCCACGGCGAACGCACGCCGCAGCCGCACGAGTCAGCGCCGCACCGATATGACGTGCCGCGGCTGTCCGCTAGCGCTAAGGTCAGTCATGTTGTGCGTAGGAGGGAATAACCCACGTACGTGCCCGCATGGGCCGCACCGACCAACCTGATCATTTTAATCTAGACGCCAGATCAAGAATCAAGGCCAGAGTGAATAGGCTACTCCTAGACAGGCATGCTCCAACATCGGCCGCAGCGTCACTTACAACCAAGTGAGGTGACGGTCAAATGCCTGGTTAGTCAAATAAAAAAAATAAAAAAACGATGTGCCAAGGCGGTCCGCTAGTGCTAAAGGCAGTCATGTTGTGCGTAGTAGGGAATATCGCACGCACGCGCCGCACTGACATGACGTGCCGCGGTCAGTCATTCTGCAGACTGTCGCGTGAACTACGGCGGACTTAAAATGTGGTCTATTAATTTTGACAGAACTTCCCGTGCCACCAGAAAGCGCCATAGTGGCGGCCGGGCTGCCGGCCTGGTGACGTCACGCACGAATTCGCGGTCCTAACGAAATTATTCTTGAAATCGCAACTTTGAAGTCTCAAAACTTTTTGAATTTTTGAGATATTTAAATGAAAATTTCACCGTTTTGTTGCATTTTACTCATATTTGGATATGAGTAAAACCGATGAGATGGATATAACCAGTCGAAAAAAAATTTAGGAAACTTCCTCATTCGTTATATCGAATCACGCGTGTACGGTTTATGGTGGCCGTACAGTCTTTAGATGATGGTGATCTTAGTAGCTTGAGGTTGGTAGTAATAACACACCGTAGTTTGAACACTGATTGATTGTTGGTTACTAATGGTTGTTGGTTTGAGATGTACACCTTTTGGTGTGTAGTGGACAACTGCCTTAACAATACGTAATCTAGCTTATAAATAAAATAAAATATAGCGCTGACTCGGCAGCGCGCCGAATGCACGGTGTTTGCACCGTACAACGCGTCATCGAAAGTTTACCTCAAATAAATAAATAAATAAATATTCGTGGACAAATTCACACAGCGCCATCTAGCCCCAAACTAAGCAAAGCTTGTGCTATGGGTGCTAGATAACTGATATACTACTTAAATACTTTTAAATACATACTTATTATACATAGAACACCCAGACCCGTAACAGAAATTAAAATTCATAATTTCATTTTCTGCCCGGCCGGGAATCGAACCCGGGACCTCTTGCGTGGCAGACCGGCATGTTGACCATTGAACCACTCAGGTCGTCAAAATCACGAATCACGTTACATTTATCGAATGTATGCTACCTCGAAACATGTAACACCGAAGTCATGCCACCACAAATCATGTCACATCGAATGCACCCTTCCTGGAATCACGGTAAAATCATATTACGCTGAATTCAAATGATTTCGAAAGGACGCTCTATAGAGACTCAAATAGATAGGCATCTTCGAGCGGACAATGGTTTCTTTGGCCATGCTGTAACTGACCTACCAAAACAACCAGTAGGTACATGGCCAGGCCATGCAAATTAACTTCGCGACGCAAGCGCCGCAGGCCACGTGTCACTGTAATACGTAATGTCGTCTCACCTCCAGTTCGCCAGGGAAAAATTTGTCATCTCTCTTTCCACAACTTTACATGGAAGTAATAACATTTTTTTTATATTTCGGTCCACACTATGCTCACTTGTTGTTTGTGCAGGTGATGGGTCTCTCGCCCGCGGGCTCGGCGGGCTCGGTGGGTGCGTCGCTGTCCGCGGAGGAGGGCGGCGGGCGCGCGGGCGCGGGCGCGGGCGCGGGCGGCGGGCTGGACGTGTCGCTGCCCGACTGCCGGATCATCGCCAACCGGACCGCGCACCATGATCATGCCAGGTACCGTACACCTCCACACTATGATGAAGAACCTCCGCATTCCGGAAGGAAGACAGGCCCTGTGGTTCCATTTGTTACCCCCACCCAATGACGAAATGACCTCCGCACTCCGTAAGGAGGACAAGCTGAGTGGTCCCATTTCTATGAGTGTGCCGAATCGCCATATTGTGTATTGTGATGTTAGGGAATTTTAACTTTTTACGCTACAGTCCATTCGCGTTAAAAAATAGTGGGTTAAGGTGTTTTCACAGTGGAGTTAAATTAAAAAAAAATTTATTGAAAAATTGTTTTCGTGGCAAAACATCAAGAGTCTCCGTAGTTTGGAAAATGGACAGCAGCATTTTCCATTGTTATATTTAAACACTGCGATCTCCAACCCGCCTGCCAAGCGTGAAGATTATAGCAATAACCTCCCCTTTCGTGGGAGAGGCCCTAAGTCCTGCAGTGGACTGTTACTCGCGATATTGAAAAAAAAAATTGTTAATAAATAAAAATCCACTTAAATGTCAAGGAAATCCATTTGCTTAGCAGCCAGTCAAGTATTTGCTGTTCATTCCAACCGACGAAGTATTCATTTTTATTATTTTCTGCCGTCCACTGGCCACTGTAAATAAGAGTCTTATTGACCTCTCGGTATGAACCACGTCAGACCTAATCACGGGAGATGCGCACTCTTTGCCGGTGGCTCTTTTGAGTGCGCACTTCCGACGGGGAGCCTTGACGGCGAGGGATAGCGATGAAAAACGATGGCTTAAAGGGTACCATCGATGATTGCAATTAGCCGAAACACGTCCACGATTGGCGGAGGAATCTATGAACACACCTACGTAAACATATATACTCGTGCGTGACGAATTGATACGATAAGTTATACCACTAAGGTGGCAAACAAGCTTACGGCTTGCCTGATGGTAAGCAGTCATCGCTACCTATAGCCTTTTGCAATACCAGGGGCATCACCCACGCGTTGCCGACCCCGTAAAAACATTTTCACCCCTTTCTTGAAGAACTCCATGTTGTACTCTCCAGGGAAAACCTCTCAAGATTTCGTTCATTCCACAACCTTAGTGTCCAAATTTCTGTCAAATTGAGAACTTCTGCTATTAAGTGGCGCTTTCAAACATTTCACGACTTTCTTGTCAGACTTGAGAGATTTTCCCTGGGGATTACAACATGGAGTTGAAACGCTTTTCCGGGGTCGGCAGTGTGTGGGTTACTCCTGTAATTACAAACGCCCATAGGCCACTGTGACTACTTACCAAAACAGACCATAATATTTCCCCCGTAGTGGTATAAAACCCCCCTACCCCACCAGGTACTTCATCCCGGAGGGCACGTCGAAGGACCTCTCGAAGCCGTCGAAGGAGATCCGGCTGTCGCGCGAGAGCTACCGCGACCTCGCCGGCCGCTACACGGAGCGGCCCGACGCCGCGCCGCTCGGGCCCCCCGCCCCGGCCCCGGCCACCGCCCCGGCCCCGGGTCCCGCCCCCGTCCCGGCCCCGGGGCAGCAGGGCATCAGCGTTGGCAGCAAGGTCAGTTGTAGTTGATAATTACACGATAATTACAATGATGATAATTACAAGGGTTGTAGAACAGGAAATATGTTGTAGCGACATCTATCGCTTCAGCAGGAAAACTCGGCGATGCTTACATTAAGAGTATACGAACACAAGGTTGGCAACCATCCGCACATAGATGGCGCTGATCGTCCTACATCGCGCTAGCGAAATATGCCATCTCCGCGACATATATACAACTTCCGACGATCGACTGTCGGACCCTTGGTCCCCTTGTCACGACACCCGGCCTGTTGGGTAATTACCCTTTTCCACCTTCTCTATCTTCACTGTCCAAACTGAGTTGTCTTATTTGGTTAAGGAAATTATGTATTTAAATGGATAATGTATTCGTTGAAATTCACATTCTATGTATTTCTTTTATAATTCAAGACATTTATACATTTTACAATACACGTAGCGCGATTGATACGGCAAGTCGTGATTTTGGGCATTGTTTGTTCACCAAATAAGACAAGTCAGTTTAAACACATCATAGAGGTAAAAACAATACTAATCGGTTTATTACCATAAACCTGATAACATGTGCGATAAAAGTGTAGTGAATAACCACGTAAGTCTTAAAACCAATAATAAATCGTCAGAAAAAAATGATCAGCATTGCAATTCTCTAACTGCCTTGATCGCAGCTCTGTCATATGAAAGATCGTGACGAAGTTGCCGTAGTAACACGCTAATTTCTATTGAAATAAGAAGCCACAGAGCCACATGGCATCGCTGTGACCGAGGCTGTTGGGTGTTAGAGAATTGTCAGCTGATTGGTCAGGAGCCCTGCTAGGCTTGAACGATGACATATCAATTTTCTTCGCCTGATGTAGAATCTCCAAATTATCGTATTCACATTGCTCATGATTGCTCAACACACACACAACACCGACACGTCCACTGTCATCACTATCGACTGTCGCGCCCTCTGGCACGTGTGGTCGAGACTAGGCTCGCTTACATACTTAGGTACAGTTCTGTATCCTGTAGCTTGTTGTCAGGTGTCGATAGCGGAGCCGCTGGGCGTGTACGACTGCATAAACCTGGGCCGGCGCATCGACGTGTCGTGGCCGGGCGAGCCCTGGCGGCTGCGCGGCGGCCGCAGCGCCTGGGGCGGCTGGGCGCCCAGCCAGGGCATGGACGGCGTCGTGAGTACCCCACCACTGCATACACTGCTAACTGAGCGTAGTGCTCCCACCTTCGTTTGGACACGGGCTTGCTGACGCGTCAATGTTGGCTGCTCTACTAAGTGATCCATAATTCATTTATTTATTCATTTACAGTTACACTGTGTGCGAATATTCATTAACATACACAATAATATTAAAATAAAATAAAAAAGTTAGATTTCATATTACAATGTCAAGATAACAAACACAAGTCAAGATCAACAATAATTACTACCTACAATAATACTTAATTCTAAATGAGAAGTGGTACAACAATTGAATATAGATTGTGTTTTAGCTGTAGTCCATTCGCGATAAGACAATAGTGACTCATCGTTTGCCGCCGGCCTAGCTTGGCCCCTCGACCAATCGGGTGGCAGCAAATTAGAAAGTTAAGTTCACAGTGGTCAGTGAATATAATAAATATCAGTCGTCACTATTCTCTTACGGCGAATGGACTAAAGTTAACCTATACCTATATGCTTGGATAAATTTATACAGCGTCATCTAGCCCCAAAGTAAGCAAAGCTTGTGTTATAAGTCCTACATAACTTAATAAACTACTTTTTAAATACGTACTTATTGTAACGTACCATGAATATTGATTATTTTAATAGTACACACTTTACGACCAACAATGAATACTAATACAAACCTCGTATGTCCCACAGGTGGTCCACAAGTGGACGCCCAACCACCGCGACCCGAAACTACGCTCGCACGTGGACAAGACCATTCTGCTCGTCCAAATAGACGACAAGTTCGTTCCCATCGCCGAGAACTGCGTACACGATATCGGCGACGAGGTGTGACCTCGCGCAAGGGAGTTGGACCTCTTCGTACCACCGAGTAGTACCGGTGGGACCGCTGGGGGCTTCTACCTCTCCGTGTACTGTCCTGATTTGTGAGGTATTTGTTAGGAGCAATATCTATGGGCGTAAAGAAGGCACCTCTCGAGAGGAGTGGCCGTAGAATTGTCTATGGTACTTTGTGACGTTAGGGAACAAGACATATTGACACGGAATGAGTTATAGAATGCTCTATGGCTAAGTGTGAAGTTGCGTCTTGTTTATGAAACTCAAGTTACAATTTTCGCTCTTGCTGTGATCGACATAAGAGTCTTAATTCTAAATAGTGAAACTTGATGGACGTGCGGCCGTATGTACTCTTGGGAATGTAGTGAAATGGAACATTTTGTGGTGTACCTATAAGTTGTGCTACTTCGGTGGACATTTGTAAGGCGAGCACATTTGTAAGGATACTATTACAGGGCCTTAATGAAGATTAAGAGGTTTTATGAAAATATCGCTCCATTAGATAGAATAATGTTGGAAATGTTATCAATAAAAGTTAGCACAAAATGTGGACGAATACATAGAAATACTCAAATTTACTGCCGTTATGTTTTATGTATGTGCTTTGGGTGTGTTCCATCCTTTGGCAACAAATGTAATGCATAGATTCTGATCTCGTTTTTCTTACCAAATTTCTTTCTTATAAACTACTTATGTATGACTTCCTATATGTCCTATCACTTTCTTGGTGATGTTTGTTGTCAATGAGCAGTTTTCCAAAAGGTATTCTAAATTCTCACTAGATGGCGCTGTGACAGCTTTGGTAATCATTGTATGCAAATAACGGGATTACAAACATATGATTATCAATTTTAAGGCTAGGTTGTGTAGCTATAGAAAAGCTGCTTATTTTTTGCGTATATACAATTGAAGATTTTTGTATCACAAAAATAAATACAGATGAGATATTTTGAGCAAATTAGTAAATCAAATTAACTCTAGATATTTTACAACACTGATTTTAAAGACGTTCAAAACAGCTGTATTTTAATATAAAATAAGGATTTTTATATTTTTAGTCTTACCAAGTTACTGTGAGCGCCATCTCTTGATCATTGTTGATACCATCTGACCTACCTACTGGAAAACTGCTCATTGTTCAAGGATTTGTAATTTTTATGTTTAAGATTTGTTCTATAATGTGTATTTACAGTCTGTTCGTCACGAGATAGTCCCAATCTAGCCCTCTATGTTGGTTGATCCAATTTAGTTCTTATGTCGTAGGTTATACGAGCTAGCAGGGACAACTTGTGTGAACGGACAATAAAATCTTGAGCCAATATACAAAGTGTTCTATAATGGTGTGTTAACTACGCAACTGGGCTATGAAATACATGAATAAAGTTTGATATGAGTGTAAAACTAAAATGAAATTTGAAATGATATCAGAGATGTGTATCAAATAATCAGAACTCTGGGTGGAGTTTGAGTCTCGCTGTAATTAATAAAAAGTGATATCTTCCATGGTTGGACGTTATTCATGACGAAGTGTATAACCGTTGGTGTAGCAGCTGTTAATTCAGTGGGTTCTTACGGAGTGCGGGTGGCATTCTTCACATATACGTATAAAACGTTGAAAAATACGCTGGTAGTATTTTGTACGTTCATCGTCACGGCTTTTTCCCGTAGGCGTCGACAGAGACCACATTTTTCTTAATACGAGACAAAAAATAACAAATTGGTAGTACCTGCTTACTAAGGGGCAAACATAAGCCCCTCCACTGTCGCTAAGCGTTATTTTTGGGGGTACCTGGGTACTTTGCCTAGGTATAACTTTCGTCACGTCAAGTGGCCTCGTGATTTTTCACCGATTAAAAAAACCGTTTTTTTTCCTATCTTACACATGGCACTGTACATTTGGGCACAATACATACCATAATATAGCATATAGCAAACAATGAGAGAGGGACAATGCTATCGTTACTTCGTTACCTGTGCCATAAGGAAATGAACAGCAACTCAACACACGTTCTGGGTACAATAATAAATTACTCCTAAGAACCTACTAAGTTAAGAGTCACACCTATATCCGAGTGACGTTATAAATAAATTGCAAATTGTGAAATGTAAAAAGTTACATTTAACATGGATCGATCAGGGTTGTTAGACAGTCCAAAACTTCGTTGTTTAAATGTGATTCTTTCCTTTTTATAAGCATTTATTATATTACTTGTACAGTCATGCAACTAGTTGACCCCTGACCTTATGATAATCCATATGCTATTATGGAGTAAGGGGACAACTAATTGACTGTATGGCTGTAATAGCTTATTCCTGTTGATTCTCCGTTGTTGTTTAAGCGAAGAAGTAAATAATAGAATTTTGAGTGTATTAAGAATAAGCGCGTGACGGGTACCTAAAATGTATAGCAAAGTGTTCGCAGAGTGTTCCGCATAGCATAATTCGTTTAGCAAATTTTATATTGGGCATTTCTGTGAACATGCCTTGTGCGCTTCTCGCCTCGCCTCGCCCTGCCTTGACTTTGTCTATCCGAACAAATACGCATAGATTCCTGATAGTGCTCATCTGAACTGGCAAAGTAATCAGACATCGTTGTCTCTTTCACACTCGTCGCTACTTGCCACAAGTGTGAAAGAGATGTTTGATTTGGGGGACAACATTTCGGGGACAACGGGAATGATCCTATACGGTCTTCTTCTTCGAGTCTATCATTATTCATGACCATGATACCCCTTGCATTGCCTGAAATGTCTATGAAGGTTGTCATAAGTGTTAGTATTATTAACGTGTTTATTGGTACTTGTTAATGTGTTTGGTTGCGTTTACGAGGCAGGCAAAGCCAGGCGCGGCGAGGCGTCCCCCTCGAGTTACCCTTCTGTTGCGAGGACTCCACATGTAAATTATGGTAACGCTTGTTTGTGTGTCGGTACGTTCGCTTTTAGACCTAATATGTATAGGAATACTAGTGTAAATAAATTTTGTAAATATTGTAAAAATGTAAACAATTTTTTGTATATTCACTTCGTTAATATTAACGGTATCGTAAAGTGTTACTATTGCTAAGTACGTAGTTCTTTTTTTTTATTTTGTTACATTTTTGTATTATTTTTTTAAGTAAAAGATCGCTCCTAAATTATGTGTTATTTACTTAAAGAGTTCTTTTTTTTTCGTATCTCACCAAAAACCTTTATCTGTTAAGGTGTTGTATTTATTATGTTATAATATAAATTATAGCATTACGCGTATTTATATTATTTATGATGTGTGTTATATTATATAGTACAATATAGAAAGAAATAATATAGCACGTTAATTTTTAAAATTGCAAACGTAATATTTATCGACGTTGAATATTTTCCCTCGTTTTGTATCATATGAGCGTTCTCAATGAAAACGGTGCACAATTGAATGTATCAATACGTACAGAAAAACTTTAAACGTTTGTTGAAAATAATTTTAAAGTTGTAATAAATTAATACAACATTGAAGTTTTCGTTGTATAGTCACCATTTTTTATTTAGCAAGTGCTATTAGCTTCCATTAGGTATTGGTAAATTGAATCGAAACGTTTGTGCGAATCGTGGATGGGTCGCCATTGGGACCGTTTAGGCACGGAGCGCGCTGTATATTTCATGGTTTAGGTCTTAAACAAATATATTGGACATAGAGCATAGACGCAGTCTCGACATATAGCGAATGTGCGCTGTCACTGTCACAACTCTACACAAATGGTGACCACGGCCACCAAATTTGACAACTGCTGCTGTTTGAAGGTTATGAAGAGGTATTTGACAACTTACAATCGTCCCTTTTGGACACGCTATATGCACCATTAAAAAATATAACAGTATAGAGTGCGACTTCAACTATGTCCAATTTCTTTGGTTGTAGGACTAGCCACCAAACCATACCATATCAATATTGGCATTAGTCTATGATTCTTTCAGGCATATCCCAGTCCCATAAATTGTCTTTGGTCGCTACTTCGCTAGTGCGCCATATTTGTTTTCCAAGTAAGAAAAGTCAGTCTGAACTGGGGGCTTGCTAATATCATACGTGTCACATAAGCTTGTTTCGTTCTATGCAGGGTAGTTCTGTTTAGGTCATGCTATAAGAGCTCATGGTAAGCCCCCAGGACAGATTGTACGAGCTCGGATCGTCGATCGCAATTGAATAGCTACTGAGCGTTTGCCATCATAGCTAGACCCGCAGTAGCGATAATCGCTGGTAAATCTGGGCAGGCCCCTATCTGGATGAGTTCGTGTAACGGTCCCTTTGGTGGTAGTATTTTGACGTATGATATGAGAGTTATGAATAAATTTCAATAGTGAAGTCGAACCACCTGCTCTAATGCAGTCCATGACAACAGTTTGACAAATTCGATGCAGTCGTTTCAATCAAATTCGATGTAGGCCTTTCCATTCTACATTTTTTTTTTTTTTTTTTTTTTTTTGACTATCCAGGCATTTGACCGCTATCTCACCTGGTGGTAAGTGACGATGCGGTCGAAGATGGAGCATGCCTGTCTAGGAACAGCCTATTCACTCTAGCCTTGAAGGCGTCCAGATTATAGTGATCAGGGAACACACTCGCAGGCAACGCGTTCCATTCCTTAGCCGTTCGCATTATAAAGGTTGAACCAAAGCGGCTCGTGCGGGCAGCTGGAAGATCCACGACATAAGGATGAAGCGCTCGCCCGGATCGCGTTTCCCGATGGCGGAAAGGGGCCGGCGGAATGAGGTCGTGCAACTGTTTCGCACACTCTCCGAAATGCAACCTATAGAATACCGATAGACACGCAACCCTACGCCGATGCTCGAGGCTCTGCAGCTTAGCCTCAATTAATTGCGGCGGCAACATCTAAACAGTTGCACGACCTCATTCCGCCGGCCCCTTTCCGCCATCGGGAAACGCGATCCGGGCGAGCGCTTCATCCTTATGTCGTGGATCTTCCAGCTGCCCGCACGAGCCGCTTTGGTTCAACCTTTATAATGCGAACGGCTAAGGAATGGAACGCGTTGCCTGCGAGTGTGTTCCCTGATCACTATAATCTGGACGCCTTCAAGGCTAGAGTGAATAGGCTGTTCCTAGACAGGCATGCTCCATCTTCGACCGCATCGTCACTTACCACCAGGTGAGATAGCGGTCAAATGCCTGGATAGTCTAAAATTAAAAAAAAAAAAAAAAAAATTTGACAGCTGTGCACATGAAACGCTGCTCATCTTACTTCTAGCCGCCTATAGTGCCACAAACTTATCTGACCCGGTGACAGCGACGCTGCTGTTGAATTTATTTGACAACAAAATGACATTAATAATGGCGACACTTAGGGCGGCTTGCTCCAAATTCTTAAACGCATTTAAATTGATACTTAAACAAAAAATTTCATACAATAAGACGTTCCAAAATTTGGTGCAAGTCGGGCTTAGTTCCAGTTTTGGCCACCGGGTCAGATAAGTTTGTGGCACTGTTTTCCTTCTTGTGTGGCCCCTTTCGCCATGTCCCCAACAGTGATAGGTAATTTAATAATTGGTCTTATCTCCCTATAAAATGTATTTAAATAGAAAAAGATAACATACCGAGTGTGAGCGTCAGTTGTCTTTCTTTCATTATAGTTCCTTATTGACGGTTTATTAGTTACCTTTTTACGCCACATTCAGTCACCGCTGTCGCGTTGAATGTTTTAAGTTTTTTCTATTAATCTACGTCCCAATATCATCATCGCTTCAATCTTATTGAAACGTTCCGATTCGTACCTCTACCGGTCGCAACGTGGGACTCCTGAAATGTACGGTGTTGTATTCTCAAGTTGCCTTATTAGACTGATTTTATATCTTGATGAGCGTGTTCTAAGCCATTATTAATAATATGAATATAGGTATAAATAACTTTAATATTGTTAAGGAGGTAGCAGTGTACTTATGAACCATTTTATGAGGCGGTTTTCACTTCAGTTTTTCTTTATCTTAGGGCGGCTTGCACCGAATTCTTAACCGTATTTAAGCTGATACTTAAACAAAAAACTTTTAACGTCATTCTTAAAGTGTTTAACAATTGGTGCAAGTCAGGCAATCTTCCTTCTATTGACTATTTAAGTATACTTAAGTAGGTACCTACAGATGTTTGAGTAATGTTGCATTATAAATCAGTAAAATATAACGGCTACGTATTGTAATTGTAAATTTTGAATTTTGTAATTTATTAAGTATTATCTCCATAAGTATTTATGCAACACTGTTGTTAAAATCACGGTAAAAATTGTTATCAAGAAGGCACAATCCGTCCATGTGTGTGTATCCCGAAATTCTTATTTTTTCTCGCTGTCTTTCAAAATCTAAAATATATTGTAATCTAGAGCAACTGTTAACGCGTAGCAAGTGAAAACCGTCTTCAGAACTGTTGAAATGTGTTACATTATGAATATCAAGATAATTATCCGGAATTAAAGTGATACATGGAATTAATTGTGGTTTTATTTGACCTCTCGAGGCTTACGCTACACTAACAAGATTGGCAAGTCACCTTGACGATCAAAATTCGAGAAAACTTTTTTTGCTCTGAACGCTACACCCGCAGAGAAATGTTTTAAACGGTTTCGCAGTGTATGAAACCCTCGTTTTCACTAGGGGATATAGTGGCAAACCGATGACAACCTGCATTGTTGTTCATTGGGGAAGTCTACGTCCAGCAGGGCTGATGATAATTCATTAGCTAGTGGATATAGGTAATTCTCGCTTAAGACTTCGGAGAAGGATAGTACAGACTCCGGAGGCGAATTTGCCTGACTTCGCCCGCGTCTACTTTCCCCGATTGGGCCACTATCAATCGCTCTACTTCCCCCGATTAGTAAATTTCATCTTCATTATCAATTCCAACTGGGCATTCTGCGAGTGGTAAGTCAGCTGGTAAGTCCACCTCCAGAGCCAGGGCACTGTACACATACAAGTATCCCAAACTACTAAACAGATTTTAACTAAAGCAAAATCCATTTGGCCGTGTGGTGTCCGGCAGAGTAGAATAGCACCAACCCCTTACACGACACCCAGGAGGGTGTCGTACAAGGCGACTAATGTTTTCGAGGTAAAAAATCAAGAGTCTCCGTAGTCTGGAAAATGGGCAGCAGCATTTTCCATTGTTATATTTAAACACTGCGATCTCCAACCCGCCTGCCAAGCGTGGAGATTATGGCAATAACGTCCCCTTTCGTGGGAGAGGCCCTAAGTCCTGCAGTGGACTGTTACGGGCTGTGATGATGAAAATCCATTTCGATAAGGTTTTTTTATATAAAGACAACAGACACACAGGCGTATGTGTCAAACTTATAACATATCTCGACTCCTCTTTTTACGGCGGGGGTTAAAAACAAATGTGGGCTGCTATTGGTCAAATGGATAAATGGACCGATCGGGAAAGTAGATCGTCCCGGACCAAAGAGTTTGGTATACAAGGGAATCCCGGACGGAAATTCGTTCCTTCGGATTTTGTTAAGGTACTGTGTACGCGCGAGTTCATGTCCATCGGACACGACCGCTTAATGGAGGTTCGACACATCGCCATGTCACTCGGTTGCGGTTTGAACGGTCGGGCGTGATGGACATGAACTCGCGCGCGCTCTGTAGGTGAACGGGCGGACTGAAACAAAAACTTTCAAGAAAAATATTTATTTAAAAACAATATAGGTAATATCCATTATCCACTCTATCGACTGCAATATTTTAGACAATATCCAATTTACAAATAAATTCAATTCAATTCCACATATTTATTATCGGACGAGGGGGTATACGATATAATATTTGTTAAAATTACAGGTCTTCCGCTGGAGACCCTGAGACTGGTCGAACAGTCTTGGGAGCCGACTGGCACCCTTTGACGGTTTATTTATAAATATTTTTATTTAAAAATTACATTCTTGTATAGGTGCCTACTTACACACGATATTGGACGAGACGGCTGCGCCAGGCGCGCCCTACGAATACGATGGACCCTAGAAATTGTGGTCGATGGACTACTAAGCTCGAAACTACTATGGGCAAGCTTGCTTACAATGAAAACTACAGATTTAACGCTCAACTCAGCACTGGGAGTGTATGGACGATTTTTATATTTTAACTAGTGGACCCGGCGCGACTTCGTACGCGTACACCTATTTTACCTTTACCTACCCTTTTTTTCTTACTTAAAAACCTTCCTCTTGAATCACTCTATCTATTAAAAAAAACGCATCAAAATCCGTTGCGTAGTTTCAAAGATTTAAGCATACAAAGGGACATAGGGACAGAGAAAGCGACTTTGTTTTATACTATGTAGTGATGATCTTAATGTTTAAACTATCGCGGTTATTATTACACATTTTAAAGTTATGTGCCGGGTTTCTCTACAGTCGTCCCGTGGCCATGATGCATGCAACCGTGTCGAAATATCGGGCTACTCGTCAACAAAGGTTAACGCGGTAAGAAACCCGGAACATACCCTTAAAATGTTCAATGATCTTGTCGAGGGACTAAAACTGCGCTTGCAAACCGGATAGAAAACGCGTCGCACCGGCACAAATACCGCGTAGCAACCGAACTATTGGCGCGTACACGACGCAGTAACTATGTCTGCGCGGCATGACGATGCTTTGCGGGTGCGACACAGTGCGGGCGCTGTGCGTTTGTTTACAAGTAATGAAATAAGCTTTCTGTCAGTAGTATAGAAACCAAAATACGGTTGCGGTTTCAAAGATACATCCATTCGCGCAAGTGTCTATTTGCGTAAATGGATTCGCGCAGGTGTCCTGATGCCCGCCAGGACCTACTGAGTTAGGCGTTCCACCTGCGTTAATTAATGAGCATACCAGTCAACAAGTAGTGAATAATTTAGCTAAATTAGGGGACACTACAAGCACCTAAAAGCGAATAGAATTCTTCGAATAATGAATTCAAAGCACCAAGAGTTATCAGTTAAACATTTAAATATATCTCTTCGAGATGTTTAGTTGCGTAAACTATTATTTTACAGTATAAATATCGTGTCTACATTTTGTACAATTATGTACTCACAAAGTAATAAACTGCCTTTCAATCAAATTTACACAAAAAGTAAACAAACAAAGTACCGACCGAGTGTCGACCTTTGTGCCGTAGTTATATGAAATCAATTTAAAAGGACAGTGGTCATCTTGCACGTGCTCTCGCGCACGAGGGGCCGTGGTCTGCCTTGACCATGATCCAGGATTTGACAGATCAGGTAATTATAGCGGAGCGACAGATAATTTGACAAATTCTATTAGTCGTTTGTTTACCTCTTATGTAATTTTGTTCGAAAGATAGTTTATATCGGAACATGCTACTGTAAGGCAGGCTCAGACAAAGCCAAGATATGTTGAGACAGATTGAGCAGACCAATCTCACTAAAACAGATTGTAAAAATAAACTATCAGACTTCAAAGACTAGACTTTAGTCTTAATAACAAAAGCGGCAAGAACGATCTTTACAACAGTATTTTAGTAATATCAATTTGAAATATTTATGCCCAATTGCACTGAATTTTAGGCGACATTTAAGTCGATTGCAGATATTGCGAACAATAGAAAGCATTGCACCAACACTAATCTTAAGTGAAACCGAAACTCGCCAAGTCACTCTTAACTTTATGACATCGATTTTGTGACTCCTAAATGATTGGGAATATCTGAAGGCGTCAACTTAAGAGTCGCCTAAGTTTAGTGAAATCGGGCATTTGTACTACTATCAATATCTGAAGCTAATCTGCATAAATATTTGAAATTTTCGACGCAGTCCCTGTGTTCCTCGAGTATTCAATAGAATTAATAGGAACAAGAGTATCCTTGAAATGAATTCACCATCATTCGCTTATCGACTAGAATAATATCCCTAAAATGGCTTATGGGCTCCACACACCAAAGCCGCCGCCGACACAATTCGACTTGTATTGACCTATCAAAATGTGTCGACGCCGTAGGTGTGTACCGCACTTTAAACACAAAAAAATATTCGGACACAACATTGCATTTAAACAACAATTAACATTTAAATTTCGCTACACAATAACGTAAGGCAAATAAAAAAATAAATTTTCAACAACTATCATTTAAAATCACGAGTGAAATGCACACACTTATCAAATTAATATTGTCTACTGAATACTACTTTGGTAATTCGGAAGTTACTATACTAATAATAAAATCACAAAGTGCTGAATCACCACCAGTATAACCATCCATTACAAAAACAAAATTGAGATTTAATTCCTTCTGTAACTTCACAGCTGCATTACATTACAGGTACATTAGCTAGGTACGTGAAATAGCTACACATGGAAATCGAAAGGTAATAACAATATCTATCTATCAATTTCGGCGCATTTTGAAACTTAGTGGAGTAAACTTTTTTAACATTAAGTCCTCAGTCCTCACATATGAAATTGTCCTTTTGTTTTTGTACATCCAGAGTGACGAAAGCTACGAAACGAAAGCTAAAACTGCCTATGTAACTTCATAAAATGACATCCAACTATAGCGACCAAAATAACCAACAAGGACTACAAAACTGCAATTATACAAACTCTAAGTTATTTCTAATTTATTCACAGATAAGTAACAATATAGATAGAAAAACTTTAACTTAAACTATGTTAAAAAAAGTCCAAATAAAACTTGTAACAAAAAATATTTTTATACCTACTCTAATTTACATATACCGAATGCCGGGCGAAGTGGATGGGGAACAGTAGGAGACCACAGACCTTCAGTTTTAACTGAACAGTCGAACTGTTCAGTTAAAACCACACTTTGAATTGAGTTTTTACCTAACGCGTCAGAAAGTGGGAGGAGGCTTTTTTCAGTTATCTTTTCGTTTGTAGTAACCTTCATTTAACTCGTTCTAAAATGGTCAAACAATAGCAAGATAAGAAAGTATTTAGCACATCAACTACGCAGTTTCTTGCAACACACCGAGATTTTTGACTGCACAGTTTTATCTAATGATATTTCGATTAGATTAGACGGCTCGACTGTACAGTTAAGACTGTGCAGTTAAAACTGAATGTCTGTAGATAGCTTAAGAAACGCGTCTATACCTTCGATGCATTATGGTTATAAAGTTACTGTTTCTTTTTCTTTTTTTTACTATTTGAATGCACCTATCCTGTTATGGGTTTATGTGCAATAAACGTCTTTTATTTATTTTATTTCGTCATAGGCCGGCAACGCACTAGCGACACCTCTGGTGTTGAGAATGTCCACGGATGGCGAAGATCACCTATCATCAGATGACCTGTTTACCCGTTTGCCTGCCTCTTAAGTAAAAAAACAACAAAGCGGCAACTTCATATGTAGGGACCAAATACAATTGCACCAAAACTGTCGGTCCACTCTATTGTACATCTCACTCTTCTACAATTATGTATAATTTACTTATAAATTACTGTAGTATTGGCCAGCAGTGGGCAACAAACGTCTCCTGGACTATATTGGTGGGTATACCTTATCTTTACAGCTGGCAGGGGCTCTCAGTGAACGTAGCGGTGACATCGTCAAAGTAAATAAAAATCTATTTATTGCACACATAGATATAACAATATACAAGAATCGGCATAATATACATGCTCGCAAAGACGGCCTTATCACTTTTAATTATCTCTTCCAGACAACCTTCAGTATGTATCAAAGTTAATTCAGACTCTTAAATCAGCTTTGATACATACATATTATGACACAATTTGGTTTTTTCACAGTCATCGCGATTTTCTCGTTGTAGAATATTGTCAATTGCCGTGATATTGTAAATTCACTAATGACATTACAATGTCACGGTATTTTGTACATCGCCATCGCATTTCTTACCATTTCATTTTGTGAGTCGATGCTGCTTTCAATTGACAGACACATTCCACTGCACTTCGTTACAATACTAAGCCAAGCAAAATGAAACCTATTAAAATAACGCTAGTGGAAACGTACCGTACGAACGCTACTCGTAAAAAAAAACGTGCAATTGTAATGTCACTCTATTGAAATACATTTCATGGACGTCCCTTGCCAAGACGATTACCAATTCCTTTTCCGCGACCACACTGAATGCCCCCACCACACCTCACCAGTCAGCAGGCAGAGCTACGCGGGCTTCTTCCCCGCCATGCGGTCGATGAGGTTGGTGATCATGTCGGCGTCCACGAGACCGATGAACTTGTCAACGATGAGGCCGTTGCGTATGGCTATCACGGCTGGCACTGCTTTCACCTGCGAGGTAGGAAGTTAACCTGGATACATAGTTCAAAACAAAGTCGCTTCTCGCCGTCTGTCCCTATGTATGCTTAGATCTTTTAAACTACGCAACGGTTTAATTCAGTGTGCAAAAATAGATACAGTGATTCAAGAGGAATGTTTATAACCAAGAAAAAAGGTAGGTGTTCACGAACAAAGTCGCGCTGGGTCCACTAGTTAATAATAATAAACCGTCACGGGAAGTCCATTGGCCAGTAAATTTAACCAGTTTTATTCCTTTGTCAACGATATTAGGAGGCACACCTACCGAGTGGCGAGCTCGTAGCGTTGCTGAAGTTCGACTAGCTTCAGTCTCCTATTTAATTCGTATTTTCATTCGGTTTTCATCATCAGTTAAAGCTTGTTTCCGAAGAGTGAGGGAAAACATCGTGATGAAAACTGCTAAATGTGTAACCATGATCCAATCTGGTCAGGTCCCCCTAGTAGCAAGGTCACGGAGATTAGATGGCAGTCGTTACACTGACAGTGCAGCCATGAGATGAGCCTGAGCTAAATCCTGGATCATGGCCTGACCTGGCCCTCGTGCGGGACCCTATTTCAAACAATCAAATCCTTTCTCTTTATAATACTAGTGTACAAAATACATACATCCATATTATAGTAAAGGAAATCTGAAAAAAACCCGTGTGCACGGTTCGAGTCGCTTGTATAGTACAATAACTCACCTCAAACGTGTGCACCAGCTCCGGGTTGTCCTCCACGTCCACGACCGCCAGGTCGAGGTTCTCGTGCGGCTGGATCAGCTCCTTCAGCTTCGGCGTGAGGATCTTGCACGGCTCGCACCACTCCGCGTGGAAGTTCACTATCACCGGTTTCTCGTTGTTCATCACCTGGAACGTGTCATCGTCATCACGAATAGACCACAACTATAATGGTGGACTTTAGGTTCTAGAGAATATTGTTGTGCTGTATACATATAAAGTGATCTCAAATTGGTACCTCTGCGTTCAATGGTAAAGGTCTTGCATGTGTGAGTGACGTGATCGAATAGACTTTGCAATTTGGATTATGAACTTTTGAATATATGGAAAGATACAGTCTTCATTCACACACGCAAGAAGGGTTTTACAAGTTTTTTACCTATACCGTATTCATGTACACGTGATAACAAACAACTTTTACTCACACTCACACCAACCTTGAAATCGCAAAAAAAAATCGGGCTTTCATCTCAAGGATTCAGTCCAACAAATTGACCTGATATCAAAAGAACTCTCAAATTCGAAACTACGAATGTTATGGAATTACGAGCTTAGAGAGTACCTGATGATGTGATGGATCATGAGTCAGGTTCATTACAAGTCAATCAAGTACAATTTCCAAAAACAAAGATTTGTATTTGTAATTGGTGACTGTGAATGCCATTCCAATAAATAAATTAAACAATTGTGTTTTAAGTTAAATATTTCAACAAGTGAACTTGTGGATTTTGTATTAAACCTTATGTGTAAACTCAAATCACATTGTAAAATATAAAAAGGTTTACACCTACCTTATTGACAAATTCGTCATTATTTTTAACTAATATCGTCTCATTGTGCACTCTGGATGTGGCTATTGTCCGCGCTTTGCGTAGGGCGGCCAACCGCCTGATCGGAGACCGCACACCTTGGCTAATTGCACTAGTCATTTTCTGAAATAAATCAAACCGAAAATAAAATTTTTATAAAAGGAAAACTTAATAATTTAAACGTGAACTGAATTAGTACCTATGTAAATTAAAAAAAGATTTTACTGTTGGCAGTAAAGTACTGCAGTGGTATAAATAGAACAAAACAATGAAATTTTACAACACCACACTTAAATAAGTTGTAAACCTTGTTGGCAGACGGCTTATTTAAAAATGTCTGCAAGAAGAGTGTTTCAACAGACAATCATGTGACTCAAATGCCAATGTTATCTGCTCTTGTAGTAAATTACGTGATTAAAGATAACGTTAAGCTAACTGATGTGATCCTCTCAGTAATAAGAAAATGGTGTAGTGGCATTAGTTAATGAAATATTACATTATCTATTTTAGTTAATGCTCCAAATATTGAATAGTTTAAAATAATGGTTGTTCTTAATATAATATGAGAAACTGTTTAGTATTGGCTAGCTAGTAGGTTAGTCTATTACTCCAATAAGTTTAAAAAACGTAGACTAAAAATAGAATACACTGTAACTAAAAATGACAGAACACTATGAATCATCTCTAAATTAACACTTTACTGTTTATCATGCAATTCATGCTATAAGATGGGTTTCAGAATATATACAATGGTATACTATAACTATCAGCTGTTAACAGGTTGTTAAATAGGCAATAAAATGGCACCAAACATAATATTGACATAGCAACTTAACACTGGAACTCACCAAGCAAAGGTACACCTAGTTCACAGTGCCGAACCGCCCCAACTTTTTGGTCTCCACGGGCGCCAGGCACGCATGAACGAAGCAAAACACGGAACCGATAACAATGCCAAGAAGGAGGATTGCAAGCGTAGAATAACGGAGCACGAATACTTTGTCATAAAAGTTGGCACCGTGCGTATACTGTATGTCGCCCTTTGGCAATACAACGAACACTACCGTGAGCGCTGCCGACACTGCGACCGCAGCCTTGCCCGCGTAGTGACCCGTGCGCACAGACACCCAGCACAGCATCAACGTTACGAACCAGACGATACACAACAAATAAATTCCTACACCAAAAACTGCCATCCCAATGCCAATGTTAGCTGATGATAACCGAGACAACAGTTAGTTTGTTCATGCAGGATAAAGGGGTATTTACGATGTCGTGGATGACGCCACATATATTTATCTGAAAATCTCTCACAATTGTTTGTTGTCCGTGAATTTCGATTCAAATTGCACAAGTTATTTATTTTCTGTGCAGAAAAAGGATTCATCAGTCCTTCGTGTTGTGTCAGCCACAAACTATGTGTCAGCCATGAATTTAATGGAGTGAAGTGAGGAACAGACGATTTGTCATGTCAACCTTTTTTGTCAAGATAATGTTGTAACATTAAGATTATTAATTTTATATCCTGGTAACATTGTATATTTCTCTCTCAAGTTAAATAGATAAGAGTAAAAGAGATAGCAATATCGAGCATCATAAATGGAGAACGTGTATAATTCTTTTTACTATTTCTTTATGTTGCCGGTACCGTAAAATGACTTTTTACTTTTTTATTATGACAGTGAAGTTGTCAGTGAAGTGAAATTTCTCGTGCTTGTTGCTGTCATTTTTTTAGAAATGTGAGTTATTTCCATAATTTTTCCTATTTATATAGAATAATTTTACTATTTTCAGGACATAAAATTATACTTCAACATTCTTTCTATCGAATTCTATACAAATTATACCGGAAAACTCCGTCGAAACATAAATTTTGTAACGCCATTTTCCGTTCCATAATCTTGAGTTACAGTATTTTTTCTATAAATTATGCGTCGTGGACAGGTGTAATTTTATTATCGTAGTAATTTCCTGGGTAATAGGTACTTCAACAAACAGATATCACAGTTTGAAGTTGCAGGAATATAATTTCTATGATCTCTCACTTTGTATTTTGATGACTAATCGCTGGCCAGTGGCGTTATAACAAGGTCTAATAATTGCAGGCGAAATGAAAGTCCAAATGACTAGTGCACCTTGTTGATAAGTCACTGACCGACCAGTAGACATTTCAGTTAAGCTTTCCTTTTTCTGAAGACAGTGAGAAAACATGTATTTCCTAATGCTAACATACCTCAGTTTTCCAATAAATGAGGTAATTGATTTCATCTATTCATTATAGTTGTACAACAACTACTGTGCATTATTCATAATATTATTGATATCTTTTTACTCTGTTAATAATTTACAATTCATGACTTACTGTAAATAAGGAAGTACCCTCTAGTGTTAATTATTGTTAGTATGGCAGGCAGTATTATAGAGAGTAGATACACAAGTAACCCAGCTAGTTGTTATATAGTTTGTGCCAAATGGATTGGCAACAGCATGCCTTGACCTCTTGGTTAAAAACTGGCATTATCTCATGATAAATATATGAACTGTTCTATTTTATTAAATTGTAATGAATATGACTAATTAAATCAATATAGCTATCACTTATAAATTAGTTCTGATCAAGACACAAATGTCTGCTGCTGACAATCCATTTGGCAATAACTATAGTTTCTGCTAATAAATATTCTAGTCCAAATTCAACATGAAGTCCCATTTAATATGATAATATGTGTAAAGAACGAGAGCTTAGTTTATTAGAAACAAATATTCAAGATGAATTTGTTAAATATGACATGTTTATTGAAAATGTAGATGTTGTAGCGGTGATCTAACCTAACCATGATGTCATAACTAAATGTATCAGTTTTAGATAGAAACTGTATGATTATTATGTTTATCAACCTTATGCATACTCAGAAATCTACTATATATTCCAAAGTTCAATCACACACAATTCCCATAGAAAATTGTAATTATCACCAATAAAATAAAATAACAAACTGCTTGTACAGCAATAAATAAGAGCCCCAAAACCTGTACAAAACATCCTACTTGATTTTTTTCTCAACTTAATCTGATCAAATGGACAACTGTAATTATAATAGTGAATTATACGGATGACTTGTCATTGAGCCTATACATCTGTCCTTTATCCAAGCCGAGCCATTTGCTGCGCGCGCGCCGAGGTCACGGTCGATCGCGCGCGGCACTCGCGCCTTACGAGACAGATGGAGGCTTCATTCTACTTGCGGATATCAATTTCACATTGCAGCCTTCAGGAAGCCAGCCTACAAGCTTTTTCAAGGCCGGCAATACTTTCGAGACCTGGTTTTGTGTATGTCTGTCGCAGTAGACCAAAAACTGATCTGATGGAGATCGGTTTAGGCACATAGGCTCGTCGACATAGCTGATTTCTTATCATAACATTGACAACGAATTATCATAAAATTGACGAGTCGTCGGCTCCATTCATTTGAATACAGCGAATATTGTCGCGCAAGCGGACGCGCCTCGCGACAATGCACGGAGTTGTACCTTAACCAGATCGAAATCTACATATGTCTATGCCCATAATGCACAACTAGATCTCCGTCGGCCCAGTTGAACCATCGCGGCACGGGACCGACCAAGGGAGTTGGTGACCAGGGGGCTTGTTTTGCTAAATCGCCGTGTTCCCAAATCGATCGCGAATGGATAGTTTTGGCCCTCGGAGCTCGATTTTGAGAGACATACTCACACTTCTAAGACTCACACATACACACAAATGAGCGAACAAAATCTCTGACATCTCGAACTCGTGATCGAAACTTTACGGTGATACGATTGCCTCGCCTCGCGGAAACGAGCGCTCGGGATCAACTTGGGAAAACGGCGGAAATAAGAAAATAAGACAGCAGGTCGCTTGCTCGCTTGCGTCCCTCTCTATCATAAAAAAGAAAATAGTTAATGACACTTTTACCGGAGGCCCTCCCTTCATTATTCTCTAGTCTGAACTCTATCTCAATTTCAATTGTATATTGTATTGTAACGAGATACGATGTCGTCGCGGACCGATGCCGGCTTGCTGCGCCGAGGTCACGGCCGATCGCGCGGTTATAGACAGACGGAGGTTCTACCGGTCCGAGAATGTCTAGTCTTTTTATCCTGTCGGACTTGGTTATATTTTAACTCCCTATGCAAAAAGAAGGGTATTTTATACCACTAAGGTGGTAACAAGTCTACGGCCTGCCTGATAATAAGCAGTCACCGCAGCTTATGGACGTTTGCAATACCAGGGGCATCACCTGCACGCTGCCGATCCCGTAAAACCTTTTCACCCTCTTGAAGAACTTCATGTTGTTCTCTTTAGGGAAAAGCTCTCCATGGAGTTGATTCCACAGCCGTAGTGCGCATGGGCCCTTCCACTACACTACACTGTTACGACTATGACGTGTGTATCTGTGCCTGTCTATGCCATCGTAGCTCCAGAAAGGATAGCGAATCTACTTTGAAAGACAATGGGCCCGATTTTGATGTTATTTTCTTTCTAAATGCCTCTAGACACAATTTTCATAGGCTTTATGTTACGTAATTTATAGTTTATTAAATACCAACACTACGCTTATTTATTTGATTGTGTTTCGACTCGCTCTACAGCGTACCGTACCTAACGTTATTTGCACTTAATATTGACCTTTTGATGATTGAATATGTGGTGGAAGGAAAACAGATAACTGGTTCCGCATGTTCCCAGAGCGATATCCGAAGTAGAAAAACTAGATAGTTCTTCATTTTGCACGAGGACTTTTGTATTTGTTCGTTGATGTTTGCAAATGTTGCAAGATATTTCCTTTTGTTTGTAAAAGTTTCTAATGCTCCCGGATGTTTAATTCTTACAAAATGTATCTCAACACCGATGTGGTACAACCTTTATATAGGTAGACTGTCTGACAGTGGGCTTACACCAGACGAGCGACTCTTTCTCTGTTTACACCAAACGAATAAATTTTCTTAGAGGATACAGTAAATACGAACTCTATTAGATCAGGAATTCCAAGACTATGTGCTTTCATCGTCCAGCTCTATGCCTCCAGGTGTCCATCGACCTTCACCTTTCTTACGTAAATGTAGGCAACTGTGTTGTCTAGGTGTTTGTCGTGCTTAGTCTATTGATTGGCGTGTCGTCCTTGGCCGGCGACTCCGGTCTGGGCATTCCGCGAGCGACCTTGCCGGCGAACGCATTCGTTGAAATCGCAACATTACGTAACTACAACGAGGAGAAACGTTTATTTACCTGTTTTTTTTTATTATGACGTTATTCCAACCAACCAATTCCAATTTGAACGTCCCTAAAATCGCCACATCCTCAAACTACTACATCCTTATAACGACCATATCACACATTTCTAATTAGCACCGTGGAACAAAGAATAATTATGTACCTTATCTACCTGCAATTACAAAGCGATATTTCGATATCAGTTCAGAATTTATAAATCGGCCCAGTAGTTTTCTTAGATTTCATCATTACAAACAAAAATACCAATATTTTCTATTTATAATATCATTATAGATATAGATTGATGACTTAACTGACCGACTGCAATGTTTCGGTATGTTATTATCATTTTTATTATTTAAATTGGATTATATTACAAAACAGAATGAATAGTTATATTTGAAATACACATCATCAATCATTCTGTTTTATAACCCTTTCTGTTTTTAGATTTATCGAGTAGGGATTCGTTCTTAAGTTGAGTATCTAAATTATTCGATTTACATTACATCATTGCATAGTTTAAAATAAAGTACTTATATAAAAAAAGACAAATATTACTAAAAAAAACTAAACTCATTTGAAAGCTATTTATTGCGACAGCTAACACTGACAGCAGTCTAGCTAGACCAGCGGTACCTCGTTTATTAATAAATCTAGGACTAGAACATTATAATATTTACATAGCAGTATGGTTACGACAGCCGCAGGTCTGCCGGTGATGCACGGTCTACAATTAACACTAATTATTATTCCGTGGAAAGTGTAATGATGTCAGACTAGTTTTCTAAACAGCAAATTGAAAAATCATCTTGCAATAACTTTCACAAGTTGCAAAAATAGTAAATGACCCCTTTTTGCCCAATGGCGTTCTGCTTTCATGCAATAATATCTATGGTTTCCACCCGAAAGGATAAATCATATATATTTTGGGTATTGAAGCCGAAGCTTACCCTTACGAAATTACCTTGTATCTTCCATACCACTAATGCACTTTTTTGCCCAAGCTTCGCCCACGTGAACCAGGTTTTGAGTTTCCCATTCATTTAAATCTTTATTCGGCTTACTTCGGCTTTCTTTTAAGCTTTATTCTCCCTAATAATATTCCCTTTCTTCTTCTAGACCCAGCCATTACGTTCCGTCCAGATTAAAAAGGAAAGTCCGCAAATAGGCATATATACTGGTGCATTTGTAGGTTTAGTATTATAGAAAGGCATGAACTCGATCGCCTCTAATTTCTCCCGGGCTTCTAATTCAATTATCCGACCATCGGAGCCGAGCACCGGTATTGCTCCCATTTTTACGATGAAAGGGAAATTAAACTGGCGATATGAGATCAGACCTTATAATTGGCTTAGATTCCGATGAATCATTTGCCGAAGAATCGATGTTACGATGAAATTTAGAAATTATTTATCATCGAAATTGGGTCATATCAAAAGTTTGTTAGATAAGGTATAGACTGCTCCTGATTCTTCTGATATTAACATTATCCGAAATCTGATACCTAGCTACGAGGAAAAGACAGACTGATTTCCTATTTACCAATGTTCTACTGTGACACCTGCATACTGAATTTTGAAGTAAGGAAAATAATATATTTTCTTCCTACAATAAACAAGGTTTTCTTCCCCCATGATCATGCCACCTAATAGATAACTAATCTCCAGGTACTTTTTATCGAATTGCCTATAAATTACTTCCGTTCGCATCATAAAGGTACGAGTGCTTGGACCCTAATTAATTTCAGTAAATGTGTGCCATTTGCCGGTCTTAGATTGCGCTGAATAATGTTCTTATGTAGTTGTCATATAAGATTTAACGTATGTCGTAGGTTGTAACTTTACAACGATCTATTGAAAGACATATTCGCGAATGGTTTTGCAACGTGCTCTTGACAATGACATTGAGGATTTAATGTTTTCGTCTGTTGCATTAGATAAGACACATTTATTGTTGTTGTGGGTCCGGCGTACTTCCGGTAGGTCACAAATTATAGTCCCAGAGTGTGTTAAACAAATCTCCCAAACATTACCTTCAACAGTTGCCTCCAATAATGATGTACAGTATTGTGGTTAATAACATAGAATTGCGCGTTATCAGGGCCCGGACAGCTCGCGTTTGATTTATTGCCTTTCCTTGGAACTTTTACTGGGAGCCGCCATCTGTCTTGGCCAGTAATTGGCGTGCTGCGCTTCATTTGCGATTTCTTAAGGCACTACCCACCAACCTACGAAAGAGATACAGATTGGAAACGAGGGGAAATCATAAATTATAGCCTCCGATTACATGTAATGGTAATGCTCTTTCACTTCTTTCTAATAACTTTTTTTAAACGTCTTGCTCGATGTTCGGGGTTCATAATTATGGGTGTTAGGTTACTTGGTGTCATGTTCGTTCCCGAAATTTAAATTAAAGGTCACAGTTGCCTTGCACCGGTCAATATCTTCAGGAAGTCCAGTATTGTGTTTTGTTGAACTGATAATTATCGATATGCATTCATTAGCATTTCAAGTTGCACGACGACTTCCACCACTTCAGACATCGTTTAGGCTTTATTGGTTATCTTTGACCTTAACAAGGTCATTCATCTTGTTTGCCCTGTTCGAACCAGAAGGCGGGCCACTTTATCTTGTCACCTCGATCAATTCTTTGTTATGATAACATGGATTTTATTCTTTCGTTATAGCTTTCTGCACAAATATTTTCCTAACATCAACAAGTGTAAACCATTTTGTAGGCTACTTCATGTTTTGCTACTGCAACTTTGTCTATACTCAATTATCATTTTGGCGTAAATGTCCCGGTTGTGCTCTTGC
This sequence comes from Blastobasis lacticolella, assembly GCA_905147135.1. Lineage (NCBI taxonomy): Eukaryota > Metazoa > Arthropoda > Insecta > Lepidoptera > Blastobasidae > Blastobasis > Blastobasis lacticolella. The sequence continues at coordinate 615,197 of LR990044.1, forward strand.
ACACGAGGGGCGGGGGTCCGCCTTAACCATGATCCAGGATTTAGCTGATCAGGTAATTGCAGTGGAGCGTCTGCCATCTGACCTCCGTGACCCTGTTAGCAGAGGAACCTGGCAACAAGAAACTCGTTTATCGAATTCTCTTCTAGTACATTTATTCCGCCTCAGTCGGTCCGACAACGACCAAGTTGTCTTTGTTAACTTTGCAACTCGCTATCGTGCTATCTTACGTTCTAATTTACTTTCTTATTCGACCCACCGCTGCAGTACGGCAAACAAAGGCATCGATTGTTGCTTCTTTTTGAACGAAAGTACTTCCATTTCGCTGTGAAGCGTTGCATAATTCTGTTTTGTTTACTTTAATCATTGGATGGAGTTGATCAATCTGTAGATCGGTCCAGAGCCCAATAGACAGTGAAAGTGGACTGTTCGTTGTTTTTCTCATTACAATATCGTGTGGGAAAACAACGGTTTCGCTGTGCGGGCGTTTCGTGGCGCAATTATTTCTATTTATGTAATTTACGTAATTATTAGCCGCAAGAAAGGTTGTTCGGGTAATAGAATAGGGAGTTATGCTGTAACGACTGTCAGACTGACGGAAATTGTTTGCGCACGCGTTCTATAACAGATTTAAATTTCTTGAAGTTTTTTTTGTACATTTTATACATACTAGGCAAGCACTAGGTCTCCCACTAGGTGGGCCGACGATCTGGTAAAGATCGCAGGCACCAGCTGGATGCGGAAGGCACAAGACCGGCCTTTGTGGAGATCTCTGGGGAGGTCTATTGCCCAGCAGGCGTCATCCCATGAGGCAAGCATTTGACCACCATCTCACTTTTATAAACTTCTAAAACGCGACGTGCTGTTTTATCACATTTTGTTACGTACAACGTAATAATAAAAAATTACATGCCAACAAACCTTGAAAACTTATTGGTCAACATTGTACAAAGTACAAAGTAGGATGCAACACCGTCTCGACACCGCATCTCATACAGTTAACGTTCTCAATTTGCGCATGATGATTCATGCGAGCCCCCCCGGTGCAGGCGGGGGTGGCGCGGGGCGGGGGTGCCACCCCAGTTAACGCGATTGGAAACAGGGCGGCGAAAACATGGGTTGCGTTGCGCGTATCGTGTATGTGTACCTAGTATATTTTTTGTATGGGCTGGATTATATTTTTTGTAGCGCAAAATTTTTTGTGATCATAAGCTAAGCCGTTGAGCGTCGTCTTGCTTGGTGATTGGTGATGAGATGGTGGCCAACCGGGTGGCCTTAGACCGCTCGGTGATGAACAAACATGGCGACAGACGTTTACAATATCCCGGATATTTTTTTTTTCTATTTTTATGCTAGATGCATGCTAGATGCAGAGTGACAAACAAGCAGACAGCCCACCTGATTATTACTCGCAAGTGGCTCTAAATCAATCAGTTGTCTTTTTTATAATAGTTACAAAGTATATCTGTGGCTCTGTGTATCTGTGTGTCTGTCTGTGACATTGTAGCTCCCGAACGGATGGACCGATTTTGATGCGGTTTCTCTATTTGAAAGATAAAGTTTTATTGTGATGGTTCTTAGCTGTTATTCCATTGTAATCGGTTGATGTTTAGGAAGTATTTGATAAACTACTGACTCGATTTTATGTAAACTTGACTTTTTTTGTTCACATTTTCCCATAAATACTTAAATCTTGTAATTAGTTATGAAACCCTGCTTACAAATGTGTCTGAGGAGATTTTAAATTAATAGATATCGTCAACCCCTCGGCTGCCAAACTTTGACGACCAAACGTCACATTGTTCTCATCGTGTCGCGTATTGATTGATCAGGGCCTTATCTGTCTGCTTGACCGTTATCTGTGTGTCGAAAGGCAATTGGACTACTGGCTGTGCTGTCCACAGAATCTACTCTTATCAGATAAGCGGCGTGACGTAAATGTTTATCGTATGGCGCTAAACATGTCGAGTCGATGTCGATGCGCGGGGTGCGTGCGCCGCCCTATTCCTAGCGGGTACTCGGGAGCCCAGTCGATCCGCGACGACGATCGCGTCAGTACGTCGCCGACCGCCGCCGCGAACGCACGTACGGCATTCCCTGCGTCGGCAAACACGGCTACTACTCGCGTCCAATACCGTCCACGAAACCACATTGCGTTTTGTAACGCCGGAACTGTGTTGTGTGTATGAACTTAGTATGGACCTTGGAAGGATATATACATAGTGAGGAGTTCTGTTCTCTGGCTCATATGTTTTGAGCCAGTACGTTTTTGAGATCGCGTGTTTGCTATCGGGTCGGATGCTAGTGTTTATATCGATTCGGTTTTATCGTAAACTTCGCGTTGCGTTGCATACGAGTTCGTCGGTATTAGACGCTGTTAAAGGTAAACCTGTGATGGTCATGCTTCAGCTAAAATCTAACGCTGGTCGCCTTGGGATACGTGATGGTCACTAAGATTGCGCACTTGCGGCAACGCGTCAATATTAACCGGTTGATTCGACAATAACAATCTAACAACTAGCTCGGACACTCGTCCTACAAACACACCTAACCTAACACGCTAAGTAACCTTGTCTATATCCGTTACAATTATAATAACAAATATATGAATAACACGAAACATGATTAGCATTATTAGACATGATTAGATCGCATGTCGAATATTGCTAAAAACGATATAAAATTAATTACGTAACACCTACTCTTGAGACAGTAATGTTGTCATACGCGCCGGTCTGATTTCTTCAATTAACATTCACGTCATAGCGATTGTCTTCGATGCCGCCAATACGCCAATAAGAACGGCTATTGTTGTCACCAGCTTTTACTTTCGTTTATTATCGGATATTAAGATATTTTAGACATAGACATAGACATGATTTATTTTGACATCACAAAAATCCATAAGCGTAATTTTCGTCCTTTGATTGGTTTTCAATATAATGAGTCCGCGATCTTGTCAAGAAATAAATCGTAAACACTCGACTCTTTCACGTTGCTGATAAGTGCAATGTTATCGTACATTGAACCCATTTTGAAGTTAGTGCAATTAAGCCATTCGCTACAGTTCAAAGCAATGGTCTTCATTAATAGAGAAGGAGTTTATCTAATAGACACATTGTGTCTTATCTTCTACTAGTCAAGGAGGCAAACAATATTGATATCAGTCCATTTACTCTCGCCATTCGTTTTGACACATTGAAGTTTTTCAGTCTGTCAAAAGTTCTGCTTACAATCATTCAGCAGACGACCAATCTAAACATAGTTATCCAACATGTTGAAACGTTACAATTCTAACATTCGTAATTGATTACGCTAACCCGCCTCCTTCGCTACGTTAGAGTACTGTAATACGCTGTGGTAATGTTTATACATCCACCAGCACAATGCCAGTAAACAACAATACTATAGTGCATATTGTACACTATGGATTAGGTAATAAATATGGTGATGCGGCACGTGAATCATTCCCACTGTCGACGGCGCAGGCGTCGCCTGAGGGCTGTGAATCTAATTTGCCGGGCGACTGAGCCAGCGAGATAAATACTTCTACTGGCTGACAAGACTATCCTACCTAGTATACAATACATACTCCGTAGAGCATTCCTGCAGTTAAACTCGCTTGCAGTTCAGGCATTACAGCCTTATCTGTTTTTTGCACTGTCTCCGCTTTTTGAGGAGGGACGTCCCAGTCAATATGTTTCCTAATCCTACTTTCAAAGTCAAGTGTCGTTTGTTTGTAATATATAAGTAAACTGGTACCTCTTTTACTCCTAATATTTGCTGTTCCAAGACAGGGTTTATTTACTTTGCCCTCAGTCTGGCTGAGTGGCAAAACTTAGTATCTCTTTTATTCGTATTTGTGTTATGCCAGTAGTAGCTCGGAGACATGTCTTCCGCCCGCATTTAGCCGCAGTATGTTGCGGTATTCCGCACAAAATATGAAAAGCTTTTCGACCCATTATTGTGATGAATGTCACATTTATAAATGGTTTATGATACTTACTTATTGCGCTGGCTCAGCGACCCAAAGTGGATCTTGGCCTCCGACACCAGAGATCGCCACCGAATCGAATATTTTATTATGACTATATCTAATAAACCATTATTGGAATTAGTTGGATACGCTCTTTTAAGGCTGCCGGCACAGATTAGATAACAGTTACTACGTAACTACCGGCCCAAACATTAATCTTCAAAAAAGACGTCGCGTCCAGGAGATTTTTGTATAATTTCCAGGCGATCCGTGGCTCGATTTACCGGTCTACCGGAAAGTCGTGGACGGACGACGCTCTTGATAAAGGTCGAGGGTTGTAATATTTTCGCTCGTTACCGCTCCAATGCGCACTCAAGTGCTATGGTGTCCGTCCAGGCGTGAAATGCTCATAGAAACGACCACTAAGCGGCCCGCCGTTGGCCCCGCCTGCCCTCTGTACAGATGCGACGAGTGGTTGACTTTTTGAGTACTAGTCGAGTAAGTTTGTTCGTAAGGACGTTTTTCTGTTACAGATGTTGGGTTATGTGTATCAGCGCAATATACAAATTACTCTTTTCTGAGTTATGTACATTAGTTAAACACTAACCAATAAGAGCTTATGGTGAGGGAAATCGTGATAAAACCTGAACATTGAGGCAACTGAATGTGTAACCATGATCCAATCTGGTCACATGGTGGTAACATTTTTTACCAATAAAATTTAGTATATGTCTATGTCCCCTGGCAACAGGGTCATGGAGATCAGTCGCTCCACTGTAATTAGCTGATCTGCCAAATCCTGGATCTTGGTCAACGAGGACCCCGGGTCAATAACGCCAAGATGAAACTAAGATTGCTCTGGTTAAATGAGTGACTCACTAACTGCCTAATCGAATTTATTAGGCCAAATCAACTAATTGATACTCCTCTTAAACTTTTATAGCGGTCGTGTCGCCCCACGTATTGGGTCTGCAGTAGGTTCATGATATTGATCGTTCAGTGCTACAAGTTGTGTTCTATCTATCAAACATTGTATTGTAAGTTCTAATATTGAACCTTCAATAATATTTATCTGAAGTACACTTAAAAATTATAGGATTAGATTTATTCAAGTCGTACTTTTAAAATTATTTATGAAATATTTTTTGTGCGTGACAAAAATATCTGGTGATAGGGATCTTCTATCGCATTGAAAACGATAAATAATCTTCTATTGCGTCGTCTATTTGCTCTTAAAAATCATGCTGAATATTTGAAATCCACTCGTCACTCACCGCCAATAGTATCTCGGGAAAAAATTATTGTTATCGATCCTATTTTATCTATTTCGATAAGTTGAGAGTAACATGTAGGTACCTATGTCTCAGCTATGTAGGACACTGGTTAGATGTTTCTATTAAGAACTCCGGCTAAAATAGCTCACATTTCTTTTAGCAACTTTGCCTTGGACTGTATGCACAGTGTGCGATGACGATACTCTCGCGAGCAAGTCCTGTAGAATTTTTAACCCACTCAGCTATATGGAACACCTGCAGCAAAAGCGGCTTGCATTATAATAAGAACTATTCCGGCTAAAATAGCTCGCATTTCTTTTGGTAACTTCGCCTCGGGCTGTATGCACAGTGTGCGATAATGATACGAGTACTCTTGCAAGCAAGTCCTGTAGAATTTTTAACAAGTGTCCCACCCAGCTATGTGGAGCACCTGCAGCTAAAGCGGCTCGCAAATAATTGGTGCCATCGCTATGCACGGAGTGTAATGAGTAAAAAAGTGTATGCGTCTATTTCTGCGGTCGGCACACAAGAGAGCATGAAGAGTGAAGAATGCAAGCGGCGCGTGCGCACTCACGCGCCGCAGCTCGCCGCATGCCGCCCCAATTCCTTGCCGCATACTGCTGTTTCTTTTATTTCGATTTTCGATACTAATTGGGCGGGGTGACTGTACTCGTGATGGGTTGCCGACGATGCGTTTATTTCGAAAATTGTGGTTGTCGCAGATGATGTTTTGGGACTTCTTTCGAGCGCAATATCCCGGCTTCTATAAAGTATAAAGAGTCCTATTTGCTGCACTGTTTTCTCCATTTCGCTCAGTCTTGGCTTCGTTGTTCGGGTCTTTATTGTCTGCCTTGGAAGACATCCCCTTGCCCTTAACATTCCTCATTCATTCACCGTTTAAGACACAATCCCTAATTACGATATTGACAGCTGTTTCATAATATGACCCTGTTAAATCTAGCGATTCGCCTGGAACTACCACACTGGTTTAATTTTCTTGCACTAAGCGACCATACTTGCATTATGTATGTGCCGGTAGGAATTGAATTGAATTGACTTCATAGACTTCATAGATGGTTTCATAGATGATATGATGATCATCATCATCATCTTGGCGTCAGTTCCGGTTGTGCTCGCGTGAGGGCTTAGGGTCCTCTTGCCTATGGCATCAAATATGATCTGATATGAGCGATAGTAACTATCGCGATAACTAACACAAACGGTATCGCATGTAAATATCGTATAATCGATCGACCCTATGACCTCTAAACTTCTATAAGCTATTGAGGCCAGTCAAATGAACGGGTTTCATTAACCGAACTTATCGTCGCCGTCACGTCGCCTTGGCGAGACCAAATTGCCCGCTACCTGCGAGCTATATTTAGTTATTCGCATTGACGGGCAGATTTACACCGTCACATGCGGGCCGGAAAGCGGCGTGTCGGGCTTGCGTGACGGACAGGACTGTCCCTCTGTCTGGCGACCCTCCGATTGGAAAGGTTAATGTGTTTATTTTAAAATATTCCAGAATTATATGTATGTAGCGGGTTAAATAGACGCTTTTTCATTTTATTCCATATATAAATATGGCGATTTTTGAGTGAATTATAGCTAGTTCGCGGAAGAATCGACTCCCAATCCTATTTAATTGTTCCGACTGCAATTACCCTCTTTTCTTGCGCGTTGGGTAACGGCCGCGCCCGCGCAGCCGAGCGCCAAAGATCGCCAACTGAAATAGTTGCGAATCCGCGCGCCGGCGGGGCCTTCGCGGCCGTTTTCTTTCGCATTTAAATTGTAAATGTCTGCCGCATTGCAGCAACGGCTCGCGTTTACAGCTCTTGTTTCACGCTGTCCGGAGGTTATCATCCAGTGCAATTTTCATTAAATCCAATAAGTGCGCGCCTGGGGCGATGTAGCTATGCGCTGGACGGGTGTCGCCTAGTTACGGGCTACGGTTCGTTCAACTGCTTTGTTAACAGGGGAACTTGACCAGATAGGATCACGGTTACACATTCAGTTGCACACCGTATGAGCATCGGTTAATGTTCAACTAATGTACATAATTCAGAATAAAGTCATTGGTACATTGCCCCACAAGGGTTCAAAGGCGCTACCTCTCAACTTACAAGTCGGATACCTTTACCACTAGGCCATCGACGCTCCTATGCGGTTACGCGGCAAGATATTTCATTTTAAAAATACTCCAACCGAAACAGTACGCGTAGCTAATTTCGCAGTGAGTCGTCACATTTGCCCAATTACAAACACGTTTCATTTCGATCGTATCACGTCCATAAGCCCATGCTGATAACTGCGCAGTCTATCAAAGTCCTGTTTGTATATGTATTGGACGCTGTCTCTACGTTGGAAATGAAAACAAAGCTAGTATCACTGTCAACGGCGGGATCAACGACTCACTCCCGTCGCGGTGCGTAGGCGTTGATCTATTTCAATACCTAGTTTCTCCCACTCTTTTCCGCAGAAGGGTTCGGCGTACCTCCGTCCCGCTCGAAGGAAAATTGTGCAACAATTGGCAGGGGATTTGTTTTCCCCCTCGCGCGTGCCAAGACACACACGTGTGCGACCGGGCGAGAGGCGCGTCTCGCTGTGACGAATTGCGGTGCGTTTGCGCACACTCGGGTTGGGCGGTTACGAGCGAAACTTGTTCTAAGATACGTAACTGCACGTCAATCGAATGTAATACCTGATAATTCGGACTAATAAGTTGTTTAGATCAGATTGGATAATTTAAATCATGACAAGGTGATCATTCGCGATTGTCTATGAATCAGTGATAAAAATGTGTTTTTAAAAATGACAAAGAACACGCAATTTATATTCTGTAATAGGAAAGATAACCCGCCAGTTATCCTGTTCCAAATTTGCTCGAGAATTGCCAATTTCTTTTCCGATTTATATTTCTCTAAGAACCTTAATGGACTACTGCGAATATCTATTAATAGAGTGCTAAATCGATTCAGTCGTTTCGATACCAACGAACGGCGTTTGATTTTTATACAAGTATCTATAATAGAAAGATTCACAGAGTTACACATACACACAGAAACACATTAGACTGCGCGGCGACACTGTGGAAACGCATTACCCGAAGAAGGAAAGAGCCGTAGCCTACTGGCAACAACACATCAAAAAAAGCTTGTCATTAGCGTTCGAACCAAATATAGATTCTCGAAATAACCAAATCGATGCGACAGTATTACTATAACAGTAGGCCTAGCACAAGTTGCTCTCGCGCGCGAGAGGTGAAAAAAAGCGCGACATAGGTATTGCTATCTCTTTCGTCTTAGTATTGAGAGAAAGAGACAAACGCTCTCTCGCGGCGCGAGCTTTGTCGCGGACACACTTGTGCTAGGGCCACAGCCCGATATACTCGTACACACAAAACTAACAAACGGAATTAAATGTACCACATAACTCCTCTAACAACGCACATGTCCTTCCTAGGTCTCTGTCGTGACTCGCGTGTTCGCAATAATAAACACAGTCATTACTTTTAGTGGTAACATTTTGAATAAACACTTCATACAATATTTGTATTCAAGACCTTTGGCTGTCGGTGTGTTTGGTGTTAATGGCGATAGCTTTTGGTGAATCGGTGTCTAACAGTGTGGTGTGTGGTGCGATGGTATAACGTGGTACAGTAACACAGCTCACCTATAATGTCGAAGACTCTCAACGCTTATAGAATGTAAGTATTAACATGGTTGAGCATGAATTTGTTGCTATAAATCGTGCGATTTGATGTAGAAGGTAGCTAGCGCAATTACAGGCAGGAGGTATATCATCTTAGTTCTCAAAGTGACACACCTGCGTTTCAGAATGAAAAAAATTAAAACCCTAGTGCAGTAATCGCAGATGAGTGCGACAGATGTCGTCCTGCCACAGCATTCGCACATCTGGGAATAAGTATATTCGAGAATGCGTGAATCATGATCATCCGCACTAGGACAGTGCTTAATTCGTTTGTTTTATAAAGCCTGACCAGCGGGGCTATTGTCTAAATCAGTTGGCAACTGAATTTGACATTTAGATAATTTGACATTACGTCATCTACATTGGACACTGGCTATAGCGTATTCCAAATTAGAGTAGTGTAAGATTTGTTATGTCAAATTCAGTTCGCCACTGAGATAGCCAGTAGCCCCCCAGGAATATATGAGGTGCTGCCATATTGCGATAATTTTTAGTAGTCATTTCTTAAACTGGAAACTGAAAGCATATATTTCTATACAGTATAATGTATTTCTGGCTAAGCTTTAGTAACTATCCAACTGTTCCATAATTGATACTTACTGTTACTGCTATCATATTCCTCAGTTCCAGTTTCCTCAGTACGCTTTTTCGTCGTGGGCATATCTACCTCTATATCTTATTTCAAATTAGAATTGGCATATGACAATGTATGTACATAATTACTTAGTTACCTTATTAATTCCGAAAGTCTCGAAAATCCGACAAATATATTCTGCCGCGTCTACTCACATTTTCGTGGCTTGAACTCAAAAACCAAGATAATTTGCGCAAGTCCTCCCAAATGAAATACGTTCAAAGTAACGTTACGTAAACGCTCGTCCCTGGAACAAGGGCTTTCGTCCTTGAGGAGGTTCGGCCTTGAACTTATTGGATTGATCCCCCTCCTCCTCCTGACTCCATTTTGGCGGAGCTTCAAAGACATGCGTAAAATAGACGCCAAACCTGTACTAAGGTGAATAAGGTATATTTCGACTACTTGCGAATCTTTTGCGGCATTTATGAAAGTATACCCTACGACGTGTTCGTTATTTTCTTAAATTTGTCCTTTCTCAAATTTGACACTTTGAAACTCCTCTAATTTTTAACTAGTCTCAGTTTTAAAAGCTGTGTGTCTGTGATTAAAGAGCAAGCAGCGCTCTTTCCTCTGAATTTTACTTATTAATTTAGTATTTTTATTTTTTGAATATCGATATTTTGAAGTGTAATTTATATCATGATAAAAACTGTTCGTCGGGGATAAAAGCCAAAAGAAAGGCTTTCGTTTAGCGAAAGATTTGTTTAATGGAATTAGCTCATTAGTTTTTTACAATTACAATACAGCGATCAACCTCTACAAACAAAGAAACTCATTTGAACATGATTTTATTTTTTAATCCATTCATTCCTTTAATTACGATCCAGTTAAAGTATGAAATAATCTTGACTTAATAACTTTTATCAATGGTCGACTGCGACTGCCCTTCCTATTACAGACTTTCACATTTGCTCATTAAAGTGAGGATTATGAGCATTTAAGTAGCTTATTAAAATACGTAACTATATTATCCAATGCTCAGAGAAAGTCAACACCCGACCGTCCACTGCTATACACCGCGCGAATATTTGCAGCTGTTGCACCTAAGCAGTATCGAAATTTTACTTTCCCAGACGTGAATTACCCTCTTTTCCAATAGAGCGACCAAATTCCGTCAAAGCGAGACAGTTTACCGTGCAATGGAGTCAGCGGCCGACCTTGAACCGCCGAGTCATCACGGCGTCCCTGTCCAGTCGAGGGCTATAACAGTCTACCTACTATTAGAGTTACTACTAAAATTGTTTAAGCTTTTAACCACATAAATGAAAATGAAAAAGTATTTATTGAATTAGGATTACGTTAATTAATCTCTTTTCAAAAGTCAAAAATCTAACGGAATACAAAGGGACATAATATATTTGCCCCCAAGCTAAGATCTTATCAGGTGGTATTTTATCTTATCAGGATTTTATCGGGTGGTAGGACTCTGTCAAGCCTGAGTAGTCCGCCTGGGTGAGTAGCTCCGCCTTATCTAATTCTACTGCCTAGCAACAACGCTTGCATTGTTCTGTTCCGGTTTCAAGGATAAAGTAGCCAGCGCAATTACAAGTATAGGCATTTCATCTTAGTCCTCACAGTGACAACGCACCTGCGGTTCCGCATTTTTGTTGTCTGCAATCGAAATATATGAATCGTAGATGTTATGGGCGACAGTTACGGCTTGTCACCAGGTGGGTTATCAGCTCGTTTGTCACTGCGTAGGGTAAACTCCGGCAGAGTAGAATTGGACTAACTCCTGGACTGGGTGTCGTGAAAGATTGTTCTTGTTGTCATGTTCTACTAATGTCTGAGACCAGAAAATTCAGTTTTTCTGTGTGTATTTTAAACACTGCGAGAGATTATGGCAAAGCCCTCCCCTGACGTGGAGTGGGCTCACGTCTACCAGTGGATTGTTATGGACTGTTGATGTGTGTATGTATGGATTTGGTCAAGTGCATACCCATTTTCAGTATATAAGAGCCACTGCCCCGAAACAAGCTCCATGGGTGACTTGTATTCTTTTTATATCTTGCATTAAAAATAGTAAATGTGCGGCTTCGCTTAGCTTCCAAAAATAGTTTATTATTATGAGCTATTCTCTGTTCAGGGAAGTCGATTGTCATAGCTGGTATTTATGAACCTGAAATACTGTTTTGTTTATTAATCTATAACCTATTTAGGCGTTTAAGCGGTTTAGGCGAAATAACAGACCAACTTTGTTATTATTGTGTACTTCTTATTGCGTATACTCATCGCATCTCTCTCCTGTAGGCCTGCGGGAAGAGATTTCTTCTTAAAAATAAGCAGGGCCTAACTTAACCATCAACCTCACTAGAACTGACTTCCAACTGTGAACCATATCAGCTTTCAAAACCAAATTAGCAATGAATATAAAATTTCATCTCTTGTTTTTTCAGTTACCGCAGTTAAGAAGCACTTAGGTGCGTTAGTGGTTTGCATAACATTTATATGGCACGACTTTATGAATATATTAATGTGCACTTTCCGTCGCGAAAGTTGTGAAACTCGATCCTTTTTCATGACATCGCCCCATTCGTTGTTTACTATTAGAAATTCTCGAATAACGATCGGTGATCTTTATCTGGCTGTTAAACAGTTTTACTGCTACTCAATTGAGGAGTATTGATGTTTTCTATGCGGTCATAAGAGTTACGAGTATGTCTCGTCGGCGCCGGGTCACGGGTTGGACTGGTTGCGTGAGAGTGCCCTTGGCGCCTTTGTTTCATTCATACATATGTTTTTCATATCGATGCTTTGATTGGCAAATTCAATCGTTTTGTTTCGCTTTAGGTCCATTACGCTTGATGGTTTACGTCTAGGTTTAATTACTTTATTGTTTCCGCACTAGGCGTTTCAATCCCGGCTTCTACCAAGATCCGCTTTCCTCTACTTGGCCCAGTCTTCGGCGTCTTCACGCCGTAAGCCGTAGGCCTCTCGCATCTGACTCAGCGATATGAATCCATCGCTCCATGGGTCTCTCACACAACACTTTTTCTGAAACCGGCAGGTTTATATACATATTTTTGGGGCTTACACAGCGATGGACCAAAGCAGCGCAGGAAGAGGCTCCTTCAATATTAAGTATCTATGCTAGTGTATTGAGGTCTAATTTACTGCCACCTAGATTTGTTGAGGCTCCCAATTATTATAGGCTGAGGATGTGTCACGTTTAGAAAGCCGTAGTCATTTTCTTTCTTCGATTATGGACCTTTGTTGATATGTGTATCAACCATTGTTGATATGTTTGTACCCCCTCTGGTGTCGTGGGACTTCCGCGGGCGGCCGTGATCACTTACCAGGTGACATGCTAGCTTGACTGCCGCACCTAATAAAAAAAAGACCTCCCTAATATTACAAATTATTTGTTACTCAATGACGCAAAAACTGCTTATTTCCTGGAATCTTTTATCTCGAAATTCAATGCTCGCAAAAGCTAGTTTTAAACGTCCCATTCATTTCCAGATATTTATATGCAGCCCATACTGCTGGGTGGTGGTAAAGCGACTTGGTTGTTTTACGGTCGGTGATCGCTGTCGGGCCTGGGCCCCTGTGTCTAGACATATCGATTTCGTCGTGCACTGTGTTTCATTCGGATTATGTTCGGATACCAGACATTACTGTCCCCCCTTTGTTCCTAACGGATAGTGCAATGCTCTCGCATCACCCGTTTTTGCTACCTATATTTAACGAACTTCTATTGGTTTCTTTCCGTTTGGAAGTCGTTTGGAGAATGTATGTATGTAATATATGTTGTACCATCGAGCTGCTGTCGGAAACCTACGTAACCGGTATTCGTTGCAATTGGAGACGCTCTGTCTTGCTTGAATGATATAATACTGATCCAATGATGACACAAAGAGGAGGATAGCTTCTAGTGCAATATCTTTCTTTAACAATTCTTCAGCTCATCTTTCTAGACAAAACGGTTATTGTTTGATAGAAAACAAGTTAGCCCAGCTGAAGGGAAACAGTGTTTTTCCATTCATTTGTATATCCATTATCTTCAACATTTAGCTTTCAAGTTAGCTATGATTCACAAGATATAACTTCTCACTGTTCGATAATTTTTACTTTTATTTGCCTTTTGTCTTTGCTCTTCAGATAATACTCTATTTGAGTGACAGCGCAGCTTTCTCTTGTCGCCACGCATTGTCTTGGCGTTCATCATTTTGATAGTGGCCATTTACAACGGAATGCTATCAACTAAATAGCTGTCGTCGCCTTTCAACTTCTTTTGTTGATCAATCGTGAGCCAACCTAAATGTTTAATGTAATAGAAACTAATGGAGAACTAAAATAGATGAATGAATCCAGCGATGACTGAAGACATTAACTGTAAATGGATTTTAAATAAGTATCAAATGGTAAATTGTGTGGCTCGTGTCACGGTCTTGTCTTGTATCCGGATGTGCTAAGAATTTAATGTAAGTTGCTTGCTTCGGCTATTGCCGATACTAAAATTGGAACGATACAAAGAAGATTAGATTGCCCTGTGTAAGGATGACACGCAAAATCGTAAAGCGTTCTCCATTTTTTATTTAAAAATATATACTTAGTTTATCAGTATGTAGGTACAGTGTACCCTAGCAAATCCATTATTAGGTATTTTCTTTGTTACAGCCTAGTCAAAGGTTATAAGTACACTTTCCTGACCCAAAAGCAAATTCTTCAAAACTTTCTCCGTGACGTCACAGACAAATAACTGAACCAAACAAAAGACGCTCAGCAACGCATTGTCTAAAGCCACGCCGTCGTCATTGCACGTACATAATACATTTATGTAAAACATACATAATACATGAGGTTTGCGCAGTCTGCGGGACGCTGGCGCAAGGCCAAACGACCACCCCTCCAAATCGTGGACATAACATGTACAAGCTGCTGCCATGTCAGCCGCACTAACCGTTTTACAGCTAGGAGCTATTTACCAGACAAGAGACCCTTTGGATTAGACGAGGGTAGACAATGTTGCCTTACCATTTTGATGCAAATTTCAAAGACATTCGAGTTTTAAAGGCTTATCTTGAATTTAATTCGATTTGTTATTGGGATTACACTGCATAATGCAAGAGGTAGGTACTAAAGTGATTATTAATACTTGGGTCAGGGAAACGTACAGGCTAGGAGCATACTCCGGATTTTTATTTTAGTCATAAAGAAATTTTTATTTTGTTTTTCATTGCGATCGCAGTTGTTTTATTCGATTTATATCTACCCGTATCGTAAGCTATTGCAGAGAAACAAAATACAATACCTACGTATAATAAATTCAAGTCGAACTGTACGTAATACGTAACAATATATGAAAATAAACCATCCTTGTTATTTTGGGATGGAGTTCCGTAGCGGGTTTGCAAATACTGGGCTAGTTTTGCCCCGTGCAAAAGTTGAATTTCAGTCTCCCCTTGCGTACTGCGCGTTTCAGGAGGGTTGTCGCCCTTGGTTGCCATGGCGACGGGTGTTTTATGCGTCCCGCGTCGTCCCCTCCCCCCGCTATCCCCTTGTTGGCAAGGTTACCCGCTACCCTACTGAAATGGTCCAGCCTAGAGACTGTATGAAATCCAAGCCTCTTGCGTCTTGCTTGGATTTCACAATGTAATGTTATTCATATTGTTCTGACGTTTGGACAAGGAAATTTTTTACTGAAAGAATCTCCATCGTGTGTGTACGAGTACCTGTTATTAGATTTATTAGACTCAAGTCGACTTCAACGAGCTCTTCGTGACATGTCTTCCACAATCTTAATACATTATTTGTTGGAAATTATTAAGACATAATGATTTGTGCCGCCTTTGTCAGCGTGTTCTATCCATATCTCGAGCATTTTGTGTGGCTTTCAGAATGAATACACTTTATCGTCTATTCTTGTATTTGGTACTTACGTAGATACTGTTGCCGTTAACTCGTGTAGTATATGCGAGTTCTACACATGAATTTGTAATTTGTAAGAGACTTTAAGTATAGACGGTGAGGTTGCCGTAAGTTATCCTACGTCATCGAGTACAAGAAAACATCCACTTAGTAGCGATAGTAGAGGTTTAGTAAAACTTGAGTTTGTCCGTGCACAACCTAGCACAATTTTTTTTTCACTTTATTCACTTTTTTTTGTGATTTTAATGTGGCTGAAAAGCGAAATTGCCAAGAATACTCTTACACATACGTGCGGCACCCCGGTTTTTTTTACTTCTAGAACCCACACAAGAAGATAAGTAATTAAATACTATCGCTAAGAAAGTCGAAGTTTGAGTCACTAAAAATGTTCCGGTTTGTGCACGGGCTGACCAACGTGTAATTGGTCTCCTAAACCTTTACTATTTCTACAAAGTGGATTTTTTCTTATACTCGTATGATAACCTACGGCGCCCACACAGCCTAGTACAACAGACGACAGCGCCTCAACCTATTCAGTTTAACTTTATCCATACATAGTGATGGTAGCTCATTATTCATCATCATCACAGCCCATAACAGTCCACTGAAGGACTAAAGTAGGCGACACACGTACGAACTTAAAGCACGCGGTTTTTAAATTCGCGAACTTACTCGGCTTGACGTCGGTGATAGACGTACGTACTTACGCGGTTTTTAAGTTCACGAACTTATTCGGCTCGCTTTTTAATTAATTTCGTAAATAATTCCAGTCAATAGCTTCAAAAATCAGTCACTTTCGCAACAGAAAACCATAACGTTAATTATATAACTTAAACATATTGTCTATGCGCAAATCACAACTGCACGAGATACATAAAAAAAAAAATATCAGCTCGCGGCGCTGACAGACGCGCGGGCCGGCGCCGCGAGGTTCGAGCAAAATCCAAAATGTTGGATCGCCGGCACTTACTCGGCGGTCTTAAAGTACGCATACTTAGGCAGACACACGCGAGCAAAGTCGTCGAGCCACAAGTACGCGTACTTACTCGCCCGTCTATCGGCCACTTAGGGCCTCTCTTACGAAAGGGGAAGTTATTGCCGTAATCTCCATGCTGGCCGGCGGGTTGGAGATCGCAGTGTTAAAAATATAACAATGGTAAACATTGCTGCCCATTTTCCAACCTACAGAGACTAGATATTTTGTCTCGAAAACATTAGTCGCCTTGTACTACACCCACGAGCGTAAGGGGTTATTGCTATTTTACTCTGTCGAACGCCACACGGCCAACCTCATTATTATATACAAGCTTTTATTTTACTTGCACTGAATTGGTATGTATTTATAGGTATTGTCAATCAGTCTACGAAAGGGAAATGCCTATCTGTCATTTAGTAGTTGAGCACAAACTTCGTTACCTCATATTTAGCAATAAG
Source organism: Blastobasis lacticolella (assembly GCA_905147135.1). Lineage (NCBI taxonomy): Eukaryota > Metazoa > Arthropoda > Insecta > Lepidoptera > Blastobasidae > Blastobasis > Blastobasis lacticolella. The sequence goes on from LR990044.1 coordinate 632,097, forward strand.
TCGCTAAGTGGACGCTTTTAGAAGTGCATACAGCGGACTCAAGGTCGCCGAATACAAATTGCTGTCTTTTTTATTATTACAAATAGTGGCAATGAAATAGCACCTCATGATTCCTTGCACAAACATATATGTATACTTACTTATTATGTTTCTTGTAGCAGGTAGTGACGACTCGCAAATTATTTTTTCTTTATCTGTATAAAGTTTTATCATCATCACAGCCCGTAACAGTCCACTGCAGGACTTAAGGCCTCGAAAGGGGAGGTTATTGCCATAATCTCCACGCTTGGCAGGCGGGTTGGAGATCGCAGTGTTTAAATATAACAATAGAAAATGCTGCTGCCCATTTTCCAGACTACGGAGACTCTTGATCTTTTGCCTCGAAAACATTAGTCGCCTTGTATTACACCCACGAGCGTAAGGGGTTATTGCTATTTCACTCTGTCGAACGCCACACGGTCTACCTCATTATTACAAGCTTTATTTAACTTGCACTGAATTGGTATGTATTTATAGGTATTATCAATAAGTCTACGAAAGGGAAATGCCTATCTGTCATTTAGTAGTTGAGCACAAACTTCGTTACCTCATATTTAGCAATAAGTCGCTAAGTGGACGCCTTTAGAAGAGCATACAGCGGACTCAAGGTCGCCGAAGACAAATTGCTGTCTTTTTTATTATTACAAATAGTGGCAATGGAATAGCACCTCATGATTCCTTGCACAAACATATATACTTACTTATTATGTTTCTTGTAGCAGGTAGTGACGACACGCAAGTTATTTTTTCTTTTCTGTCTCCGCCCGTAACAGTCCACTGCAGGACTTACGGCCTCTCCCACGAAAGGGAAGGTTATTGCCATAATCTCCACGCTTGGCACGCGGGTTGGAGATCGCAGTGTTTAAATATAACAATAGAAAATGCTGCTGCCCATTTTCCAGACTACGGAGACTCTTGATCTTATGCCTCGAAAACATTAGTCGTCTTGTACGACACCCATGAGTGTAAGGGGTTGGTGCTATTCTACTCTGCCGGACACCACACGGCCAATAAAGTTTTATACTTAGTTCTTAAAACTTAATAATTAATTCTACTACACTCACACCATTGTTTTTCTTATTTAACATGAAATGAATGGTCGCAAATGTCCAACAGCGTCATCACTTGCATGTTATTACCATACAAGTTATATGGCATTGTATGTCAAGGTGGTTACCGTTTTTTTATGTTAGCACTACCTTCCTCGTTCTCCGGTACATGTTGATTTATTATTATTTTTATAAACTTATATTTTATATAATGTATTTATTCATTTATTGCGATATCACTATTAATAGGTACAGTGCATTACATTACACGTACTTTATACATAAGTATAGATCTTACATTAATAGTGACACACTAGTGGACCCGGCGTGATTTTGTTCGCCAACACCTACTTTACCCTTACTTACCCTTCTTTTTCTTGCTTATAAAACGTCGTCTTGAATCACTCTATCGATTGTTGAAATCCGCAGTAAAATCCGTTGCGTAGTTTTAAAGATCTAGGCGTACATAGATACAGACGGCTGGAAGCGACTTTGTTTTGTAGATGTATAGAAGGGCTAGGGTATGAAGTATTAACAATGCATTTCTGATCGATGATATTGTGATGAGCTTTTGTCTCAAAAGTGTCGTGCTAAAGAAATTACGGTGTGTTACTGTTTTTATTACATTTCTGGCTATTTGTTTAGTAACTATTCCTGTGCAGTTTGTCTAGAATTATGTTAATGATAACGTAGATTTAGCTACTATGTTGTTGGTGGCATTGTTGTGTTGTGTGAGCCATCAGTTTTCCATCAATCACAAGCCTTTTTCCACAAACCTAAAGCCTAATTGCTTCGGTCCACCACGCTGCTGACGGAATTCCTTCTAAGATACGCGCAGGTTGCTTCACAGTGGCATTGCTATGACCAATGCAGTGCAGTGTACCTTATTACTTATTCGTTAAAGCTTACAACCTTTGTCGTAGGCAGAGCTCTGGAGCCTGACACAATTATTATCATTTACGCCGGTTGATCCCTGTTTCCCTAACCCACTTTCAATGAAGCTACATAACATATTTGTTTCTTATTTTTCGACATATTTCCTTGTAATCCACCTAAGCTCCAGGATGACCTTTGTCGTAGGCAGAGCTCTGGAGCCTGACACAATTCTTTTCATTTACGCAGGTTGATCCCTGTTTCCCTAACCCACTTTCATTGAAGCTACATAACATATTTGTTTCTTATTTTTCGACATATTTCCTTGTAATCCACCTAAGCTCCAGGATGACCTTTGTCGTAGGCAGAGCTCTGGAGCCTGACACAATTCTTTTCATTTACGCAAGTTGATCCCTGTTTCCCTAACCCACTTTCAATGAAGCTACATAACATTTTTATTTCTTATTTTTCGACATATTTCCTTGTAATCCACCTAAGCTCCCGGATGTGTAGTCCGAAGACTAAAAACCACTCTTTCACTGTTTATATCCTTGAGGCTATCGGAATGATGGAGCTCCAATGGATTAACGCCCAGTTCCTTATACGTTAATCTCTTGTTAATCATCAATTTAAATTCGCCATCTATGGTGTGTTGTAGACAGAGACGGAAAAAGTTATCAATGATTAACATTGACAAGCGTTTCAGAAACTGGACGTAAGTGTATTAGTATATAATAAGAAATAAGAATGTTGTGTAGCTTCATTCATGTATATTATCAACTTATCTAATAAACTCTTTCCTGTAAGTACTCAATATTTTCTTTCACGTAGTCGACGAAAGCCATATAAACACCAGTCGTTAGGACTAGTTTCTAAATTGTGTTATCGCATAAATCTTGTTATTATATTGTCCGGGCGACTCAGCGTCGTTGATCCTCGGTTCTCGTGTTCGAAATATGTTTTCTCACGTTCACAAAACTAATAAAAACAGTTAGCCTTCGAAACAAGGTTGCTTTTTAGGGCTGATTAGATAACGTCTCTTGGTTATCTTGTTAGAAAGCTGTTTGGTAGGGCTATAGCGTTACGTGTATCTAGGGCGGTTATATAAGCTTGCTATTTGGCTCATTCTCGAGTTGATCGAACGTTTTGTAGGTCTGATAACAAATCTTTTTTCTGGGCAATATTATTATTAGTTTTTAGTGTGCTTTTGACTGTTTGTAGGGCGTTTAAGTAAATGTGTAACCTCTTATTAGTAGTAACTAATGGACATGGCGCGACTTCCTTCGCGTGCCCCTGCTACTTACTTACGCTTATTTGCTATTTTTTTCTTACTCGTGAGCCTTCCTTCTGAATCGCCCTATATATTGTTGAAAACCGCATTAAAATCCGTTGCGTAAAAGATCTAAGCCTATATAGGCACAGACGGCGGGAAGCGACTTTGACTTGACTACTATGTCTAGATGGAGATTACAAACAAAGCTATAGCTCTAAATTTACAGTTTTAAATAAAAATGTAATATTGACGACACTATGTATGGATTGGAAGTATAATAATAAATCTATCATTAAAACTGTTCCGATCGATTTGTTTCGATGCCATGACATAGTTCATTGATAGAATACAAAAGACCGTTTGTACAAGTACACCTACAACGTATTGGGCACAAAGGAAGTACCGCAGACCCGAATCCGTATATGTTCCGGCCGAAATGTGTTGTGCGAATATCCTCACGTAACGCCTTGACGCCTGAGCCAGAAACCTTAAAAGTAAACGAATTAGACGTTGGTAGAATTTCTACGCGATTATTATGTGGTCGGAAGTTGGAGGCCGTTTTGTTGTTGTCATGTTGGTAAGTTGTAAAGAGCGAAGTCAGTTTCAATCTTGACAATACGCAATATCAGCAATGTTGGTTCTGCTACTCTGCTGATACAGCACCTGACGGTAAACGGTAATTGTTGCCCGTAACTCCAGAATTCATCTCTATCACTAATATCACTATCACTTTATTTATAAAACTTAACTCCCACGCAGCGTCTGTCTGTTCGCGATAAACTTAAAAACGGATTTTCGTGCGGTTTTCACCAATAGACAGAGTGATTCATGAGGAAGATTTAGGTGTACGATTATTTAAGGTACACCTGTCAATCCGGGGCGCTGCTCTACATTTTTTTAAATGTTATATGGCAGACAAACAGGCAAGCGGGCCACCTGATGGAAAGTGGTCACCGCCGCCTATGGACATCAGCAACACCAGGGGAGTCACCAATATGTTGCATATCTCTGGAAAGACCTCTAATATACCTCTTGAACGATCCCATGTCATAGTCCAAAGGAAACACTGTGGCTGGGATCTCATTTCACATCTGAATCGTACGAGCGAGAAACGTTCTTTCGAACCTTCGCGGCGTGACCAACAGAGGGTCTACGTAGTGAGGATGAGTACCCGATGTGTAATGGTGCGATGGCGGAATTGTGCTGTGGGCACCAGATCAAAAAAGTTCCTCGGAACACTCCCCATTGTGCAGCCGATAGAACACACACAGGGAGCCAAAATCCCTTCGGTATGCCAGTGGTTCCAACTTGCTTGTTTGTATGGGATCATCGACAATTCATACGGCGCGTCTCTGTACGGAGTCCAAAGGATTAAGCAGAGGATTACCGTGTAAGAAATCCCAAAGTGCATAATCATACGTCTTATTAGAGACAGTTACCGGTTCTCATTAGGTGGGCTGTCTCATTCCTGTAGTTACACCAAGATAAAACTTAATAAAGTGCCAAACTAAATTATTTGTGACAATTTGTAAATATTATAATGCAGTTTTTCTTTTATTCAAAATAACATTTCGTGCTATTTATTAAAACAAAATGGAACGTTTAATGGGGCGCAGCCCTCCTCGTCTCCGTCCTGTGCCCTGCACTCCACAACGTGCCGTGGAGGAAACGTGTGAAATTGTGTCGACGCCTGAGATACAACACTGGATGCAGTCGATTGAACAGTACCTGAACGAAGTTTGCGCTATATCAGCTGAAGGGAAGCTAAATACTGACCAGAAGCTGAGAATAAACAACTTGTGCAGGAAGATTGGTAGTGGGACTTCGCAAATGGCTGTACAGTACCAAGCTCTTAAGAAAAATGCAGCTCAAGTGCATCTTAGACTTGAAACTTTACAAGATAAACTCGACCTATCACAGCAACTTCAAGAGCTAAAGCACAGCATTGGGGAGTTCTCACAGCCTACAGGTAGGGCATCCTTCGCTGATATGGTTAAAAAAAGGGAAAATGACTTTATCAAGCCTACTAACGTGAGCGCTATTGCCATTTATCCAGACAACAAACAGCAGTCCAGCGCAGAAACCAAATCACTTGTCCAAAAACTCATACGTCCGGAAGAAATGAAACTACACGTGAGAGGTTTACGTAAGACGAAGAATGGTGGGGTCATAATCAGCACTGACAACAAAAGCGACGTTGAGAAGCTAAAACAGTCTATCCAGCTGACATCCTCTGGTCTCACTGTAGATGAACCCAACAAACGCAAGCCGAGAATTGTAGTTATCGGAGTACCCGTGGCGATGCAAGAGCCCGAAGTCATCAAATGCATCTTTCATCAAAACCTGGCTGAAAAGATTGATATGACACTTGAGACCTTTTTAACATCCGTTAAGTTAAGCCATAAGTCGGGAAAAAAGGATGCTGAGACCTGCAATTACATAATAGAAGTACCTGCTCTTATACGTAAGGCGCTTATAACTCAAGATAGAGTATTCGTGAACTGGTCTTCCTGCCCTGTCAGAGACTTCACTCTTGTCACCAGGTGTTATAAGTGTCAGCAGTATGGGCACGCAGCTAAGACTTGTCGTCAGATAGACATCACGTGCGGCCATTGCGGTGATCTAGGTCACTCACAAAACGAATGCACAAAGAAAGCGGAGCCTCCAAAATGCGCAACGTGCTCGCGCTTCAAAAAGCCGAGCAACCATAATACGGGTGCCACTGAGTGCCCCGCTAAGATAATGGCCGAGAAGAGATATATAAATACAATAGATTATGAGGGCGCCAAAAAATGATAAGCATTGATAGATATTAGTTTTAACGTTAATATGTTATTTTTAATTTACATTATGTTATAGGTAGATAGTTCCTATATTTGTTACTAGCCCCGCAATAACCGCGCGCTGTCCCACTAACCTCTAATCATAAGATACCTAAAGTGCAAACATGCACATAACGAACATATTGTTTGCCAGTATAGAATCTTTTTGCTGACGCGAATATCTTTTATAATGAAAATATTACCTACTTTTAGTTTCTAAGTTAATTTATGATATAATACATGTGTACTTCGTCATATTTTGCTAGTGATTATTTTAATATGTATAGAAAACCATTCTTTGTTAATTTAAGATCTGTAATTTCATGCCTGAAACACAGGGTATCATATTATCCTAGCTCAGGCAAAAAATATTTTTATTTTTACCTTTTACGTGTTTTTTAACTCTAAAATTGAAATGTATTCCACAAGATTTAATAAACTTTTTATTATTATATTATTATTTATTATTAAAACTAGGTACTCGCACAAATAATTAAGTATTCAAACTAACCACGTTCTGCGTAAGTAATTCCAGGCTCAATTAAGCCTCTAGTATGTATTGAATACGAAACTCGCCAGAGTCGCGGGCGACGTATTCCGAATTTCCGATACTACGAAGCATGCTGCGCTGTTCACTCCTGGAGATTTGAAAGGGAGTGTAAGCAGGACGGCAATTGTAGTTGATGAGGAACTGAATAGGTCCAAAGGCACTCGAGCGGAATTAGCGTCATCAGCGCAGTAATTCTATTTGACGTTAATTGACATCGCTAGGATTTGTCATGCGAATGGGCGGGACGGAGAGTTATGCTCGGCTGGAATGATGACGGGCTATAAACATGATCTCGTTATGAGCATTTGTATTGACGACCTGAGTGGTTCAGTTGGTTAACATGCCGGTCTGCCTGTATGTATAATAATGTAGTATGTATTTTAAATAAAATATATAAGTAGTTTATCAGTTAGCTAGCACCCATAACACCTAGATGGCGCTGTGTGAATTTGTCCAAAACATTTATTTATTTATTTATTGTACCTACATTAGAGTCACATGAAGGGACTACTTTTACTTTTAGGTTTTTTTCTACCAGTCGTCTTAGATTAAGACCTAAGTCAAGTCAACAACCAAGTTATGCTTGGCTTGGCTTTTCTAACAATAATAATGGGATTATATATTTTTGTTATTGGTTAGTTTTGGCAAGCTTGGGCTTAGCCATAATGATTGATCGTGCTCCATCCATCTTCGAATATGTCTGTAACATCGGAGGCGGTTTCCGCTGACCATATCACAACAACAGTGAAAAAGGTTTTCATTATCGTACTGAATCTGCGTGTGATTACGAGTATTCATTCTGTCTCGCAAGAGTGAATAAACAAGCCTAAAAGTCGCAGCTGATTATCACAGAAGTACCAGGGGATCAGAAGCCCCACGGCGGTGGCACGTAACGGATATCGCGTTCTGGCTTTCGCAACTTCCAGCGTGGGCGCGATTTCGGCCGGAACAGGGCGTGGGCTTCCGTTGCGTGTTGACTGTTGTTGTCGTATGCTCTCCTGGTACCTTCGGTTGCGTTGGACGACTCCATTTTGTCTCTGGACTCCATATTGGTCCGTGACCAGGAAATTAGGAGTATGGGAGTATTCGAAAGGTCTAGTCATTTTAGTTCAAGGTCATACATGCATTGGTTCTTGATAGGATATAGAGCATGCAGACTGCAGATGTACTTCGCTTTGTTTTATTGTACTTTCATTTAATTTAGAACGTAAATTATAACAATTGAAATACATCTTACACACACACACTCACTCGTACACGTCTCATATATAAGCATTCACACTTTATTTTTTATTTTTTATCTTTTTCTGATATTTTGATCTCATCTGTGGGCGGGAAGCCTGGAGATCTGTAGTACAGGTATTCAGCCTTTTTCAGACTCCAGGTTCCCACAAAGGCGTTATGTTAGTACCTTATATGACTATCAACGAGATTATGTAACCTTTGTGTGAACTAATAAATCAAATTTTTATTTATTATTTATTTATCTTAATTTGCGTGGACATACGATTGAAATGTATATGTCGCAGCCATCTGGTTAAATCAGCCATTTAATGAGCAGGCTAGCCAGTTCATCAAACGCCGGCATTCAATTGAATGCATAGGCCGATAGTTGATAAAACTATAGACTCTTAACGTTTAACTAGTTGGCTTATTATAAGCCAGCCCTTTGAAGACGGCTGACGTAAAATCAGGCAACTGATTTAAATTTAGTTCTAATTTTATCCACTGCAGCACTGGTAGTCGTTAAAACAAATATGGCGTCAGACAGCTCGCATAGCCAGCAATGTTTTTGTATTTTTATCGTTTTAACTAAATTTAAAGTGTGGTACCTAGATGTTTTTAAGTAAGAATAAGGATAACTTAATTTGTTCATTTTCTTTTCATACTTACAATTAGAAACAAATGTCTAGGAAAGTTTCGTGCCATTTTATATTTAATTTTATAAAATAAGAAAGTGCATTCTTCCTTTACTACATTGTTGCAAATAGTTAATAAGTTTAAAGTTATTATTGTGGTAAATACTATAAATTTTATAAGTACTCGCAATGCAATTACTAATTGAATTTGTTGCCACTAATATTTTCGTTTCAAAATAAAAATTATATTTATTAATTCGTATTTTTTATCTTAAGTAAAGTTATATAATTTACGAATGGTCACTCAAACCAAACATATATATTCTATTAACAAAATGGCTAAATAACATTCAGCCAAGTAGCTGCACGTTACATTCAACTACTTGGCTAGTTGTCTTTTAGCCATTCAATTGAATGCCGGCGCTTAATTAACGGACTGGCCTTCTAATTAAATGGCTAATTTAACCAGATGGCTGCGACATATAGATTACGACGCGTCCTACTCCTACCCATTGCGGTTTTATTTCGTTATACCAGTTTTAGTATGTTCACTGAGGACGATGCTATGAAGAAGTAAAGGTCTTTGAAATGAAAATTGCTACTCTCCCTGTAATAGAGAGGTGCTTAAATAGTACCCTCAATGATTTTGAGTTTCATATCCCACGTAACAACCGTTACCATTGTCCACGCAGGAAACGCTCAAGTAAATGAGGTCAATTGATTTAGATTTTGATCGAGCCAGTCATCCGAGGCGATGGCTCAGCGCCGTCATTGTTGCGAATAACTCGACGACAGCTCGTGGTATCTCCGCAATGAACTCTTATTACCAGCTGCCTACTTTCAAGAAGTGTGCCCCGTGTTCGATAGTCATTAGACTTTCTACGTGCCGTTGCCAGCGGTTGGTTTTTTGCCGGCCGGCTGTCGTGTAGTACGTATATTTACGTCGATATACAGGCAATCGGTGAGACATGCTTGTAATGTACGGGCTAATTCCACGCCTGATTATAGTTAGGTATTCTTAAGTGTTCAGTGGAAAAGCACCAACCCATTGCACTTGTGGGTGTCCTGCAAGGCGGCTAATATTTTAGAGGCAAAAGATCTACGAGTCTATGGAGGCTGGAAAATGGGCAGCAGGGTTTTCCATTGTCATATTTTTAACTGCGATCTACAATCCGCCTGCCAAGCGTGGAGTTTATGGCAATGACCTACTGTTTCGCAGGAGAGACCCTTAGTCCTGCAGTGGACTGTTATGGGCTGTGATGATGATGATTCTTTGGTGAATTGTAATATATTATGTAATATACTTTTTGTAACAATCTTGTGTACAATAAATGGTTAAATAAATAAATATATAAAATACGTTTTTTTAGGGAAAAGGCTGCATACAATAATAGGGGCGCGATTATAGGCTGATTGCTAAATCAGATAACGATACTGTGAATATTTTTCACTACAAGTGAATTTGCCTACAATGTCGGGATGCCCTAGAAACCCACGAACGCCCGCCCACCGCGGGCTGGGTACTCATCCTCACTACCTAGACCTGCTGTTGATGTCCACGCGAAGGTTCGAAGGAACGTTTCTCGCTCGTACTATTCTGATGTGCAATGAGCTCCTAGCTTCAATATTTCCTTAAGACTATCGCATGCTATCCTAAATAAATATCCTGTATATTGGACGTCTCTTTAGGGGGTGGGGTGGGCAACGTACTGGTGATGCCCCTTGTGTTCCTGATATCCATAGGCGGCGGAGGCCACTTCCCATCTGATGGCCTGCTTGCCTGCCTGCCGTTAACATAAAGAAACGACTAACCCACCCTCCTCTTTGTTACAGCAAGAAGATCGAGTCACTGGGCAGGATGACGGCCATGTCCCAGGAGGAGATGGTGGCCGGCGCGCGCACCGTCGCCGCCGGGCTGGAGGCGTTGCGTGCCGAGCACTCCCAGCTGCTGGCAGGGCTCGCGGCCAACACGGGACACGAGCACGAGAAAGCGAGCCTCGTGAAGAAGAGCATCGACGCCATCGAGCTCGGTTTGGGGGAGGCACAGGTAACTACTTTTATCTATATAGTGAGTAAAAATCGAAGTGTAGGGTTACAGAAGTACCAGGGGATCAGAAGCCCTACAGTAGTAGCAAAGAACGGATGCTGGTCGGCTTCCGCGACTTTCAGCGGCGGGGGCGCAGTTTCGGCCGGAACAGGGCGCGGGCTTCCGTACCGCGTTCACTGTTGTCGCTCCATGCCTTCCTGGTACTATCGGTGGCGATGGATGCCTTTAGTTTCGCGTCGAACACGTCCAGCTGCTGGCAGGGCTCAGACAGAGGCTTTAGAGAGCCCCACCGCTGTGTTACTTACGTTCCAGAACCTATTCAATCACACCACTTTGCGGGCCTACTTCACGCCACAAACAACACCCTTGTCGTAATCTTAGTTCGCCCAGTTATAAATAGATGACAAACAAACATTCGTAGTATTAACTTTTTTACAACTCCTACAACTTAACCTAAAGCACTTATCATTACGCAGCCAGTTTAAATTTCAAAACAGCTGCTCTCATTCGCTATGGCTTTTAAATTTAGGTTAATGCACTGCACTGCGACTATAAAAGTGGTTCCACAGGCAAGTACCATACCACGTGCGTGCAACAAACAGACGGTTTCAGAATCAGTTTACATACAACATAGTGGGTTTATCTGCTTAAATAGACATGTATGTATGAGTGCGTGTATGTGTGTCGTTTCAGATTGAGCGGACTTTCGTGTGTCTGGCAATGTGCTGGGATGGCTTGATTGCAAATATGTGGTTAGCGTGTGGTCGGCTCAATGTGACATGTGATTCGAAGCATTGTGCTTTTAGTGTAAGAGGATTTTATCAGTTAACAAAGGTCATAATCTACGGTGTTGTCCTACTAATACGAATTCTAAGGATGGATGTTTGGATAGACGTTTAGTAGATATAATTTCACTCAAAAACTATTTTAATAGTCATCTTCAACTACTGCAGAAATTACATTTCGTTGGCGTGAAGTATGCGGAAGTAAAACGAATTTTACGCGGACGAAATCACGGGCAAAATATAGTTTCTCTATGCAGCTGACTTTGCTTCACTGTGATTGTCACCAATGTTGATATTTCTTGCCAATTAAATGTTGCGGTGTCTCCACTGTGAGGACGTACGTGTGTAAGAACTTAAGAGTCGCTATTGCAAACACACGAGTTGCAGCAGTAAAAATAAGTCATGAGCCGAACCCGTTAAGAACAAAGTTAGTACTCGCTGCGTCTAAAACTATAGATCAAAGAAATAACGGGTTTTGGTACATAAAACACGTTATTTACGGATACTTTATTTACTCATAACTACGCGTGAGCCTGTCATTACGTTCGCTTCACGAAGCATATCTTCGCATGGGTGGTCTGTAAGCTATGCAGAGCAATCAGCACGTTGCATAGCTGGCCTACATCCTGTGAATGCTTTCCCGAGGACGTCCGACGCCTTATATGGGACGCCCCACTTTGTAGCGCCCATTGAAGAGGCGCCTGAGGCCGTAAAGGAAGGGCGATAAATAGTTTTCCCATTCGCTTTTGAGGTGGAAAGTTTGTGAATTGGTGTGGGCGTTTGTGTAAAGTTTGGGTCTTATCGAGTCGCTGGACTAAAATCCAACTTACACTTTATCCTCCCAGTATTCGGCGACGCATACAGCTTTGATCAAGTTCTCCATTGTGCATGAAACGAAGGGATTCATGGTTTGAGGAGATATGCAATAGTCACGCAATGAACTATGTCAGTAATCCCCATATATTATATCCTCATGAAGCGACGGTGGCCGAGTGGTTAAGGTATCCGACTCGTAAGCAAGTGGTACCTGGTTCAAATCCCACTGCTGCCATGTACCAATGACTACTTTTCTGACTTATGTACATTAGTTGAATGCTAACAGATGCTCTTACAGTAAGGGAAAACATCGTAGGGAAACCTGCACATTCAGTCGCAATGTTTAACCATGATCCAATCTGGTCGGGTTCCACTGTAGTTATCTGATCTGCTAAATCCTGGATCATGGTCTAGGCGGACCCAGGGCCCTCGTGAGCACAACCGACACATTAACGCCAAGATGAATACAGATGAAATCATTGTCTTATTGGCTATCAAAACGCCGGACGGCACTAAAGTCACATTGAAGCTGTGAATCATCCCATCGTATGCTATCCCAGCCGTCGGTAACACGTGACAAATGGAATTCTGCACCACTAGCGGGGTCGCCGACTCCAAACATTTGTTGACGCGTACTCTTGTTCTTCGAAACTGCGCTGGTTTTAAGCCCCGCCGGTGTTGTTGTTAATAATTTCTTGCTTTCTGCCGGATGGCACAGCCCTTTCATATTAGATCAAGCAAACGAGCCACACTAAAGCAACGTTCAAGCTGTGAATGATCCCATCGTATGCTATCCCAGCCGTCGGTAACACGTGCCGAGTGGCTCGCGAGACGGCGCTCGAGGAGGCTCCATTCTGCTCCAGTAGCGGGGTCGCCGACTCCAACCATCAGTGATATTGTTGGTTGACGCGTACTCTTGTTCTTCGAATTTGCGCTGGTTTTTAAACCCCGATGCCGTTGTTATTGTTTTTTGCTTTCTGCCGGATGGGACCATAACTCCATACTAGATCTGTCTAAAGAGCGCCACAGATTAACAGTTCGCCGGACGATATCATTTTGTCAGTTATTCGCAATAGGCCACAAATTAACAGTTCCGCTTAAGGTTTCGGACTGACGACTAAGTCGAACTGAGAGTGTGTGGCCGCTTGACAGATATCGGCCGGACAGTCCTTAGCCTTAAGGCCAAATTAACACACATTAGGAGGTAGTCGGCCGGCGGCTTGTCTACCGTCAGTCGCATGCCTTCAGTTTTACAAAAACTGCCGACTTACAATGGCTAGTGTGTAGTCGCACACGTCGCAGCAGGCCATTGCCGGCAGGCAATAATCGCTTTAATGTGTAGACGTTACTGGCCTAGGACGGCAGGCCGCCCGATACGACCAGAGACTGCAGGCGGACTGTTCATCTGTGGGGCCCTTAACGAGCCGCACTAAACAACAACATTAACGCTAACATTGAAGCTATGAATGATCCCATCGTATGCTATCCCAGCCGTCGGTAACACGTGCCGAGTGGCTCGCGAGACGGCGCTCTAGGAGGCTCCAATCTGCTCCATTAGCGGGGTCGCCGACTCCAAACACCGATGATATTGATGGTTAACCAGCGTACTCTTGTTCTTCGAAACTGCGCTGGTTTGTAACGCCGGTGTTATTGTTGTATAGTTTGAGGTGTGTATCTGTGTGTCGCGATGGTTGTTACATTTGTTTCGGTACAGTAGTTTAGGAAATAGTTGAGTACAAGTACTCTGTTGCGAATGTTCCGAAATTTGTCGGGTGAAAAACGATACAAATTGTTTTTATTGTAATGATTGCGAGTGGATTATAAGAAAATGTGTTTTTGGTGTTGGCCTGGATGATGAATGGCGAAGAAGCTTGTCCTTTGAAAAATGATTGTTAGAATCGTAGCAACTGTAATAATGTGAAAGACTATGTATTGGCGTAACTTTATGTATTATCCGCCTTGTAAGTTCTAGAAACTTCTCGGAATCAAAGTCGCTTCTCGCCGTCTGTATCTATTTATTTATTTATTCTTAGGAAAATCAACAGCTGTTGTAACATGGATTAGAAGTAAACTTAAGTTTCAGAAAGCCAATTACAGATTCTCACAGATAAACACAGATTAAAATATTATGGGTTACATCATCTTATAACCGAACGCTACGATATAAATAAATAAATAAACATACGATTATATGTACGCTTAGATCTTTTAAACTACGCAACGTATTTGAATGCGGTTTTAATCAATAGATAGAGTAATTCAAGAGGAAGGTTATAGGCAAGGAAAAGGTAGGTAGAGGTAAAGTAAGTGTAGGGTAGGTGTATAAGGATAGGGTAGGGGCAGGGGTAAGACGCCATCCGGAGGTGTCGTGGATGACAAGGTTTCGGCTACTCTCATGACACCTCCATTGAGGCGCTGCAGGAGCGCCGCGGGGTTTAGTGGGTACACCAGCGAGTGCTGGGAGTCCCACACAGGCCTTCCGTCCCCCCCTACGGAGGGTATCGTGCGTAATGCATTCCCCGCGTAAAAAAAAAAAGGGGGGATAAGACACCACGCGAACTAAAAATAGAAATTATAAATATTAATGTATGTAATTTTAAATGCCATGTGTAGAGCATTTAAAAACTGTCGACTAATCGTGACATCATTTGCTTCTGCCTCTTTAAAAACTCACTGCACTAATGAAGAGTCACTGCCCCACCCTTCCCTGAAAGGGGTGATTTGTCAACGTGATATTGCACCGTCAATTTTAGCCTCGACGCGAGTCGTTTGTGCCGGTCGCCAAGGGGGCGCCAGCGTGTTTGAATGTATGAGTCGAATGTCAGGGGTGGCTTGGATCTAACAAAAGAACCGTTTAATTATTCAATGAAATTGCATTTATCTTTTGTGTTTAAAACTGTTTTATTATGTGTATTCATTTTATAATTTAGATATATTATTTAGAGTTTAAGGGATTTTATTGATTTAGTGATTTATATAAATACATGTTCCAATTTTTAAAAATATCTTATGATAATTGTATAGGGACAAAGTTTGATGTTTAGATGTTGTGTGGCAGGGTTCGAAGTGATAATTATATTGATAAGTATACCTTTATAACTATCTTGAAAATAATAAAATGACGCTTTACGCATATCTATGCAAACGCGATTTGCTACTCCTGAAGGAACGATAAGTCTCCACTTTAAAATAATTTTCATAAACTTTTGTGTTTTGTTTATACGAAAATAGCGAATATTAAACCCTGTTTCGAATGAGTTTAATTGTATTGCAGCAAAATAGCGAATATTGAACCCTGTTTCGACTGAGTTTAATTGTATTGCAGCAAAAAAAAACCGTTTGTGGGCAAGGTGCCCGAAATTATCATGAGATCTCCGATAATTATAAGACAATAGATAATTACTATCTTGATAATTTCCAACCTTATTGGGCGGTAATCTCCAAAATTACGGAACCGGTTTCGAAAATTCCTTTACTGACTAATAGCAAGTTTTATTCTTCCCGACTGTCATAAGGTAGGTACTTTATGTCCTAATAAAATGTTAAATGAAAGCTATTTGAAACTCACACTGAATAACTAGGGATGACTCCTTAAATATGTAGAAAGACTAATACACAAAATCTTATCCACACAAATCAAAATCAACCTCGTAATAAATTCCCGCTCTGTGCCTATCGAATTTCTTGTCATAATAATCTCGTGAAGTCTCCCATACCGACCCATACCACCCATACTCCCATACCCATACTGTCGGATAGTTGAAAGAGCTCATTCCGAGGCTTTAACTGCCGCAGCCCCATTTATGGTTAGGTGATTACGATCCGACGGTCAAGTTACAACCCTTTTTAGGTTAATACCTTGATATTACACGCAATCATTTACTTTTAGACGCTAATCACTTCTTTAGCGGCTATAAATGGAATAGGTACGTTACCGCCTGTTACGTGTTCTAACATGTATGAAAATTAATTTTTCACAATTTTCAGTTTAGTCCCAAAAGTGTGTAATACTACTACAACTCCTATCGTCGTTGTATTCCGTTTATTATACAAATATTATTTAAGATTTTATGTACATTCTTTAAATGCAAAATTAACCACGAAACAGATATCAACACGTTAATAAAATAAAGGAATAAAAAAAAATTATAATGGAAACCTAGATGGTGCATCTAGCGACAAATAACTCGTTATAGCTAGTGTCAAATAAGAAGAGACTTGGCGGGTCACGTGGTTCGACTTGCGCTGCATACGATTACCTGCGCGAAATCCCCTCCACTGCCATTTGACAAGTCTCTTCTTTCGTGACGCGGGTTATAACTAGTTCCAGGAATGTCGTACACAGTGAGTAAAAGCTTCAACACAAATCCTCTACCATTTACTTAGGAAATCTGTAGCAATATTTTGGCAGCTACATTCTCCACTTCGCCTGTCAAAAGAGGAGATTATGGAAATTGCCTTAGTCAGCCCAATAGCCACAACATATACAGAGATGCCCAGCAGCGAACAATTATCGGTACCCGACGATGATGACTACACAGAAAAACACAGTTAATAAAAGCGTCAAAGTTCGCATACCCACATTTCATCCATTCTGTGTAGAATTCGCGAAAAATCCTCATAATATATCAGCTGCATTTTACGAATCGCGCAAACGATTGCATGGGAATGTTATGTCTAGCTTGGCGCACCAAACAATGCCCTCTCAATAAGAAGTTATGCCAGCACGTGGCTTACAATATAATTGTTTACATTTCGATGGCATAAGCGCGCAAATTGGAGTCACTATGGCGACGAGAAGTGATGAGAAAATGCAGTCTTTGTAGAGCACTTAATGCAGCTGTGAAGTCTGTCGATGCTAGAATTAGATTGAAGGTAATTTGTTTTTCCGAACCCTGGCCATACTTATAACAAATTGGCTAACCGCTGCGTTTTTCAACCTGCGCACGCGCATTTCGGATATCTGTAGCTACATACATTCTTACATTCGACTTCCCCGCGAGATCTTGTCCTTTTTTCCGGGATGAAAAGAGTACCCAATGACACTTGGGAATAGTGAAAGAATTTTCGAAATCGGTTTAGAGTTTTGGAGATTACCTCAAAGCTATTTCTTGTAAGCCCCCAACATACAAACTTACAACACACAAACTTTCCCTTTAAGTATATTAGAACTGGGTAAGGACAGAAATGTATTCGTTTTTTACTTCTTTTTTTTGGAATCATTGTTAACTTTTATTGAATTGCGTAAATAATTTTATAAAAACCCCGATATAAAATGACTGGCGACTTCGTCCGCGTAAAATTTTATTGAAACATTCCAGGCCCGTTCCCGAGGGAACCGCATTGAATTTCGGGATTAATTATAACCTTTGTGCTATTCTAGGTTATAAGCTATATTACTGTCAAATCTCACCAAAATCCGTTAAGTAGTTTTTACGTGAAGGAGTAACAAACATCCAAACATACATCCTTACAAACTTTCGCATTTATTTATACGTATATTAGCCTGAATCATCCCAGTGCTGGGCAAAGGCCTCCCCCCGAATCTTCCAAATTTTCGCATATTTTATAATATTAGTTGTAAAACCCTCACACTATTAAAGGGGTCCAACTCTCAAGGGTGCTGAATTGATGCAAGTAAAACTAGTCAAGATACCCGAACAATAGTTTACAATAGTTTACTTACTTTATTAGGTTAATATACAAATCTCTCTAAAATACTGTATCTTTTCGATAGCGAACTTGCTCCCGCGATGTAGAATAAGAACGCAAACGTGTACAACGCCATCTATTGGATATTATCCGAACTTAACGCTGTACATTAGTTGAATGAGGAATAAATATACAATCTGTAAATCCGTTGACAATCTTAAATGTATAAATGCACCCACGCGGGTCAAATGGCCAACATTGGCGGCGGTTTTACCGCCTATGAATCACTCGGGATCTTCTCAATCTCTAACTCATTCACCCTCCTTCCATTCCCAGGTGATGATGGCCCTAGCGTCGCACCTGCAAGCCGTAGAGGCCGAGAAGCAGAAGCTGCGCACCCAGGTGCGGAGACTCTGCCAGGAGAACGCGTGGCTTCGGGACGAGCTCGCCGCGGCCCAGCAGCGGCTGCAGGCCTCCGAGCAGAGGGTCGCCCAGCTGGAGGAAGAGAACAGGCATCTGGCATTCATGGCGTCTATGCGGTGAGTCAGATCAGCTGGTACTATTTTTAAGCCTCGACGAAAAAGGAGAGGTGTGTTTGTGAGTGACGTGTTTACCTGTGGCTTTGTGTATCTGTATGTCTGTCTGTAGCATCGGAGCTTCCGAACGGATGGACCGATTTCGATGCGTTTATTTGAAAGCCAGTTTAATCGTGATGGTTCGTAGATTTGTTTCATTAAAATCAGTTCAGGAGTTTAGGAAATATTTGTGTTAAAGTTAACTTGGCCGGGGGTCATCCGACTTTTTCTGTCGGTTTTTTTAATCATTTATTATTTTTCACATCCTTAAAAACTTACGCTACTACAATTACATAAGCCAAACAGGTTTATGCCCGTAACATAGCAAACGAGTCTTATCTTAACATATTAATGTGTCGTGGCAGAAATTTTTTATTCCCAGGTCTAGGTTAAGTTATACCATTGAGGTGGGTTAATTTGATTAAGACCCGCCTGATTGTTAATTGTTAAAGTAGCCTTTGGACGTTCGCTATACCAGGGGCATCACTAGCGTGCTTCCGAAGTGGGAAAAAGCAAAATAGGCAATTTGCTGGCGCGCCAGGTAGAAGGGCCCCATATGCCCTGACACAGCATACGAGTCTACTCTTTATGTTGGTAACTGTCAACCACGAGCGGTACATCGCCATCGGGAAAAGTTGACAAGTAATCGATATCAAAGATACAGAGATACTTCTACTTTATAGAGAAGCATCTATGCGAAAAATAACAATGCCAAGGACTAACTAGACAGCATGTTTCACGGATGGTAATGCAACGCTTGCATTTGACTGTTATCAAAATAAGCATGCCGCACGATGTCTATCTACTGTTGAACATAGGCCTCCCCCATGCCTTCCACACAACTCGGCCGGCGATTGTGCAGTGAGACATCATTTCAGTCGCGGAATGTCCACCGCGGTCGGTAGGCCTCTCTCCAAGTTTTCTCATACTTGCATCTTCTTGCTCCCAACAAACAACATAAGTTCTTGTTCTAGTTTCAAATACACTTGTCTATTGTATTTATTGTATTGAATTCCACTACTAAGTACAATGGATATCGTAAAGATGTAAGCATGTATTATTATTCACTCACATTCTACACTACACTGGTTCTTTACTAGTCCAATAAACTCACTATCATAGACAAACGCAGCGGTCAATGTCGACCATAACATTTACGATTTGTGCAATTAATAATACAACATAGACTTATTAAATAAAGTGTGATACGCACCAGCGGGGCAATACCAATTGCAAACATCCATAGGCTACGGTGATTGCTTACCATCAGGCTGGCCGCAAGCTTGTTTGTCACCTTTGTTTTTAATATACCACTAAAGTGGCGAACAAGCGGCCTGCCTGATGGTAAGCAGTCACCACCTTCCTCGACGTTCTCGTTCTCCATAAGCTGCGGTCGGCGGCCTCCTGCAGGGCCGCGCTTACCGGCATTTCCAGACATTCCGACACCTGGTTGAGCCATCGCTTGAGACTTAGGCCTCTTGGTCTCCTTAAATCCTCTACTTCAAAACGTAAAGTTTTTGTAAAATAACGTTTCTGTTTCTTCCAGTAAATACGACAGCGATCTCCCAGAGGAGGGTGAGGCGGGGCGCGGCGCGGGCGCGGCCGCGGCGGACGGGAAGCGCGACGACCCAATGGTGGATTTGTTCCCAGACGACGAGCACGACGACAACAGGAACAACAAATGTGAGGTTATCAGCAGCTGTGCCGCCGATCTGCGATGGCCCGCTGCCATTTTGATGCAATTGTAATTCAAAATATGCAAAATTTCTTTATTGATTAGGACATTAAATATCTCTTTCAATCGTCAAAAAGGAGGGGGGGGGGCGTAGGAAAGTAGGAAGGAAACACACAGTGACACGCTGACCGCCCTATGGCCGCAGCAAACCCACCCCACCACGGCCGGACCGTGCTCGAGAGCTGTCTCTTGCTCTTGCTGTGATTGGTTTAAATTCGATTGCATCAAAATGGCGGCGGTCAATCGGAGATAGGCGGTATCACTGCAGAGCTTGTCGTGTCTTTTTATGTGAATCGGTGGACAAACAAATAGTGTCCGAGCGATGGTAAATTTCCGGGCGATGCCGAAGGTTTAAAAGATGTAAGTAATTTTGTTCAAGATTGGCTACAAGCTGTATTTAACTTGTATTGTCTTGTATTGGTTCTTTAAATCGCCTCTGGAAGTTGATCTAGAGACGATAAAAATATTATCTCGCAATTCATTTGATAAAAATAATAAAGATCACCTTCAGCGAAACCTTCGCCTTCGGCCCAAAACCCGGCCGAAATATTTCGCCGAAGGTGATTTTAAAAATTTTGGACAATATTTGTTATTGACAAACAAGCGGGCCACGTGATAGTACTGAAGGCAGCTTTCAATCTACCCAATACCGATATAACATGAGCTACCATTATCATCCACTTGCCCTTATCACAATATTAAGTGGGGTCGGCAAATTATGTCACATTTTCATTTAATCTTATCACTCATACCGGTACACACTCTTTTCATTCGCATGTGACGTCAATCAGACAGTCCGTCGCATCTTTTCTTAGGTTTATCGAACTGACTATGTGGAAGGATTCGACAGTATCAAGTCAGAAACGCCTCAAAAAGCGTTTCAAGGCTCCGAAAATCTCATTTCGCGCCGCTCATTCGCTCCAAAACGCCGACGTACCAATGGGTTAGAAAAAGAGATATCGGCCATCACTGAATGAGATCAGTAGGGGGCTGGGTGTGGAGTCGCCTAAGTTCAACAACTGCCACGTTCGGGACAGTGTCTGGAGCGAACCAGTTCTTTGGGTGATACCCGTGCTATTCCCGGGCTCGGTTGATCATCATACAAATACAGACGATAGAATCACCGATGAGAGGGACACCATACCTGGTTCTCGCTGATATGACCTACATACACCCTTGCAGAAGCATTTCTGGCTGGTGTCGTACCCGAACGGAACGGAACGGGATTTGTCGTCTATCTGCCATCGTAAAGTCCACCTTCCTCCCATAATAACACAGTCTGTTTCCCTGTTAGCGTTGTAAAGTAATTAAAAAAAAAAATTATTATATAAGGGTTAGAAAAATGACATATCTACCCCCGAACCTGCCATCGTAAAGTCCACCTTCCTTCCATAGTAACACATTCAGTTTTCCCTGTTAGCGCTACAAACAATGCAACAGTTAAAAAAAAATACATATCTCCCCCCAACCCGCCACCGTAAACTCCACCTTCCGCCCATACTAACACAGTCTGTTTCCCCGTTAGCGTTACAAATAATGCAAAAGTTAGAAGAAAGACATCTACCCCCAACTTGGCCACCGAAAACTCCACCGTCTACCCATACTAACACAGTCTGATTTCCCTGTTAGCGCTACAAATAACACAACGTTTACAAAAAAGACATATCTCCCCCCAACCCGCCACCGAAAACTGCACCGTCCACCCATACTAATACAGCCCATATTCCCGCAGCGCTGTCCCCGACGCCGCCGTCGCAGTTCGCGCAGCAGGTGAACGCGGGCTACGAGATCCCGGCGCGGCTGCGCACGCTGCACAACCTCGTCATACAGTACGCGTCGCAGGGGCGGTACGAGGTCAGTATGGGAACGTATGGAGGTGGGGCTATAGCTGGCACCGTGGTGTACTCTCATCTTCAGTAACACAGTTTGGCGGGAAAAGGGTGAGGTAGCCGCCAATGTTGGCAAGCGAAGATGTGAAGGTAGGTAGAAAAGGGTAATTACTTATAGACAGTAAGGGCGCCGTTTGTTATCCTACGTTATCGAATACAAGAAGAATTCCACTTTGTAGTGAAAGTAGACGTTTAGGAGACCCACAAAACGTTGGACTCACTGTGTACAACACGGCACAAAAGTAAAAAAAAATTTGTGACCCAAACTTTACTTTTCCTAGGGATAATAGGGGTAGGGGAATGTAGGTTCTATAATTTAAAAGACCAGGGTGTCTCACATTATAATAACGAAAGATAAAAGTGACTTTAATGTGGCTAAAAAGCGAAAATGCCGAAAGAATGTGAGGCTTAATAGAAAGAACCCACGCCATGAAAAGTTTGGTACACTAAAACAAAAAAAATGTTGTGCCAAGTTGGGCATGGACAAACCAACGTTCTGTGGGTCTCCTAAACGTCTACTTACACTACAAAGTGGAATTTTTCTTGTACTCAATGACGTAGGATAACCAACGGCGCCCTCACAGTCTATAATCTTCGTTTCAGAAGTAATACACTAGGAGTAGCAGTAACACAGTTTGGAGGGAAAGGGGTGAGGTAGCCGCCAATGTTGGCTGCTTGGTTTTTTATGCTACTTAGTCACAAACGAGCAGACAACGAGCCTGATAGTAACTGTCGCCCATAACATCTTCGAATTATACATTTAGGTTGTAGGTGACAATGCAGAACCGCAGGTCCATTGTCACTTTGAGGACTAAGGTGAAATGTCTGTAATTTCGCTGGCCACCTCATCCTTCAAACCGGAACACAGCAATGCAAGCATTGTTGCTTGGCGGTAGAAATAGATAAGGCGGTGGTACTCACCCAGGCCGACTCCTCAGGCTTAGACAGACTTGGTTGTAGAGTCTAAATTTCATAAGAAAGAGTCTTAATTTGAACCTTGTTGTTTCAGGTGGCGGTGCCACTGTGCAAGCAGGCTTTGGAAGACCTGGAAAAGACGTCGGGCCACGACCACCCGGACGTCGCCACCATGCTGAATATACTCGCGCTCGTCTACAGGTTAGTGCTGGGATTGGTATTCCAGGTGGCCGGGATTGGTGGGAGAGAAGTGGAGGGGTCTGGAAGATATAATATCAATTTCATATTCAGTCTGTTGACTTGAATTCAACACCAATTGACTTTTGACAAGAATCACAATTCCATGAAGGAGGGCGCTAGGTCTTTTCCTGAAACGTCCATTCGATAACGTTATTATCCATGTCGCATTGTTAGTGGCATTCGAATTCCGTCACAGAATACTATATCCCTCCGGTGTTGCTACATAAAATGTAGAACTATCGCTACCATTGACAGGACACCTTTGTCGCGGTCAAGCTATAAATACGATTTCTACGCGAATGAAGTCGCGGGCAAACGCAAGTTTATCATATGTAGTGATATGCAACGTATTCCCCCGCCCCCAGGGACCAGAACAAGTACAAGGAGGCGGCGAACCTGCTGAACGACGCGCTGTCGATCCGCGAGAAGACGCTGGGCGAGAACCACCCCGCCGTGGCCGCCACGCTCAACAACCTCGCCGTGCTGTACGGGAAGCGCGGGAAGTACCGGGAGGTCAGTTGCTTTGCTGGGTTTTTTCTATTTAGAGGGTTTTGGAGGGGCTGGAGACTAGTGATTGAGGGGTCCGACTCGTACCCCGAGGTGCCGGGGTTGAACACCAGTACGTGTATAAGTGACTCTTTTATGAGTTATGCACATTAGTTGAGAACTAACCGATGCTCTTACAGGACTGACTGAATGTGTAACATGATCCAATTTGTCAGGTTCAGACAGAGTCACGGAGATCCGACGACAGTTCCTTCATTGCAATTATATGATCTGCCAAATCCTGGTTATGATTATGTCAAAAAATAGTGCTCGAAATAGTGACAAATAGTAGCTGCTATTTCATATAAGTAGTGCCTAAAGTTTGGATAATTTGGCCAGCCCGGTTTGTGCGCACATAAGCCAAAGGATGCTACCTCATTTTATACTGCTAGTGGGTAGGTTGATGTGCTACTTTCTGTACATATTTAAGATCTGACATAGACGATCTAAGCGGTTTAGTTGGTTACCATGCCGGTCGTCATGCAGAGGTCCTGAGTTCGATTTCTGGCAGAGCAGAAATTGAAATGATGAATTTTACTGTCTGTTACGGGTCTGGGTGTAGTATGTATAATACATACGTATTAATATTTAAAAAAGTATATACCTAAGTAGTTTACCAGTTATCTAGCATTCATAACACAAGCTTCGCTTACTTTTGGGGCTAGATGGCGCTGTGAGAATTTGTCTAAACATACTTATTTATTCACCTCGCGGCACCGGCCGACTACACAATTCACACTGCACATGTTACACAACAAACAACTGATTATAACCGGTATAAGTAGTATATTTAGTATATATTTGTATTCCATATATGTTATGTACATTTGTCCGTGCCTCGCTCAGCAGGTCTCACTGAAAACCAGCGCTCCGGTTCACGCCGGGGCATAATGCTGAGTGAGGTCCTTTTTGCACAAGCACACCACCACAACACTTTATCAATTACACTTCACAACAAATACAAAGACCAAGTGGGTATATACATCGGCGTTGTGTAGTCTCCGTGTGTATTTTATGTTTTAATAATTGTGTTCTTTTTATGTATTTTTGGTTTACTGTTTTTTTTATGTTGTGGTGTTGTTGTTTGTGTCAGTAAATGTTCTTTCTTTCTTTCTTTCTTTCTTTATTTGATTTCGAGCACTATTTTCCCAAAGTGACAGCCATTCAGCCTCCGTATCCTATTAACAGAGGACCTGACCACATTGGAACTGATGGTGTACATTTTAGGCGCTGTGAGAATTTGTCCAAGGATATTTATTCATTTTATAATTGCTGTTTTTGTCCCAGGCCGAGCCTCTATGCAAGCGTGCTCTCTGCATCCGCGAGGCCGTGCTGGGGCGCGACCACCCCGACGTCGCCAAGCAGCTTAATAACCTCGCGCTGCTCTGCCAGAACCAGGTACCCACACACACAGCATACCAGCCAGACACCCACTGTTGGGCATAGGCCTCCCCCAGAGATCTCCATAGCAGGGCCTGGGCCTTCCGCATCCAGCTGGTATAGGGATATCACGACTTCAGGTTACTTGGACACGTTTCGGAAAAATGAGCATGTTAAATTTATTTTACTGGCCATAATTAACTATATAGAGGACATATAACTTGCCGCTATTGAGTAGTCAATGACCTTAATAAGCCGCCGTCATTATTATCCACCATTTAAAATAAGTTGGTTTTATACTGTCCAACTTAGGTGTCAATGTCTGCTACGTCAAATGTACCGATGTACAAACAGCGTTGTACAGGTGGCGATATACTTGTACAATAGTCCCGATGTACCATATTTATTGACCTGACGACGACCTGAGTGGTTCAATGGTCAACATGCCGGTCTGCCACGCAAGAGGTCCCGGGTTCGATTCCCGGCCGGGCAGAAATTGAAATGATGAATTTTAATTTCTGTTACGGGTCTGGGTGTTCTATGTATAATAAGTATGTATTTAAAAAGTATTTAAGTAGTATATCAGTTATCGAGCACCCATTGTACAAGCTTTGCTTAGTTTGGGGCTAGATGGCGCTGTGTGAATTTGTCCACGAATATTTATTTATTTATTGATTGTGAACAGTAGAACTAAAGCAGGTGTTTCCCCCCCCAGAACAAATACGAGGAGGTGGAGCAGTACTACCAGCGCGCGCTGGAGATCTACGAGAGCAAGCTCGGGCCCGACGACCCCAACGTCGCCAAGACCAAGAACAACCTCGCCTCCTGCTACCTCAAACAGGTATCCACCCTATTGGAATACATTTAGAGCCCAAATTCCGATACTATGACACTTCCTGGCTTCAAGAACAACCTCGCTTCCCGCTATGTCAAACAGGTACCCTATCTAGATAGATTTAGAGCCCAAATTTCGATAACATATTACTTCCTAGCTTCAAGAGATACCATGACGCTTACTAGCTTCAAGAACAACCTCGCTTCCTGCTACCTCAAACAGGTACCCTCGAAAGATAGATTTAGAGCTCAAATATCTATACCATCATACTCTTGTACATAGAGCTTTTGGCTAAAATTTAGTTTTACCATGTTCCCGAAACTACATTGAATTCCGTGTTTAATTTGTCTATTTGTTATTGACGGATATAAGCTACAAAACTGCAAAAATGTATCAAAATAACGTATTTTGATAGCAGTAGTTTTGGTGTTAAAGAGTGAAAACATCTCTCTAATCTTATAGGCAACCTCACCTGCTCTTGTTACCCTGTTACCGAATGGAGGAGGTTTGGCAGACCAGCTTTTTCCTAACAGACTGTTCGGGTTGAATGGTAGACGCAGCACGTAGAAAATACAAAACACTACAATCGTCTTACTGAAAGACAGCTGTAGGCGAAGTGGAGAAGAAAGACAAGGAAAGCGGACCCTCGCTGAAGCTGGGAATGAGAGCTACGAAAACGATGATAATTAGTGTTTTGGCGATTTCAAAATCGATCTTGTGACGCTACTGCAAAGTAAAGTCTATAGAATTCTGTCTTGCAAAAGAGGAAAAAAATTCCAGGGCCAGGCTTTATTTTGATAGCAGACCGACTTCACGTCTCAACAGCACAATCTGGTAGATTTTGATTTTGAATCGTTGGAATCGCGAAAGCTCTCATTTGGAGATAGTCGACATTATGACTGTTCACATAATATTTACCTGTAGTAGTATTGTCGATTGACCCTGTCCTCACACACTATAATAAGCATAAAACTAACCTAACCATTGTATAATGACAGGGCAAATACAAGGAAGCGGAAACCCTCTACAAGCAAGTGTTGACGCGCGCGCACGAAAGGGAGTTCGGCACCATCGACGGTGAGTGACCGCGAGAGACATATACACCACACACTGAGAGAGAAAGGGACGCGAATAGGATCTGATTCGGGGCTCGGCTCGGTTATAGTTATGGTTGTTGTTACGGGCATGAGGTATAACCAGCCAGGACCGAATTTGAATGTCCAAATATTATATATAATGTCTCAAAGGACAAATGGCCTTTAGTTTTGCATATGTGGCAACACTGAGATAGGTGGCGTTCTGTGTTCGTACCTTTATGCTACGTAAAATATCAAAGAATTCGTATAGAACTGGTTAATTCAGTTAATTTTTATTGCTGATTTGTGTGTATGAGACACTTGCCGTCATATGTAATGTGGCCGTATATCGTGATGATGAACATTGTGATGGTGGCAGGGCATTGAAACAGGTGCTTCGTTTTGTTATTCTACAGGATTAACTCAAATTTATAATTGATAATTAAGGGGTACCGCATGCATGTGCTCGTGATAACAAACATGTTAACTCCAACTCTGAAATCGCCAAAAAAAGGCTGTTTTTGGCTGTATTTTGGCAGAATTTACTCGTTTCGTTTTCAATTTTGTATGAAACAGCTGATTTTTTCGCGATTCCGGAGCTGGTGCCATTGTAAAAGTTGTTTCAGTTGTCAATTTGAGTTCATTCTGTGGAATATGAAAAAGAAGCACCTGTTTCAGTGCACTGCCATCATCACCATGTTCAGCCAAATTACATATGACGGCAAAATACATACAAATCAGCAATAAAAATTATACTAAAATTTTAAGGATTTTCTAACCATTTTGGTTAGAAAATTGCACATAATACAACCCTAACTATGATCTTGACGAGCCCGTAATAAATTATTCTATTCGAAGTTAGCATCGCGGTAAAGACTCAATTTACTTTATTTTTAGTTACTAGGCGTCATTTGTAAGCTTTGTATGTTCAAATAAAGCACTTATTGCTATGTAATAAGGTACTGCATTAACTAGTTCGTTTGAGCAGTTATTTAAACAAAACTAAATTAAAATAATTTGAGAAAGTGGATTAGTGGATATTGCAGAGTCAGTCTTTGCCGCGAAATAGACACACTTTGATACTGATTTAGTTGGAAAGTTGTAACCTGTCTTATGATATTATAACGTTAAATTAGGAACATACAATAAGTACTTATCTTTCATTATAATAATGTAGTATAATTCTATTATTAACAATCTAACAACCCTATTATAATCTACATTTGGTATTGGGCTGAATCTCGGTTTAATAATGTGCGGGTATCTTTTGTAAATATTTACTGCTTTCCAACTAATTTTGAACAGTATTTGGTGGACATTATACGGGGCGTTGATTTGGGCAGCGACGAGCGTTGCAGCCACAATAGTGATTAAAAATTAAGTGTAGAGTGAATTTCTTAAATAAAACATCTACATCGACCCTGCATTACTCGTCGCTGACCAGAACAAGACTCTGTATTTAAAAATAAGTCATATTCATTCGATTCTACGAAAGCGCTACACAACATGGAAAACAAGCCCCCAATAGACCGGAGCTTCCAGAAAAACAGACATAGGACTGTACAATTTGCCGATGTTATATTTTGATTTTCTGTTTACCGTTTCAGAGTATATAGCGTCATTAAAAAAGCCCAAAAAATAACACGTGCCCGCTCAATGTACCGACACTAACATTACGTACAGTGGAGTCGTGGTTGACGCCGATACATTCCCGTGAGAGTAGGTTTAGTGAGCGCACAACCGTGAATGGACGACTGAGAGCCGCGCCCGGCCCTTCCTAGGCTAATGGACTTAACACTAGCTTACTTACTTCTAAAATCAATCAAGATTTGTACATGTCGACATTTAGGACATTAATTTCCATACTCGGGTTCAATTGATCTGTATCTGAAGAAAACGGTTGGCTTTTGGGTCAAACGCGATAACTCAAAACCATCTAACGATACACGGCGATTTAGCTCATGGCATTTAAGTACTAAGTTTAAAAGTACCAAAAATGCTAACCATGTACAGAATTTCGAAATTATTTTTATACTCATGCTACGTAAGTGTCATATTTGTTTTGTCATTTTGAATTTTACAAGTACGTAGGTCATACGGGCTGTATGCCTTGTCTAATACGCGGCTAGGCTGGTGATGGTACGGTTGACTGATGATAATTCGAGCCAAACTAATCTGGTTAACATGCATCCGTTAAGATATTTAATATAACAGTTGAGATTTCGCCACACAAGGAGTAGTCAGTGGAGCGGGTTCAACGCAGGTCTGAAAAAAGTTTATAAAACGAATCTTACTGTTATGGTAACTGGTACTATTCGGATGCGGTACGAGCTCCGAGCCATAGTGTTTCCTTTCAAGAGGCATGTTAGAGGTCTAAATTAGAAGTGGGCAGCACAATAAAATCCCTCATGATGGACCCCCCTGGATACGCGGCGGTGACCAGTTTCCATCAGTTGGCCCGCTTGTCTATTTTTCTACCGAATTACTTAAATCCTTTCTTTGACTTATGACTTCTTGACTTCTTCTTCCATTGTCAAAGTATGTCAATTTAGGTCATTCATTAACTGGAAATTATACAATCCAGAAAAATATATCTCTCAATTTTTTTTATATGCTTTGAATATTTTGTGAAAATACCACACACAAAATGTCATGTCACTAGTTTTTCTGTATTTTCGGAATATACCAGTACATGTCCTTATTAAAGGCATAGGCTAGGACCTGCGTTAAACCCGTTTCATCCGTGATCTGCTTTTGTCGAAGCGAAGTGTTTTGAATCATGCCATGGTTACATCTTATTGAGGCGAGCCAGATCTATATTTATATATTATGTATTGCAATATGTATATAATAAGTGTAGTGTAAGTAGACAAATCATATCGAATTTAATTCGTATGAACTTTTATTGTGTTCCTTTAGTTTTTCTAAACGTAGCAATTACAGTAACATACTGTTTGACTGATGTGATATGTTAGCGTGTCTGAGTTTTGCTGTAGTGTTAGTTATTGTAGTGTATAATAAGTGGAAACAAAAAATACAAAAATACTGCATGTTTAAAATATTAGATAGTCTAGTTATTGTTTTAATTTGGCTGTAAATTGTTTATCTTAGTAGAGCGTGTTATTTAAAATATTTTTGCAATATATTTTTATTTTATTTTTCTTAAATATTGTACTATATTATGTATACTAAGGCATGCACTATAATTTCGTACAACAGATCTCGTAGTTGCATTTTAAATGCTCGAATTTTTTCTGTAGATTTTAGTAGAAAATTATATTTTTGATATTTTCTTTGTCTTGCCTTACAAACAGTTAAAAATAAAAGTATGTGATTTAATCATCATGATTATAAATTTAATTTAATTTTTACTATTATAATTTTTGTAAATGTATTTGAACTGTGAATTCATTTTCACATATTCATTATGCATTATAATTAGGATGAGTATGTAGATACCGACATATTAAACCTGTTTCCGTAACAATATTTATTATAATATAATTCATAGTCTTTCTCTGGACCTGTAAGTTCTGTTCTGTTCTTGTTTTGTTATTTTATTTTATTACTATGAGTAATTTTGTCATACGCTTAGGGTGCTGCTAATATTTTGAATTTAAAATTCATCACGAAAACTACTCAGGTTTAGTATGTGCGGTGTATTAATAAATTGTAGACACGACAATCTCTGGTCCCTTTTTATCTTCGGAAAGGTATACAGTAAGATTTTTTTTAATGACAAAAAAACAATGTTCCACTAACTGATGTGATTCTTATGATATTGTGCCTTCAATGTAATTGTAAAACTGATTTGTAGCTATAATTATTTATGAATAATAGATTGAATAGTCAATCGTGCAATAATATTGCAACAATTTTAATTAAAAGTTTGACTAAACGGTTTGGATAAAATATGATTTTTAGATTTGCTATGTAGAACTATTTTGACTTTTCGATATTTTTATTTAAAGAACTTTATGCTGTTATAAATAGATTCTATTTTTGTTACCGCTTGTTTTGTTATCTACTGGGTTACTGTCTTTGCCACCTCCTTCTTCTCTGTTTGGATTGCTCACATCTGAGGATCATGACACCTGTCTATGTCTTTGCCAAATGCCAAAATGAAAAAAAAAATACGGAGGTATTTCTGGTGCTCAATAATTTTTCATTATTGCACTTGCAGTAACACTTCACCTGACAAATTACAATAAATTAAATACTACAAATATATACTGATACAATGCGATGTCGATAACACTTGGCGAATGACGGCAGCCCAGCAGAATAACTATGCCAATAACGAACCAGAATTTACGTAATTTATCACTTTTCGAATGATGTTGATTTTTTGAATTCTATATACCTATTTAATACGATATTTAGTTGAATATATTAAACATGCGTTGTACAGTAGTGGAGTTTTTCTGTCGGTACATGACGGGCGGGCTGTTGTAAATACCCCTAACAAGTTTCCGAGGTGAGTGACACAAGTTTGGACTCTCTGTGACACAGGTAGGAATGTCGGTAAAACAGTACACAATGAATGTTTATTTTTTCTTTTTTTTTCGTTCCTCAACTCCGTCTCTATTTGTGTCACACCTTCCTGACTTGTGTCACACTGTTTGTTTAGTTTGTAAGTTGTGTAAGGGCTCTGGGGTTGGTGGATTGCTTAGTTTCAAATGCTTCGTCAGGGACGTCCGTTGAGTTTACATTTATCGGGACTTTCACGCGACGTACCTTTCCGCTTTGCTAGTCCCAACGGTTCGGTAGGGCCTCACCCACCGTGGTCACAAGAACACTTCAACGTCGAGACAAACAAATCGTCGAGACAAAAAACAAAGTCCTGATAAATGTAATAATATGTATAAAGAACGCGAGTTTAGTTTGAAACAAACGTTTTAGTTTGGATTCGTGGCACATTTGAATGTGAGATGTTCATAAAAGTTTGATTCTTAAAATCTGTAAGCGCGAAACATGTGTCATTTTTAAGTACACTAATAAAGAATTATCTTGCTTAACACCTGAAGGAAACACCCTTATGTCCTTGTATCTCCTATGTATTGGATTTGCCACGAAGGCAGTGCGAACACATCTCTGGTGCCAATAACAGTATGGCTTTCAGAATGTCTCTCATACATACGAATCGCTTCTATGAAACAGTCGAAAGTTTATCATTACTGAGGTTACTTTGGACAAGGTTTGATCGGCTGGAAAGGGTTAATTTTTAAAACGCGAACTACGTTATTTACTATCAGATGACCTGCTTCATCGTTTGCCTCTCTATATTAGATACAAAAACTTTTTAAACAAAGTAAACTCAGTATACGGTTACTCCAAGGGGTATTTGCGATTCCAAAATTCACCAGATAGCGCTGCGACGTGAGGTCTGCTATCGAAATAAAGCCTTGTCATTGGCTGGAATGGAGCCGTCATTTTACGTCTGCTGTGAGCTGTGTCTGTCCAATAGCACGGCAGTATTTTGTCATCAGAACTTACTTCACAGTGACGCCATCTGGTGCATTTCAAAGTCGCGAAGACCCTCATTTGGCTTTATCCACGTGTAAAGGCGGTATGTAACACGTGAACTCACGCTTTCAGGAGACAACAAACCCATCTGGCAAGTGGCTGAGGAGCGCGAGGAGAACAAACACCTGCAGAAGGAGAACGCTCCCTACGGGGATTATGGAGGCTGGCATAAGGCGGCTAAGGTTAGATTTGTACATGTATTTTGTTTTGGTACAATTATACCTCTACCGCGGCGCCCAAAAAGGGGTCCCTTTGAAACAATAATAACTCCTGAATCCATAGACATTAAGTAATGATTTAAACGACAATTTGTAGAACAGCGCAAATACTAGTTACATGATACAAAAAAATACATCTTAATATGCAATTTTATTTAATATTTGAAAAAAAAAAAAACTAAAAAATAGGTGAAAAAATTTATATTTTATTTTTCTATTGCATTTTACTCGGTGAAAATGTGCGGTGTTGGTATAATTTTATTACTTGAATGGATAGTTAATTTTGTAAAAACACGCAAAAAGAAGTAACAGGATACGAACTGTTGATTGTTATAGCTAATGAAGGTCATAACTTCGAAAAAAAAGTGCAAGTACTTGTAATTTTAAAATAACCCTATAATTGAAGTCATTTTGTCGATGAAATAGTCCAAAGATCATGCTCCTTAAATTTGACGACTACTTCCCCGGACACACTGTAGAACAATACAATTTCTTTGAGGCTAATTTGCTACTTACAAGATTTACTTTTGTGATTCAATTCGGGATAAATATTATTCTAATTAGTTTTACCAGTGTATTTAAGCCGTTCATTCTTTTTTGGATTGCACAAAATCTTTTTTGTTTATGCTCCTCTGTGATAATCGAGCAGATATCCCAACTGATGGTAAGTGATAACTGTTGCTCAAAACATATACAATTCATACATTTAGGTTGCAGTTAACAAAAATGGAGAACCGCTTGTGCGTTGTCACTGTGAGGACTAAGAAGAAATGCCTCATACCTGTGATTTCACTGGCTACTTTATCCTTCAAACCGGAACACAACAATGCAAGCATTGTTGCTTAGCGGCAGCTCCGGCGGTATATTCCTGATTTGATAAGCAATATTAATTTTTAAGAACTCGAATGTTGTAATGTTGTAAAACGTAAAGAATGTAAATTTAACTTAAGTTCATACAGCCGAGCAAAATAGCACTTAAGTTTTCTTGATAATAACAATTAAATTTAAAAATGGGGTACAATGGGAGTTTTTAATCCTGTTGTCCCCCATTTCAGAGTTTGGGGGACAACGAAACTCAAATTCCCGTTGTCCCCCATCCGGGGTAACATTTGGGGGACAACGGAAATAAACCGAATATGACTTCATATTATTTATTTATGCACAAAAAATACCGTGGCGGACTTAAAGCTAAAATTGCCTTATTTACAACTCAACTGACAAATCTAAGCCTGAGAAAGGTAGGCAGTGCAGGAAAATAAAGAAAATTAATTATTGATCATTGCGTTTAAGATACAATTTGAACTGTAACCGTTGTTAGGTGGACTCCCCGACGGTGACGACGACTCTCAAGAACCTGGGCGCGCTGTACCGCCGCCAGGGGAAGTACGAGGCGGCCGAGACTCTCGAGGACTGCGCACTGCGCAGCCGGAAGGAGGTGAGGGGGGAAAGGGCAGTATGGAGAAGTGGGGGGGAGGATTAAGGAGGAGTAGAGGGGGGGATTAAGAAGGCATAGAGGGGCGGGGGTGATTAAGGAGGAGTATAGCGGTGTAATTCGCTTGATATGATGGTTCTATGGGTGGTCTTTGATAGAGCAAAGTTGTAATTTTATTGCAAACGCTGAAATGTAGACGCCTTTTTAGTTAGACACTTGGCAGGCGTTACTGAAGTAGGGCCAATTTAGTAGATCACATTTGACAGCTGTCATCATTTCCCTGCGTCCATGGCATAAAGTTAATTTTGGCGGTCGCGCGGTTGCGCCAAACATTAAATTAACTCAACAACTCAACAGGTGAGAGGGCGGTCAAATGCCTGTCTTGTATAATATAAAAAAAAAACTAAGTGGTTGAGATAAGGAAATTATGACAAATATCAAATGTGATCCTTTTTTACTTTACTGCGCTGGCTCAACGATTGAAAGTGAGGTCTTGGCCTCCGACTCCAGTAACTTTGTGATAATACGAGTTCGAAATTCCACTAGATAGCGCCACTGGCGAGTAAGGTTCCTTATAATAAAATACGTCACAATACGTCACGCTATTGGTCAGAAGTTGACAGTTGGATTTCAGCCAATAGAACGGCGTTATTTTAACAGTGACAAGACCTTACTCGACAGTGGCGCCAACTTGCGAGCACAATAACGGTGCTTAGCACTTGGAGTGTTTTATTTAATATGTGCAAAATGAAGAATTTAATTGCACAGATATCTCAAGGGGTAAACGGTAAAGGAGTGTAGTGACAAAAGGTACCTATAGCCTCGCTATAACGCCATTATAGCGAGGCTATAATGAACTGTAAATGAATCCCAACTGAACAAAGGGTCTCGAAGGAATTTTGTCTTCATTTTATGAAAGTCACAAAGTTCCTTCATAAAATAAGACAGAGAGAAATTTCTATAGTAAGTTAACGAGTACAATGCCTCTATAGTTAGTTAGTAGATATCGTGGTGATTTGGGTTTTACTGTTTTTTCTCTATGCTAATTATGAGTAATGGAATAGCCCTTTCTATTTTCACTCGAACCTATATTATTGCACTGTGTATCTTTGTATTATTATTATTATTAAATTTTATACTAACACTTTTTTATCTGATATAAATCGTATTCTATTATATTTTCTGTACAACTTTCTTTACGTCACATTGTTTTAATCTTGTTGTATGCTGAGATATTCAAGATATTCACACTCACACTGATATTTTATAGGAATTATGATTTATTACTGTTAATTTATGTATGACAACGTCGATTGGCTATCAAGGGCACGCACTAACATGCAGTATTATGATTGCACGCTGCCTAGAACGTACAACAAGTAAGTCAAGCAAGTTAGGTCTTAATTTCAACTTGAATTGGATACAAAATTCCTTGCAGGTGGCTGGTAAATTGGCATCAAAAATTTTATATGAATTTAGGTGTCGAGGAGCGATGGACTCCTAATAATGTTGACGGGGAACGTGGTTCGGGAGGTGTTTTGACGCGTGCTTTCTAAGTTATTCCTATATGATTATAAGCCAGTTCTGAGTATGAAATGGGATTCAAGTCATGTAATGATAGTTTTACTGATCAGATTGATTAATGTGTTCATGTCTAGGAACACTAAATAAGGTAGTTAATAACCATAGCTTGTTTCAGGAAAAGTCGGAAAATTGCATATGATATCATTATATTTATATTTCACTGCATCGACATCCAATTATAAAGAATCGAATATATCGCGAATAATAGAGTCCCAAAAAGTCGCGATTCGATAAGTCTTCTCGCTGTTTATAGCAATGAATGAATAAAAAAAATCGTTGGAGAAATCCGGATACATCAGAGATAAAAATCACCTCTAGGCAGGCATGATCCATCTTCGGCCGCTCACATACTCTGGCGATCAACTGACTGACTGTTAAAATAAAATTTCCGGCTTCTCACGAAACAAGTTTAAACAACAAGAACAATAAATCAACGAATACTTACCTACTCGCGTGAAAATCACAGCCACAAAACGTGGAAAGCACGCGCCAATACGTCCCTTGCGCCTTACGTTCCGTCCCAAGTAACCATGCTCCCGCGTCCCTAGGCAATGGACATCGTGAAACAGTCGCGCGGGCGGCGCCGCGGCAGCCGCGAGTCCATCGACGCGCCCGAACACCACGACGAGGTGACGATAGCCCGGGGTGGGGGTGGGGAGGGGTGGGGCGATGCGACGGACTGGGTCAATTGGTCAAATCGAAGGTGTTAAGCCCAAAATCCACCAGCGGCAACGCGTAAAAATTTAAGGGGTTTTTGATGTCAGAAGTCCAGTTTTGTAGCACCACAAACTTATCTTGTTCCGGTGGCCACAACTTGAACTAGTTGTCGCCATTTTGAAATGTCACGTTAACAACATAGTGACGCCGTTACCGGGATAGATGAGTTTTTAATTCCAGAGGGTGAACTTCACATGTTAAAGAGGACACATAAAGTTCCTGTTCTTATTTTAATGCGGTAAGCCCGCAGATGGTGCCTACTGAAAAGTAAAATCCGTTTGTCAAACTATGTGCTATTGCAGAAATAACTGCAGTAAAATAATGGATCGATTCCAGACAATGACAAGATCCATTTTCATTCTAGATAGCCCGCGAGAGCATGTGCTAGACACTCTCATTAAAAATTTTATCAATGTCCGTCCTTTTCTTCAGAACAAACGATCCTTTTAAGTACCTCCCTTTACAAATTATGTACCTGCTTTATGCACATGTTTTGTCTTAATTCCTAACACAAAAAGAGAATATAATCTTGACAAAACATAAATGTGGGTAGTATCGACCCCGTCCGGAGCAATGACCCCTCCTCAGTGGTGCTTAGTCTTTTGGAATGCGTCGTCACGTTTCTCACAACCATAACCATGGCTGGGTGTCAGGAAAATTGCGATGTTCTGATCAAAGAACATGACATAACTTTATCAACAATATAGCTGTCAAGTGCTAACCCGAGTTTAGCTGGAATGGGAAGGCAAACTGAGAACTCATGGCGCTACAAGCGTTGGTATACAAAATCAAATTGATTGTGTAACTCAACAGATTGTCAAAATTACAAGTATGTCAAGTTTTGACGTGACTCAAACTAATGATGATTCCTAGTGTAGACAGAGGCTCCTAGCTTCCAATGAATCTGGATATGTATGGATCTTCCAATGGTCCATCCATTCAAATTATCTTAACAATAAGTAAAATACTTTAACTGATTCATAATAAAAATAATCTTATTTGACTGCATCAGTGGTCAGAAAGATTTGGCTAAAGTCTGGTTTTACTTAAAACCGCAGCGACGCCTTCTTGTAATTTAGAACCACAATTATCTAGTACCTACACTACTGGAAGCCATGATGAACTAAAATGTCTTTTTCCATATCTGGACCTTTATAGTCATAGACGTTAGTATTTGACAGCTTAAAGGTACGGTTAGGCTTTTCTAGAAAATCGTTCCATTACACTTTAGTGGAATAGAAGAAGCTGAACCTCTTACTCAACAACTTTTCCTAACACTCCACTGCCAGCCCATAGTGTGTCGTGTATGTCCACTCGTCGCCTGTCGCTTGTCTCATTCACTCCAGCGGTCGCAGCATAGTTCCATCTCGCTCACTCCGCAGCAAATCATCACAAACACTCAATCGTGTGTCGGTAGCACTGTTTCATTGTTACACTACAACGTATAGTATTCCCCATGAGTCTTGATCATATTGCATTTCTTTTTCGCGCTAACTTTCATTATTACTAATAATACTTTTTGTTAATCAGTTATTTCTTATCCAACATTCATATGAATCGAAATACATTAATTATTAATTCAATAAAAAAACGACTTTTTGTAAAAATTACAAATTTAGTAAAGACAGCCACCTAATACACAAACATACTCGTATTTTGGGTTAGGTTGGCAGTAATGCAAGCATAAAGAAAGAGTGCCCTGATTTCAAATTTATTCCATGTGTTGATTATTAATTTATATCCATGTAATATGACGTGTTATTAACATGTACATCTGTCCATGTTTAATTCGCATGTGTTACATTATTTATCATTCTTACAACTTTGTGTTATTTATGTGCCTCCTTTATTTTTATTATACTATATATAATTCTTTGTAAGATACATTTTTGTATTTTTTACAGTTGACTAACACTACCATTATTTGATTTTTATTGCACATTAAATGCTATTTCTGTAGAGCTTACGCCACTGTTTTAGGTTCAGACAATTCAGTCGACAATTGAATGTTATAGAGGTCGTTTTGGTGTCTGCGAATTTAATCTCACTGCATCGAACAAAATCATTTTTTGTGATGATATTTAATAAATAAATGAATCGCCGGTCCCTTACGAAAATTGTATACTTACAGTCAAATCAAAGTAAAGCATCAAGACACCACAACCGCCCTATACATCACAAGCAAAGCCAGCCTTTTATTTTATTTGGCATATTTTATTTTTTATTTTATGTTGACTTTTTTTTCTGTTTTGTTTGCGTCTTGTAGGGGGGTCCGCAGGCGAGCGAGCCGCGAATGAACCTAAAGTCGAAGCTGTTCAATGCGCTCGGCATCAACACGAGTGGGGCGGCGCACCAGTAGGAGCCGGCCTCCGCCCCGCCTAGGATAGTCCCCGCGCGTAGCCCCGCTGCACTGGCCTAACTATATTATAGGAAAAAAATAAAACTATTCATGTTTTGTCAGAAGGAAAGGCTAAGGAACCACAGCCGGTACTGCCTCGCAATTCAAACTATTTTATTAATTAAATACGACCGGTACAATGTGTCGTGCAATATTTTTTAATATGGCAACACTTTGTCGTCAATTATGATCCCAATAAGCCAGCCTTCTGGAAGACTCAGGGCTCATGGCGCGAATCACGGGATACTTTGCGTTCTAAGCAATGCGCTTTTATAAGCGGTCGTAATACAGACTTAAAATTGTATAGAGATGAAGGTTTTTGTGAATCGCCATTAGTCAGTTCCTGTTGGGTGTTGTTGGACAATAAATCAATTCTTAAATCGATTTTTAATTAGAAGTTTTAAATTTTTAGACTGTTAATAGGCGGTAGTCAGCCGCTGAGAGGCGGGGCGGCGCGCGACATTGCTAGCTCTTTTAGATTTTGTACATTGTCGCTGCACTGAGTTAATCTAGCTTTCAATTTATTTATTTTTTGTCTACTTTGAACAATTTCCACTCATAAAGTCTTCATCTTATCGGCGTAGGTACTTCCTTGCGGTTAACTCAGTCACCCAAACGTTACATAGTGCATTTGTGCAGTACAAAATTTTGAAAGGCCTGGCGTTTAATCTTAGCGATTTAGTATTATTTATTTTAGCTAGCATGCCTTAAGTATAATTTTGTAAGGAGAAAAAAATATAAGTATATTAAAAAAAATACATACAAAAACGTGTGATAGGAGGAGAGTATGTCAATGTGTAGCACGAGAGCCGTCCTGCAAAATGCAAGGATGAATGTTGAAATGTCTTAGTAAGAGAGCGGACGGCGCAGCAAGATTTTATTTTGAGACCTACACATTTTTTGTTGTTTCTCGAATCTTACGTTCAATTTGCATTTATTGTGTTGTCCGAGATATCGCATAGTTTGAAATTCACGCATGATTTTATACAACGATTATTGTATTTTATTCGCTTTACACATTTTAATTTGCCGATTGATATTTGTGTTGTTCTCTAGAGCGAGAGCGCGTGTATGTGATTTTATCATTGTGAACTTATCTGTTATACTGAGTCAAATAATAATAATAATAATGGTATTGTATCGTCAGTGAGTGTCGCGATCTGTCATTCCAGTGTTGTGTTGCGTCGGTGTAAGCGTTATGTGAGAGTCTAATGATAAATGATAGGTGATAATTGATATAGTATTTTTTATATAAAATGATTTTTCTTTTATACTATTGTCACGTGGTCGTGGGCGGTGCTTTAGCGCGAGCTTGCGACTCCGCGATCTGCACCCGGTACGAATCTCCATGCAAGTGACGTCGGCCCAGAGTCAGCCCTCGGCTGCCATGTCACAATATTTTGAAATCCGATTTTACCGTGCTAGAATCCGCGATGGCGGATCGTAATTTTAAATTGTTAATAAATATTTATGTAAATTTTTGTTTTTGTTTTATTTTTTGTTTCTTTTCTTTGGGGGCGAAAATGTCGAAGGTTTTATGCAATTTATATTCCACGACTGGTCACACTATCATGGCCGCTGGCCGGCGCATGAGTCGCCTCGCACTGCTGTCTCATGTAGTCGCTCCGCGCTCCATCGTACGATAGACATCACCCACTTCATATTTATTTGCATAAATGTATTCCCATCGATGTTCCTGCTAGTCTGGTGTAACTGACGTTGTACTGCAATTTCTCTGACAAGACTGACTGTAGTAAAACGGATCTATTCACCTATTTGTAGGAGGCTGTTGATGACGATAATTCATCTTTTGATCTAATTTTTGCTGCCTTTATGAATTAAACTATAATAACAACGCCCGAACTATTCTATCACTAAGAACAGAACAGAAAGCCAATACAACAAAGCTGATTGGCAACAAATATCCCTGCTTGCATTCTACCTATCGGTTATACTCATCAATAGGGCAGTCCAAAGTAGTCCCTATCTGGTGGAAACAGTTTCCCGCTTTAATCCAACTCTAGAAATGAATTAGAGTTGAATTATTTCTATCTCAAACAGCGTGTTACTCATCAGCCCTCAATAGCCCACTGTTTGATTTGAACCTATTCCACATGAGCGGCGTATTATGACGCTTAACTCCAAGAGAGGTTGCTCCACGCTCTTTCTATAAAAAGTTGCAAGTACCTCTTCCTCCAGAATTATCCAACTAAAGTGAATCGCTCCGCAATTATCAATCAAAATATTTCTGGTTATCAAATCATTTATTTAGTCGTCATAGGTAAAATAGAGGTGGTAATGTTTTAATTAATAGCGGCTCCATGTGCCTCTTGGCATATTAAATATGCCATTATACGGATCCTTGTCTCTCGATTCTTTCCTCAGATAATGGGTCCATATGTTGCTTCCTCCGAGCTCTTCGGGCTTTCGCACCCTGCAAGTCCTGCAAGACTATCAGATATCAGACCCCTATTTTGGGAAGTGGTCGCAGTTATCTAGGCTGTGATCGGGATCACTGCCCAGATAAAGGCCTACTATAGGCATTTGGCTGAACACACGCTTCCCCTCTCTCATCTCTGAGCAGTTGTACTGATACCACCAGCCCCTTACCCCGGTCATGATAAATAAATCTAGATTTCTGTGCATCGGACCACGTTATCCACTCCGCTATTTACGAGGTAGTGTTTTGGCTCCATACAAGTTTGAAGCTTCCATCTTACTCACCCATATAGGTTAGGTGCGCTAGTCACTCCGACCTCATTATCGAGCGCATACGCATCTAGGCAAGCATGTTTCATCTTCGACCTCATCGTCGCTGCGCATTAAAAAGCATCTAAGCAATTGCTACTTCGACCTCATCGCTTCCCATCAGCAGTTGAGATGAGGTCAAATGCTTCCAACCTCCCTTGGCTCCCCAAGGTCTAAAGCCCTAGTAAGTGTTAGCTTACCCCACCCGTTCGGCGTATAAGTTGCATAAGGCCACGGCAGACGCTGGCGGGGCGGCTGCGCGCGTCGCTGCGGCGCGGCGCGGCGCGGCTCGCGCGCTCCGTGCGCCGCGCCGCGCACTCCGCCAGCCTGCCTGACGGGGTCGACTACGCCAGCGACGCTGACAGGTACCGTTAGGCTATAGCCAGAGCGCCAGACATTGTCGGTCTGCGCGAGACGTGGCCGTACCGAAGAAAGCACTCGTTGTCACGGACGTACAGGCTGACGCGAACGTGGGCGTTTCAGATGCATTCTCTACTGCGGTATGTGCCCGGGGTACCAATCAAATTTGAGTCGCTTGTGGATAGTCCCATGTAAATATTGAGTACTAAGTGGTACCTGTGGCGATAGGTACAGGTGACGCACTGGACCCTGACCAGCCAGCGTCGACTAGGTACCTACCTACACATGGTTGAGCATAGAAAGGTATGGGGATGTAGGAATGCAGTGGGACACTGGGAGCTTATGGATTCGTTCTAGAAGTGTAAACTAGATGCTAGATAAAGATTAGGTGTTATATTTATTTTCTACTGGTCTGGTATGTTTAGTCCTGACGACTAGGCACCTACAAAATGTTCCGTGCGGCAAAACATGATGTTTGCTGGTGTGGTACATGAATAGCTTAGATAGGTAGACCAATCTCCAAAATTGAAGGCTGTAGCTAATGAATGAAAACATATTTATACACAGCAGTTAGGCGTTTTGTATTTTTTACAAGCAAAGCGCCTGTCAAAATGTTTATAGCAATGTTAGTTCTATGTGAGAAAATCTTGAGAATCGGAATCAATGAAGCACTGCCCACGGAATGTATTTTTTGTTTTCCATTCAGTTTGTTATTTTTTTTATGGTAAGTTTACGTACGTATGTTTTTTTTACACTATCACATAAGTTTTCTTTTCTTAATTACTAACTACCCTACCTTCTTACGTAGTTCTATTATATTTAAACAAAGTTATCCTCTTAATTTGTACCTACTTGGCGACACAATACCTACAGTACTTACTCAGTTGGCGATAAACAATGCTCAACAGCTGGTTTCGGCTTATTTACCTAATTCCACGCGACAGACGACGCTCTATCAAAGCGAACTAGGTAGCTTGTGCGCACTATTTACTGCCGACATATGTACCGATTCCACCATCCTAGGTATACCCTACCGTATCCTTACTTCGAGGAGACCATAGTCAACAGAAAACTACTTTTCTGTTTTCTATGGAGGACACTCACCGAGTATAGTAGTCTAAGATCCGGCTGCTAGCAATATCTTCCTCTCAAGGTTTATCGGTGAACATTCGTACCTAAAATTACCTTTATAAAAAGTGTAAATCTGTTGGAAAATAAAATGTGTGAATGAAAATCTTAAAAAACTCGGTGAACTTTCATAACAATGTTAACCGAGATTTCAGACCAACTTTTGCCCGGGCAACCACTTATTGAAGGATAAGGGGGAGAATACCTTTCATTTAACATAAAACTCCATTGAATAACAGATAAGGGTAGATTATTTTAACGGCAACCTGAACCTGGGCTTCGGTCCAAAATATTTGGACCAGGATGAGAGCTTGACAACCCATAGGTATATTTTTCTTATTTGAATCATATTCGTACGTATGTATGTAGTACTCAGTATAATGCACGATTTCTCTAAATATCCGTTGAGGGAAGATATTACTTTGGCCGGATCTCCTACTATAGTAGAAACACCCACTGACACCAGCGTTATTGTGACAGCAGCATGAAGCGCGCAAGCTCCCTGTCCGCGCTCAGTAGTGCGCCTGCGCCGCCCGCGGCGGGCCGGTAGCCGTGGCCCCACTGCCGCGGTACCACCGGACCTGCCGCTCCCGCCGCGCTCCGCTACACAACAATCGCTGTTACCGCCGGTACTAGTGGTGGTACTGGTACCACTAGCCCTCCTACCGCGGGAACCAACGGCATTGGCCCTGCCGCGCTCCTCCGGTACACAACATTTACCTTCGTGAGGATCCTCGCTTTGCACTCCTGAGCGGCGATAGTTTATTTCCCGATGGCAGTAAACTTTAAGCGGCGCTTAAGTTTATGTAAAATATTCCTAACACGAAAAATCATCAAACCCTAACCTTAAGTGAAAACTGAACTCGCTAAGTCACTCTTAACTTCATTAAATATCTTAAGGCGCCAACTTAAGAGTCGCCTAAGTTAGTGCAATCGGGCATAAGTCTCTTACAAATCTGGCGCCCAAGTCTGCAAATTTACGAATGGCTTAATTGAATCTCAATAGGAAGTTTGACAAGTTTTTGGTATTCTGCTACTAATTTAAGACCAATGGTTCGTCGTTGACATTCCATTGAACTGCCATTGAACTGACTATCACCTAGTCTGATTCTAACTCTATTGTGGACTAACTCAGCAGCCAATTGGTAAATTTTAGAAGGCAACACGTCAAAAAAGTCAGCTACGATTCCATTACGACTCCGCAGAATACCTTATTTGTCTAATTAAATACCAATAGCATCGGAGTTAAAGAAAAATTAGCAGACTTAGGCCACCGACGAGTCAGTCACTACACAGTGCTAACTCTAAAGTCAGTATACACTCTATGGTACACACTGCTGAATATGGTATCTTTTGGTGCGGGAGCGGTACGGACGGCAGTGAAATGAGACACCTTCGCGCGCGTATCATTGAAGGCTTGCGGAATAAAATTAACGTCACTGTCATCCCTACACCGTGCCGCTCCCGTTCCTGGCTAAAACTAGTAACA
This sequence comes from Blastobasis lacticolella, assembly GCA_905147135.1. Lineage (NCBI taxonomy): Eukaryota > Metazoa > Arthropoda > Insecta > Lepidoptera > Blastobasidae > Blastobasis > Blastobasis lacticolella. The sequence continues at coordinate 676,653 of LR990044.1, forward strand.
GATGTTCCGTATTGGCCGGAGCCGACCAACCGCCAGTTGCAGTTCATACTATCCCTTCTGCAGTATAAAATAAAGTATATTTTGGGTGCGGGTGACGTCGTCGGACGTCAGACCAAGGTCCGCTCGCCGCGCATCCGATTTTATCCAAAAGTAACTTTATTTTGTACTTGAAAGGATTAGTGTCAACTGCAATTGACGATTGGTCGGCTCCAGCCAAAACGGAACATCTGTTACTAGTTTTAAAGCACTCGACATGAAAGTAGTATGGTGATAGATTATTCACCAGGCATTAATAATTATTTGATGAATAAAATTTTGTGAAAAAATCAACAACAATCAATTGCTTAGATAGGCGTTTAAGTACATAATTAATTAATCAAATTGGCACTATCAAATGAAACTACCTATAATGAATACACGTAAGCTATAGGTACCCAATGTAGGTACTTATTTATTTTAAGTAGTAGATAATAAAGTCTAGATTGGTTGCCGAAGTTGATATTTAGCAAAGTATAAGTACCTACCTAACTAAGAAGTGATATATTTTAGTGAACGGTTTTTATTTGTATGGATACTACATTTTAGCTTGTAGATAACAAATGACAGCTTTTTTTATAAAGAACTGAAAGTAGGTACCTACCTATACATTAGAATCTACTTAAGTACCTTTATCTACTTCAATAGGTGCTTTAGTACATACTCATTTGGAAAAATCTGCATAGGTACGTACCTATCTAATGAATTATTTTTTATTCACAATTGTACCTACAATCACTATACATTTAGAATTTATATTAAACTTTTATTGTAAGTCAAATTATAATTTCTATTAAGATTTATTGAATGCTTAAACGGCTTGATGCTTTTGTACTCATTAATTAAATACAAAACTGATGTTAATTGATCTCAGACTGTGTTGTTGCGAATTTATTTTAAATAAAAACGTTGTGGAAAAGATTGCTATTGTTTTATTTATTGTACTGACATGTGGTACTCACTGGCCATCTACGGGCAAAGCTAGGGATGCCAAAAGTTTTCAAGAAGAATGTAGGAGATTTCTATTTAGTATCTAGTCTTTATTTCTTATCGGACGGACGGAGAGCGTCGGTGGGCGAGCGGTTAGAGTATCTGACTCGTAAGCCAGAGGTCCCGGGTTCGAATCCCGCTCCGGCCATGTACCATTGACTGTTTTCTGAGTTATGTACATTAGCTGAATACTAACCGATGCTCTTACGGTGAGGGAAAACATTGTGATGAAACCTGCACATTCAGGCGACTCGATGTGTAACCATGATCCAATCTGGTCAGGTTCCCCTGGTAGCAGGGTCATGGAGGTCAGATGGCAGTCGCTCCACTCGAGCGTGAGTGGTCCACGCGAAAGTGTGATGCTTGTAAGTTTTACCATCTAGGCCATAGTGAAAAACTAAATCCATTGAAACGCCTTTAAAATCACGTTTTATGTATGGAGACCCCCCTTTATTTATATTTAATGACGATTATTATTATTTGTTGTTATAACGGCCATAATAACACACATTTTGTGTCTAGTAGTTCAAGTGTTTAGCTAGCTATTACGGTTCCATAGATACAGTCACTAAGAGTTTCAGTGTATAGGTAGCCCCATAGTGGCGGGCGGGATGCCGGCATGGTGACGTCACAGCTAGATCGCGGCAGCAATAATTTCGCGAAAAATATGTAAACTTAAATATTGTATAACAGTCATTTGTGGACGGATTTCATAATTTTTTTCACTGGCTTGTTAGTTTTGATCTATATTTTAACACTGTGTCATTAAATATGGCAATATCGATATTAGGAAACTTCCTCATTACATAGGCAGGCTTCTCCGTAGTGATAAATTTAAAATTGTTGAGATTTTGGTAAATACTGGATCGATTGTTATGATGATACTTAGCAGTTTAGTTTTAAATACCATACTCTACTAGTAGTATTCGGCTTTGTCCAGAGCGTAAGGACACCCTGTATACCTCGACCTAAAATATAAGGTAGGAGATGATTTATCGAATGTATTTATTTACCAAATGGTTATGCATCACGCGCACTGAAAAGTAATCGTTGGTAAACTTCCGAAAACGAATAAGTTTATGGAAAGAGAGAGAAAAAATGGTTATGCAGATTATTTAAAAGATGGAAAATGACTTCTTGTGTCCATCTATAGGGACACATTGACCCAGGGGGTTGGTCTACAGCGAGCCGAGGAATACACAGTGAGCCCGACGAATGAGATCACTATTATGAATGTATCCTCTTTGTATTTATAAACATAGTAGAGAAGTTAGGTAATAATAAAAGTAATACAGTCTTTATATGTGTGTAAGCAATTATTTTTATTTACGAAAATAACTGTGAAGACGGTAAATCAACATAAATCAATAACAACATGGCTTAACCTATTTTCTACGTACGTGTAGGAGTGGGGCAGAGGTAAAGTTGATTAAACTGATACCACGTGAACCGCGCCGGGTAGCCAATTCATTCATTCGAGTTCCTCTTAAAAAATAACCGGTTGCTGAATTATATTTAAGGTAAAATAGTTATAAAGGCAGAATGTTGCGGTTGTCCGCAGTGGACCGGTGACTCACTGTTCGTGCCGGTGTGGTGGGTCACTATGTACCACACACACCTCTACTGATCTTAGGTTAAGCAAAAAATTTATCATCAAAGTACGATTTATGAATGTACGACTAAACAGTGCAAATATATTTTTTCTTACAAACAGATCCAATTTATGTTTTTTCTTATAATCCAGAGACTCTGTCGATCTGGGCACGCAACCTGTTCAGCGACTTCCAAACCGACCAGGGCAATTCATACCCAGGTGGCAGTCCCTCCTCCGGTGGGACAAACGACTGAGGAGCGTTTTCTTCTCGTCACAGACTTGCTCTGGCTTTCCGAGCATCGTTAGTAGTCTTGGCAGTGGCGATGAAACTTTTACGACTCCTCAAGCGTTGAGGAGCTTGGAGAGGGTTGATAGATAGAGTTGTGGAGAGGGTGTTTCTCGACAGTTTCCTGCTTGTGCTTCTCCACAGCGCCCGCTATTTCCCTACGCACGGCCGGAGGAGCAATACTTGCCAGTGGATACAACATATTTCTTAACCGGGTTGGGTTTGAGGCAGCCTGTAATTATTCAGCTTGTTTCGTTGAGAGTTGTATCCACTAGCTTCGCGTGGGCCGACCTATGCAAGCGAATTCGCCGGCAGAGAAGCACAAAGCAATACCAGTTGTACGGAGTACCTTCGGGGTAGCTCCCCATTTCGTTTATACTATGTATTGATAGATGTTTACTGTATCAGAATGTCCATAATGTGTTTATAAGACCGTGGTCCTCCTGATGGAAAGTGTTCACCGTCCCCTATGAACATCAGCAACACAACGGTTTTTAATTTTATTTTCAGCATGAATAATTCAAATTTTTTTGAAGTCTCATTAACAGCAACGAAATAATACGGTTCAAAAATTGGGATAATCAGCATCAGATTTCAAAATATCGAATTTTTCATGCCGAAAATAAAACATGAAAGCCTTTCGATATTTAAAAATAAGGACAAAGGTGTAATTATCAATGTGTTGTTCGCGTCTAAAGAGCTGAAATATTCATGTCTAGAACGATCCCATATAGATAAATCGGAATTTGGGGAACTGCATCTACTTCATAAAGAAATCGAAGTCACGGGCAAAATATAACGCATCAGAAGCTCCGCAACGGAATAATTATAAAGTGGTCGGCGATAAATTAAGCGTGATACAGTAACACCCGGTTTCTGAAACGCATGTCAACGAAAAAATTACATAACAATATGTTAATCTCTGATTAAATGCGGTTTGGGTATCTGAAAAGGCCAATTGACAGTTTGTTAACAGTTTGTCAAATCTCGAATTAATGGCCGATTAACATTATTTTGGGTTTCTGGAAAGCTTTTTCCCATGTTAACTGTATATTATCGGCTTGTTATTTTAACAAAAATCGGTCAATTAACAGATTTTCAAAAGAAATTAAATCCGATTTTCTTGGTCTAGGTCTTGGTCATGGGCCCGGCGTCACGGACGAACAAGGACCTTGATCACAATTTGAGCTTGAACCAGAACCAGGACCTAGACGAGTGCAGCACATAGACAATAAACATTAGTTGAACCAGGACCAAGGTCCGGGGCCAGGACCTGGACCTGAACTACGACCTGATCCGGGTCCAGGGCTCGAACCAGGATCTAAACTTGAACCTATTTATTTATTTAACAGTTTATTGTGCACAATAACACAATATTGACATAAGGAAAACAACACAACAGGTATAGCTTATTTCATAAGAAATATCTTACAGCAGACCTACGGAAGAGACAGGGCATAATCAGTAAGGCAGACCTAGATCTGGACCTGGACCTGTACTTGGACTTGGCTTTGAACTTGGTATTGGATCAGAACTAAAACCTACCTTGGTCTTGCAGGATTTTACTAATGGGATTATTGGAAGAAAATCACAGAATCTATAGATGTGGCGAACTGGATGGCCTCCCAAGAGATGGACGGACGACCTCCTTAGACCTCCCAAGAAAACAGAGTCGACCGCAGTGTAAGTCGTGAGAGGCCTGTGTTCAGCTGAGGACCCGGACCTAACTACCTGCCTTAACTTGATGATGATGGGATTACTGACACACTGGAACCCGTGACCCTATAACATTAATATTGTTGTAAGTTTTTGTAGTGTGTGTACACCCCTTAGGCTATATATAGGATAAAGCGTTAGGCAATAAGATTCAATATACAATTTAATCCCATCCGTTGCGTATCATTTCGCCACACATCGCATGGCGACCAGAGCTAGAGCTGCCTCGCGGCAGCGTTGTGCTACATTATCGACAAATTAATAAATATTATATTATAAAAAATTTAAAATTGAATATTATTGTCAATATAAATAGAATTTGAAAAAAAAGGAAGACATGAAGCAATTGAGGCATTTTTTTATGATAAAAGAAAACAATATTTAATTAAATATATTTAGAAGAAATTTAAGAAGGTTAAGAAAATTCAAGAAAACCAAGAAAGGCAAGAAAGATGAAAATAATTCGAAGAACTTTTTTTTATTCCAAGAAGAAGATAAGAAAAATATCCAATTAATTGAAGAACATCGAAAAAAAAAATCAGCAGATCAAAATTGTGTTGTATGCAGCCGGGAGCTGATCGTGTCCCGATGGTGGAGTTAGGAGTTGGAGACGGAAGTGCGAAGAGGAACTGTTGGATTGATAGGAGTGAAAGAAGAAATGTGGTGGAAGGCTATACGGTACGTCAAATATCTAGTTAAGAACATTATTATTATAAATAATGAACGTAAAGTACGTAAACAATAATTATTTTGACTATGTACATATATTTGATATGACAATACGGTATTTTATTTTTATGGATTTTTTTTTCTCTTCTTTCCAAGTTAAAATAATAATATTAATTGCTTTGCATTAAGTAAAAAATATATTTGTCTATCATAAAGTATGAATTAATAGCGCAAGCATAGCAAAGGTATGACGCAACAATTGAGAAAATAAATAAAAGATGTAAAACATAATTAATTGATAACTGTAGGTTAGGTAACAATCGTAAATTTTTTTTGATTCAAGTAAATACTACAACAAACATTTTATCTAAGTAACTATAATAAATATATTTTATCCATCATACTTAACAACATGATTCAAAAGTACATGTTACTTACGTACTTTGTAAAAACAATATCATATTGCGAAAGACAACGAAGTATCATATTGTATGCATTCCGTGAAGTAGCTGCTACCAAGATGCTGACATCGCTGCGTGCGCAGTGCGCATCGCGACATGCACATTGCGATGCAACGTGATTAGGTACTTCTTTCGTTGATCTTATTACTCTCATTGCGGACTTGATTATTTAATGATTTATTTATTTTTCAAAAGTAGCAAACTACATGCCAGGAGAGCTTTCCAAGTCGAAACTTAGAATCTTTGCCTAACTTTAATGTTTCGAATCGAATACAAAATAAAGTTTTTAGTACCAGAAATAAAAATTTCAGCAGATAATGTAGCCCGCGAAAGACAGATGAATCGCTTTCCCTTGACACGCTTTAAAAAGGCCTACATGAAGTTTCTAAGACAGCTTTATTTTGCTTAAGTTTGATGACTTATTCAGAGTTCGACAATACAAAATAATAGTTGAAGTATAATCTCTGCAAATATTGAGATAATCGGCTGTACTTATCAGTGAATAAAATACTTTATTTAGCGGTCAAGGTCATACATCAGCAATAATACGGGAATTTTGATGACTGGCAAGTTTTTACGGCAAAACTAACTTTATTGCGAGTTTGTAATAGAGTACATATTTTAATGAAAATAAAATTAGGTTACGTATCACACCAATTTGTTAACTTTTTCCTGGATCTTGTTTTATGGGAGGTTAAATTAATGGTTAATTAAATTACATATGTATTTACAAATTGTGTTTTTCATTCCACTACTGAAGCCAGATTATTAAAAAAAAAAATTGCTATTTCAAAGTATTCATACCTATCTCCCCTGAAGTTATGAACATTACACATTAAAAATATTCCAGCTATCATTTAAAAAAAACCTTGTTATTCTCATATGTCATGGACTTGCTTTTGAGTAGGTATAATAAAAAAATTAAAAAAAAACGTATACCTACGAGTATTTTCACTTATTTCTATGCCCAACCAACTACAACTATAAACTTTAACGAATAAAAAAAACAATTAAATAGGCCACAAAGTGCAAAAACTTACTGATACACATTAGAAACTCAAATCTAGATACCTAGTGTTACTTAACTCTAAACATAAACTTTAATACCTATAAAATTTAGATATTTATATTTTTACGAAACTGAGATCACTTAATGTTTTTATATATCACTTATCGCTTTCTTCATCATTGTTATTACTTGCTTCACGATCTTAAACATTTGGCTCCCGCCATTCTTAAAAAATCCATCATTTTGTAGTCTGTTATTTCATATGCCAAATGAAACGCCGTCTGTAGTGCGTAGTTTTTGGCTTCTATATTGATATTTGATGCCCGACAGAGTCACTCGGCGAGCTGGTAGTTCTTCTCCCGGTCACACAATTAAAATGGAGTGAAACCACCCAGTCCTTCTTGACCGTTGATGTCAGCACCAAGACGGATTACAATTTCCATCATATCCAAAGCATGATATTTTTGACACTTCACGATAATGTGAGTACACAGTTCACCATCGTAATTTTTGATGTTTAAAATCTCTGGACTCGCTTGATCCATTCATGCTGTCGCTCTCCGTAGAAGAGCAATTGAGTTTGCTCTGCAAACTTCATGGAAGAATGTCTCTCCCGAAAGGTTTCTTTTCCTTAACATATCAAGTCGATTATCCGATCCCATTTTCAAAGCCTCGTTGAACAAGTTCCTAATACCGACTCAGTGTAATTGCATTACTAGATTAACACAGTTAGTAGGAGGAGCCGATATACGTATATGGGTCTCTTATCGAGAATCAACTGCTTGTTAACAATAGTCATTTGCGATAAAAGGTCGGATAAAACCAAAAAGTACCAAAAATATTTGTGTCGTTCCTTTGTTATGCACATGTTAACTAAATCGACCTTCAGTAGACAGTACCTATTCACTTGTTGGACATTTCTGGAATAGGCACGTGTAACGCATTTAAAGATTCAGTTTTCTCACTCAGCATTAACCCTTCGGAACATACGTCTTCCCTATCACAGTCATGATATCGTGGTATAGCCTATCGTGATGAGAGAAAACATTTGAAAATATTTGTGATGTAGTAACCATTGCATGTATTAAAAATCTTGCGCACGACAAAAATCGATGGAATTGGATAATCCATCTGCTTTTCCATTTTCTCAAGAAGCGTTATTGAGTTTGATCGACATGCCCCGTGGAAAAAGTTCTCTCCCAAATGATTCTTGGCACTTAAAATCGGAAGAAGCATATCAGATTCCAGCTTCAGTCTTTCTTTTTCTTTACAAGAGCCTGATACCGAGTCACTGTATGTTTGTTATAATATTAAACCAGTGAGTAGAAGAGAGCGTTACGTATGAGAGTTCCTCTTAGAAACTAGCGACTGCTTGATAACAATAGGTCATTTTATAAGCGATGAAAGGTCGTGTGAATTCCAAGACGTTTTCCCTATCTATTTGTGTACTGGGTAAATCCAGCGATAACTGAATTGGCAGTTGACACGCGATGAAGTCATAACTAGTAACTAAGTTCATTGATTACAGAGGAAGTTAGACAAAATAGATACACCATTAGAATATTAATTAACAATTAAAGCCTAGTACAAATCTCACTAGTACCTGTTGTGAGTCATTTTTACAAGTTTCTTTTTAATTTTCAGCCGACTTAAAAATCTGTCCACGTGACAAAATATGTAAAGTCACTCGTACCCCACTATCCCCTTTGTAATCTAATTATTGAAAATCACTCAGTAGGCACATGATGATTAAATCAACGAGAAAACCCAGTATCATATATTTCGTAAACACTCGGGATTGTTGTTGTTGGAAATGTTTTTGTCCAATAAAAATAAAAGCATCTAAGAGTGAATTTTTAATAAGATTACTTTTTCTCTGAAATGGTACTAAAATAATTTCAAGCATTTGGCAGTTGGTTTGAATTGTGACATCACATTGATTGCGCACGCATGTACATAGGACGTTGCCTGATGAACGCACATTAAACTACAGAACAGATGAGTATCATTTTATAAATTCATTTAGTGACAATCAAATTAAATACTATTGTTACTACATACTGAAATATGTAATAGATGATGTAAAATTGTATGGCATTACAACATGATTGATGTCGCTTTTTACCTCCCAAAGTGACGGCAGCATTACAGTAGTTGATAACAGCTTATATTTATTAGTACGTACCATAACATATCATTATTAAAAGCCCATATATATAACTAAGCCTTCAGTTATTGCTGAACATCTTGTTAGTTAAGGACGGAACAGTAAAACCCTTCTTCTGTAAATTAAATTAAATTTTTGAAGACCACAATGACATTGCTCAAAGACATAAAATATGAAGACTTTGTGACCCTGATGAAGCGCAGCAGCGACCACGAGCAAATAGTTGCAAAGGAACATCATCAAATTCTGGACGAGACAGTGGAAGGGACATTCGAAGCAAGTGACGACAACCGTAGCTTAAATCGATTTTGCAGGTTATCAGGTTAAGTTTTTTATTTATTTTGGATGAATAAATGTTGCTAAATGATTATTGATTATATATTTAAAAGTTTTTAATATTTTATTCACGATTTTTGTTCAAATTGTTATAAAGCTATATAGGTAATATGAATTCTATTCATAAGTAGTTCATAACATATCTCAGTAGTGGATAATATGTTCACTAAGTAAATTCACTGTTCTATTCGGTAAGTTTCGACTTGGCAAGCTCTCATGGATGATAGGTTGCCTACCCAACTTGTTAGTTAAATAATCACTTTTTTAAAAAACAATTTAGTCGTTGAATTAGACCTCTCAAAGTACGTTACCTTTATATATTATTTTAACCGACTGCGTCAAATGGAGTGTTATGAACGATCGCTTTAAAGTATCGCATTATCAATGCGATCGAATCGTAGTGCGAATGAAATATATAGGATGTTAAAAAAAGCATAATTAAATAATGTAATGTTTAAAAACAGTTACTTAATCTTTACACGGAGATATATTGTTGCGCTCAGTCTATACTTACTACCTACGTGTTTTGCCAGTATATATTATGTGATTTATTAGTAATTTGATCAGTTGGTATTGTTAATAACTATAATGTAACTTATGGCTTAGTGACGTTTCTATGGAAATATATATTGTGTAAAGAAATCAGATATGGAATATAAATGTGGTAAGAACAAAAGGATATTTTGGTTATATAGGCAAGCGAATGTTTGAACAGTAGCTAAATGTAGCGAATTGTAGGATTGTGAATATTTTGGTCCACAGATATTGACTATTGGATTGATCACCCAAGAGTTACCAAAATTTTGTTCAAATTAAAATTTCAATCTTGTTTGTGTATTAATGTGAGGATAAAATGATTGGTACATTGTTCCGTCAAACACATCAAAGGTAAAGGAACGATCATCCTTCATTCGATCATGGCCGAAACTAGATTTCCCTGTGAGAATCGTTGGAGATGTTTGTCTTAAAAGTTAGGTATGTCCTTTACTTTAATATGTGAAGAGCCAAATGCTATGTAGACCAGTAATCTTTATCAGTGAAGGCGCGCGAGTACGCAGCATTAAAAGATCTGACCAGTTTTAAGAGTGAACTCATGAGTAATATGTAAAAAAAGTACCTTTATATAAAATGAATAAATATGAAATGAAATGGGACGCGTCCATTAAAATAATATGTGTGTAGTTGTACATTTAATTTACTATAATTTAGAATAAAGTACTCGAGTAGATACTTAATAAATAAATGAGATGATGACTTTGGATGTGATTGTATTTTAAATTGAATAATATTAAAAATAATGTGATGTGATACCTACTTTGTCAATAAAAGTAAATAAATGACGGTGTCAATAATGATTGTAATTTATGATAAATTAAAGTGAAAAAGCTATTTGCAAATAAAGTAGTGAATATAATTAATATGTGAAAGTTATTTTTTATTTAAAACAAATGTTAGTAATTCTTGAAGTCAGACCTATATTGTAAACAAAAAAATTTGAGTTATTTTGAATATAATTTTTTTATATAAGCCCATATATTTATAGGTAGGTACCTATGTAACCAATTGTCAACATTGAGAATATCTTTAAACATTAAGTAGGTATAGGATTATATAATTCATTACAAAAAAATTATAAAGCTATTTCTGTACTGTATTCTGTATTTAACTATTGACTGCTATAAAATAGTTGTGGTTGGTTTCATAATATTTTGGTTTTAGTATTTTAATTGTATCTTGTTATTGGTGTCAATGTAGAAATTTCTAAAATTGTCAGATTACTCTGTCTTACCTGTGTTAAATTTTTAAAATTTGTTTCCTTAAATAATTAAATAGAATTTAAAAAAAAATACAATTTATATAAAAAGAAACATATGTAATTATGTTAATTTTTTACCCCGCATTAGGCTATATATAGGATAAAGAGTTAAGTAATAAGATTCAATATACCATTTAATCCCATCCGTTGCGTATCATTTCGCCACACATCGCATTCTCTTTTTCGCTCTGTTTATTTTATCGATAATTTTTTATTTTACACGAATACTTTACAATCGCTATCAGTTTTATCTAAAAGTTGAATATCACATTCGATTTTGGCCTCAAAATCGAAACGAAATCGGGACAGAGACAAATCTATGCGTTACACAGGAACAAAACATAAATGAGAGAATAAATGTGATTGATTTTAGCTGTGGTAGATAGACAAAAAAATTATCATCTGTTATCGATCGATTAGCTGATTTTAAAATAAATGGCCTTTCAGAAACCCACAGTGGTTTAACAGATAGTTAAATGTGACAGTCTGTTAGCTAATCAATGGTTTGACATACGTTTAAGAAACCGGACGGTTGACTGGCTTACTCTTGCTGTAGTTTTAGGTGGTTTTTCTTAATTATACTAGACATACCTATATAATATAATATAGCGTTACGGCTCTGCCTGGCATTGTCGAGCACGGTTCGGTCGTCGTTGGCGAGGGATACGTTTATCTACGGCCATAGGGCGGTCAGCGTGACACTGTGTGTTTTCTTCCTACTTTCCTACCCCCCTCCTTTTTGACGATTGAAAGAGATATTTAATGTCCTAATCAATAAAGAAATTTTGAATTTTGGATGTGAGTGCGCCTGCACAACTCATCAATGCTGCGCAAAACATTCTAGAAACTAATTCTAATGACATCATGAACCTAATCTTATCAAGGCTCCTAATCTTGTACCTATCCAATGTCGTGGTACAGTCATCAGAAAAACGATTACGCACTGAAGGTATTATTATTTAAGTTATTTATTAACTAGGCAGATAAATAGCTACTGCTCTGAAGTAATTTAAATATTACTAGCTGCAAAACCCGGCGTTGCACGGGTTAAAATATACACCGAACTTTCTGGAACGTTCCAGAATTATAATAACCGTTATTATTAAATTCAGTGCTTGCTAGATCATTCTAGAAATTTTCAGAACTTTCCCGAAGTTCTAATGAGTTAGAAAAGGACAGATATATATCTTATATTAGATTTTTGCCTCCCACAACCACCCACCGCGCCCAAACTCCCTTACTTCCTTCTAAGACCCAAGGGGTGTCTACCACCCCAATGGGGTGTTGATTGGAATTGGTGGTGATAAAGAAAACCGGTCACACACGTACCCACACATTTTATATATATATATATTAAGATTAAGATTAAGATTATAAATCTATCTGAAACAATGGGAGATTTTCCGAGAAACGTTTAAAAAGTGTTAATTAGACACGATTCTCAAAAACAAACCGAAATGAGACCGTTAGATGTATAAAAATTACACATCTTGCGCTTTCTTCTCTGAAAAGGTACTAAAACTATGTTCACTGGCACTAAACTGTTTTACGAAACACCTTTCTGAGTCACTTCGGTTACCAAATTCAATACTTGAGAATCTTGTCTAATTGCGCCATCGGTGAGGCACGACCAAAGACTTCTACATAAATCCATGGGCACGACATCATAAAACTTTTACTTTTTATGGTAGCTGTCTGAAAATCCTTCATTACTTAGATAAGAATAAATCAAGGCGCTATATACAGAGACGTCTAATACGCTTATTCGCGTCTGGCTAAATTCAGTAGTCCTAAACTTTTCCACAGAATTTTGAATTTTCCACTGGAACTGAATGCGGCGTAAAAAGGATCTACTTATTATGCCGTCACGATGACACTATAGGTACTGAATTAAGGACAACCAACGCCCATTCGGTTATTATGTAATGAGTTTTTACACAATTCCAAAATCCACGACATGGCGTTACTGCGACGTGTCAGAGTGTCTCGTGCCAAACTGTAATCATTAACACAATCGAAGGCCTTAGATAAATCACAGAAAACCCCCTAAGGCATCACGTAATTCCTCCCAGGCCTCAAGGCCCAAATCAAAGGCCAAAGGCTCAAATTATTTAACATGTCTTCAAAGACATGTTAAATAATTTCAACACGAGTTAAACGAGCCCGAGTAAAACAGAATTAAACAATGGAATAACTTTACTATGCTTCATCGGGTCAGGAAATTCACCATTTTCAACACATTTATAAAATATATGCGCTAAGTGGACAGCAATAACGTCAATTACAGAGATAATAATTTTAACTGACATACTTTTTTATGCTTTTTAAAGCTTAAACTATATCTTGAGGTGTTACTTGAGGTGTCACATCAGGAGGTGAACTTAAAATCTATGACACACTCAGGTACATTCTGTTTTAGCAAGGATTCGGCGAGAGTAGGAGAAGCATTTAATTATTTCGTAGTTTATTTATTTATTTATTTATTTAACATTTATTGTGCACAATAAATAGTATACAAAATAGACATACAGAAAAAATCACAACAGGTACAGCTTATTTCTAAAGAAATATCTTCCAGCCGACCAACGGAAGAGAGAGGTCAAAATCGAGAGGCAGATGGCGTGCACCTTAAATTTACTTACCTACTATAGTACAACTAAATATAAATACATACACCATACATAGTAGTACATAATACATACATATATAAATAATATAAATATATATATACATATACATATTATGGATAACAAATGGAAAGATAGTGCTCTTTTACTCGTTTTTTAAACGTATCAGGCGAAGGACTGGTACGTACAGTATGCGGCAGCGAATTCCACAATCTAGCCGCATGAACAGAAAAGGAGTTGGAATAACATTCGGAGTGATGAGGAGGAATAGAGAGCAGTGCCTTGACGCTAGAGCGACAGGGCATGTCTTGGGAACGGGAAAAATTAAAACGATCACGAAGGTAGGAAGGATATCGAGGATTATAGAGAACATTATAAAGGACACAAAGGATGTGAATATTCCTGCGATGGCGGATTGGAAGCCACTTGAGTTGGGCCCGATATTGGGAGATGTGGTCGTACTTGCGTAAGCCAAATATAAATCGGATACCAAGATTTTGGAGCCGCTCAAGCTTATTCAATAATTCTTCCGTAGCGTCGAGATAACAGGAGTCGGCGTAGTCTAATAAGGGAAGAATTAGTGTTTGGACGAGAGAGATCTTAGCATTCAAGGGCAGAAAATATTGGAGACGCTTAAGTGAGTGCAGTGGGTGGATGTAGTTGTCACTGGAATGTCTGTAAAACATTCATTGAAAGCCTCCGCAACTTTCATGTATTTGGGAACAACATTATCATAAATCTTTAATTGTATTTTGTTTCGCAAGTTTTGACTTTTCCAGTTTCAATGTAGTAGGTATACAACAATCATGTAAACCCCAACTCTACGCTTATGTGAGCCGTGAGTTCCTGACACTTTTTACCTTCTTCTACTACTATAGGTACAGTACAGTTTTATAACTAGAGCAGCTGGTTTCGAGGTGAAGTACCTACCTACTGCCAGACCTTTTAAGTATTTTTTTTATTTTCCTATGGAGGCACACGGACGTAAGGTCCTCCTGTCCGGCGGTCCACCTGATGGAAAGTAGCCACCGACTTCCAGGACATCTGCTGACTGCGACCTAAGACGAGCGGATGCCGTGCCGGCCTTTACTGCAGTATTTGCTGTGAATTACTTAACATTACTTAGTTCTGAAACAATGTTTACTTTTCCCGTCGTTTATACCTATATCAGGTCATTCCGATAGCGATAACAATGTTTTCTTAACATATGGTACCATTATCTGTGCAACTGATAATTTGAAACTGAAAACTGCATCAAACAGTTTCAAAACAACACGCCGATAACTAGGTACACACTCAGGATGGACGGACCGGTGTTGGAAACCAAGAGCACCACGCCTGAAGGAGAAGAGCTGGTGAAGAAGAATTCCGAAGGTTAGTCGTGTATTGACGTCATTCTTAATAAAATTATTTTTTGCTTAAAATAGCAACTTATAGGGAACATGCAACAGTTTCTCGTAACACAGATATGTATAAACCTAGCTCGGGAAGCAGTGTATATAATTGTAAGCAACAATTATGGAACCAGACATTGAACTATTTAATTTCAGACAGATACATCTAACGTTTGTCTTCAAAACTAGTGGTTCGATGTGGAGTTTCACCCAGTGACGCAGCCGAGGGGAATCCCAGCGGTCCTTAAACACGTTTAGGAGACTGTTGGTGCTGGAGCGGAGCCGAGTGAGCATAGAAGCTTATCGCTTTCGGATTATGGCATAAAATACACCCGTATGCGATTTCGCAACCATCCCGGAAGCGCTGCATCGCCACTCCAGCCCCAACAGTACCCTAAACGCATTATTATACTGAACGCGTAAGTCGCTTTATACCCGCTTAGTAGAGCAGGGCCAAAGTCTGCACGTGTACAATGTCTGGCAGAAGGCTCTGAAAAGAGTTATTTTATTTATTTATTTATTTTACAGTTATTGTAAAATAAATAAATTATTGGACGACCTGAGTGGTGCAATGGTCAACATGCCGGTCTGCCACGCAAGAGGTCCCGGGTTCGATTCCCGGCCGGGCAGAAATTGAAATGATGAATTTTAATTTCTGTGACGGGTCTGGGTGTTCTATGTATAATAAGTATGTATTTAAAAAAAAAAAAAAAAAAAAAACAAGTATTTCATTAGTATATCAGTTATCTAGCACCCATAGTACAAGCTTTGCTTAGTTTGGGGCTAGATGGCGCTGTGTGAATTTGTCCACGAATATTTATTTATTATTTATTACAGTTTTACAGCAATTACATTTGGTTACAGTAAAGTATAGATATAAGTAGTACTGCCAATTACAAAACTGCAGCTTACAGGGATTAGTGAAGCTAAGAGTACCATATAGTTAGTACCTATACCAAAACACGAATTGTTTAGTAATGATTTTTTTTTTATGTCATACGGTAGGCAAACAGGCAAGCGGGCCACCTGATGGAAAGTGGTCACCACTGCCTATAGACATTAGCAACACCAAGAATATCGCTAATGCGTTGCCCACCTCTATAACACGTTGCTCTGGCAGCAAAAAGCAAATGCCACTCCACTGCCAAAGCCACGGTTCCCCAAATCCCCACCCCATGGAGCACTGGAAACCTTACTCACCGGCAGAAACACAATAGGTACTATTTAAAAGAGTATAATTTAGCTGCAATATTCTGTAAGGTGGAGGTACTTCCCCAGTCGGGCGGCTCCAATTCGAACGAGATACCCCGCTATGCCCTACCTCTCTTAAAATATGATGGATAAAATAATAATATAATGATAAACAGCAATATCGTGTGCATGCGTGAGTATGTGTACGTGTGTGCATATGCGTGAGTATATGTTCATGTGATAACAGTGACATTACGTTAGTGGTATTACGTTCTATTTTAACTGGATTCGTACAACGTGCCAACCTCCGGATCAGCATGTTACATCGGTGTGGGAGTGCACCAACTACCGCGATATAAAGGTGATGTCTCACACCATGAAGCTCTTCGAACACATTGTAGACTCTTGGATCCGTCGGGAGTGTACAATCTCGGAGTGTCAGTATGAGTTTCGGCCGGGTTGTGGGACCATGGAACCCGTATTAGCACTGAGAACTCTCATGGAGGGATACATATCAAAGATCACGCTCCTGGATTTCCTGTTTCTGGAAATGCAGAAGGCCTTTGACTGTATCCTTCGGGAGATGATATGTTGGGCGTTGCGGTCCAAGATGCCTGAGGCCTATATTGACATTATCCGTGACATGTACCACGATTCCGATTCCATAGTTAGGACTGCCGTTGGTGACACCAACCCGTTCCCACTTACCGTTGGAGTACACCAGGGATCTGTGCTCAGCCCACTTCTGTTGAACGTGATATTAGACGTATTGTCAGACAGATTTTAAGGGGTATGTTCCGCGTTTCCTACCGCGTACCTTTGTTGACGAGTAGCCCGATATTTTGACACAATTGCATGCATCATGGTCACGGGACGCCTGGAGAGCTGCGAGCGCCGGACGGTGTTGGTTAGCGATAAAGCGGCAAAAGTCGATCTACCCGCTTTCGCAAAAGTTGTCTACTGGAACTTGCACTCACTTTTAAGCCAAATTGCCTCATTAACTTATGTACTGGCCAAACATGTAAGTGATGTTTTAATGCCTCTGACAGGAAAGACTTCGTCGTACGTCAAGGGTTCTCGACATTTTGTCGGCCTTGTACAAAGCACTGTATTGCATAAGAGAGAAATCATGGTGAGTTTTGATGTTGTACAGGTTCACTGTACATGTATTACAATTTATGCGTATTACTGTACTACGCCCGGCCGAACGCCACAAACTGCATACTATGCATTGCCCCAAATTCATTGTTGCTAACTAATTTTGTATGACAAATAAATCAGTGATTGAACCGCACTCGTGCAACTCAGTCTTATCATTTTATCATCCTCTGCAGATCGTTTTGCACCCTATCATCTTAAAATAGTGGTGGATAACCTCCATCAGATGTTGAGTCCCTTTTTACCAACATTCCTGTCGCAGATTTCATGAAAGTGCTGAAAAATAAGCTCCGAAAAATGACATGCCGATGGAGTGTTTAAAACTAACTGAACACTGCCTTTCTTCCGCATATTTCGTATACCATGGACAGTACTGTCTACATGTGGATATAGTGGCGATCGGCAGTCCTGTAGCGCCTGTAGTTCGCGGTAGGTAATCTATGGATGGAGTATTTTGAAGAGCTGGCGCTTGCAACTGCGCCATTTAAAGTTAAGATGTGGAAAATATACATTGACGATATTCTCTGGAGTGGAGGAGCGGAGGTGTATAACTCACCTCAATAACATCCACGGAAGAATGCGGTTCACATATGAGTTAGAACAGGATACTACTCTGACATTTCTGGGTGTGAATGGTTCGAACTGAAAACCAACTCACATGGACCATCATCACATCACCACCCGCGACAATTGCTCTCCGTGGTGACATCTCTGACCAGTAGAGCGAATGATCTTTGTGATAACGACAATTTAAAACCAGAACTATCACATATATAATGTGTTCTACGTAGTAATGGATATGTCGCAGCCATCTGCCATTTAATGAGAAGGCTAGTCAGTTAGTTAACAGCCGGCATTCAATTGAATAGCTAAAGGACAACTAGCCAAGTATTTTCGGCCTTTTGGCTCATAAAACCATGGGCGATTGTGAGTCAGAGTCAGGGCTCAAGATTGAGTGCAATTTTGTGCCGTTCGGTGCAGAGACTGTAGGCGGACCAGTGATGCTCGAATCAGCATAAAATAACTGTATCTGGTGTTGGAGCGTCGGTTGAGGCGTAGGTAGGGTCTTGTCCCACAATCTGGACACTTTTTGGGTCAGCAAATATCGCTCGGTGTCCATCGGGGAAACATTTGACTATATTATTACACTAATAGACTGAAAAAATTTCTCTTGGGTTTTATTACCCGACTTTTGGAAAAATAACTCAATCTAGGTAGCTTTCGTTGTTGTCCATTGAAAGGGCTAAGTGGTCGTCTTTCAGTATTCGACTTTTTGTTTAACAAAATGCGATACAAGCTGAAAATACCAAAAGTCACATGGTGACATGTAAGCATAGACCCGGTGACTATAATAATTTCTTCGCCCACGAAAACCAAAGTAGTCCACCGGCTCCATCGACCATGGGAACACTGAGATCTGGTGTAAAGTCAGACTTGCTTAAATGTCTCACAGAATTTGAATATGAAATAAGTTTTCCATCTGCTCCTGACATGACAGTGTAAAATGTTGGATGGCTCTGCTATAGTTCATATGTTGAATCCAGGGTTATGGAAAACCCGTTGTGAAAATGTTTTACTCGTTTTTGATGCGGGTACTTTCAAATATGTCAAGGCAAGATGTAGTATGGGATACATAAAAATAAAATCTAGCCTAAAGAATGTCGGTCGGTTCGGGTCGGGTCGGGGAACTAATGTGCGTTGGCCCTGGCCAATATACAAGAATGCCGAAAGGATGGGTAAACTTTCTTAAAGAAGAAGCAAACGAAGTAGATCTGTATCAGCTGCTATCAACCCACTGCTATTCGAGCATGGCCATTCCAACTGATAAAGAGTTCGTTATCAGCGATTCAAACGGGAGGAGCAAAAATACCGCCTTTTGAGGCATGGAAAGCAAACCCTAATGCAACACAGGGGTTGAAGTTCATTTATGAAGGAAACGATGATAAAGCAGATCCTGATATTCAAAAATTCACGATCACTATTTATTATAGAAGTAAGAAATACAAAAAGAAATATTTAAATAACAACCATTTTTTAATAATTAATATCGCTATTTGTAGATCGTGCCCATCGGATACGGTTATTTTTGAAAATCTGGATTAATCACGCGGCGCAGGCGGTGTGAAATGATTTCGGGTTTTGAACCCCCTGAACCCCCCACCTCGCTACGCCTATGCTACCAAGTATTAAATTCCGAAATCCAAGTTCCTCAAGAATGGCCCGTAGAAATTCCGCGAAACGCATTTATCGACGTCGCTCGATTTGCAATCAGTCATTATCTACCAGGAAAACATATCATTTTGAGAGTAGGAAAAGTTCCGACGGAAGTTATTCGTTCTGAAAATGGATGGAAGTATCTTTTCAAGAAGATAAGTATTGCCACTATTTTTGTTTACGTAATAATGAATTAATATTATAATAATCTGGAGGGTATAAAAACTAATTTAAAAGGTTTTCTTGTTAATTTTTTAGCGGCTTAGTTTTATTAGTTTTAAAAGAAATAAAAAAGCTTTAAATAAATAATCTTGATTTCAATAGTAAATATCAGAAATTAACGTTATAAATAAGTTTACACACTATCTGGGGTTAAATCTATGTCCATGACAACACTTAGTTTCTACTTACATGCTATTAAACTTCTTAATACTATCAATAATGAAGAAAAACACTTATAACCCTAACTTTCACTGTCACTATCGCTACTACTAGAGTACTGATAAAGGTATTGAACTAGCAATTGTGTTTAGTGGTTGGGTTTTCCCGAACTAGTAAGCGTTTATTTTAGGCACCGTAAAACTATCGCTCACTGTTTCCCTTAACATATTGATTACATTGTTTTTAGCTATCTAAGGTCACGTAAAAGTATTCCCATGACAAATATAAATCAATAGAGTACAATTTTAAATTCAAACAATTCAATGATTCCTCTATTAGTAAAAAAATAAAAATTAATGAAGTTATTGTGTCTAGATAGTTTAAAAGTGCTATATGATGTATTAAATGTTACTAAAATCATAACACATTATTTTCTTGTATAGTGTATAAAGTAAAAATTTACATACACACTACTACACCGAACAATAAAACAAAACCAATGAGACTTATCTGACAATATTATCTTTATTACAACTTAAACCATGATTTCAAGATAGATTTAAACTTAATGCGTAACAGAGATCACAATTTCAAATGAACACAATTTCATGGCAACATTAAATCACTAACATCAATTGCTGGGAACTTTGGCTCATTAGGAACTCAAGTTTTGATGTACCCTAAATCCGCACTTCTCGAGGAACAAGCGAGCCGAGCGTTTAAAAGCTAAGACAAAAATTTCCAGTTTTAATACAGATTCAGGAAGTCAATTCGCATAATGAGTTATTTAGAGCTCTACTTACGGTAGTCTCATATTAGGTTCCTTTTTATCTTTTTACGTAAATATTTGAGTAAATACTTTAACAAAGTTATAAATAATTTAAAGATAGCTAATAATTTTAGCTACCTGTTCACTTGAACAGTTAATGCTATAAATTCAATTATCGATATCATTGTAAAGAGTACTTAAAATTCAGTAACTAAACAGGAAATGATATGAATTACTTAAAATGGCTTATTTATAATCCATCACAAATACCTATCATACACTGAATTTTCGTCATCCTGTTTTCTCCTGTCCTGTCCTGTACAATTTCAATTATTATATTTTCCCAATTGACCTGATACATGTTGTTTAAAATTAATATTATACTAAACTCTTATTTTTACTAGACATTCTTTCGCTAAGCTGAACCGTCTCAAGATATTATGAAAATAAAATTTATCGAGTACCTACACTTCATACCCATTTCTTCATGCACATAAATATGGAGAACTTGATAACAGAAAGTATAGTCCTCTAAGCAATGTAGACGACTATACTTTTGCTGTTGTATCCTTTGAAAAGTGTTGGCCACCGACACTAGCCCCGTTTCCTTAAATTGTGTGACGCAGATATCCTGGGTAGGTACTGTACACTGTCGAACTACTTGCTACCTTTGCAGTCACAAAAATAATTTTATTAAGCATGAATTTCATGCGTCGTAACTACGGGAACTAAGACTTACTAAGGGAATAAGCCAGTGGATGGGCAGGAGCATCCTTATTTGTATCTAAGTACTGCGATCGCTAAGCCGATTGGCGATTATAGCATTTCTCCCCACGCCTCGGCCACCCGTCCCCGACGGTAGGTGGTATGGTAGCGGTCACGGTAACGGCGGGGAAAAATGTGCGAACAATCTGCGGCCAAGACCAAGCTACCACAAACGACGACCTCTGGCTATGGCTATATACAATGTCCAGACACTGCGGACCGACGAAAAGCGGTACCAATGTAGCCAGTGGCACTGGAGGATGTCACGTGATGTTACGTGGGGATGGCATTGGTTATCTGAAGTCCAAAGGAAGGAGGAGGACTCGTTAAACCTGAAATCCGGAAATCTGTTCTATTTCCGGGAGAGTCAACTGTACCAACTGTCCCTGGGCGGTATCTGGTTCCTCATCCACAAATCCCTGGTGAACAACGCTGATAAATCGAGTGTACCCTTGGGTAGCGTACCTTATATTAAGAATTACCAAGCGCTATTCGTTGAAGGTCATACAGGCTAAGTATGAGGATATTTCCACAGCCATTTTCAAAACAGATATTTCAAAGACACACTACACCGTTGTCATGGGGATTGTCTACGCTAACCTGGGCATACGAAGCGGAGACAAATTGAGAGTGGGGCAATTGAGAGATGGAAATCGTAACGCCCGTGGCGAGATGCTGGCCGGCTTCATGGATAAGGAGAAACTCTATTTGATAAACACCTTCTTCAGGAAGCCGGAACATCGCAGATGGACGTGGGTTAGTCCCAATGGTGTCACAAAAAATGAGATTGACTTAATCTTATCTACGAAACGGCGTATATTCAATGGTGTCTCGGTGATCAACAGCGTAAGAATTGGCAGGGATCACCACC
Organism: Blastobasis lacticolella; assembly: GCA_905147135.1. Lineage (NCBI taxonomy): Eukaryota > Metazoa > Arthropoda > Insecta > Lepidoptera > Blastobasidae > Blastobasis > Blastobasis lacticolella. Next base: position 699,103 of record LR990044.1, read on the forward strand.
TGGTCAGAGGCACATTTCATCTATATCCAAATCTCGAAAGATTGAGATTGACGAAGTCTACGCTCCGGCCTGTACCCATCCAAATACAATACCAAGAAAAAAAAGGAAATTGTTCTTACAGCGGCAACCTCATCCACTCTGAAGGTGGACTCTTGCAATATCAGGGGTCTTCATAGCAACATCAACGCAGTCCATGAACACCGTAAATCTGCGCAGCCGGCCCTTCTTTTTCTGACGGAGACACAGATATCCTGCCCGCCTGATACATAATACCTAACATACCCCGGGTACAAGCTCGAGCATAATTTTGTGCGTCGTGCCGGGGTGTGTATGTTCATTCGGGAGGATATCTGTTACCGCTGTCTACACGGCCTTAAAGACAGAGATCTGTCGCTTATGTGGGTTTGCGTGGATTACGGTGGCCACACCCGTATCTACGCAGCCCTATACAGGTCTCATGGCGGTGACTCGGACACAAAGCGACTTTTTGAGCACCTGAAGGTGATGACTGATAAAGTCTATGAGCCGTATCCTTCCGCCGAGTTAGTGGTTTTAGAAGATTTTAATGCCCACCATACGTGGCTCGGTTTTCGGTCCACTAACTATGCGGGGAGGTCTGCTCATGAATTTGCTCTGTTCTATGGTCTCTCACAATTGATTCACTCTCAAACTGGAATTCCAGATGTTGAGGACCATACAAGCTCTTTGCTAGACCTTCTGCTGACGACGCGACCCAGTGGGTACTCTATCTCCGTGGATGCGACTCTTGGCTCGTCGGATCACTGCCTTGTGCGCACACAAGTGCCTTGTGCACTATCCGACTCTCCCGGGCCCACTGGATGGCGTCGCGTTTGGCACTATAAGCCAGCAGACTGGGATGGATTGCGTGAATTTTACGCATCGTTCCCGTGGAGGCAGCTCTGCTTTGCATCAGATGTTCCTGATACCTTTGCCACTGCAGTCGCCGAGACCATCTTAGCCGGTATGGTCTGCTTCATTCCTAACCCGCTAGTGGCTGCTGGTGCTCGGAGACGACCGTGGTTTAACCGGCCATGCAGAGAAGATCGACGAGCGAAGCGATCTGCGTACGTAGCTTGGACTCAATCGGGACCCGAATATTGCTGATGCAAAGCGGAAGTTAAATGCGGAGCAAAGTTCGCCTTCGTTAGCAGAATTGGCGACCGACTCACGAGCTATCCTCCTGGTAGCCGGGCTTTCTGGTCGCTCGCCAAAGCTGCCAAGGGAAACTTTAGTCAGTCATCCTTTCCACCACTGCGTAAACCTGACGGTACCCTGGTCCATAGTGCAATAGAGAAAGCCAATTTATTGGGTGCTCTCTTTGTCTCAAACTCGACTCTGAACGACGGAGGCGCCGACCCGCCTACCATCCCGTGGTGCGGCAAATCAATGCCGGAAATATCCATTTCTCAACGGAAGGTACGGCGGGCGCTACTCTCTCTAGATGTTCGAAAGTAGAGGCGTGATGGTATTCCGGCAGTGGTGCTTAAAGTGTGTGCTACCAAATTGTGTCCGATACTAATGCACCACTTTGCGCTCTCATACTCCTCTGGGATAGTCCCGTCTTCATGGAAGACTGCCCACGTGCACCCTGTGCACAAAAAGGGCGACGGATCAGACCCATCGAATAACAGGCCTATCGCTATTACCTCCCTTCTCTCTAAGGTGATGGCGCGAATTATAAACACACAGCTCCTTGGTTACCTAGAAGCACACGATATTTTGAGCGACCGTCAATATGGTTTCCGACATTGTCGCTCAACGGGTGATCTTCTAGCGTACCTTACACACCGCTTTAGCTGTTGAGAGTCAAGGTTAGGCACTGGCAGTTGTCCTAGATATGGCCAAGGGGTTCGATCGGGTTTGGCATAGGGGTATTCTATCGAAGTTACCATCATACGGGCTTCCGAGGGATTGTGCAAGTGGGTAACTAGCTTTTTGTACAGCAGATGCATCAAAGCCGTAGTTGACGGCTCTTGCTCCAATAGCTTGGACATTAACGCTGATGTCCCGCAAAGCTCGGTGCTGTCTCCAACTCTGTTCCTCCTTCGTATCAATGATATGCTGTCCATTGACGGCATGCATTGCTATGCGGATGACAGTACAGGAGATGCCTCTTATACGGGTCGTGCCAATATCCCTCGTGCCATATTGGAGGAAACTCGCGAAGTTTTGTGTCTAAAATCGAAAGTACTTTATCTAATATCTCCGATTGGGGCCGACTTAATCTAGTCCAATTTGACCCCACTAAGACACAAGTATGCGCGTTCACCGCCAAGAAAACTCCATTCGTTGTAGCTTCTCAGTTCCAGGATACACCGCTTACCATCTCTAAGAGCATACATATCCTAGGTGTCTCCAGTGACGTCCAGTTTCGCAGTCATTTGGAAGAAAAGGTCAAGCTCGCATCTAAAAAGCTGGGTGTGCTTAACAGATCAAAGCAATACTTCACGCCGGGGCAACGGCTTCTCCTATATAAGGCTCAAGTCAGACCCCATTTGGAGTATTGCTCCCATCTATGGGCGGGAGCACCAGCATATCAGCTTTGTCCTTGTGACTCGATCCAAAAACGCGCTGTGAGAATTGTCGATGATACTATGCTCACAAGTGGTGTTGAGCCGCTGAGTCAGCGGAGGGATTCGCAGCCTCTCTTTATGTGTTCTACCGCTTGTACAACGGTATTTGTTCTGAATAACTGTTTGACATGATGCCTACAGCTACATTCTATGATCGCACCTTGGAGCCAAATTGCGAACTGTGCGGTTCCAAAGGATATTTTTCCCACGCACACTAAGGTTGTGGAATGAAGTACCTGGAGAGGTTTTCCCTGTAGAGTACAACATGGAGTTCTTCAAGAAAGGGGTAAAAAGGTTTTTACGGGGTCGGCAACGCATGGGTGATGCCCCTGGTATTGCAAACGTCCATAGGCTGCGGTGACTGTTTACCATCAGGCAGGCCGTAAGCTTGTTTGTCACCTTAGTGGTATAAAATAAAAAGAATTTTAGACCCTAGTTTAGAAGGCATTAGGTATGTTCAAAGGGTATGGGTATGTTTCTTTAGTGGTAGGTGAACTAGATCGTCTGGAGGCTCACTCCAGACGCAAAATACTCTTGCTGCATGGAGTGCCCGAGGAAGACGGCGAGGATACACCTATTAAGATAATTAAAATAATCAGTGGCAAATTTAAACTTCCCTACCATCTTGCCATCATTTAGGTGACAAGAAGAATAAACCTCGACCGATTCTTGTGCGCTTTGAGGTTCAGAAATACCGATCGGATGTATGGTATGCGATGAAAAGAGACATATTTACCCTCATCCGCCGTCGTAAAGTTCACCTTCCGCTCGTAGTAGTACAGTCTGTTTTCCTTTGCAGCGCCGTTAACGCAGCAGATGAACGCGGGCTACGAGATCCCGGCGCGACTGCGCACGGTGCACAACCTTGCCATACGGTACGCCTCGCAGGGGCGGTACGAGGTCAGTATGGCAACACGCAGAGCTGCCACCATAGCCGACTCGGAAGTTAAGCCCGAGATACACATGCTGGCATACTTGCATGTGCCATATACTTCCACATAACCGCAATCCGGTCCGTTGTTACTGTGAGGATTAAGATGAAATTCCCCATGCCTGTAATTTCGCTGGCCACCTCATCTTTCAAACCGGAACACAACAATGACAGCATTGTTTCTTGGCGGCAGAAATAGATAAGGCGGTGGTACACACCCAGGCGGACTCCTCAGGCTTAGACTGACTTGGTTGTCACTCGAGCGGCATAACAAAGACTCTAACTTTGAACGTTGTTGTTCCAGGTGGCCGTGTTGCTGTGCAAGCAGGCGTTGGAAGACCTGGAAAAGACGTCAGGACACAACCACCCGGATGTAGCCACCATGTTGTATATACTTGCGCTCGTCTACAGGTTAGTGCTGGAATTGGTATTCCAGTTGGCCAATTTTTTTAAACAAATGTACAGACTGACGGACACGGCGTGGGATTTTATTTTATAATATGTAGGCAGTCAAAACGATTTTCTAGTTAAAAAATCGGTCAAAAATACTATCGACTAGTGAATTACAGACAAAGCTGCTTTTGTCCGACCTGCAGCCGTATCGCTTATCTCTGATAGTATGTCGCTATCTTGATGCAATGAGCAGTTTTCCAATAGGTAACTAAAGCATTCGTAACCACTCCCTAGATGGCGCCCCGACAATTTTGGTAATTGATTATCGCTTGAAATAGGTTCTTAGCAAACAGGATATAAACACTGGGTACGTTGTATTGGATAATATTGTATTTATAAATAGTTTTAACCATCAAAACAAACATCAATTTGACTGAATCAAATCGACATCGAAATTGATGGACACCAGGATCATGAATGGACGCAATACAAATATGAAAGGTTTGTATTAAAATATGGTAAACCTTTTGGTAAAAAATTGTAGGAGCGCCATCTGTTGATGCTTTTTGAAACCAATTGACAGGAAATCTCCTCATCCAATCCATCCATCCAATACCTACTGGAAAGCTCCTCATTGAGTGTGGACTAATCGCAGCAAATCAGAGCCAGAGCTGTTTTGCTGCGATTGGTTCAAACTCAATTGCATCAAAATGGTGGCAGGTGGTACTACTCCTGCCGGTCTAGCCATCTTTGACAGCTCCGCTTGCGTGATGCGTGTATGGTAGAAAATGGACAGGTCGAAGTTCGACTATTTCTACCAACATCTACATTGACTCTGATTGTGTAGGATCATCCGCCAATCCGCGTGTTTGTACATCGAAAGTACGTGAATTGTCTGTGGACCAAGAATTTTTGCCACAAACCGCTTATATCAGATAACGTTAGCTTATGTCAAATCCCATACATTTTTTCTACCACAAACGATTGTAGATTAACGAAACCTCTTGGCTAAGGCCGCTGCTCCGTCGGCCAGCTGCCGTACTCCTTCGCCCCCTCCTCTATCTCTTCTTCTGCTCCTATTTCTCCTCCATTCTCTTTACGCGGCGCTTTGTCGGTAAGTAATACTCGAGTAGATCTAATGGATCCCTTTCCCCCCTGCCCGCAGGGACCAGAACAATTACAAGGAGGCGGCCAACCTGCTGAACGACGCGCTGTCGATCCGCGAGAAGACGCTGGGCGAGAACCACCCCGCCGTCGCCGCCACGCTCAACACCCTCGCCGTGCTGTATGCGAACCACGAGAAGTACCGGGAGGTGGGCTTTTTTTCTCTATTTAGACAAACAACAGCAGCAAGCAACGTGGGTAGGTTTCCCGCAAGGTGGTACGACCTGGTAAAGATCACAGGTCACAACTGGATGCGGAAGGCTCAGGCCGGTCCGTCCTTTGTGGAGATCTCTGGGGGAGGCCTATGCCCAGCAGTGGTCTTTCGGCTGATATTATGAGACAACAAACGTTTATTTATAGCGCCAGGGATACGTGAGAAATTGACCTGCTCGTATCAGGTAAAAGGGAGGTACTGGCGAGCGGTAAATGAAACGCGGAGGGGATAGCTGCGCATCGCGCACGCAAATATTATCTTCACGTCCCGGTGACTCGTTATCGGGTCGCGTCTCGCGAGATTAATAAATTTAGAATAAAAACTAAATTTATTAATCTCGCGAGACGCGACCAGAGGAAGTACTCGCGGGAAGCCAATCAGTGCCTCGCGCCCCGCACTCTACACCACGACTCCTTATTTTTAACTTGTCAACGTAAGGTCAACGCTCGACTTACGTCGGATGTGAGAGCTAACGTCTTACAACGCCGCGACGTAAGGATGCCGAAGATGGGACAAAGTTGATAAAAAAAAGCAGAAAAGCGGACACTAACATAAACTGGAATTGATTGCTGGGATGATGATTTATTTATTTGTACAGCATTATTCAAAAAGGTTACATACAGGTGTTTGTGTGCGTGTGCGTGTGTTTAATGTATGAGCGTGTTGAACAAACATACAAATGATGATGATAGATTTCTGCAAAACATTACAAGCATGACTCACGTTAGTATAAGCATGTAGCATGAGGCATAACATCTCATAGACTGTGAGGGCGCTGTAGGTTATTCTAAGTCGTCGAGTACATGAAAAGTTCGACTTTGCAGTGATAGTAGACGTTTAGGAGACCCTTAAAGTCACTTTTCTTTCTCGTGACTATAATGTGGTTGAAAAGCTAAACTGCCAAAAGGATGTGAGACCGACCTGTTTTTCACTTTTAGAACCGAAGAAGAAAAGTTGAAGTATGGGACATTAAAAAAAAATATTGAGCCAGTCTGTGCACGGCCACACCAACGTTTTGTGGGTCTCCTAATCGTCTACTAAGAATTCCACTACAAAGTGGAATTTTTATTGTGCTCAACGTAGGATAATCTACGACACCCGTCAGTCCTCACAGCCTTTTCTGAGTTTTTGATACATGAAAACAAGTGAATTAAACTCATCCGTATGATTAGCAGACCCACCATCGAACTTCATGGTTTTGATTATGTCAAAAAATAGTGCTCGAAATAAGGACAAATTGCATGTAGATAGTGCAAAAATTTTGATAATAGTGCTTCAATACACTCCTGTTTAGAGTTTGGTCCGTATTCGGTGTATGATGCTACCTCATTTTATACTGCTAGTGGCTAGGTTTATGTGTTGTTTTCTATACATTCTTGTTGTTTCCCCAGGCGGTGCCGCTGGCCAAGCGCGCACTGTGCATCCGCGAGGCCGTGCTGGGGCGCGACCACCTCGACGTGGCCAAGCAGCTCAACAACCTCGCGGTGCTCTGCCATAACCAGGTACACACGCACCGACAGGTGGCGGGGGACAACGTCTACATACCAAAGTCTAATAAAGGCCTTCCGCAGTCCCTGGGTTGAACAGTCTCAGGAAGCCGATTGGCAACCCGTGACGGTATGTTGCTATTAGTTAGAGATTGTAGAGATTTAACAATAATTAAAATAAATAATCAGTTATTTATCATCTTATAATTTCCATAGGAAACTGTTTTAACCATTGATTTATGTTTCACAGATATAAATTGTAAATCAATCGTCAAATTTCTCATATGCTTTCACTACTTTCATACGCTTTGTCTGACCAAAGGGAAATTTTTGGCCGAAGGCCAACAACTTAATAGTTCTAAAAAATTTGTTCAAGATTGGCTACAAGCTACAATACAAATGATTTTACAATTAATATTGAAGGTTTTTATCAACTGTATAATATAGAAAGATAATTCAATTCATCTAGATCATTGATAAGGAACAAATTTGTTTTTTGTTACATATTTGTGTTGTTTCAATAAAATATGGGTAGTTTTCATTTATGCCACTGGTACAGGTGAGAAATTCTAAACATTTGGTTCGTTGTTACAGTACATTATTGCAAAGGCTTGGAAAGTAAGGAATTGACCGACGCCGAAACATTTATTTAATTTCTCAAATAATATACCATAAAATAATATAAGATTCAAAATGGCGGCCACTTCTTCCTAATATTAGTTTTCTAACTAGTTTTCTTGGACGAATAGTTTCCGAGTTACTTAATACGTTTTTAAAAAAATTATGGGGTAAATCGATTTGTTTCGTTTTCGAAAGTTTACTACCCATTGTAAAGCACACTAAAAATTGCGCATGATGCATAACCATTTGGTTATGCAAACTAAAGGTTTAATACCCCTGGATAGACTCTTTGACATTGACAGTTGTGTGTTTACATTTTTGATCTTTAATTTCATCACCAATAGAAATTTATCTAGAAATTGATGATCAAAAAATTACCTTGAAATTTATGTGTTCGTTCAATTTCGACGTTTGCTAGGAACCTTCGGAGAAACCGTTTGGTTTCAAGGTGTGAAAATGAACTCCCTATCGATGAAAAGCGGTGCGAACGTGGCTGTCATACGTCATACTGTCAAAGAGTTCCTTATAACAAATACCGCTGTACAAGTGGCGTCGTAAAGGTGGTGTTGTACAATGGTCCCGGTGTACCATAATCACCATAGACCATAACAGAGGGCCTCTTCAATGTAAGGGGAGGTTATTGCCATAATCTCCACGCTTGGCACTGTGTTGGAGATCGCAGTGTTATAAAATATAACAATGGAAGGAAAACGCTGTTGCCCATTTTCCAGCTTACCAGACTCTAGATTTTTTCCTCGAATATGATACCCACGGGGTGGTACTATATTCTACTCTGCCGGACACCACACAACTTCTGTATTATATTTGTTTTGAACTATTGAACTAAAGCAACTGTCCCCTCCCCAGAACAAATACGAGGAGGTGGAGCAGTACTACCAGCGCGCGCTCGAGATCTTCGAGAGCAAGCTCGGGCCCGACGACATCAACGTCGCCAAGACCAAGAACGAGCTCGCCTCCTGCTACCTCAAACAGGTACCCTATTAGAATATATTAAGAGCCCAAAATTCGACACTATAATATTTACTCGCTTCAAGAACATCCTGATACCTCAAACAGGTACCCTATTGGAGTAGATTTAAAGCCCAAATTGCGATACCATAACACTTCCTAGCTTCAAGATCAACCTCGCCTCCCTCTAACACAAACAGGTGCCCTCGAGAGATCGATTTAGAGTAGTGGCGTAGCTAGCCCTTCGGGGGCCCCCTGGTGAATACCGCCAACTACGGGGGGTGCTAATGAGTATCTTAAATCCAGCAGGTCTCAGCTTAAGTCAATAAATGGTCAAGCGCAGAGTACTCACATTATTTCGCGTATTAATAATAAAAGCAACTTTAATCTTTGTGTGCTCGGAGTTTTTGATATATTTGCCCTTGGCTTGGCTATATTAACCCCTTGCGTGATAATTACAAAAAAAAATATGTCATTAAACGAGCGAGCACAGCGAGCTCGAATTATTGTTATTTATACCTTAAATAAGTAAATGGACGATAGCGCCAGGCGATCTCGAAATTTATGACATTCTGGTGTGATGAAGAATTTAACTGAAATTATGGATTTCGAATTTTTGGTCCCACACGTCTGGGGGCCCCTGTGGCCCGGGAGCCCCGTATCATTGATACGGCTGATACGGCGGTAGCTACGCCCCTGAGTTAGAGCTCAAACTTCTATACCATCATACTTTTACTGGCTAAAATTGAGTTATGCCATGTTCCCGAAACTACATTGAATTCCGTGTTCAATTATTCTGATTATATACTCTTATTTGTTATTGTCGTATGTAAGCTACAACACTGCAAAAAGTTATCAAAATACGTTCAGTATCTTTAGTGACTCAAGAGTGAAAACATCCCTCTAAACTTATAGGCAACCTCACATGCTCTTGTTAACCTGTTACCGAATGGAGGAGGTCTGGCAAACCGGCTTTTCCCTAACAGACTGCGAGTAGGATGGTAGACGCAGCACGTATAAAAGTCAAAACACTACAATCGTCTTACTGAAAGGCCGCATCAAGTCGAAAACCTGGCGACGTGGAGGAGAAAGACTGGAAAAGCGCTGAAACCGGGACTGAGTGCTAAGATAATGATGATTTCATGTGACCCCACTGAAAAGTAAAGTCTGTTGTTAAAATTTAGCCTTACTAAAGACAGAAAAAAACTGCATTCATATCATGAATATTCCGAGGAATGGCAGGGCTTTATTTTGACAGCAGACGTCACGTCATAGTATCGCCATCGTAGTATCGACCTTGTCCTCATGTACGTTGGTACATGAGGACAAGGTCGATACTACATATATACTAAAAATATAATACTAACCTAAAAATTATATAATCACAGGACAAGTACAAGGAAGCGGAAACCCTCTACAAGCAAGTGTTGACGCGCGCGCACGAAAGGGAGTTCGGCACCATCGACGGTGAGTGACCGCGAGAGACATATACACCACACACTGAGAGAGAAAGGGACGCGGATTCTGATTAGGAGCTCGACTTGGTTATAGTTATGGTTGTTATCCGCTTGAGGTATGACCAACCAAAGGACCGTAGTTAACAGAGACTGGGATAGGTGGCGTTCTGTATTTGTAGCTGCAGAGTGGCATGACCCCCTTAGCATACATTAAATATAAAGTATGGGGGTCTGTTCACTTTGCAGCTGGGGTGGGGTTATTTTTTCAAACTTCGCAAACTTTTTTGCAAATGAGTGTAGGTATATATTGCATAGTGGTGGACTACCTCGACTCTAGGTTAGTTGCCTGACTTTTGCTCATTTCAGCTTGTATCGCCTTTTTTTAAAATAAATGACGAATTCTGAAAGGAGGACTCTTAGCCCTTTTTAATGACTATAGTAGGACCACGCTAAGTACGAATCGCTTTAAAAAAAAAAAAAACCTCTGTATGGCAACTAATGCCATGTCTTTTATCCGTCATTGAACGTCATTCATAAAAGTCATAACAAAGAATTTGACTGACTTGAAAAATATTGTTGAGGCGATTGGCACATTGGAGCGCAGCATTCATTCTGGCGTGGAAATATGTGTAATTTTTATATACAATAAAAAATTTAGGAATTCTCCAAATTCTCAAAATCTTTTCATAAAATTATATTATTTAGGTGAAAAATAATTTGAGAACTGAGTAACGGAATACCTATTTGACAATCCTGGAGACCTCACTTCACAGCAGCGGCCTATTTGACGCTTTTTTATGTAGAAAGTACTGCGCCAAAAACTTATCTGACCCGCAGCCCGTGTCAAATGTTGCAAAGAAAAAAAACGACGGACACAACTGTACGGTGCTGCGTTCCAGTGTGCGGATCGCCTAAATAATAATGGACAATGACTGACAAGGACAGATTATCCAATAGATATTGCCATATCAACATTTTATATTTTCTACCACTGTCAGTTGATTCGGACTAAGCGTGGTCCTATTATACCACATTTCACTTACAATTAAATTAAATTGCAATGAACGCTAAAAAAATAAATAACGACTTTTTCCAAAAGTCGGGAAACAAACTTAAGAGAAAAATTTTTAGTCCACCAGTGTATAATATAGTCAATGTTTCCACGATGGACGGCGAGTGATATTTGCTGACCCAAAAAGTGTCCAGATCGTGGTTTCTGCAGCAGCGTGGCCCCCGCGCAGTTTCTGCAGCAATCGGCATAAAGTTGTATGCTGCCTCCAACAGTATTTGCGAATGTAGTGTAGACGCGCGATGTAGTCAGGGCAGATTTTGTGGGTACACACTGCCAGCGCCGCGTTTTAAAGTCAAACTCCGAGTTCCTTCATTAATTTATTAGCCTGAGGCGCCTATTTGAGACAAAATTTTAAAAATTTCGTGCAGTACTCGCTGGCAAATTTTTTGAAATAATTACACTACCTGCGCCGCGTCGGTTACATATTAGAAAATCAAAATTTTATTGAGCAAGTTTTAAAAAGAATAGTCTTTATAGAAATGGTCAAATTTTAAATTAATAATAGTCATTTGTTCAAAAGTTTTACTGACCAAAGTCTGTTATACCAACGTTTAAATAACTTATCGTTTACTCTATTGATAAAGTTCAAGATAAATTAAATCAATTAGTTAGCGAATAACGCCTGTTAATTGGTTCTAGAACTCGCCGGAACTAACAAAACACAAACGACGTTTTTGGTAGTTTCGATTTTGTGACAAATAATTTAATAGTTACTGATCTAGATTTATAACCGGCAACTACTGGATCATAAATCATACTCTCTAACCATTAGACTAAGGAAGGGAATTATTTGATTAGGGATGATTTGGTACTTTAAAACATCTTCCTTCCAACAACTTTTGGTCAGTCGTCCATTTGATGAAACATAAATTTGGATTATAAAATTTGCTTTATAAAACATTTTGTCTTCCAAATTTTGTTATTTCATTTGTTTCCTTTAAAAATTTACTCAATTAAGTTTTGATTATGTAACCGTCGTATAAAATCCCAAGCTCGCTGAGCTCGTACATTCATAGGTATTCAGTTACTTTTCTTATCATTCACCTAGCTCGTTGCGGTTACTCATTAATTGATTTCCTTTTGTGAGGATCACCCATTGCTGTCAAGACTAAACTTGTCTAAAATAGCGACCTCGCTTTGCTCGCTCATTAATTTAATGATCACCTCAAGCTTTCATTACCCAAAATATCACAAATTAAAAGCTCACTCCGCGCTCGTTCATTCAATTTACTCCAGCTTTTAAGACCTCAAACGTAAAACATGTCGAGCTCTCACCGGTCGCTCATTCATTGACCATCGCAGGTTCTAAGATCCAAAATGTAAAAAATTTCGAGCTTGCTCCGCTCGCTTACACATTCGTTATTCTCCCCCAGGTTTTAAAACCTAAAATTTACGAGCTCCCTCCGCTCGCTCATTTATTTATTGTTCACCCCACTAAAAAGGGATATTTTTTTTACTCATGGCGCTCGCTCATTGAGTTGATAATAGGTACCTATAATTTTGACATTTGCCCCCCATTTGGGAAATAATAGGATCGACATTCTTAAATAAAGGGTCAGCCGTACCGCAAGGTAGTAACTTAGGGCATTATTGTTCCTTTTCCACCAACCAAATCCTCCAACATATCACCATATTCGAAATTACGCGGAAATACATTAATTAGAAGGGATTTCTATTCTTCCCATGTGTGAGCGTATTCTTCTAAGCGACTAAACCACAACTGGGCTTGTGCTTCCAGTCGTGTTTGCATTATAACAGTCTTGGCATAATCATCCCATCCGTGTACTAGGCCCAGTTGATCTATTTTAGCCAACCAATTTTTCACATTGCATTCTACATTGTCAGGGTCAAAGTAAGGTATAATTTTCTCACAAGAAACATTCCTCAATGGCCAAGATTAGCAATACTTTTCAACCATCTTCTCCAATTTCTGTGTCATCCGTCGTTCCAACAATACATTGGGGTGTACGTGTACATCCTCGTCACTTTGATTATCGACCGTATCTACATGCAACTTGCCGGAACTAGTCAGTGTAGCTGAAGGAAGTCTAGCTTTTTTTTGTCCGTGCAACCGCACTATCTCTACAAGCTCGCTTCATTTCGTTTATCCCACTTCTGAATTTAAGATAAATAGGCAGTTTTACGTAAGGAAATAGGTTTAATTGCTATCAGCAGCGTAAAACATAACTACTGTAAAAATACAGTCTTTTGTTCGTAACGAAACTTCAAGTACACGGAAAATGAACTCTTCAAGAGCACAACCCGCGCCGCAGACCAACTAGCTGTCACACCGGAGTCAGGCTGCCAGCCCACCACAGCACCGCCTGCAGCCGGGTGCTTACGACGACTCTTTACACTATATTAAATACAGAAACATCTTAGACAAAGTAACCCCAGTATACAGTTCGCCATTTCTGAATGCTCCGAGGGATATTTGTGATTCCAAAATTCGCCAGAGAGCGCTACTGCGAATGCGGGCTGCTGTCAAAATATAGCCCTTCTATTGGCTGGGATGATTTCGTCTTTTTAGAGCAGTTGATTCTGTCTAATAGCGCGACAGTATTTTTTAAATATAACTTACCTTTCCGTGGCGCCTTCTGGTGGATTTTAAAGTCGCTCATTTGGCTTTATCCACTCAATAAGACAGTATGTAACATGTGAACTCACGCTTTCAGGAGACAACAAACCCATCTGGCAAGTGGCTGAGGAGCGCGAGGAGAACAAACACCTGCAGAAGGAGAACGCCCCCTACGGGAAGTATGGTGACTTGCACAAGGCGGCTAAGGTTAGATTTATACATGTATTTTGTTTTGGTATAGCTGTACCATAATACCAGAACATAAATACAAATAAAGATTAGTTTTTTTTAGAAAAAATCATATTATTACATATTATGTTGTTACACGTTTCCATACATAGTTAGTCTTGTGGCTAGATAAAAAAAAATCATCTTGGCGTTAATGTCCTGCGCGCAGGGGTCCGCTACGACCATGATCCAGGATTTGGGAGATCAGGTAATTACAGTGGAGTGACTGGCGTATAATCTCCATGACCCTTGACAGAAACAGACGAGAGTCACAGAATTATCTGCATGCAATTTTATTAATGTTTTTGTTGACAAAATAAATCAATAGAAGAAAAATACATTTTGTTTGAGGTAGACAGATAGTAAACAAATAACTAAGTAAGAAAACGACATCTTCTGTGCAATAAAAAATAATTTGCTACTTACAAGAATTACTTTTGTGATTCAATTCGGGATAAATATTATTCTAATTAGTTTTCCAGTGTATTTAAGACATTCATTCTGCGAGGATTGCACGAGATCTTTTTTTTTTAATGCTACTCTGTGACACACGAGCAGATAGTCCACCTGGGCTTCGATTCTGGTGCGGAAATCGTCTCAGTTGCAGTAACATTACAGTTGCATCGCATGTCAAACGTGTGATTGTTATTCAAATGACAGATGTTGAGTTGCAACTTTCATGAGTTCGAACTTTTCCACAATACGTTTTCTGGTACTTTAGTTGTATTATGGTTTTATATGGTTGTTGGTACTCCAATAAATAAATAAATTACTAAGTTGCATCTTTCTTAGTTGTCAAACTGCCTTCAATTCTGTCAACGAAAACGTGTCAAAGGTCGAACAATGATTTAATTGCAATTGAACTGGGATGATGCTGGGACTGACACGATACCTCGTCGTAGTTTATAGTAACATCACAGTTACATTGCAACATAATAACAACTGCATTGCACACCATAAACGGTACCCTGATGATAAGTGATAACTGTTGCCCGTAACATATACAATTCATACATTTAGGTTGCAGGTAACAAAAATGCAGAACCGCTTGTGCGTTGTCAGTGTGAGGACTAAGAAATTTCTTCATACCTGTGATTTCACTTTCTACTTTATCCTTTAAACCGGAACAAAACAATGCATTGTTGCGTGCCGGCAGAAATAGATAAGGCGGTGGTACTCACCCAGGCGGACTCCTCAGGCTTGACAGAGTCCTACCACCTAGATCTGGCAGTATATGCCTGATTTGATAAGCAATATACATTTTTTAAAACTCGAATTTTGTTTAAATAAATAACGTAAGGAATGTAAATGTAACTCAAGTTCATACAGCCGAGCAAAATGGCACTTAGGTTTTCTTAATAATAACAATAAAATTTAAAAACCAGGGCCAACGGGAATTTTTTGTTCCTGCTGTTCTCTCATTTCAGATTTTCAGATTTGGGGAACAAAAAAACTTAAATTCCCGCAATCCCACATTCGGGGGTAACATTTGATGGACAACGAGAATGAACCGAATATTACGTAATATTGACCTGGCTCCCCATTCGACGGCGTAGGGACTGTCACATCCTGGGACTTCTATACCAAGTATTAGTTAATCCCTCTGCGCGAGTACTTGCGCGAGTGGTTTAGTTTTCGGCCATCTGCTAACCTTCGTCTGCGCCCCCGCAGGGAGCGACAGCTGGAGGTTCCCTCATATCGTTCCACTCATAATTAAAATTATTCCGTTTAAGATACAATTTGAACTATAACCGATGCAGGTGAACTCCCCGACGGTGACGACGGCTCTCGAGAACCTGGGCGCGCTGTACCGCCGCCAGGGGAAGTACGAGGCGGCCGAGACGCTCGAAGACTGCCGGAAGAAGGTGCGGAAGACGGGGGGGTACAGGATTATGGAGCGTAGGGGGGGGGGGGGGGGGGTAAGATGTATGGGTTTCATGGGTGACATTTGATAGAGCAAAATTGCGTAAGGAACTGTCCAAACTCGACGTGAACAAAGCCAATGGTCCAAGTGGCATACCAGCATTGGTTCTGAAGCACTGCGCGCCTGGTTATCTCCCATCTTAACTCGGCTATATTGCCTGTCTCTACAGGTAGGTAAAGTATCGAAGACGTGGAAGATTGCACATGTCTAAACCGTGCCAAAAAAAGGTAGTCGCGCTGACCCGGGGAAGTGTAGGCCTATATCCATAATATCTATCCTATGTAAGATACTAGAGCGTGTGCTGAATAACAGGCTCCTGACGTATCTCGAAACGAATGATCTATTGAGTGACCATAAATAGGGCTTCCGTAGTAACAGATAAACTGGTGATTTTCTTGCGTATGCAATTCACATATGGAGTGAAGCCGTGGAGAACCACGGTGAAGCGCTAGTTGTGTCCTTGGATATTTCCAAAGGTTTCGACCGGGTGTGGCATAACAGCCTGAAAAGCAAGCTTCCTGCATATGAATTGGAAGACGCATGTACTTAAAATAAAAAAATAACTTTCAAGTTTCTCGTATGCACTTCATGAAATCAAAAAAGTCACTGATTTAAAAACTGCCATAGTGGCCTATTATGCATATGCCTATGCTTGGCTTAACTATGGTATTATATTATGGGGTAACAGCCCGGGAGCGTCGGATTTGTTCACCATGCAGAAGAAGCTTATAAGAATACTTGTTAACATAGACTCAATGGACAGTTGTAAACCACACTTCTGAAGAAACTGTATACTTACACTGCCATCTTTGTATATATTTGTGGTCTGTAGGTTTGTGAGACGCCACCAGGAATTTTATAAAAGACGGGATGATATACAGGGAAGTCATCTATTGCGACATAGGAACAGGCTGATATTACCAAGCTCCAGACTTGCAATACACTCCTCGAGTCCCCTAGTCATGTCTATAAAAATATTTAATAAATTACCAGATATAATAAAAAATGAAAAAAAAGATCAATGCTTTCAAAAACTTCTCAAAGAATTATTAATAAATAAAAGTTATTATTCATTAGATGAGTATATGAATGATAAATTTTAATAACTATTGATAATATAAAATGAAATAAATAAACATTATAATATACATAAATTAATTTATAATCAATAAATGAAATTAATAAAAATATATATGATAAAGAAATTAAGTTAATATTGAATATAATAGATACTAATAATATAATACATGTTAACCAATAACGAAGAAAATGTCATATTACTCTATATTACACGTATAGAGTATGAATATGAAGCAAATAAAAAATTATTAAATAAATTTTAATTATTGATAATATGTATGTAGGTATGTAGAGTCGTCCTGGAAGCCGGTCCCGGCTTGCACCAGGATTCGGTTTGCTACTTTTGCTTCTCCAATTCGCTCTGTCTTAAACGTACTAGACAAGTATTATACTCTATATTTACATATATAGAGTATTAATATTATATTCTAAAATATAATTTAGAAAGTATATTATTAATAAAACAAGTGCCTCCTCTCTACCAGTATGCTGTGCCCGATCCGGGTCCATGTTGATACCCATTATATAATTTTGTATTATGTAAAATTACTATTACTACTTTGTAAAACACATGGAATGCTAAATAAATTGAAATTGGACTATCTCCCAGCCATTGTAACTGGATAACCAATTTCTTGAGATGTCGATCGCTTCGTGTGGTGTTCGCAGGTCAAGCATCCGCCACAACACAATGCCAATTGTACCTCAGGGATCCGTCCTCTCTGCAACACTTTTCTTGCCCCACATTAACGATCTGCTAAAGCCCGGCATCCTTGAGTACGCTGATGATAGCATTGTTGTAGAGAGCGCGAGCTACTGGGGCTCAGGTCCGGGCCACTACTTAAGAGAGTGAATGAGAACCTGATGGTTGTGGCTGATTGGGGTGAAGCCTACCTGGTCAAGATTAATCCTTCCAAGACCCCAGGCATACACTTCTCTGTAAAACGTAGCCCTTTCCACCTAACACCGTCTTGCCGACGGGAGTCATTGTCTTGGCCGACACGTTGGAGTTGCTTGGACCAAATGTTGAGTCAAGAGCCCAATAAGCTTCTAAAAAACTTGGAGTCCTCGTCAAGGTGAAGGAAGTACTTCACTCCTGGACAGCTTTTCAATTAATACCAAGCACAAGCGCGAGTTGAAGTCAAATGCAAGCCCATTAAAAAAAAAAAAATTCGTTATTTATCAATCATCGTAGTATGACTCTTACTGCAATTTTACTTCAATTTAAAAAAAGATAATTGCCGTAGTGATGTTTAGAGAATATTAATGGAATTAATGAAAAGTCTATGGAGAAATCTAAACAGAACAAGAGATAATAAGCTGTTTCCAGGCAACTTCATCACTTACTATGACGGTCATCAACCTGACTAGCAAAAATAAATTTATTTATTTATTTAAACTTAATGCACTGTTACGTACAACGGCGGACTTAAAGCTTCATAGCTTTATCTACCAGTCAACCGGAGAGCTGATGGTATGACAAATTCAGGGCGGTACAAAAACGTAGAAACACACATAAACACTAACTAAACTAAGTAGCACATTAACAAATAGGTAACAAAAATTTGAGCAAATTAACAAATATAATAAGACCACGCCAAGTCCGAATCGCTAATTTAAAAAAATCTCTGTATGGCAACTTCTGACCAGTTTTTTAAAAGTGTTAGAACGTCATTCATAAAAGTCATAACAAATAATTTGATTTCTGTAGGATTGTTTATTTTCGTGAGTTATGAAAAATATTATTAAATAACGGGCAAAACAATTAAAAAGGAACTGAGGGAGAAATTTCAGCATGATCAGTAATTTAGTCAAACTTAAAGTTTATTTTTTTTATTTTTTTTATTAGTAATAGGCTTGCATTTGACCTCAACTCACCTGATGGAAAGCGACGATGAGGTCGAAGATGTAGCATGCGTGCCTAGAAGAAATCTAGAAAGTACGAGTTCAAGTCAAATAACTGAATGTTTACAAGAAGGACGGTGAAAGACTGAAGAAATGCCGGTACCCATTCGCAACCCCCTGGTGTTGCACATAGATGACCCGCGATAATGTGACGGACTGGGTCAATTGGTCAAATCGAGAGTGTTAAGCCCAAAATCCACCAGCGGCAACGCGTAAAAATATAAGGACTGTGAGGTCTGAAATTTTGTTTTGTAGTCCGAAACTTATCTGGTGGCCAAAACTGGAACTAGTTGTCGCCATTTTGAAATGTCATGTTACTTTGTCAACAGTGACGCCGTTACCGGGACAGATAAGTTTTTAATTCCGGTGCGTGAACAAAGAACATGAAGTTACTGTTAAATTTTTATGCGATATACCCGCAGATGGTGCTACTGAAAAGTAAAATCCAGGCATAATCTGGCTAATTATACTTTGCTAAAATTAGGACTGACCGAGGATGATCTAGCGAAGAAGGCAGCCTCTTTAGACTCTCCCCTAAATTCTTTCACACTTATTCCTACCGACTGTCTAGAGGTTTATAAAATAATTCTTAGTTTAAAATATAACAGGATGGGACAATATATCTACAAACTTTTTAAAATATATTTACATATACATAATAGAACAAATTACACATCTAGTTAATATTAGTATTGAAACAGGCATATTTCTTGAAGATTTTAAAACGCAATACTTGTACCAATATATAAAGCTGGAGAAAAAGAACTTGCAACTAATTAAAGGCCAATTTCCCTTATCCCAACACTTTCAAAGGTAATTGAAAAATTTTTCAACATTCTTAGAACGGTACAACTTACTCAATGGACAGCAATATGGGTTTAGGAGGGTTAGGTCTACTGAGGATGCCGTTCTTAATTTAGATGAGAGTGATGGATGAGAGTGAGAGATGCATTGGAATGTTCCTAGACCTTCAAAAGGCTTTTGACACTGTGTCAATTCCTTTACATTTATCAAGGCTGCAAAACTTGGGAATTAGGGGAATTTCTCTTGCATGGTTTCATTCTTATCTAGGTGAAAGGACACAAAGACTCAGGATAAACGGGTGATTAAGAAATAATGCCTCTTGCACATTTGGTGTACCACAAGGAAGTACCCTTCGACCGACATTGTTTATTATTTACGTAAACGCACTGTGCAATCTTAAACTAGAAAGTTCGGATTTATTTATGTTTGCTGACGATACGGTTCTTCTGTTTCATGGATCCACATGAAATAAGGTGCGATGTGTGGCGGAATCTGGCTTAAGCAAGGTCACTGCCTGGTTCGAGGTCAGCCTACTTACCTTGAAAGTAGCTAAGACTAAGTACATGTGCTTCGGAATAACAGCTCGCTGTAGTCCTAATAATAGCTTCAAATTACAGATACATGCATATCCATGTAACAGAAGAGACTGTATACCGGCCTCTTGCCAATGTAGTTACCTAACACGTGGTTACAACATAAAATATGTAGTTGCCATCCTAGATGACAGATTTAACTGGGGATAACTGGAGTCATAACCAGAGCAAGAAAGCGTCCATGTGCCGAAGCATTATTTCATATTGGTGTCTGGGGATGTGCAGCAAAAACGTACCTAATTGAAATTGAACGTGCCCAGCGCGCCATACTGAAAGTCATGTATCGGCTATGATTTCGACACCCTACCACGGAATTATACAGACTATGCAACATGTTGCCCGTTAGAAAACAGTTTATTTACCAGAATTTACGTAGTTTTCCACCCAACTTTTCCACGCAAAAAACCAGTAGTACGAGTACCTCTGCCCAAATGGAACACCGTGTTTTCCAACAGAAGTTATGACTATTATGCCCCAATGCTATATAATAAATTAAATAAAGATATAAAAGCGGTTAAAAAGCTCATTTATTTATTTATATTAATTGACATTACTGCCAATAATAGATAAGCAAAATTATACTGTTAAGTATTTGATTGCAATATTTACAATAACTAGGTTTTTAAATAATCTATGAAAACTAGTTATTACAATATGTCTATGGATGATTATTTCAATCTTAGGCTGAGCTGAAGAATTAAAAATTTCAAAATGCATTATAGCTTACCGCGAAAATCCAACCCAGTGGCAGCCCCAGTGCAACCCAAGGCAGCCCCAGCGACACCCAGCCCTGTGGCAGCTCCAGTGCAACCCAAAGCAGTCCCAGCGAAACCCAGCCTAGTGGCAGCTCCAGTCAAACCCAACCCAGTGGCAGCCCTAGTGAAACCCAAGGCAGCCCCAGCGACACCCAGCCCTGTGGCAGCTCCAGTGCAACCCAAAGCAGCCCCAGCGAAACCCAGCCTAGTGGCAGCTCCAGTCAAACCCAACCCAGTGGCAGCCCCAGTGCAACCCAAGGCAGCCCCAGCGACACCCAGCCCTGTGGCAGCTCCAGTGCAGCCCCAGGCAGCCCCAGCGAAACCCAGCCCAGTGGCAGCTCCAGTCAAACCCAACCTAGTGGCAGCTCCAGCTATACAGCTCCAGCTTCAAGTATGCTTCAAACTTATTTTCATTGTATGCGCTTTTGATGTTTATGTGTAATGATTATTTATCCCATTCCCATTTGGGGTTGGCACTGTAGGTTCTCTTTTTCCATTAATCCTAATCCGCTGTAATCTCCACATTCACCTCTCACTCTCTGATATCTCTTGTCACACAATCCGTTCATCTTTTTTTGGTGTTTATTAAATATGTGTAAATTATGTATTTATAATTATCTCTCTTTCAAATAGCATTCGAGATGGGACTGCCAGAAAATATGCATTCGAACATAGAGTTCCCAGTAACCGAATGGCAAGAAAGGAAATGTTAGACATAGACATAGACATAGTCATGATTTATTTAGACATCACAAAAATCCATAAGCGTTTACATAATATGAAAATTTTAGAACACTTCAATACTAAACAAAAATAAAGCAGGTACAAACACACAAACACAACAAATCATGGACCAATGCGATGCCAAAAAAAGACCCCAGCTCAGCATTAGCTACAACAAATGCTGCAGCGCTGATTTTCAGTGGGATCTTGACGGTAAGGAGAACTGCATGAAGTACACAGCATATATAAAATAAATAAACAAATGAAATATATAAGTAATTAAAATTAAAGTATACGTGTAAAAAAGGACAAAGTTAATGTGTTTTAACGAAATATAATTAATTAATTAAACACTATGTAGGCGTAGGCATCTTTTATAAAGAACGAATATACATACTTAGATAAATAAATAATTCATATATCTATATTTAAATGATAAATTTATATAGGTTAGGGGGGTTGGGTTAGGAGGTGGAGTTGGAGATTTGTGTTCATGATATATATGTATGTGTGTATGCATCATATCTTGGGTTAAAAATGACGTTTAATTTTCAGCTCTGTCTGAGCAGCCGGGGGATGAGCCAGCGGATCCCGTTGCCGAGCCGGCATCCTCCGCTGCGCCAGGTACAGTTACAACTTCTAGTACAACTCATTACCCACGGGCCATGATATAAAGTAACCGAAATTTCAAAATTGTTATGTGTTTCCAGACCCACGCGAAACTGTCGTTGTCGCTGGTGAGACGCGTGCTGCCCGGAGGAGCTCAAGGAGGAGGCAACGGCGGCGAGATGAGCCAAGGCAAGACGAAGACTTGCCGGGCGGGGCGGACGAGCTGGAGGAGCGGCGCATAGCTGTGGAGGAGCGCATCGCCGACGAAATCGCCGGGCTGGGCGCCACCAATAAGGCCATATTGGAAAACCTGCAGCAGCTTGTTGGACTGCTGCAGGCTCATCTCATTAAAGAGTGACTTTACTTTAAGATTTGGTTCTTAATTTGAATCAGGTATAACAATGAAATATATATTTAAAGTCAGTTGCACTAACTTTATTGGAAAGATAATGAAATGCTATTTATGTTTAAATATGATTTTGGTCATTCATTTATTTTCACAAAATTTTATTCAGCAATGAAGCCCACTTTAAGTTCAATTACTTTGACTTTTGTATTTAACACGCGACGGCCTCATGACCGGAATCATATTAAAACATAAATGACTTTTCATTAACTTTCTAGCTAGTTTCACTGATGTTAAATATATCTTTACTAATGTTATATCTATTTCAATTTAAAACCATAGCTTTAAAATCAACTTGAGGTTAATTGGTAATGAACTAGCCAGGCATTAGACCACCATTGACCGCCATCTAAATGGTGGCAAGGCCATCCCGCCATACCGTAAGCTTGAAGCTCAACGTGCCTCTCTGCCATTGTAACTTCAGGAGACATACCTTTGCACCACGGGTCTCAGAAATGTTTAATAAATTATCATTAAGTTTGCATATATTCTGTGATAAACCGGCTAGCGTTAAGCAATTGTGTGCTTACATGTTTTTTGCCACTAAATGTATCCATGACTGCGGTTGACATAATTTAAACTATAATATAATCGTACTATACATAATATAAAAGTGTTTCATTGTATTTTTCTTTCATGGAAATTGTTATCCATTATTTATGCTGTTACTGCTATAGGCGAAAGCTTGTAAATGGCTCATGAAAACCCTTATTAATTAATTATTGCTGTAAGTTTTCCGAATAAAATAAAATAAGTAACGATGTGTCCGAAGATGGAGCATGCCTGTCTATGAACAATTTCTTTTTTATCACATAGTGGACCCAGCGCGACTTCGTTCGTGTAGACCTGCTTTACCCCTACCTATCCTTTTTCATTTCCTTATTTGACGACCTGAGTGGTTCAATGGTCAACATGGCCGGTCTGCCACGCAAGAGGTCCCGGGTTCGATTCCCGGCCGGGCAGAAATTGAAATGATGAATTTTAATTTCTGTTACGGGTCTGGGTGTTCTATGTATAATAAGTATGTATTTAAAAAAAAAGTATTTAAGTAATATATCAGTTATCTAGCACCCATAGTACAAGCTTTGCTTAGTTTGGGGCTAGATGGCGCTGTGTGAATTTGTCCACGATATTTATTATTATTATATATTATTTCATCATATCAGCCAGAAGACGCCCACTGCTGGGCATAGGCCTCCCCCAGAGATCTCCACAAAAACCGGTCCTGTGCTTTCCGCATCCAGCTGGTACCTGCGATCCTTACCAGGTCGTCGGTCCACCTTGTAGGAGGCCTACCCACGCTGCGTCCACCGGTACGTGGTCGCCACTCGAGAACTTTACTGCCCCATCGGCCATCTGTTCTTCGAGCTATGTGCCCTTATCCTTTTTACTGGCTTGTAAACCTTCTCCTTGAGTCACTGTATCTCATGAAATCCGCATTAAAATCCGTTGCGTAGTTTAAAATATCTAATAGTACATAGTAGATCTAATTGGCCGTGTGGTGTCCGGCAGAGTAGAATAGCACCAACCCCTTACACTCATGGGTGTTGTACAAGGCGACTAATGTTTTCGAGGCAAAAGATCTAAGCGCCTCCGTAGACTGGAAAATGGGCAGCAGCATTTTCCATTGTTATATTCAAACACTGCGATCTCCAACTCGCCTGCCAAGCGTGGAGATTATGGCAATAACCTCCCCTTTCGTGAGAGAGGCCCTAAGTCCTGCAGTGGACTGTTACGGGCTGTGATGATGAATAGTAGGTAAGTACATAGATGCATAAAGACAGACGGCGGGAAACGACTTTGTTGTATACTATGTACAGATTCGTATTAAGTATTCAAAAACAGGGAACAAAATAACTCTTAGGTAATCCATAGGGACTAAAAGTGATTTGAATTTAGAATATGGTATTTGGAAAACTTGTATGTAATGATAAAGTAAATCACAGTGAGATAGAAAGTATTATATTAATTTAAAAAATAATTATATTAGTCTTATGCTAACTCTAAGACAACATTTTTTGGACGCTAAAAATATGATAGGTCCATAGCAAAATTTCATCAACAAAATCTATATAAAAGAAAAATTCGGAAAAATTCAAGAGTAGGTAGCGAATATTTTCACCGTCAGTTAGTAAATTTCTTCTGAAAGTTTTATAATTATATTGTAGTAAAGAAAAGCTGAGAAAACTCGTGCAAAGCCAGGGCGGATAATCTAATAATAAATAATAATAATAAATATTCGTGGACAAATTCACACAGCGCCATCTAGCCCCAAACTAAGCAAAGCTTGTACTATGGGTCTAGATAACTCATATACTACTTAAATACTTTTTAAATATATACTTATTATACATAGTACTGGCCGTGTGGTGTCCGGCAGAGTTGGCCGTGTGGTGTCCGGCAGAGTTGGCCGTGTGGTGTCCGGCAGAGTAGAATAGCACCAACCCCTTACACTCATGGGTGTCGTACAAGGCGACTAATGTTTTCGAGGCAAAAGATCAAGTGTCTCCTAATTATAGAAAATGGGCAGCAGCATTTTCCATTGTTACATTTAAACACTGCGATCTCCAACCCGCCTGCCAAGCGTGGAGACTATGGCAATAACCTCCCTTTTCGTGGGAGAGGCGCTAAGTCCTGCAGTGGACTGTTACGGGCTGTGATGAATGAATACATAGTACACCCAGACCCGTAACTGAAATTAAAATTCATCATTTCAATTTCTGCCCGACCGGGAATCGAACCCGGGACCTCTTGCGTGGCAGAGAGAGAGATGTTTATTTATTTATTTATACTTCATGCACAAACAGTACATTGAACCACTCAGGTCGTCTAATAATACATAACTGCATGAATCGTAGATGTTATGGGCGACAGATACCGCTCTCCATAGGTGGACTGAATGCTCGTTTGTATTGAGCCTGTAGCCACACGGAATAGTATAAAAATTATGATCTTGCATCTCTGTAAATAGGGGAATATTATTATTATTAGAGATAAGCTCGTATTTGTACATTTTATTGTGAATGTATTTTCGATGAGTTGTTGTGCAATAAAGAGTATAATATTATAAAATGTTTTAGTATTTTTTCTGAATCTTAAATCTGTAATTAAATTAAATTGTAAAAAATTTACAACTATCACATTGAGGGAGTGGTAGCCCTTTCTATTGTAGTACGCCGCTTCGTGCACGTCTGGCCGTATAATCGCGATGTGGGTGCCATCGATACACGCAATCGTTCCCGAAATTCCAGTAATGTTCTCGAAACTAGAAGAAATAGAATAAAAATATTACGATTAAAAAAACGATAATACAGTGTGATATTGGAATGTCAAGGTATCGCGTAAACAGAAGAGAATTTTATTTATTTAAAGAGTTATATTTTTGTTATATTGTTTAAGAGTAAGGTTTTTATTGTTTATATTAATTTCATGTTTAAGTTGTAAATATCTCTTTTAATGTAAATAAAGTTTAAAATATTTATTATTATAGCAGATAAATAGGCGAACCCCTTTAGGTTCATATGGTCCATTATATCAAAGGTAGTGGACCCGTCGCGACTTCTTTGGCATACACCTACTTTATTTCTACTTACCCTTCTTTTTTCTTATAAACCTTCTTCTTGAATCACTTCTATCAATTGCTGAATACCGCATTAAACCCCGTTGTGTAGTATAAGATCTAAGCGTACTTAGACACATGGAGACAGACGGCGGGAAGCGACTTTGTTTTATACTATGTATTGATAGATTAACCTCCCGAAACGTCGGGAAAACAAATCGGAAAGTTACGTCCCGTGTAAGTCCCGTCTAATATAATAATATTGATAGATGTTTACCGTATCAGAATGTCTATAATGTGTTTATGAGACCGTGGTCCACCTTATGGAAAGTGTTCACCGTCCCCTATGAACATCAGCAACACCTGAGCCTCTATTTTTCAATCGCTTGCCTCGATTTGACCGGTTTTTAACTTTAGTTTCAGCATGAAAAATTGAATTTTTTTTAAGT
The DNA here is from genome assembly GCA_905147135.1 of Blastobasis lacticolella. NCBI lineage: Eukaryota > Metazoa > Arthropoda > Insecta > Lepidoptera > Blastobasidae > Blastobasis > Blastobasis lacticolella. The sequence goes on from LR990044.1 coordinate 725,618, forward strand.
CACATTAGCAACAAATAAATATTACGGTTCAAAAATAGGGAAAATCAGCATTATGCTCTAAAATATCGAAATTTTCATGCGGAAAATAAAAATTGAAAGCCGTTTGATTCGAGGCGAGTGACTCAGAAATAGGGACACAGGTATCATCCAATGCGTTGTCCGCGTCTAAAGAGAGTTGTAATATTCATCTCTTGAACGATCGCTTAGACATTAATCAGAATTTAAAGAACTATCTACTTCATAAATAAATCGAAGTCACGGGCAAAATTTGACGCATTTAATATAATATAACGCATCAGAAGCTCCGCAACGGAACAATAATGAAGTGGTCGGCGATAAATTAAGCGTGATACGACAGTAAGTGCGTCTGCGCAACTCATCAACGCTGCGCAACAAATTCAAGCAACTACAAACTCTTTACCATTGAAATAAAGCTGAAAATACCAAACTAATAAGTTACTCTGTAATGTACAATAATTAAGTAGGTACCTAGTGTTGTGTAGAACCGGGGCAAATCGGGTACCTCATTATTTCGAAGAATTATCATCTACAGGTAAATTACGTAGCTCCTAATACCGTGACAGTTTTCAGCAAGTGTTTCAGGGCTAAAGTTTCGTATTTTTATTCAATATTCGTAATATATTTTTAACTGATTTCGACTACTTACAGTGACCTTACCTTTATACCTACCAGAGTTTGTAGGTATTAGGTAAGTCCATCCACATCAAAAATTAAGCACAGTAGAAGTACATAAAGGTGAGTAGGTAAGTTCAGTAAGGAGCCCCAGCAAATATATTTGGTTGAAATTATTGTTAAATTACCTATTCTAGGTCGCAATTTTCATGGTGACTCGAATCGACGTCGAAAAGACGTCAAATCCACCACAATGGGAGAAAAAAGCACGTACATGCGACGTATTTTTCGGCGTAAATCAGGTAATTACAACCAATAGGTCGTCACTCGACGAGTCGACGTCGGTTCGACCTATTGTGTAGTTCCAACGACCAATTTGGTAATATTAGCCACTATCCAACGTAATTACGACGTAATTTTTCCTATTAGTTCACCTATTAAGGTAAAATATTATCACTATCATTCGTGAGCCAGTGTGAAGGAAATATATGTTTTTCTTTTTTACTCACAGACAAATGTCTGGCTTAATAAAAACTTAAACTCTAACAAATATGGCTGCCATAAATAAGTCTTTATTTAAATTATTGGTTGGAAAACTTTTTGATTTCGCATATAATGCGTCAAAATCTTGTGCGCTGAATTTTTTTTCGTAAGTAAGTATATTATAATGGTTTTAAGTTCAAAAATGCTGATGGGCTTCCAAAATACTAAAATAATTAATTTTAAAAATAATAGAAAATGCGTGTACTTGTTTCGATTTAAGTATTTTGACTCAAGTTTGGTATTGTTTGTAATTTCTCAATGTCAACATAAATATTTCAATGTAAATATTGGTAAATAGAGGTATACTTTTAATGTTTTTAATTATTTTAATGGTTTTATCGAATGTTTATCTATTTATTTCTATAGGTAGCTATCTAAGTAGGTCATCATCATCATAATCACAGCCCGTAACAGTCCACTGCAGGACTTACTGGGAGGTTATTGCTAAAATCTCCACGCTTGGCAGGCGGGTTGGAGATCGCAGTGTTTAAATATAAAGTGCTGCTGCCCATAGTGCCCATTTTCCAGACTACAGAGACTCTTGATCTTTTGCCTCGAAAACATTAGTTGCATTGTACGACACCCATGACCATAAGGCGTTAGTGCTATTCTTCTCTGCCGGACACCACACGGCCAATCTAAGTAGGTAATTTTGCTAAATTGATTTTGTGTCCTGTAGAGGTTACATAACCCCACTAGTGCATGTACGTTGCCATAAACAACTTCTTATTAAATTTGTCTACAAGAACTCGTATTCTAAAGACCGTTACAGATAAAGGTGCCGCATTTACCCCACTTTCCCCTACATCTATATTTTGTCATCATATAAAATAAGCAGAGTCTGTGATTTTTTTTGTACAAAATTATGTCAGAGGTCGATGTGACTTGGCGCGATGTTGACTAACAAGGGTTACCAAAAGTCCTGGGGCGCCTTAGAGAGGAAGGAGGCGCTCCATCTCTTCCAAAAAAAATACTTATCATCATAAATATTAGTATAGATATAAGACCCTTTTAATACCACTCATTAACAGTTTATATCTAACGCGTGAGATCTACATCTAGGTATCTATAAAAATATTGTGAACTTTTTTTGTTCTGTTTATAATTTAGCGCATTATTTTCCGTCAGTTTATGATCTTTCTGATTTTATCGCCCTTTAAATTGTAAATCAGTCCCCTATTGGTCGGCCTACAGGCTCAATACAGTCATAATCATCGTCCTAGCGCTTATCCTGGTCTCTGCCAGGGTCCGCTTTCCTACTCAATCTTCTCCATTTCGCCCGGTCTTCGGCATCCTCTCGTCGTAACCCGTTTGCTCTCGCATTCGACACAGCGATGTCAATCCATCGCTTCTTGGGTCGCCCACGGGGCCTCTTTCTTGATACCGATAGATTGAGGCACCTATTTCCCACGTATCCCTGAGGCTTACACAGGCCACATACAGTAAACTGCTGAGTTAACGGATATTTAATGTTTTGACGTCATTTGATGGGATCAAGAAGAATACATATTTTTTTATACAGAAAAAAGTTAGTTATTCGATTCGTTAGGTGCAATCTCACTTAAGATGCAGCGTGGGTAGGCCTCCCACAAGGTGGACCGACGGCCTGGTAAAGATCGCATGTACCAGCTGGATGCGGTAAGCACAGGACCAGCCTTTGTGGAGATCTCTGGGGGAGGCCTGTGCCCAGCAGTGGGCGTCTTCTGGCTGATATGATGATGATCTCACCTGATGTTGAGTGGGGATACGTAGCGTTGCATCGCGAGGGCGGCGATGGCGCAGGACACATGACCACGAGTGCACGACTAAGAAGAAGATCAGACATTTATATCCCTCAAGCGTTTAGAAGTCGCGCGTAACTGTAATCTCTTTAATGTCGACTATCTCTGTGCCTAAATACCTCTGGAACATTTCACGGCCTAAAGAACTAGTTATATTTTTTGGCATTTCCGGACATTACCTTAATTACATGTGCCTCTATACAGGTGAGATGTAATGTAATAAAGATAAACGCCTGGCTTCTCCAATAATTGACGAGAACCAAAAGTGTGAAGTCTGATGTTTTACAGATTATGAGGTCACCGACCTTGGTATTTATTATTAATTTCAAGTTGATATCGTTACCCGTTCCTGAGAAAAGGCGTCTTGAGTATCCGACAAACAGATCGACAACAAAGTGATCCTTCCTTAGCAACTCTACGTAATGCCCTGGCTTCCCTAGTCAAAGGCGAAGTAAGAGCAATATAACACCCACCGTTATTAAACAATATATTATTTTCAAAAACTGTCTTTGAGCCTCAGTCCTGACACACTCCACCTACAAATGGTACACATCTTCTACCTTTACACACTCTGTACGATTAGGTTATTCACCTATTCATCTTTTCCAGTTCAACTCTAAGGGACCCAAGTTATAGCGCTCAGGGAAAACATGTGCTGGCAGCGAGTTGCAGCACAGGTACGTTCCCTTACAAAGACTTCTATATACTATTATTTATTATATACTAGATATATAAATCAATGTTCCCTTACCTACTTACTTAGTAACTGCACTGAAAAGATAATGGTAGCTGTTATAAAGGTGTAGGTAGATAGGTGCCTATATTTTTCCATAATTCAAATGAAATCATAAAACCAATCTAATCAAAGCTTAATTTTCTTAATCTCAGATAAGAAATATACATGAGATAATAAAATACCCCGTGTGGCACCTAATCTTGTATATATCCAATATGTGGTACAGTCATTAGAAAAACGATAAGACACTGAAGGTATCATGATTTTTATAACTAGGTGGATAAATAACTACTGCTATAAAGTAATTTAAATATTACTATAATCTAACCGAACTAAATCAAGACACTATATACAGAGTGCGCGTGAGTTTATGTTCTTTGGGCCGGACCGTCTACTACGCTTACTCGCGTCTAATTCAGTAGTTAAAATTCCTTTTCCACTGAAACTGAATGCGGCGTAAAAAGGAACTACTTATTATGCCGCCATGGTGACACTATAGATACTAAAGTAAAGACAACCGACGCTATTTTGTTTTGAGTAGTAAGTTTAATCAAATCAAATCAAAATTAGTTTATTGAGTAAGACATTAATATCTCTTCCAATCGACAAATATGAAGGGTAGGAAAGTAGGAAGGAAACACACTGTGATATGTTGGCCGCCCCAGGATCGGAGCACACCCACCCCACGCCGACAACGGCCGGACCGTGCTCGACAATACCAAACAGAGCCGGGCAGCGCCGTTCAATGTTAGGCAGTGCCTGACCGCGCCCGACATTTATATAGGTACGTCTAGTATACTTAAGAAAACTACCTGAAACTACAGCAAGAGTAAGCCAGTCCACTAAGGTAGCACCCGTTCACGAGTATAACGCAGGGCCCAGTCATCGACCAATTCAACTATATTTCAGGGAAAAGGGCGAACCAAGCTCCGAAACGACCAAAAGACACCGTGTGTGGGAAGAGAAGGAAAGTTACCGCCGCTTTCACGATAGTTCTCCGTGGTAAAGAAACGGCAAGAAACCCACAGTTTTAGATAGATGGATAGATCTATCCGGACTGTTTCCGCAGTCCGACGAACTCGCGCCTATTCTGCGTATTTCGTGGTTGTGATGTACTCCTAGACACTTTATTGTTCCCAGGAAACGTAGCAATCCTTTCAGTTTTACAATCGTCTCCGGAAGGGTTTGTAGATGTCTGAGATGCTCAAGCCTGTATGATGCCACTCCCTCATGTCTGCAGGATGTGTACAGCTGTCTCTTCTTCTTTCATGCAGGCTCTGCACAGAGGGCTGTCGGTGTGACCTATGGTGAAGAGGTGTTAAAAGGACCATGTACCTACCGTTAATACTCCGGTTACCATACGAAGTTGCTTTTTAGTTAGTTTTAAGAGCCTTTCAGACAGGGAGGATTCTCGGTCACCTACAGCTTTTAAATATGTCTTATATACTAATATAAAATATAATAATACAAAAATTTTGATATATACATGTATAGAAACGCAGTTCAGACTGTTGTCATGTACATATTCAGATATATTATAGTAACTGTTCTTTATAAACAAAATGTACCTATATTTTTATGAACATTGATTAAGTTCTTATATATGTAGTGTGACGGCATTGTTATAATGTCAATATTCTTTCATTTATCTTTTAGTGTAGTTGTAGGTTTCAATTGGTAAATCGCGTTTGTAGACGTTTTCTGTAGTGCAAATATATTGTGCCAGTCGGCAGCGTGTTCTCACAGCAGAATGTATAGGTCATAATACTGTGGAAATAACTAAAGTAAACTAATCTTGCTGTAGCCGGTTCAGAAATGCCTCTTTTCTTATTTACAGCGCATGCTAAAACTAAAGATGTATTAGCATTTAGCGTACAAAATAATATAGTGAGTATCCTTTACAAAGCACAGTGAATCATTTACATAAATAAAAAACAAAAATGGACCCAGAATGGACCCCTGTGGGACCCCCATAGAGACAACAGAGCCTGCAGATCTCTCCGTTCACATCAACCTTTTGAATTCTATGAACTTTACAAGTTTAGAGCTTAGCCCTTAATTCCATAATGTTGCAATTTCCTGACCAAATAATCATAATTAACACAATCGAAGGCCTTGGATAAATCACCTAAGGCATCACGTGATTCCTCCCAGGCCTTGAAGACATGTTTAATAAGTTCAACACCTGCATCGTTTGTTAAACGATCCCGAGTAACACCGAATTGTTTATGATGCAATAGATTATTTGCATAAAATTGGTTTAATATGATTTTCTCAAATATTTCACTTAGAGCCGGTAATACTGAAACTGGTCTCAAATTGGTGGGATCTGTTATGCTACCCGTTTTTAACAATGGAATAACTTCACTGTGCTTCATCAGGTCAGGAAATGCGCCATTTTCAACAAATTTATAAAATATGTTCGCTAAGTGGACAGCAATGGCGTCAATTACAGAGCCAATAATTTTAACTGCTTTAGTTTTACTTTTTTATGCTTTTAAAAGCTTAAACTATATCTTGAGGTGTTACATGTTCGAACTTAAAATCTCAGGTACATTCTGTTTTAGCAAGGATATGGCGAGAGTAGGAGAGGCAGTTAATTATTTCATAGTCGTCACTGGAATGTCTGTAAAACATTCATTGAAAGCCTCCACAACTACCGAGATTTTCGTAACAACAGTACCGTAAATTTTTGATTGGATTATGTATCGCGAGTTTTAACTTTTCCAGTTTCAATGTAGTAGGTATACGAGTTTTACTCGTACAACAATTATGTGAATACCAACTCTACGCTTATGTGAGGCGTGAGTTCCTGATACTTGTTACCTTCTTCTACTATTATAGGTATAGTACAATTTAATACCTGGAACAGCTGGTTTCGAAGTGAATTGCCTACCCACTGCTAGACCTTTTGAGAATATTTATTTTGTTCCTGTGGAGGCACACGGACGTAAGGTCCAGGAGACACACGGACGGAAGGTCCACCTGTCCGCCTGTCCAGCGGTCCACCTGATGGAAAGTAGCCTCCCTAGTCCAGGACATCTGCGGACTGCAACCTAAGAGGAGCAGATGCGGTGCCGGCCTTTACTGCAATATTTGCTTTTGACTACTTAATATTACTTAGTTCTGAAACAATGTTTATTTTTCCAGTCGTTTGTACCTAGAGCAATCAGATGGCGATAAAAAAAATCATTCACATTACGTACCTTTATCTTTTAAATCGATAATTACATTACGACTAACGCGTTACTTGCATTAAAAACAGTTTCAAAACAACAACACGCCGATAACTACGTACATAGTCAGGATGGGCGGACCGGAGTTAGAAATCAAGAGCACTACGCCTGAAGAGGAAGAGTTGTTGAAGAAGAATTATGGAGGTTAGTCATTCATTTTTTGTTTATATTATTACAGAAGCTAATTAAAATTCATTTTTGCATAACATTATTTTTTTTTGTTTTCTTTCTGATTACAATAGCAAGATATGGAAAGATGCAACAGTTTCTCGTAACACAGGTATAAAATTGTAAGCAACAATTATGGAAATATTTTTTTTTATATATATTTATTCATCGCTACTTCCTTGCCTCTATACGGTACTTATGAATAAAAATAATAAAGAAGACTAGAATAAGAATTGCTTCTATGTAGGTAGAACTATTGATCGGGATCAGTATTAAGACTGTAAGGTCTAAGTGTGTACTACTACCCTACGCATGCCATGACATGTGGATAGCTTAGCGCTTAGAGCGTATCTAGTTGCCTAGTTGGTAGCGAAGTAAAACGAACATTTGAGAATGTTAGCAGCTGGTCCTACACTACTGGTTCTGCCCAAGTGTTCAGGCGACTAACTAGGCTCTACGCAAGCCACCTGTCAGGCTTGAAGCCTTCCGGGTTGAAATTTCATATTGAAAATAATTGTGCACAGTGCCACTTCCACATGTGCGCGTGGGCAGCAACGGCTATTTTCTGCCGGCGTCGTACGCGCCGCATGCCAACGCCATCCGCAACGCACCGCTGAGGCAGGATGATATATTCGTCGTCACTTTCCCACGCTCAGGTACCTAATACTATTTCGACAACAACACTTGATCCCATCACATCACATCACACCGAAACTGGCAGTCCACTGCCGCGCCGCTTAAATCTCCTCCACGTTAGTGGAGGGTGTTGCTATAACTCCAAGCTTCTCAAACCTCACCTCACCTCACTTAAGAATTCCATAACGTTCGGCGTTGATGTGGTTTTTAGTAGGTACTGAAAATTAAATATTGCTACGCCCACCGCAGGCACCACCTGGACTCAAGAGCTGGTCTGGCTCGTCACAAACGACCTGGATTATGAAACCGCCCAGAAAATCCCTCTAACCGATCGATACCTGTTCGTGGAGTGAGTACCTACCTATAGATAGTGCGAAATTACACGAATTATAGTCCCAGATCTATGTTATCCTACACTAGAGAGGCAATCATCTTGACCATGTTTGACGGAGTGGAGGAAGGATTTCGCAAGCATGTGAAGTCGATACTGCGCAGTCACGTGCTTTGTTTAAGAAAGTGGTCGTTGCCTTTTGAAATCTGATATCACAGAGTCCACTTACTCTGATGTTCACTTGATCTGATGTCCACTTTCACTAACCGCGAATGAAAGCATGTTTTAGTTAAAAGTATATATCTTGGTACGATATTCTTCCATCATTATTTTTTATACCACAAAGGTGGCAAAGCAAGCTGACAGTCCTCTCATCATCATCATCGTCCTAGCGCTTATCCCGGCCTCTGCCAGGGTCCGCCTCCCTACCCATTCTTCTCCACTTCGCCTGGTCTTCGGCATCCTCGCATCTGACTCAGCGATGTCAATGCATCGCTTTTTGTGTCACCCACGGGGCCTCTTTCCTGGTACCGGCAGGTTCAGGAACCTATTTCCCACGTATCCGTGAGGCTTACGCAACACGTGACCAAACCAGCGCAGGCGAGCCTCCTCGATCTTGTCTGCGATATCCCTCACGCCAAGACTGCCACGGATGTATTCATTGCGTACTCGATCGAGCTTTGTAACTTCGCACATCCATCGCAGCATTTTTCATTTTATTGGCGTGGAGTTCGCAAACATGTTTCGTCAGCTCTGGCCATGTTTCGCAGCCATAGAGCATCACAGGTCTAATTATACTCTTGTATATAAGAACTTTGAGCTTTACAGGGACTGTAGGGTCACATGTGACTGCCATGAGTTCCCGCCATTTGGCCCAAGCTGCAGAGATTCGGGACTTGTCATCGGGGCCGATATCGCCGGACTCGTGCGCTGCAGCTGGCCATATACTCTGTTTTGGCGATATTCAGCTTCAAACCACAGATTTTTCATTCTTCCTCGTGTTTACTGGTCTCAAGATCCTGCCTAAGCTTGCTCACCATCAAGGTTACAGCCCTCTGATGGAACGTAAAGTAGAAGCCGCAACCTATTGACATTTGCAATACCAGGGGCATCTATCACTCTCGTGTTGTCTACCCTGTACTTAAAAGCTTTTCTTGTTGTGTGAACTCCATGTTGTAGGTACTTAGGTATTGTGCGTAGGACAAAACTCGTTTGGAACCACACCATTCGCGGTCAACTTGGTCCCAAAGTGTGAGGATGAACTCCCTGTCGATGGCGAGCGTGCCATTTTAGAAAGTGTCTGTGCGCATAATTACATCTGCAATTAATCTTCTACCAGGATGTCAATGTTTATGAACGAAGAAGCGAAGCGTATGATGGGCGATGTTCCACAGTTCATGCAGCCCCCGGCGGAGGCCCTCGCGGCCCTGAAGTCCCCACGCTATGTCAAATCGCACCTGCCTTTATCACTACTGCCGGACAAGCTTTTAGATGGTACACGGACAGTCTACGTGGCACGGGACCCACGGGACGTCGTCGTCTCCTTCTATCACTTTAATAAGAGCAACAAGTTATTCCAAATGGTCTGCGATTTCGACGGTTTCTTCGACATGTTTCTGAAGGATATGGGTAAGTTAAAGTTTGGCTTTTTGGCGTCTTCTTTTCATGCAAGATAATTGTCTCTGGTGTCTCCGAGTGTGGGCTGCCAGGGGTTATGATGGTTCTTACGATCTAGCATACGTCCTGACTCCTTGACTTGACCTCAAGTTCGCCGTGGTATAGTTGATAGCTTCTACGTATACTAATATTTAGCAAATGAAAAGTTTGTATTATTGTTAGGGGTAATCCTCGAAACCACTGAACCGTTTTCGGAAATTCATTCACTAAAAGGAAGCTACACTATTCTCGATGGGCATTTATAGGGTAGGTACTTTTGATCCTGGAAAATTCCGCGAGATAGCTAAATATTTACCGAGATCTGAATTTCACACGGGTGAAAAGAGACAGTCAGTGATAATCCTGATGCTAACGTTGCTTGGGATATAGCCAATATAGTGTGAACCGGACTGACGGTCCATCTGATGGAAAGTGGCCACCGTCGTCCGGGACATTTGCAATCTTAGAGGAACGGATGCGGTGCCGGCCTTTGAGGTACCTGCAGACATGGTTTTTGAAGAACCCCAAGTTATAGTGAAAAGGAAAGACTTCGGGAGGGACTCATTCTATAACTTGCGCGTGCGCGGAAAAAAGACTCGCGATGCCCGTTCGTTAGTTGGATGCCAGATACCTAGATAGTGTGGATGAAATCTTTCCCATCGAAAACGTAAACGCAAACGAAGTCGTTAGAAGAAACCTTTAGTACAGGTTTGATTCGGATTTGTACGTACAAAGTGGTGCTAATTACATGGTGGTTTGCGATAGTTACTTTAAAAGTTGCATGTAATGATTGAACTGTACCATGCTTTGACGCAGCTCTATGGGCCCCGTTCTTCGCGCACATAAAAGAAGCGTGGCAGCAGCGGCACAACCCCAACATGTTATTCCTGTTCTATGAGGACCTCATTAAGGTACGCAAGAAGTCATGTAAATAAGCCAGGTATATTATAGGTGAGAGAATGAAACCAATTTGATTTTGAACCCTCCGACGAAAAAAGACATTGTGTATCTGTCTATGTCACCTTAGCTCTCGAAAGAATGGAATGATTTGGATGCGGTTTTCTCTATTTGAAAGCCGTTTAATCGAGATGGCTCTGAGCTTCTTTTAATAAAATCGATACAGTATCTAAAGATAATATTATACTTTAAGTAAACTTGGTCGGGACTTATCTGACTTTTTCTGTCGGTTGGGTTAGATTGAAGAATATTGTTGGGGACTTGACCATTTTATAAGAACCAAAAAAACCTATATTCTATAATTTATCTTTTAAAAATGTGCCTACGTTAGTATGTGGAGTTAAATCTTGCTGAATTGGACCCACGTTTTGACTTCTGATTGGGCTGAAATTTTGCGTTTTCCGTAAGTTCGGTGACAATGCATTGTTATGTACGGTACCATCGAACTCTGTCTGTTATTAATCTGACAAGAGGTCCAGAGTCACCGATGAAGCTGATGGTCATTAGTAATTCCTTCAACGCATGATAAACCCTTCGAGTTGGTTGTCGTTTGATTTGTCTCGACTAGTATTCTGATAGATCGCAAATTGTATCCATTTATATAATATATGGCCGTGTGGTGTCCGGCAGAGTAGAATAGCACCAACCTTTTACACTCATGGGTGTCGTACAAGGCGACTAATGTTTTCGAGGCAAAAGATCAAGTAATCTCCGTAGTGTGGAAAATGGGCAGCAGCATTTTTCAATGTTATATTTAAACACTGCGATCTCCAACCCGCCTGCCAAGCGTGGAGATTATGGCACTAACCTCCCCTTTCGTGGGAGAGGCCCTAAGTCCTGCAGTGGACTGTTACGGGCTGTGATGATGATATAATATAAATAGAACGCACGATAAAACATTGTTTTTCATTTTAAAACCTATTCATTCTTCGCACCTTGACATCAATTGATTGCAATTTTTATCATTAAGATTCTTTATTTTCTCCCATTGGATACCGTTTTTACATCACTCACTGCCACTGCGCTGTTTCTGGTCCAGGTTTACTTGCAACCGTATCAATATTGTGTGATCAGTGTGCTATGAAACGAGCTGCTGGTATTTGCAGGACTTAGTTGGCACCTCACGACGTGTAGCAGAGTTCTTCGGGCGTCAGTACTCGGAGGAGCAGCTCAAGGAGCTGGCGAAGCATTTACATTTTGATTCGTTCAGCAAGAACCAGGCGGTGGATCTCAAGAATTTTAAGGATATCGGGGTGTTGGACAAGGACATGGCTTTCGTCAGAAAAGGTGAGGCTACTTTTATTAGTTAAACACTAACCGATGCTCTTACAGTGAGGGATCTGGTACACTTACGTGAAAGACATTTGCGCTAATGCACTTGCGATAATGGGCATTTGCACTAGTTGACATTTTATTTGCGCGTTTGGTTGTATCTTTAGATACGTGAAAGAGTCATGTAATGTGTTTCTATGGACGCTATACAAAAATTAACAAAATAGAGTTAAGCGGGGTCCCTAATTGTTTTGACGTTAGGGGAGGTACTGCGCTGTAGATAATTCCGCGCATGTGCATATCCATGCTTTCGCAAGTTTTTACACCCGCTCCTTATAATTTCATTGGTATGTTTGATAAGTATTTTTTGAACTTTTATTAAATTTGCAGAAAAATAATTGCCAGTGAAGGTAGCTAACTTTTCAATCTGTTTGCGGCGGCGATAAATAAAATAATAATAATCATCTTGGCGCTACTGTCCCGGTCGTGCACTCGCGCAAGAGGGCCTGGGGTCTTGATTGACCATGATCGAGGATTTGGCATAGGTATTAGATTATTACAGTGGAGCGACTGCCGTCTGACCTCCGTGACCCTTTTATCAGGCGAACCTGACCAGATTGGACTATGGGTTGGTTGCACGATTTTTTAAGTTTTGTGGCCATAGGAACACACATATTCGATGACACGGTCTGTTACGGTTCCTTAGATACATACATTCGCGCAAAATATGTCCATTCACGAAAGTGTGTATTCGTGCAATTGGATTCGCTCAAGTGTCCGGATGGCAAGAATTATAACTTCTAATGTGGCTTCACCGTCGGCAGGCAAGGCGGGCGCGTGGCGCGAGACTCTGTCTTCGAAGCAGGTGCTGCGCGCGACGCTCTGGATGGACCGCCACCTCAGCGACACGGACCTGCGATTCCCGGTCTGCTGAAGCCGAAAGGCACTCTCTGTTATAAAGACAATTAATACGTACTATCTTTAAAAAGCAGTTTGAGGCGCTTGTGTAACTAAATAAAATAATATTTTGGTCGGCAGTAAATAAATAATGTTTCGGCTGCGTGCACCAGAGACGAAGGCCTACGAAGCCGAACCAGATAATATATTACCTAGATGCCATGTGGTTTGACGACAGCCTTTGATCTCTCGGCCAAAACTAATATGTAAGCGGTCAAAGCGATCGCTGTAACGCTTTAAATAGGCGTATTCGGTACAATATAACAAAATAGAAAAAAGTTATATAAAAGTTTTCATGTTTTATTCGTGAAATAATTCGAATACTTGGCCGAGAGATCAAGGCACGCAATTTCCAGTCCATTTGTATTATCCGTGATGTATAATAGACATGTATAAGCATTTGATATTTACCGCCGACACTTACTGATAATAATGAGATGATAATGAGATGGTGAATGAAAGGCGCCTCTAGATTGTTTGTTTCATAATAACGTATATTGTCTGTATAAAGTCAAGACTGCTTGTCATATAGATGTGTATGATTATTTATCATAAGACACATTTTCAATAAAACCCTTCTGAAGAGATATTTACTTATTTCCATTTCCAAATGTAGGTCATACCAACTTCTGTCCTAATCCCGGATCCCGGATCCCGGATACCGAAAATACCGGGATCCCGGACTAAAAATACGCCTTCACAATATCGGTATTCATTTTACAAAAACCGGTTTTTTTTTATTTTATTTTTTTATGTTGCTTAGCAGACAAACAGGCAAGCGGGCCACCTGATGGAAAGTGGTCACCGCCGCCTATGGACATCAGCAACACCAGGGGAGTCACCAATGCGTTGCCCGCCTCTAAAGAGACCTCTAATATACCTCTTGAACAATCCCATGTCATAGTCCAAAGGAAACACTGTGGCTGGGAGCTCATTCCACAACCGAATCGTACGAGCGAGAAACGTTCTTTCGAACCTTCGCGTGGTGACCAACAGAGGGTCTACGTAGTGGGGATGAGTACCCAGCCCACGGCGGGTGGTGCGATGGCGGAATTGTGCTGTGGGCACCAGATCGAAAAGTTCCTCGGAACACTCCCCATTGTACAGCCGATAGAACACACACAGGGAGCCAAAGTCCCTTCGGTTAACCAGTGGTATTCATTCGGAATTATCGGTATTCAATAAAAAAAAATATTTTTTTGTACAATAACGATAAACTTTATATGCTTATTAGACTTGAAAGATGATAAAAAATTTATATTTTATATTTTTATCCTAGTGAAAACGTTCGTAACTGATTTATGTTCCAACTGACGTTGGTCTGGCTGGCCGACTGTTTCAATGGTCGAGATGAATTTGCTTAGTCTTAGACAGTCCTTACGGACGTATCTAATGAGGAGTTTTCCAGTAGATATTGTCAGTTGGTTTCAAAAAGCATCAATAGATGGCGTTCCTACAATTTTGGTAATCTTTTTATAATCTGTATGATGGTGGCAGTGATTTCATGCAGCCAACTAATACTAAACTTAAAAATAAAATGTTTATTAATATAAACATAACTGTTATAGGTTGAACGAACTGTACAAAGAAATATTTATATAAGTTGGCACTATGTTCCATTATTATTACAACCTCTAAAATGGTTGAAAACGATTGATAAATACAATATTATCCAATCCAACGTACCCAGTGTTTATATTCTCTTTGCTAAGAACCTATGTATATGTCTATTTCAAGCGATTATCAATTACCAAAATTGTCGGGGCGCCATCTAGTGAGTGGTTAAGAATGCTTTAGATACCTATTGGAAAACTGCTTATTGGTTCTGGATTCGGACCGGCAAAACGAATACTACTTTGCTTAAACAGAATTTTCTCAAATACCTACTATAGTAAAAGAAACGACTGAATGCGGCAATCAGCATTAGGGGAAATTTAAAATTAGGGTTCTTTCAAAAAAACATCCTTTTGTATAAAATCCACTAACCATTTAGGAGAAGCTAGGCATTTTAGGTACTATTTAAGTCTGTCTATGAGTTTTATGCAATAAAGAATATAAAATGAAAAGTTAATAATAAATGACCTGAGTGGTTCAGTGGTCTGCCACGCAAGAGGTCCCGGGTTCGATTCCCGGCCGGGCAGAAATTGAAATGATGAATTTAAATTTCTGTTACGGGTCTGGGTGTTCTATGCATAATAAGTATGTATTTAAAAAGTATATAAGTAGTTTATCAGTTATCTAGCACCCATAACACAAGCTTTGCTTACTTTGGGGCTAGATGGCGCTGTGTGAATTTGTCCACGAACTTCTCCAAATCCCGAAAATATCGAAAATACCGGAATTCCTGTATTGACGTAAGGAAAATTCCGGTTTTGAAAAGATATTGGTCTATCGTAACTCTACAATGAGCATAGCAAATTTTTGCGTAAAAAATGTGCGGAAACAGCAAGCACCCTCAACTATCGGCAGACTTTATTTACCTGACGACACTATAGCCAAGTCGCTATATCAATTCAAGTGTAGACACTATATTATGGAGTAAAGGAGCACCGGTGGCCGAGTGGTTAAGGTTTCCGACTCGTAAGCGAGGGGTTCCGGGTTCGAAGCCCACTGAAACACTTTTCTGAGTTATGTACATTAGTTGAATGATAACCGATGCTCTTACGGTGAAGGAAAACATCGTGATGAGACCTGCACATTTATGCGACTGAATGTGTAACCGTGTTCCAATATGGTCTGGTTTCCCTTGTAGCAGGGTCACGGAGGTCAGATGGCAGTCGCTTCAATGAAATTTTCTGATCTGCCAATCCTGGATCATCATGGTCAAGGCGGATCCCGGGCCCTAGCGCACGAAAGTCCATCGAGAGTGCAATCTGTCCCATACTTTGGAGAGAATCAGTATGCCCAAGCTCGTGCTTATTATAACGAGGTCCGTTATTTAATTTCATCTTTTAAACCTATCGAGATGAAAGAGATACCAGCTGGTCCAAGCGGCGGTTATTACTAACCCAAAAACGTTACCTAGCACAGAAAACGTCACCTCCCCACTGCCAGCACGCAGCGCTTCGCCGGCAACAGCCAACGAACTAACTTTCGCGCATTATCTAGACTACTGAGAGGTCTTAATTTAACAGAATTAAGAGATATATGGGAACTAATAGATGAGTTACGTAATCTACAATCGAGATGGAATGTTATCGACTCCTTGCATCTGCAAATAGACAACATAGTTTAGGGTACAGATTTACAATACGATGGCGAATTTAGCTACTATGGGACTTGCTATAAAGAAAAGAAACGTTCGTTAAACCAAAAATTTGCATCAACAGCTCATCTTCAACAATCAACTCCGCGAATAAAAATACCTATATATACAGGCAGGTATACTAGCTGGCCTACATTCTATGATTTGTTTACAGAGAGTATTCACAATAACTTCCTTCTCACTAAGACCCAAAAAATGCTGCATTTGAAGGTAAAATTAAAGGGTGAAGCCGAGCGACTCATCCAACATTTGCACATATCTGCCGACAATTACGACATCGCCTGGGAGCTCCTTACACATAACATAGATATAACAATCCCCAGGTGCTCTTTACTAAACAAATTGAATTACTTTTAAATCAATATATTATACAAAAACAGTCGGCATATGAGATCAAACGCGTCTATGACACTACAATGGAGTGTGTACACGCCATACAGAATTTAGATATTGACACCTCTACTTGGGACCCAATATTAGTTCATTTAATATCGAAAAAGCTTATTTCTGGCACATACAGTGGTTATAAAGAGTCCCGCAAGTCATCTCGCGAATTACCATTTTTGAAAGAATTCATGTCCTTTTTAGAGAGCAAATTCAATGCCCTAAAACCTATACATTATAAAGATGAAAATGAAAATGAAAATGAAAAAGTATTTATTGAATTAGGATTACGTTAATAAATCTCTTTTCAAAAGTCTAAAATCTAACGGAAAACAAAGGGAAGTTAAGCGAGCTCATCCAGGTAGGGGGCGACGCATGCAGACCGATCAGCGCGCGCGAGGGCTTACTCCGGCGACACACCGATACGCGCCACGCACATAACCGCCGGCGAATCATGTGCGGCGCGCGCCCGGCCCCAGCCAGCGGCCGGCGCTCACACCCGCACGCCCCAGCCAGCCTACCCGCGTCGCCCCCTGAGCTCGGAACAAATAAGTAAAAAGAATGTCGTCTGTCTGTCAGTATGCCGCTTCAGTTAGGAAAATGACCATCTGTGGGAAAAAGAAACGGCAAGAAACCCACAGGTACATTTAAATATGATTACAATACACAAGGTATTGTGATATCTCTATTTAAGACCAAATCTACTAAACATACTCAATCAACACTGCTTAGTTTAAATCTATTCACACTGCTAAACATTGCGTTAGTCGTTTATATAACAAAAAACATTTCAACAGAACGTAGGTACATCCATTATGGCAAAGATATCTTTATATGTCGGTACAAAACATTTTGAATATAGTGTTCGGGGTCATTATTTTATTACTAATGGCGGAATTTAAATCAATTAATGTATATTATCAGAACGTGAGAGGACTCCGGACTAAATCGCATTCATTTTTGGGTAGGTTACTTCAATCTAACTACGATATAGTGTGCTTAACCGAGACATGGCTCACGCCCGACTTTTTTTACGATGCGGAATATTTCTATTGTAACTATGACGTGTATCGGTGTGACCGTGTCGGTGTCGCGGGCGCGGCTGGCGCGGCTGGCGCGGCGGGCCGCGGCGGCGGGGTGCTGATAGCGATCCGGCGCGGCGGCGGGCTGCGCGCGCGGCGCCGGGACGACTGGCGCTCGCCGCATGCGAACGAGGAGCTCTGGCTGAGCGTGGAGCTCGCCCCCGCCGGCCCCGCCGCCGCCCCGGCCCGGGACCCGGCATCGCCCGCGGACGGCGCGGCCACTACATTGCACATTGCTTGCTGCTATTTCCCTCACAATAACAACCACATTGAAACTTTACAAGCATTCTTTGATAACGCTACTGAACTGATTTGCAATAATAGCAGAGATAAGTTTTTGTTACTAGGTGACTTCAACATATCGTATGCGATTTGGTCCGTAGATGATTGTGCTAGAATAAATCTTAATCCAAATGGAGACAATAAAGCAGAATATTTATTGGCTTTTATGAACCTAACAAACTTATCGCAGTGCAACGGGTGTTATAACATCAATAGTCGTATTTTGGACTTGGTATTAAGTAACTTTGATTGTACAGTTACCGCATGTGGGTCGCCGCTCACCCCGGAGGATCCACATCATAGATCGTTAGACCTGGTGCTATCATTATCACAAAGTAGATATTTGCAAGAGAATCAACGCATTAAATTTATTTATCATGACAGTAATTTCGATGAAATGAGCAAGTACTTGTTGAAAGTTGATTGGACGTCTAAATTATTGAATTTAAATACAGAACAAGCTGTCTCATGCTTTTATAAGGAGTTACTTAACTTAATGGACACGTATACACCAAAGAAAATAGTCTCCCCTGACAATAAGAAATATCCTCCATGGTACTCTCGGTCTCTTATTAAATTATCTCGCCAAAAGTTAAAAATACACAAAAGATGGAAAAAATATAACAATTATTTGGACTATCAAGAATTCAAGCTCCTGAGATCCCGGGAAGCGAAGCTAGAAACTGAATGTTATAATAGATATGTAGACTTTACAGAGGAGAAGATTAATACAGCACCCCGATATTTTTGGTCGTTTATAAAATCCAAACATTCCGATAATGGCATACCTACGCATATGACATTCGAAGGCGAGTCCTCCTCTGATGGTGAGGTCATCAGCAATATGTTTAATAACTATTTTAACTCTGTATTCGTTGATCGTGGGTTAGGTGATGGCACAGTGTCTAATTTGATCCAACACACACATACTAGGTCTGGAGATGTATCTACTGTTGATATAGACCAAAAATTGGTTTTAAAAATGTTAAAAAACTTAAACGTTAATAAAGGTGCGGGTGCTGATGGTATACATCCTTTCTTGATATCGAAGCTTGCTACTGAACTCTCGCTACCATTAACGATAATTTTAAAAAAATCCCTTAGCGAAGGTTGTTTCCCTTCCATCTGGAAAGAGGCATTGATCACACCCATTCCGAAGGGAGGTGACAAACATAATATAACGCAGTATAGGCCTATATCAAAATTATGTATCTTCGGAAAAGTTTTTGAGAAGATTGTTACTAGTGCTCTGTTCACATTCCTTCGTCTTCATATTTCGGAGCATCAACATGACCATCTGTGGGAAAAAGAAACGGCAAGAAACCCACAGGTACATTTAAATATGATTACAATACACAAGGTATTGTGATATCTCTATTTAAGACCAAATCTACTAAACATACTCAATCAACACTGCTTAGTTTAAATCTATTCACACTGCTAAACATTGCGTTAGTCGTTTATATAACAAAAAACATTTCAACAGAACGTAGGTACATCCATTATGGCAAAGATATCTTTATATGTCGGTACAAAACATTTTGAATATAGTGTTCGGGGTCATTATTTTATTACTAATGGCGGAATTTAAATCAATTAATGTATATTATCAGAACGTGAGAGGACTCCGGACTAAATCGCATTCATTTTTGGGTAGGTTACTTCAATCTAACTACGATATAGTGTGCTTAACCGAGACATGGCTCACGCCCGACTTTTTTTACGATGCGGAATATTTCTATTGTAACTATGACGTGTATCGGTGTGACCGTGTCGGTGTCGCGGGCGCGGCTGGCGCGGCTGGCGCGGCGGGCCGCGGCGGCGGGGTGCTGATAGCGATCCGGCGCGGCGGCGGGCTGCGCGCGCGGCGCCGGGACGACTGGCGCTCGCCGCATGCGAACGAGGAGCTCTGGCTGAGCGTGGAGCTCGCCCCCGCCGGCCCCGCCGCCGCCCCGGCCCGGGACCCGGCATCGCCCGCGGACGGCGCGGCCACTACATTGCACATTGCTTGCTGCTATTTCCCTCACAATAACAACCACATTGAAACTTTACAAGCATTCTTTGATAACGCTACTGAACTGATTTGCAATAATAGCAGAGATAAGTTTTTGTTACTAGGTGACTTCAACATATCGTATGCGATTTGGTCCGTAGATGATTGTGCTAGAATAAATCTTAATCCAAATGGAGACAATAAAGCAGAATATTTATTGGCTTTTATGAACCTAACAAACTTATCGCAGTGCAACGGGTGTTATAACATCAATAGTCGTATTTTGGACTTGGTATTAAGTAACTTTGATTGTACAGTTACCGCATGTGGGTCGCCGCTCACCCCGGAGGATCCACATCATAGATCGTTAGACCTGGTGCTATCATTATCACAAAGTAGATATTTGCAAGAGAATCAACGCATTAAATTTATTTATCATGACAGTAATTTCGATGAAATGAGCAAGTACTTGTTGAAAGTTGATTGGACGTCTAAATTATTGAATTTAAATACAGAACAAGCTGTCTCATGCTTTTATAAGGAGTTACTTAACTTAATGGACACGTATACACCAAAGAAAATAGTCTCCCCTGACAATAAGAAATATCCTCCATGGTACTCTCGGTCTCTTATTAAATTATCTCGCCAAAAGTTAAAAATACACAAAAGATGGAAAAAATATAACAATTATTTGGACTATCAAGAATTCAAGCTCCTGAGATCCCGGGAAGCGAAGCTAGAAACTGAATGTTATAATAGATATGTAGACTTTACAGAGGAGAAGATTAATACAGCACCCCGATATTTTTGGTCGTTTATAAAATCCAAACATTCCGATAATGGCATACCTACGCATATGACATTCGAAGGCGAGTCCTCCTCTGATGGTGAGGTCATCAGCAATATGTTTAATAACTATTTTAACTCTGTATTCGTTGATCGTGGGTTAGGTGATGGCACAGTGTCTAATTTGATCCAACACACACATACTAGGTCTGGAGATGTATCTACTGTTGATATAGACCAAAAATTGGTTTTAAAAATGTTAAAAAACTTAAACGTTAATAAAGGTGCGGGTGCTGATGGTATACATCCTTTCTTGATATCGAAGCTTGCTACTGAACTCTCGCTACCATTAACGATAATTTTAAAAAAATCCCTTAGCGAAGGTTGTTTCCCTTCCATCTGGAAAGAGGCATTGATCACACCCATTCCGAAGGGAGGTGACAAACATAATATAACGCAGTATAGGCCTATATCAAAATTATGTATCTTCGGAAAAGTTTTTGAGAAGATTGTTACTAGTGCTCTGTTCACATTCCTTCGTCTTCATATTTCGGAGCATCAACATGGGTTTTTCCGGGGACGCAGTGTGGACTCGAATATGATATCCTATACAGACTTCATTCTGAACGCAATGGATGCGGGTTATCAAGTGGATGCCGTGTATACCGACTTCTCGAAGGCATTTGATAAAATAAACCATAATACTCTTATAAACAAGCTTTCTGAGGTAGGTATCCACGGAAACTTGCTTAGATGGGTTACTTCATATATAAGTAATCGTAGCCAGGCGGTTGCTTTGAAAGGATTCCAATCAAGGTTCCTTAAAATCCTTTCTGGAATTCCCCAGGGCTCTCATTTGGGACCGTTCCTGTTCATGTTGTATATTAATGACATGGGTACTTGCTTCCAGGAATCCCAACACCTCCTATACGCGGATGATACAAACATTTTTAAAGTCATAAAAACTATAGAGGACTGTTATAGCATGCAAAGCGATTTGGTAAGATTTGAGAGTTACTGCTCCTCGAATCAGTTATTTCTCAACCTCGATAAGTGTCACACAATTACTTTCACTCGGAAGCATACCAGCATCAAGTATGATTATAATTTTGCCGGCAACCAAATAAACCGTGTAGATGTTATTCGGGACCTTGGGATTGCTCTTGACTCGAAACTGCATTTCAATATTCATATAGATAATATAATTTCCAAAGCATTTAAAAAACTGGGATTAATCCTTCGATTGGGAAAACCTTTCAAAAAAGTTGTTACATTAAAAACGTTATATTACTCATATGTCCGGAGTAATCTAGAATTTGGAAGTGTAGTTTGGAGCCCACAGTATATCGTTCATTTATCAAGATTGGAAAAAGTTCAAAATAAGTTTATAAAATCGCTGGACTACCGGACTGGTCAACAGTTCATTGATTACGAAACAAGTGCATCGAGACATAAAATCCAATCACTGGAAGATAGGCGTACTTACCTGGATGCATTATTCCTGTATAAAATAGTTAATAATCATGTTGACTCGGGAACACTTTTGGGCAAGATTACGTTTAAGGTACCTCGACCCTCTTCACGTTCTCATGATACTTTCTATATAGCACCATTTAAAACGAATTATGCCAGGAATACTTACTTCAGACGATCCTTTTACTATCACAATAATAATCTAAGCGGTGTTGACGTATTTTTCTTAAGTATCTCGCAATTTAAAAAGAAATTAAAAGAACTAATGTAGTTCACAATACCTTTAGTGAATATTTTGTGAAGTGTCTACCTTCATACTGAATTACGATGTTAAATCTTTAAGTGTTGCTAGCAATGTTGTGTCGTATTCGTGCAATAGTCTCTTTCTGCTCGACTAGTTATAGTAAGACTTGTTTAATTTTATATGGAACTGTAGGTCTGTTTGTAAAATGAAATTGCATATAATATTGTTAAAGACTGTTTGTTTCCTGAATAAATAAATAATAAATAATAAATAATAATAATACATTGCATTGATACATTTGTCAATTTAATTTGAGTGAGCCTGTCTTGATTGGAATATGATGTGAACCTCTACAAATCGGTCAAGATAACTAAAAATAAAAATAAATTCAAAAACATAAAAAATGGCACAGCAAAAGCAGGCCAGTCCACCAAGGCAGCACCCGTTCACGAGCATGACGCAGGGCCCAGCCATCGTCCAATTCAACCATATTTGAGGGAAGAGAACGACCCGACCCCCATGCCACCACCAGGCAGACTTTTAAGTGAGCATGCGCTGCCAATGCCGTACACAATAAAAAAAATATTTGTTATTCAATGACTATTACACATCAAATCATCCTCACCCAATTAACAAAATTGTAAATTTATAAATAACTTCCTATTTCGAAGAGCTAGTAGTACACCATACATTTTTGTCATTGATATATTCATCAATTTTATAATAGGCTTTTTTCATTAAAGTTGTTTTCACCTTATCTTTAAATTGTAATTCAGGCAAATTAATAATACATTCAGGAATATGATTATAAAATCTTATACAGTTACCCATGAAAGATGAATTTACTTTACTTAGTCTGAACAACGGTGTTACCAGTTTATTTTTGTTTCTTAAATTGACATTATGAATATCTGTATGTTTAGCAAATTGGGTAATATGCTTTCTAACATACATAATATTATCAAATATATATTGACTTGAGAAAGTCAATACATCAATTTCTTTAAACAATTCTTTGAGCGAATCACGTCGACGTAATCCATATATTGCTCTTACAGCTCGCTTTTGTAGTTTGAAAATGATGTCACTATCAGCACACTTGCCCCATAGTATGATGCCGTATGACATAATACTATGAAAATAACTATAATAAACTAATCTAGCTGTATTCACATCCGTTAGCCTCCTTATTCGCCACACGGCAAATGCAGCCGAACTTAACCTACTAGCCAATGATTCAATATGTGGGCCCCATTGAATTTTTGAATCTATATTAACGCCTAAGAAAGTAGTTTTCTCTACCAACTCAAGTTGCGTTTTATCTAATATAACATTACATTGATTACTTTGTACATTAGGTTGGCAAAAATGAACGCATTTAGTTTTTTTAGAGTTTAAGACTAAGTTATTAATCGTAAACCAATGAAGCACATTCTGAAGAACCCAGTTTACTTCGTCTATATTATTATCTTTCCTATTAATTTTAAATATCAGTGAAGTGTCGTCAGCAAACAAGACTATACCAGCAATATTCTGCACCATGTATGGAAGGTCATTTATATATACAAGAAAGAGAAACGGCCCCAATATAGATCCTTGTGGCACTCCAATGCTCACTTTCCCACCCGCAGATAACTCGCCATTTACATTTACTTTTTGAACTCTACCTTCTAAGTATGATTTCATCATTTCAGGACTATCATGCGTAAAACCGTAATGTTTTAATTTTAGTAATAGTGTTTTATGATTTACACAATCAAATGCTTTAGACAAATCGCAAAAAACACCTACTGCATTATGATGTTCTTCCCAAGCGCCAAAAATTTGTTGAATGAGGCTAATACCAGCTTCGGTAGTATTGCGGCCTTTTGTGAAGCCATATTGTTGTTGATGAAATAATTTATTACTGTAAAAGTGCACAATCATTTGACTTATTATGATTTTTTCAAAGATTTTACTGAAAACGGGCAGGATGGATACCGGTCTAAAATTATTCAAACTATTTTTACAACCTGATTTGAATAATGGCACCACTTTACTGATTTTCATGAGGTCGGGGAAAACACCTACTTCGACGCAAGCATTAAAAATGTAAGCTAAATACGGTGCTAAAATATCAACAACAGTACTTATAACTCTAACTGACATTCCCCAAATATCTTCCGTATTTTTCAACTTAATGCTTTTAAAAGCTTTAATAATAGTTTTAGCGTCTACTTCGGAATAACAAAAGCCATTTTCACAGGCACCTATATTTTTTTTAACCAGTTTTCTGCACTAATTGGGCACGAGTTTAGCAGCGAGGTAGTTTTAATCGGTATTTCGGTAAAAAATGTTTGGAACAACTCTGCCACTTCTTTATTTGCGGTACTAGTTCCGGTTTCTGTTTTGATTTCATAATGTGTATCACGAGGCTTTGTTTTCCCTGCCTCCGTATTTATTACATTCCACACAGTCTTAGCCTTGTTTGAAGACGAACTTATAATTTTCTTATAATGCTGTGATTTTGCAATTAGACAAACTTTCTTAAACGTTTTTGAATATTTTTTGACATATTCTACAAAATCTTTATCATGGCAATAAGCTCGCTGACCGTATAGTTCAAACATTCTATCTCTGCTTTTGCGGATACCTAAAGTAGCCCAATCACTAAATTTAGATTTACAGTTACTTTTTATTCTTTTTTGCGTAAAAACACTTTGATAAACATTATTGACAGAATTGAACATATCAGAAAATATAATGTTTGGGCCATGAGAATCAAGAGAAAGGCCGGCAATGGTCTCCGATAAGGCTTGTTCAAGTGTTGTTGTTGAAGTGTTCAATTCTCCTTTGAGTAATTGGTCTTGTAATTATTTCATTGATATTACATTGTTCCGTAAAATCAAAAACAACGAATTGTCCACTATGGTCAGATCTTGTAAAATTTATAATAGCCTTTTCGTTCACCTCGCAACAGCAGAACACATTGTCGATGCAAGTCGCTGATGAATCTGTGTATCGTGTCGGCTCTAAAAATACATAATTAAGATTAAAACTACGAAATAAGCTTATTATTCTCTTACTAAACGTTGTTTTTTCTAGTAAATTAACATTAAAGTCTCCACAAACGATTACCTTTTTTTACACGTACAAAGTCTTTCTAAAACTTGTTCCATAGTTTTTTCAAAAATCTCATAGTTTTCATTGTATGGTGGCCTATACACACAAAGTATGATGCACTTTTCTAGCTCCACGCAGGATAACTCAATCTTATGTTCAACTGAGAGGCCAGAAACATCTTTCCGGTATTTCGATCTAATATTTTGCCGTACTGCAATTAATGAACCACCACGGGAAATAGATTTCCGATTAAAACAACTAATTACATTATAGTTAAATAAATTAAATGACATCTCAGATTCTCTCAGCCAGTGCTCAGTTAAACATAAAACTTCTACAGGAGTTTTCTTTAAATATAATTATATTTCATGTTCTTTGCCAGAAAAACCTTGTATATTTTGATGAATTAATCGTAAACAATTCTTGGGCTTTTCTTTTGTCTTAAAATCTAGTTTAAAGAGCATCCTTTGTCCTTAGATGATAACATGCAGGAGCCCTGGTCAATCCTACTTACGCTAATATTGTTATAACAATTAATATTATAAGCTAACAATGTAGCAATATACTTTTTGTCCTTTTGCTTGAGATACAATGTATCATTTGTACAAATAATATTGCCAACAAATTTGTTGATGTCAAAAAATGTAAATGCGTTACTATAACGAGTCAAATTATATAAACATGTATTCAGTCTATGAATACGTCTATTTAACTTAGGGTCATTATTTGTGTATGGGAAAGCACACAAAGTAATTTTATTAAAATTATGGGACTGAATGTTTTGAAAACTCTCTACGATATCATTTCTAGTTATTCCCATGCTATTTCCGACCATTACTATAATATTGGTACGGTCTTCATTACATTGTTGACTAGCTACATTTATTATCTCATTAAATGATCGGTTTGGCAAACAATGATTACAAACAGATTTATTGACATCTTTACTTATTAATATGCCCATGCCTTTGCCAAGCGAATCGGAATATATTATGGTGCGTATTGAACTCTTTGCCGTCTCCGTAGTGCCCGCCAATCTCGTTGTCGCCACGACGGTCGGGGCGGCTGGGGTCTTGTGGGGCCTGACGACCGCGGGCTGGATGTGGACCGCGGGGGCCGTAGAGCGCGTCGATCTCCTTGCTATGGTGGCATAGGAGGTGGCCGCAATAGCCGGTGCGTCTGTGGCCTTGAATGGCTCGTCGACCGCGGGCTGGATGTAGGCCGCGTGGGCTGTAGAGCGAGTCGTTCTCCTCGTAGCGGCGGCATAAGAGGTGGCCGCGAAGGCCGGGGCGGCTGAGGCTTTGTGGGGCCCGCCGACAGCAGGTACGATGTGGGCCGCGGTGGCAGAGGTGGTCGCGACGGCCGAGGCGGCCGGGGCGGCCAACACCTTACACCCGGCGCCCGCGGGCTCGACGTTCACCGCAGGAGCCGCGGTGCTCGCAGCTTCAGATTCCGGTTTCATACCAAAGAAAACCTACCAACAAACAAAGCTCCACACTACTAACAAGCCTAGCTACCAGCATCACCCCGCAAGTCGATAAGGGAATTATCAAACTTCTGCAACATACACGTGGAACTGTCCATAATGTTCACAAAAGCATACACTATTCAAATGCAAACAGTTCATTAGCCTGCAACCGGACGCGAAATTGGGGACAGTGAAGAAATTAGATATTTGTCAAACTCAAACTCAAACTCAAATACGTTTATTCAGTTTAGGTTTTTACAAACACTTATGAACGTCACAATTATAATATAAAATGAATACTGGGCACCACAGCACCATCGAGCGGACAACGGTTACTTGGATAGTATGTAGGGCCATATAAAAAAGAAAAGAAACTAACAACAGAATTGTTTGTACAAGCTGTAATACTATGATAGTTTGTATAATACTATGATAGTTTGGGCTTAACGCCATAGACGACGCTGGCACGGCGAACCCTTCAGTTCAGCCAATACGCCAGGTGTGTTTTTTTATTAGAAAAAGGCATTCGAACGTTAGCCTCGTGTGAGCGACGGATGTGATTTGAGAAAGGCCAAATATTAATTGAAAGTTCTGTTGTTAGTTTATATCTCATTGCCAAAATTGCCATTATATTGTAAGGATCTGTGTTTTAGACAATATAGCAAATATGAAATGGTTTGTATGTGTTTGATTCTAACAATTCAGAAGTAATATCAATGAACCAGATCAGCGCCCATCGGTAAGTTCCTGCCCTTTACTTTAAACGCATCTGTTAAGATACACGAACTTCCAAATTATTGAAATTAATTGTCACCACCGGCTTAATTATGGAAAACCGTTATTCTGAGCGCTCATAATTTTACATTTCATTTTAATTTAACAAATTTAAAAAATAAATATTTACTCTGTCCGTTGGTTTGGGAGTCCGATACACACAGTCAGTTTACAGTGCATATTGTGGAGGGACACTCCACAAAACCCCGTTGAAGAATATCAACTCACAACCAAAGCAGCGCCATACGAACCCTAATGGCCCTGCCACAAACAAAGCTAGGCGCGAGCGTGGCGCGAGCGCGGTGCAATAGTTGCCTAGGCAACGCGCCAGCATCGCGCCGCGCTCAGGCCGCGCTCACGCCGTGCAGGCAGTGCACAACGCCCTACCTCTGAAATAAGTCGCCTTTTACGACACCTCTTAGTGTGGACGGCGATGCTATTTTACTCTGTTGGACACCACACTGCAAATTTTGCTCCCTAGGTAGGCCCCCTAAGGTAGGTAGGATAAGGGGGCACAGCTCTCCTACATCAGAATCAAAACATTTCAGTCCGACTTACTTGTCGAGTTAGACAAAGTTTTAATGATACCGTAACATAGAGCACAAATTCTACAGTGCAAAAATTCGGTGGCTAGAGTCTAACGCTGATATAGATGTTTTGTTTAAGTACCCGCTACAGTGCACAGAAAATTGCGCTCAATCTTATCCACTACAATGGTACAAAACACTTTGATACCAAATTACATTTCATTCGACAATCTTTCGGCCTGCCAGATGATAAATAGTAATAGATGGTAATATAATAATAAATGGTTTATGGTATGCAAGTATTGCCATAATATTTACATTTCTATTTGAAAATGAAAATGAAAAAGTATTTTATTGAATTAGGATTACGTTAATTAATCTCTTTTCAAAAGTCAAAAATCTAACGGAAAACAAAGGGAAGTTAAGCGAGCTCATCCAGGTAGGGGGCGACGCATGCAGACCGATCAGCGCGTACGAGGGCTTACTCCGGCGAGACACCGGGCACCGATACGCGCCACGCACATAACCGCCTAGGCGAATCATGTGCAGCGCGCGCCCGGCCCCAGCCAGCCCGCCGGCGCTCACACCCGCACGCACCAGCCGGCCTACCCGCGTCGCCCCCTGAGCTCGGAACAAATAAGTAAAAAGAATGTCGTCTGTCTGTCAGTATGCCGCTTCAGTTAGGAAAATGACCATCTGTGGGAAAAAGAAACGGCAAGAAACCCACAGGTACATTTAAATATGATTACATTGCATTGATATTTTGTCAATTTAATTTGAGTGAGCCTGTTTTGATTGGAATATGATGTGAACCTCTACAAATCGGTCAAGATAACTAAAAATAAAAATAAATTCAAAAACAAAAAATGGCACAGCAAAAGCAGGCCAGTCCACCAAGGCAGCACCCGTTCACGAGCATGACGCAGGGCCCAGCCATCGTCCAATTCAACCATATTTGAGGGAAGAGAACGACCCGACCCCCATGCCACCACCAGGCAGACTTTTAAGTGAGCATGCGCTGCCAATGCCGTACACATTAAAAAAATATTTGTTATTCAATGACTATTTTCTTTTTCTGGAGAGCCTCGGTGGCCGAGCGGTTAGGGTATTCGACTAGTAAGCGAGAGGTACCAGGTTCGAATCCCGCTGCGGCCATGTACCAATGATGCTCTTACGGTGAGGGAAACCATCGTGATGAAACCTGCACATACCGGCGACTGAATGTGTAACCATGATCCAATCTGGTCAGGGTCCCCTTGTAGCAGGGTCACGGAGGTCAGATGGCAGTAGCTCCACTGTAATTACCTGATCTGCGAAAACCTGGATCATGGTCAAGGCCGATCCCAGGCCTTCGGGCGCAAAAGCACAATCGGGACATTAACGCCAAGGTGATTATTATTTTTTTATTAAGATTTCAATTTCGCTAATGTTCAGTATAGAATAGACGAACAATTGCCCAAAGCTTACTTCATGGCCATGGATCGTAGTTCTTCTTATTCGTGTACAATTGACTTACCACCATACAGAATCAAATTCGACTTTTTTCTAACAGATTTATCGCTAGCGGCTGAACCGGGATTTGTCGCTAGAATAGTCCCCGCGGGCTTAAGTAACCCACTCTTACGTATTCGTGTCTTTGACATTTGTCAAAACGCACTTGCCAGGTGAAATTATTAAATATTTATGGTAGAATTTTTTTGGAGTTTTTTAAATATTTATGGTAGAATTTTTTAGACAGTCATTTTTGTGGCATTTTTGTAGACGGCGCTGTTTTAATGACTACGGTAACCGTCAGAGTTATTTGTTCGTTCAACCGCAAGATGTATATCTCTATGGGTGCTAGTGTCAGCAAGAGCAGTAGTAGGTAAATGTACTTGGAACCCACAATCATCCGCGAAACCGTTGGGTTTTCTCTCTTAAGTTTATGTTTATTTATGTACCTTGGCCCAAAGCCTGAGATAGCCTAAATAATTCGCCATTACAATTCTTTCGTCGCCAATTTTCATCTCGAATACCCCAAATGGCGATAAATAGCCTACATTGGCAACACTTTGTTGGCGCGACGCCGGCAGTACCGGACTAAGTCCATCAGAGGCCCGGGGCGGACAACCTTTATAAGGCCCCCAGTTTAAGAAGTTTGATGTAATTTTACAAGCTTTTTATTCAGTTCACATTTGTATGTTTAAGTGTTTTTATTTATTTAGTTAAAATTACTTCTTTGGCGGAGGGGGTCCTCGACCCTGATCTTAATTCTGTTTGAATAGTGATACGGCGATGGCTACGCCCCTGTCACAACTCCGAACCATCTCTTCGATATGTTCTAAGCATATTTTAAAGCCTTGTATAGGATTTGATCAAGGCAACTTGGAGACGTTTGGATGCCCCCCTGGACCAGAGGCCCGGGGCAGGCCAGGCCTTTCCCGCTGTGTTCGTTAGTCCACCTCTGGCGGCGCGATGCCGGCGTGGCGTGAGCTTGGCGCGAGCGCGGTGCGAGCGCGGTGCGATAGTTGCTAGGCAACTATAGCGCGGCGCGAGCAGGGTGCGATAGTTGCCAAGGTAACGCGCCAACATCGCGCCGCGCCCGAGCCGCACTCGCGCCGAGCTTTGTGTGTGGCAAGGCCTTAAAACAGCTAGCAATGGATGACGGCTACAAATATCCATTAGCAGCGGAGTCGCTACTACAATAATTTTATATGAATAATATTTTGGAAGGATGTTAGCGAATAAAAAGCACAAACAATATATCTAAAGAAGTATGGAAGATCATAAACGAGGAAGTATCGAATAAAAAAATGACCTCCCATACATTTAGTTTGACAGATTCTAACACATATTATGTACCTCCTAATGAAATACCTAACAAGTTCAACAATATTTTTTTAAATTTAGCAAACAAATGCAAAACTAATACTAATAACGCAGCTGCCATTAAATTCTTAGAAAATTATACAGAAGAGCATAAAATTCCTCATTTTAAGCTGCCTAAAGTTACACATGATTATCTCAATAAAATAATGAGAGAAATATTAAAGTCTCCAAATACAATGGATATATATGACATATCTGGGAATATATTACTTGTAGCGTAGCGTGGCCTGTGATCAGCAATATCTTAGTAGCACTAGTAAATGAAATTTTTGAGACTGGTATATATCCTGATATTCTAAAAAGTAACCGCGTATGTCCTGTATACAAAAGTAGTGGAGAGAAAGCAAGTGTTGACAACTATCGCCCAATTACTATAGTTCCAATAATATCAAAGATCATAGAATGCATAATCTCAAAATTTATAATAAGTCATTTGGAAGAAAACAACATTCTAACAGATAAACAATTTGCCTACCGCAAAAATAAATCCACATTATACAATATACATAAATATTGGCCGCCCATGAACTGGTTGACTCTGTCATTACTGATATCGACAGGCGGGTTAAAACTGTTGGAATATTTTGCGATTTATCAAAAGCATTCGATGTTGTTAACCATAATACCGTCACCGTACAACTGCGTTCCGCGGAAGCTTTAAATTCGCAGCCACCAAATGCTGGAACGACTTGCCGCCGCCACTTCGTGACCTGAAATCATCACACACTTTTAACACGCACGTCAGAGTATTGCTACTAAACTCGCAAAGGAATAATAAGTGATATACCCTTACCACAAGGGTTGCAGGCTGGCGGCGCTGGCGTTCCACATTTCTCCTGCACATGTAGGTATATATGTTGTACTTATATATGTTGCTATGTGTCCTGTCTCGTTGCGAATTTTATTGCTTGTTGCTTCCTTTGCTTGTTGCTTCCTTTGCTTGTTTGGCTCACCTTAAACATTCACATTGACATTTATTTAATTTCTCTTTTTCTGACATATAAATTAAATTACACCAAAAATATTCACATTGACATTTATTTACATTAATTTTTCTAATATTTAATTTTATTACGTAGGTAGATAACATTTATTACAATTATTTGACTGTGACATTACCATAATAGCAATATCACATGTATTATATTAGGTATACTTAGTACTCACCCGCAAACATTACTTCTTACACGAACTTTACACACTATATAGCATACACATTACCCAACAATATTATGGTTTATGTATTAGATGAATTATATATCTCTATTTATTACACACTTTCGTCCGTACCTCACTCAGCGGGTCCCACTGAAAACCAGCGCTTCGGTTCGCACCGGGGCAAAATGCTGAGTGAGGTCCCTTTTACACATGCATTACACCACTAACACACACCACTTATCTTCTACCATTCGCATCGACACTGTGCTAGCTTTTATGTGCTTTTTGTGTTAATTTTTATGTACTGTTTCTTTTCTTGTGTTACAAAATGTCGTGTTTTCCAAATTTTTGTGTTGTGGTGTTTCTGTTTGTGTAAATAAATATTTCTTATTCTCTTATTCTTATTCTTATAATCTCCTAATTGACAAGATAAAACGGTATGGCATAGTAGGTAACGCCCAACAACTATTAAAGTCTTTCTTATTTAACAGAACACAGACAGTAGAAGTTCCTATAAATGGAAAAAAGTACAGGTCAAATGTTGGAAAAATATCGATAGGTATCCCACAGGGATCATCACTTGGGAATACACTATTCCTGATTTTCATAAATGACCTAGCAAACTTTATGAAAGAATATCAAATGGTGCTTTTTGCGGATGACACAACAGTAATATTAAAGGCACCGACACATGATGAATTAGAAAAGGAAATCCAGGCTGCATATTCGAAGCTGAATAAGTGGTTTAGTTGTAATGGTCTCATACTTAACACTACGAAGTCAAAAATTATACTGTTTTCTGGACGAGTTCATCGTGATTTGCAGACATTACGTACCCCGATTCCCTTATGCTCCAATAATAAATTTCTGGGACTCCATATTGATTCTACATTGAAGTGGTCAATACACATAGACAACCTTTGCGCAAAACTATCCAGTGCAACATATGCCATAAGGAAACTGAAACCCATTGTTTCATTGACAATCCTGCGCCAAACATATTTTGCATATTTCCACTCATTGTTGTCGTATGGAATCATTCTATGGGGAAACTCAACAGATGCAAAACGGGTTCTGATAGCACAAAAGAGAGCAATAAGAATAATAGTAGGAGCAAAAAGTAGACAATCCGCAGGGAAATTTTCGTTGAAAATAAAATATTGACTCAAGTATCCCAATATATATATGAAATAATTCTATTAACTAGGCGTAACATTGATTCATTACAACGTATTGAAAGTCGTTCTCGCCAAAATGGTAATCTGCAATCGGTGCAACACAATACCACACTGGCAACTAAAAATCCTCGTGTCATTGGGCCAGTGTACTATGAACACCTGCCTTCTTCTGTTGAGCTTCTTGTTGGATAAACCTTTTTATTCAGTGAATGAATATATTAATGAAAAGTTTTAGCTAGGCACATACTCAATTATTAATAATGAATTTATGGAATTTATTATTTTATAATGTATATTTTTATTGACATTTGTTTAATATTATTGACTTTTTGACATTTATTTATTCATTGATTAGTGAACTTTGAGTTTATGTTGCCATTTGTAATTTATTTGGGATTTTCGATGTTGATATTTTGAAATTTTGACATTCATCATCATCATCACAGCTCATAACAGTCCACTACAGGACTTTGGGCCTCTCCCGCAAAAGGGGAGGTTATTGCCATAATCTCCACGCTTGGCAGGCGGGTTGGAGATCGCAGTGTTGCAAACATAACAATGAAAAACGCTGCTGCCCATTTTCCAGTTTATGGAGACTAGATATTTTGCCTGTAAACGTTAGTCGCCTTGTACGACACCCACGAGTGTAAGGGGTTGGTGCTATTCTACTCTACCGGTCACCACACGGCTAACACTTTTACATTTTACTTTTACTTTGACATTAATTGATAAAAATTGAAAGAATATTTATTTTTTTAAATGAAATTGACATTATATAATTAATAGAAGCCGAAATTTTAAATTTATTTTGACACTTATAATTAAGTTAAAACATTTTTATGTTCATATTTGTAATTTAAATAGGTACCCTATTTAAAATTTTGATTATGTAAATAATTGTTTGTGATTTGTTAATGACATATAAATGATTTTATTTACTTAAATGATAGTAATGAATACCAATAGGGTATTTATATAATAATGACTATCTCGATACATACTTTTATATATTATGTAATAATTTTATGTGAAAATTGTATCTTTGAGAATTAATAAAAACTAAACTAAACTAAACTAAACTGTTACTCATTAGAACATGCAAAGGAGTTACAGCAACAGCTGATTACCATTTTACATGGAGCTGGCATCAATATTCGTAAATAGTCCAGCAAAAATAGACTTTTGATAGGTCATTTAGCAGCTGATCAGTTGGACACCCCATTAGTGTTTAAATGCTCAGAAAGAAGGAAGACATTGGGTGTACGATGGAACCCTAATTCGGATACGTTTACCTTCCTTATTTAAACTTATTTGAAAATCAAAACAAAGATAGCGGTGATGCTCTGACGTCAATCAGTAACAACTGAATAAATTGGAACGCCTACTGTAACTTCTAAGTCACCCTAATACCTATCTGTCTGTATAAATACACACATACGAGTATCTACCTATTAAGAGTAGACATAACATAATAAATATCATTTCACATATTGTGATTTGGCCGTAAGCAAGTGATCGTCTAGATATTGATTTAAATTTTTAGACCCATTACGTTGTGTACACATTTTGAAAAACGTCACAAGGAATATGTAAGTTTATAACAATACTCTGTAATTCAACTGCACGAATATTCGGAAGATATTCGCAAATGGATAAAAATTTAGTTTACATAAATAAAAATAAAATCAAATATCAAAATCCTCAAAAATGAAACGAATGAAACATAAATCCGCGTAAATAAGATGATTTAAATGTAATCAACGCAAATCGAAATAGTCAAACAATTTATAAAATCCGTACAAGAAATCAAACTAAGTATAAAGTAAACATGCGACTTAGCTTTGACACTCTAACCCTGTGATTGCGAAACTCTAACGTTATACTCACCTAAATAATATAGAATAGAGGCCTTTAGGTCTCGGAAAACCTACCTAATCGATAAGGAAACTGAGACTCCCAGCACACCTCATAGCTCAGCCAACCAGCAAAGCCTTCGACATCAAACGAACCAGTGACCTATTGTCTACTTCGCTCAAACCGTCACACATATTCCGATCATCTCGTCAGGCATTATTATGGTGTTTGAACAAAATGGCAAATTTAAACAACGCAAACAAAAATACGTAAGCAAATGGATTCGATGTGTAATTTCTTTAGACCAAAATTTATAATGTAGGGAGTTATAAGTAAACAATATAAAGACATTTTAGTTACTATAAACTCGATGTAATGTTTCATCATACTGAGTATAGAGATATTTAATTCCTATGAAGCAAATCAATTTGAGTCATCAAACAAATAGATTAAAATTAAATTCTAGACTCGTTTAATATTTAGGTGTGCTTTTATTCAATTATTTATTTCGATATTTCGTTGGAACGTATTTGTATGAATTTCACATCACTATCACTTGTGAGTATTTTTTCTTGAGTCCCATAATTTGTCGCCAAACATTTAAGATATTCACGATATTTTGCCTGTCGTCCAACCAATTGGTAGCGTAAAATTACGGGCTTTTGAAGTAAAATATTTCTCTTATCGTCAAATAAATTGTTTAAATTTATTACAAAACCAAGTTTTGGTTAAGTATTTGAGAGCATTTGTTAAAAGAAATCATGATAAGCAAACTCTATTTTAACCACACACTGCTCTGTGTATGATATGCGTATTCATTTCCAAGTCCATCAACTACAAACATATGATATATAAATAAATTGTGTGGTGACGAGCTCATGGTACATAGTGATCGTTACACTACTCAACAACTGTATTCGTTTTATTTATGGTTTACGCAAACACGACCAAATTTCGTCATTTCGTGAGAAGCTGAAGTGGCTTCGTATACGGCACCGCCGTAACTTGTGCGTTCTTTCTCTTCTTTTTTCCATACTGAAGAATCCAGTTGTACCGGAGTATTTGAAATGTAAATTTCAATTCCTCTGCGATACTCATAAGCGCAATCTTCGCTCTTCTGATACTCTCTGTTTAAATCTTCCACTTCACCGCACTGGTTTTCTCGCCAACTCTTTCTCTTTAATGGCAGCAAAGCTGGGGAATGATTTTCCGGTCGATATCAGACGAAGCTCCAACAAACCTTCTTTCAAAAAAGCTGTTCAAGAGCATTGTCAAAATTCGTTGTAATACCCGACCTTAACTTTTTCTTTTTTCACGAGTGTCTTTTACGAGTGGGCTTAGTAGGTAGGCACTTGATTGAAATTGGTATTCAAGTTCGTTCTGCTATCTTGTTGTTGTTGATTATTAGTATTTCACAAAAATTTTGAGTTTCGGCATGTGAATACTAGTGGGTAGAATTGTATTTTTAATTAAGAATGTAAGTGTAATGTTGTTGTACATTTTTATGCACCGCCTGCAATTTTTATTACCAGTTTTCGGGGTAGACTGGTAGATAAAGCTACAAAGCTTTAAGTCCACCTTTGTACTATTTTGTGCATAAAGTGTTAAATAAATTAAACAATGGTTACAACTTCGACAAGATTTCCAAAATATTTACATGTTAAAAATACCGCGATATCTAGGGGACAAAAATAGTTACGTTATACCTGGATTCTGTGATGCCTCGGAAAAGGCCTGCGATTGTGGGATTAATGTCACCGCAGAGAGTAATAAGGGCGAGTCAACAACCAAGTTTTTAACAGCGAAAACAAAATTGGCACCTATTAAGAAGAAATTAAATTTGCCTAAACTAGAACTTTGTGGCGCCCTCCTACTTTCACGACTCATGATAAAGGTCATCTCAGCACTGTCAAAAGAAAACAAAGATTTACGCGTGGTCTGACTCCATGGTGGCTTTGGGTTGGATTCATGGAGACATCAACCGCTGGCAGCAGTTTGTATCTAACAGGTTTCAAAAAATTACCTTACCTATAAAATAAATAAAAATCCTTTCATTTTATCTAGTCTAGAGCTTATTATTCTGCAATCCCACGTACATACACTCCACGGCGGACCGCGACTTACCCTATCCTATATAAGAGAAAAGTACTGGATTTTAAGTGGACTCCGTACTGTAAAAAAAATATACGAAGGTGCGTGACATACAAGCGATTTAGCGAAGAAAAGCGACACCAACTCTGGCAGATCTGCCGGATCCTATGGTGAACCCTTCCCGTCCATTTACGTCACAAGTAGTGACAATGGTACAAATTTTGTAGGAGCTAACAGGCTTCTAAAAAAGGAATACCTGGAGATCCGACAAACTATCAATGAACATTTATGCCGCAAACTCAGCGATTTAAACATTCAGTAGACTTTTAACGCCCCTGCATTTCCATCAGCTGAAGGTCTATGGTAAGCTGCCGTCAAGAGGTTAAAATACCATCTGAAGCGAGGGGTCGGTGAACAGAAACTTACATACGAGGAGTTTATCATCCTCTTAGACCAGATCGAAGCCTGCCTCAACTCTAGACCCTTGATTGCTTTGATTGAATGTCCCGACGATGAATATTTGACTCCAGGACATTTTCTTATCGGTGGAAGTCTATAGTCAAGTCCACAAACAGACCGTGGTCAAATAAATCTATCAACCAGATGGCGCTTCGTACAATCCATGAACAAACAGTTCTGAAAAAAAATGTCATCTGATTATTTACAAGAACTTCAAACCCGTTCCAAGTGGAGAACCCATGGGCGTAGCTACCGCCGTATCAGCCGTATCTAGCAACAAGCTTATCTTTATTCTGGTATTAATATTTTGAGTATCACTGTTCTTCATAAACAAGTGTGAATTTTTATGAACATAGGTAGATTAAGTTCTCATATATGTATTGTGACGGCATCATTGTCATAATGTCAATATTCTTGAATTTATCTCTTAGCTTGAACGCACACTGATGCAGTGCGCTGCGCAGTGCACTGCACGATGTGGCAAAACTTGTTACACGCCGAGCAATTTGTATGCAAGTACATTGACAGATGGCGGAATGTCCCACTGTGCAGCGCGCCGCGCGGCGCACTGCATGATGGGGCAACACCCGCAATTGAAGCCCGAAGTGTCAGTTCTGTATGAATTTTGTCTACGTTTTTCAATTTGACCCCATCGTGCAGCGTGCGGTGCGATGTCAGTAGATGTCAACATGAAACGTCACATCTGACTGTTTCTTTTTACCAACAGTTCGAATCTTTCCTCTTTATGTGACACAGTTGACACACATATATCTGTCTACTTTTTTTAGTACAGATACAACGCGTGTGAATGAAATAGGAAACCGACCTTGTCAAAGAAAGTTTGACAGCTGATGCGTAAGCCCCTCCCCTTTTTCTGATTCTTTAACATTATCGAAGTTGTTTCGCTTTCGTGATCCTGTCGTCATTCTCTTCTCAGTTCATCCCGAATTATAAATATGGCATGTTTGGTTCTAGAACACTAGTTTCTAAAAAGAAATGCTGGTACTCGTAGAAATCTACATTTTGGATGGCACCTGTCACACTTAAAACTGTAATAACTCTGAAACTATTGGTGCTAGAATACTAGTTCCTAAAGAGAAATGATAGTGCTCGTCGACATCTACATTTCGGTTGACAGCTGTCAAACTTAATACTATAATAACTCTGAAACTATCGCTCCTTGAACACTAGTTCCTGAAGAGAAATGATAGTCGAGATCTACATTCCGTATGACAGCTGTCAATCTTAAAACTCTGAAACTATTTGCCTTAAAACGCTTGTTCCAGAACAGCAAATACTTATAGATATCGACGGGCACTATCATTTTTTTTTAGGATCCAGTTTTGTAAGAGCAATGGTTTCCGAGTAATTTAAGTTATATTCACTCTCTTTATACTTACTACTGATGTTATACTTTGTAGTTATAGTTTTGAATGAGCCACCGTGGTATACACTCAGTTTAAGTAAACATTCGTAAAATTACTACGTTTTAAAACATTTTGTCGTAATATTGTCCCAAAATCATGTCTTCAACCAGTTGAGGACAAATTTAAGCAGTGTGGTTTATCCTACAACATAATCAATCAATGTGAATAAAAATTCCTAACATACCGAATCAATCTTCTGAATTTAAAAATTTTGAAGTTTTTATGTTCTTATATCCTCAAGATAATTTAATTGAATGTATTTTCATAGAGCCTGTAACCATCTGACAATCAATACGCTTTTAACGAAAATCGGCCAAGAAGTTTTTCAGCTAGAATAAACATCCATACAAACATTCATATAAACATACATACACACAAACCCCTTTCCCCCGCAAGAGTACGACATTGACGACATACGACAGAGACGACATTGTTCCACTTGCTATGGTCCTGACAAATCTCTGTCGATTCTTCCACGTTTATCAACTTTACATACATAGATTGTTAACTTCATTACCCTCCCTTAGCTCCATCGTAGTCGGGTAAAAAGAATCATTTATAGTATAGTATTCGCGGAAGTTGCATGGTTCAATTTCTTTAGATATTACTGATGTTATACTTTTTAGTTAAAATATGGAATGACTTACCACGGTCTACAGATGGTGAATCTATGGACACCTGTCAGAAGTAAACATCCAAAGAAAAAATTCGTTTTCAAAGATTTTAAAGTAAAATTATGTCTTCTTCCGGGGATGAAAACATGTTGGCCGTACTGCAGATGGTTAATATGCAAAAATGTAGACGACCTCGACGTAACTATTGGGTGCACCCTATATGGAATACCGGTGTAAAAATAGACTTACCAGTTGATGGTAAAACTGGAAATGTATCCGGACCGTTTTCAGCAGGTTTTCAGGATGTCACCATTATGTTATAATCAAATATTAACCCGAGCCAGATCAAGGTTACAAAAACGGCACACAAATTGAAATGTCAATGTAGCATTGACAATAATATAAATTAAATAATCATCGTGGCGTCATTATGATGATGTTGACTTCAATATAATGTTTTATGAGCTTGTTGAAAAACATTCTGCACCATACGATTATAATCGATCAGATTACTCTAAACGGAACGTGAGAGACAAGATGCGGATAATGATAGTAAGGAAATTAAACGGCAAATTACGTGGGGACAATAATGTCTGACCATGCCAGCCCGCTAGGCACGGGAAGGAGAGTTCAACTCACGAAGCGATGGCTAGACGTCGATAAGAACGACATGCGTGCCAACAAACTCACCACCAAGGATACCGAACACCGAGCGAAGTGGACCAAGAGGAGTAGGAAGGCGGACTCCTGGCAATCGAAATTTAACACCAAGACGATGATAAGAATGATCTTGGCGTCAAATCCTGTTTGTGCTCTCGCACGCGAGGACCCGGGGCCCGCTTTGACTATGATCCAAGATTTAGCAAATCAGGCAATTACAGTGGAACGACTGCCAACTGACCTCCATACATAAGGTCGACATAAGGTCAATAATCATGCGAGTCGTTTAAAATAACGCGCGTAAAAGCGTCGAAAAAGCTCTCGTGCAAACGTTGCCTAACTCACAATCATTCGTAAATCTCTCGTGCGATCATTGCCTAACGTGAAAAACCAGAATAACACCACCGTTTTCTTTATTGTCACCGTGACGTGGCACTGCGTGGTGCGCCGCGCAGTGCACTGCACTGCATTAGTGGAGCTAGTCGCTTAGAAAAACGGGCCGTATCTTTGACATGACTTATCTAAATTGACAAACAAGTTTGTACAGAGCTCAGATCTAAAACAAAAATGTACACTGGCCGTCAAAACAGAGTACCACACTTTTAAAATTGCAATTTCTCCTAAACTATAGATGTTAGAGTTTTGAAATAAACAACGTTTTATAGGTTATTTTATCATATTTCTTTAAAACTACATAGTCTTTAATTAAAAAATGACAAAATATTAAAAGTTGCCATTTTGAAACTTACTGACAAAAAACTGAAACAACATTTATAAGTATGTTTTACGCTTTATTTACATTTTAATGACTTGTATTGCCTCCTCGGGCTCTGATCATCGAACTGATTTAGCATTCGGAAGATGAAGTTTCGGAGGCAATGTTGGGAAATATTCTCCCATTCTTCCATTGGGACATGTGTTAGGACCTTGAGGGTGGTAGGTAGTGTCTGCAGCTTCTGACCAGCCTCCCGAGCTCATACCAGGCATGCTCGATAGGGTCGAGATCAGGACTTCTTAATGGCCAAGCCTTTCAACTGATACCAACCTTCTGAATGTACTCTGGTACGACCTGGGCGGTGTGTGGCTTTTTCCTACATCAGCGTCGATCCATCACCCATATTAACTACATATGACCCTGCATGTTCATTAAGGATCCCTCGAGCATATATTTTCCTACTCAGGGTGCTACTATCTACGACCACTAGCTCTGTGCGACCTTCTGAAGAGATGCCAGCACATACAGAGTACAGAGTATCTACCTTACTGGATGTAGAATTGAATGTATCGTTTACCAGGTCGCCTGTAGTGTCTTCGCCTGCCATCAGGAGTGAATAGTAAGTATCTAGACTCATCTGTGAAATAAACTTTTGTCCATTGTTGTTTACGCCACCGTTACGTGTTCACGGGCGTAGCGCAGTATTGCTAATCAATGCCCTCCCTCCAGTTTGGGGACACATGCTGGCTTTTGGGGCTTCAGGTTTGCTTCAACAAGTCTTCTTCTTTCTGTGCTGTTACTAATGTAGTCTCTTCGGGTCAGAAAAAGCTGTTGCTGGGTTGCTGGGTCTGAAGAAGTTGTTGCTGGACTTCAACTGTATTGTGGTGACGATTTCTCAACACTGTGGAAACAATATAGCGGTCTTCTCGAGTCCTCGTGTACCTGGGTCTGCCATTATAAGGACTCCTACGATGGTTTTCAGTTACTACATACCGTCACTTCACATGATGGACCGTTCTTAAGTTACACCCACCATACTTGGACTACGACGCATACTGATGGCTAGTTTCAGAAAAACTATGATTCACACATTCTTCAGGTGAAAGAGGCATGATAAGTAAAGTGTTGCGTGCTGTAGACACCTTGGCTTTGGAATCAT
Source organism: Blastobasis lacticolella (assembly GCA_905147135.1). Lineage (NCBI taxonomy): Eukaryota > Metazoa > Arthropoda > Insecta > Lepidoptera > Blastobasidae > Blastobasis > Blastobasis lacticolella. The sequence goes on from LR990044.1 coordinate 768,087, forward strand.
AATTCATCGATAAAGAAATAAATGTACAAAAACAAAAAGTAAAAACAAACACATCCACTTTTAAAGCAACAAAAGGAGTGTTTTTGTTTATAACGTTTTTTTAATTATTCCATAACAGAACGTTATTGACAATGAAATTTTTGGTTTAAAAATGAAATCCTCTTTCTCCATCCATCCATTTTATTTCGAAAATATCTATCGTTACTGCAATTTTAAAAGTGTGGTACTTAGTTTTGACGGCCAATGTAGCTCCCTATTTTCAGTAACTATTTTTTTTTTAATGTTATACGGCAGACAAACAGGCATGCGGGCAACCAGACGGAAAGTGGTCACCGCCGCCTATGGACATCAGATGAAGATTTTCTTTTACATTTACCCTTATTTGTGAAATTTATAATCACAGTACGACTAATACGCTTTATCTGCATTACTAAACAGCTTCAAAACAACAAGACGCCCATAACTAGGCACATACTCAGGATGAGCGGATCGGAGTTGGAAATCAAGAGTATTACGCCGGAAGAGGAAGAGCTGATGAAGAAAAATTACGCAGGTTAGTCGTGTATTGACGTCATTCATCATCACGTCCTTGCCTCTATATAGTACTTGTAACTAAAAATAATAAAGAAGACAGAGTGTTTCTATGTAGGTAGGTATTATCGGGATGGGTCTTAAAAAGCCGGGGTGATTATTGAGGGAATGATCAAGCGGAGCGAGTTTGCAAAATGTTGGATATTTTGGGTCTTAACAACAAGAGGTGAACCTTACAAAAGTTACTTAGGAAAGTCAATGAATAAGCTACATTACATTTTAGTAGCAGAAGGTTGATCCTCACAAATGTAACTTAGGAAATCATAAGTGACGAAGAAATATAACTGAAACCTAGAAATGAGCGAGCTCATTTTTGGAGATTTGGCTCTTAAAATCGTGAGCGATTGTAAATCAATTAATTGCCTAGTTGGTAGCGAAGTAAAACGAACGTTTGAGAATTTTCGCAGCTGTACCGTACTGCGCGCTTCGCGCTTCGCTATGCGGTTTCGTTACTCGCTGCCCACTACGCTAAAAGCAAGCCACCTGTCAGGTCGAAGCTCCTAGCCTTCCGGTTTGTAATTTTAGTTTTGAAATCATTCCGCAGTGCCTCTTCCATATGTGCGTATTGGCAGCAATGGCTATTTTATACTGGCGTCGTATGTGCAGCATGCCAACGCCGTCCGCGACGCGCCGCTGAGGCAGGACGACATATTCGTTGTCACTTTCCCACGCTCAGGTATCTAACATTATTCTAATACAACACTTTGATCATATCACATCGAAAGCTGACAATCCACTGCCGCGCTTACTCTCCTCCAGGTCAGTGGAGGGTTTTGCTATATCTTCACGCTTCTCAAACCTCACCTCACCTCACTCAAGAATTTCATAACGTTCGGCTGATGTGGTTTTTAGTAGGTATTGTAAAGTAAATATTTTAATGCGTATATGCCCGCCGCAGGCACCACCTGGACTCAAGAGCTGGTCTGGCTCGTCACAAACGACTTGGATTATGAAACCGCAAAGAAAATCCCTCTTACCGATCGATACCTGTTCTTGGAGTGAGTACCTACCTATAGATAGTGCAATACAAAACCACAAATTATAGTCCCAGACCTATGTTATCCTACACTAGAGAGGCAACCATCTTGACCATTTTTGACGAGGTGGAGGAAGGGCTGCGCAAGCATGTGAAGTCGCCCTAGCGACCTACGCAGTCACGTGATTTGTTCAAGATTGCCCTTAGCTTCTAAAATCTGAAATCACAGAGGAACTCTTCATTTTCACTTTCACTCACTGCGAATGAATGCAGGTTGCATGTTTTAGCTTTTCAGTATATATCTTGACAAAGACATTGACGATGTTCTTCCATTATTACATTTTTTATACCAAGCAAGTTTACAGCCCATCTGATGGAATAGTAGTTGCCGCAGCCAATGGTCATTGGCAATAATAGGGGTATCACCCCCGTGTTATCAACCCTGTACCTAAACGTCTTGTCTTGTCTCTTCCTGTGCGTATAATTTCATCTGTAATGAAACTTCTACCAGGATGTCAACGTTTCTGCCAGAAGATACGAAGCGTTTGTTGGGTGATGCTTCAATGCAGCCCCCGACGGAGACATTCGCGGCCCTGAAGTCCCCACGCTACGTCAAATCGCACCTGCCTTTATCACTACTGCCGGAGAAGCTTTTAGATGGTACACGAACAGTCTACGTGGCACGGGACCCACGGGACGTCGTCGTCTCCTTATATCACTTTACTAAGAGCAATAAGTATTTCCAAATGGTCTGCGATTTCGACGGTTTCTTCGACATGTGTCTGAAGGATATGAGTAAGTCAAAGTTTGGCTTTTTGGCGGCTTCTTTTCATGCTAGATATTGTCTCTGGTGTCTCCAAGTGTGGGCCGCTAAGGATTATAATGGTTCTTACGATCTAGCGTACGTGACTGACCGTGACCGTGACCTGACTCCTTGCCTTGACCTCAATAGCCACTCGTCCTCGAGTTCGCCGTGGTATTGTCGATAGCTTCTACGTATACTAATATTTTGCAAATAAAAAGTGTGCATGTTTGTTGGGGGTAATCCTCGAAACCACTGGACCGTTTACGAGAATTCATTCACAAAAGGAAACTACACTATTCTCGATTGGCATTTATAGGGAAACTTTTGATAATGGAAAAATCCGCGGGATTGCTAAATATTTACCGAGATCCGAATTTCACGCGGGTGACAAGAGACAGTCAGTGATAATCCTGATGCTGAAGTTTGGGATATAGGCAATATGGTGTAAACCGGACTGACGGTCTATCTGATGGAAAGTGGCCACCGTCGTTCAGGACATCTGCAAACTAAGGCGAGCGGACGCAGTGCCGGTTTTTGAGGCATGTATTGGCGTATCCTGCAGACATTGGCTTTTTCCAGGCCTGGCCCCTGAGGTGGCCGATGAAGCCGAGTCGATCGATCGCCAATTTAGTCATTGAGCTAGGCGCGGATCCAGGATTTGGTTGGGGGGGGAGTGGAGCAAAAGTCAAAATTATAGGTATAACGTATGGGCGCGCTAAGTAAAAAAAGATTTGCCGTTTTAGTGGAGTGAACGACCAGATAAACGATTTAACGGAGCGAGTTCGGATATTTTAAAACCTGAGGGAGAACAACGAATGTGTGAGCGACCGGAGCGAGCTCGTCATTTTTTACGTTTGAGGTCTTAAAGGCTGGAGTAATAATTGAATGAATGAGCGGGCGCAGTGAGAGTGTAATTTGTGATGTTTTGGGTTACAAAAGCTTGAAGTGACCCTTAAATTAATGAGCGAGCGGAGCGAGCTGGCAATTTTAAACATTTTTAGTCTTAACAGCAATGGGTGATACTCACAATAGTTATTTAAGGAAATTAATTAATGAGTGACCGCAACGAGTTAGGTGAATGATAAGAAAAATATTCGAAACTTATGAATGAGCGAGCGAAGCAAACTTAAAATTTTTCTCATTTTAAGTCGTAAATGTTGGTGTGATCGATGTATTTTTAGCATTTTTGACATTTTAGCTTAGGTGCTGTGATGATGTGTGATGCTGATCGTAATAAAAGACAATCAAAGTAATATAAGTTATTGAATTAGCAATCGGAGCGCGCACAAAACTTTTTATATTATGGTTTTTATAAGCTGGGGTGATTGTTAAAATGAATATTTGAGCGAGCTCGGAATTTTAGGTTTTGAAAGACTGGTAATAGTATGAAAAACCTGAAGCAAATGAATGAACGAGAGACGCGAACTCGTAATTTTTGACATTTTTGTTATAAAAACCGTGATCGATTGTGAGTCAGAGTCGGGGCTCAAGGGGGGGCAAATGCACCCATTGTTTGGGTTAACAAATATCACTCGCCGTCAATCGGGGGAACATTTGACTATATTATTCACTGGTGGACTGAAAAATTTTCTCTTAAGTTTGTTACCCGACTTTTGGAAATATAACTCAATCGTTTGATTGTAATTTAATTTCATTGTAATGAAATTTGGTTGTCATTTGAAAGGGCTAAGTGTCCTTCTTTCAGAATTCGACATTTTGTTAAAAATAATGCGATACAAGCTGAAAAGAGGAAAAGTCAGGCAACCAATCTAGAGTCGAGGTTTTAGTCCACCACTAGAAATGCAATATATACCTACCTACACTCCTTTGCAAAAAAGAAGTTTGTGGAGGAATCCATTGAAATTATGTTTGGGTGAAGTTTTTTATGTGTCCAGCCCAGAATTCTGGGCACCAGACCATTCTGGGGTGAAATGAAATGAAATGAAATGAAAATATTTATTTGCTTTGCATAAAAATTAACAATTTAAATAAATTCGACTAGTGTCGACCATCAGAAACAAAAAATAAAAACTTATTATACAAAACAAAATGGTCCATGGCTCAGCTATGGCTGCCAGTAAGACCGACAGCCGCTGTTATTCTGCCATGGCCAAATATTATCCTAGCCCAACCACACACTGCTTAGGCTAGGACAACAGTAAAAATCACACATTACACGCTTTTCCGCCAAACAACATTTTGTATACATATATATATTAAATATGATGTACTTATATATATTAAACAATATTATTATAACAACATGTGCTAATACCAAACCCAACCAAAGCTAATACCAAAAACAACATTGCCATCACCACAAATATCAAAGGTTGCCGGCATCCCTCGACTGCTTCAAGAGCAGCCACGAGTAAAATTGTTTGCGAAACGTAGCGGTTGTCATCGACAGTGCACTACGCACGGGGGGCGGCAAGTCATTCCAGACTTTCGCAGCTGCGATCTTGAAACAACCGAGGGTACCGACAAGAGATGGCACTGGAATATCTAGAAGAGGACCCCTATTACGCTGATTGCGCCCATATGTCTTCAAATTGACTTTATTGCGCAAATAGCGAGGGGATTCGAAATTTAGAAGTGAGTGGAGGAAGCAAGCGTAACTGAGCTTTCTGGTATTAGCCATATTTAATATTTTCTTATCCAATAAGTATGGGGTAATATGTTGCCTTTTGGGTATCTGGTAACAAAATCTCATGCATGCGTTCTGGAGCCTTTGTACACATTTCACTGCTTTGCCCAATAGACATGGGCCATAAACTACGTCACAATAATTAATATGCGATAGAACTAAACTATTACACAGCAGCAACCTCACGTCCGATTTAAGGTAGGGACGCAATCTATATAAAGTTTTAAGGCACCCAAAGCCCTTTCCCACCTTTTGTTGCACGTGTTCTTCAAATTTTAGGCGTTCGTCCATCAACAACCCTAGATTTCGAACACAGCTCTGGCGCGGTACGGATTTTTTTATTTCGTGTGCTTGGTGCCGAGAGCCACAGATAAGCGAAACACTTTTTGTAGGATTTAAAACAAGAGCGTGTCTGTCCGCCCACCGAGCGACTGCGTCGAGATCACTATTAAGCCGAGAAGCGGCGTCAGCCACTTCCTCCGGACCAGGAGGTGTGTGTACGTACACCTGCGTGTCATCAGCGTAAAGGTGCATAAGAGAGTGGGCAATCACAGAAGTTATGTTAGCGGTGTACAAGGCAAATAGTGTTGGTCCAAGAGTGGAACCTTGAATTACACCTTGTGTTACTTGCCTCGGGCGCGACCTTACAAAGGAACCATTCCCAACAGCGCACTGAACCACCTGGCTCCGCCCAGTGAAGTAGGATTCAAACCACTTACACGCGCTTTCGGCAAAACCATAATAGGTCAGCTTTGCTAAGAGTAATGGCACATTTACGCAGTCAAACGCGCGAGTGAAGTCCAACAAAACCAGGATAGTGCCCTTGCCCTCGTCCGCGGCAGTAATGATATCATCACATATGTTCACGAGAGCGGAAGTCGTACTATGTCTCTGACGAAAGCCTGACTGCATCAAAGGCAAAATGGAGTTACGCTCCAAATACTGTATAACCTGCAACTGAACGACCTTCTCAATTATTTTTGAAAAAGCTGGTAGAATACTAATAGGCCTAAGGTCACAGAACTCTTCAACTTTGCCCTTTTTAGGTATAGGAGTCACAGTTGCGCACTTCCAAAGATCGGGAAAGGATCCACACAAAATAGATTTATTAACAATAGCCTTGATGGCCGGCATAGAATAGGGCAAAGTTAACTTGATCATGTACATGGAGACATCATCACAACCTTTGGAATTTGAAGAAGATTTGGTAATAATGTGTTCGATGACACATACGAGGCCTCATGAAAGCAAAATGTTGCATTAGAATGTTTGCTAGTGGATAAATACAAAAGCTCTTCGTTGTCTACAGCCTTATTCGGAACACTGTCTATGAAATGGTCGTTCAGCTTGTCAGGATCTGAGAGGTGCTCAGGAACAGAAGACACAGTTTCCGGTCTGAGTATGTGGTTGATATGGCGCCACATTGATGATGGATCAGTCTTGTTACGGCTTACAAAGTGGGCAAAATAAGCTTGTTTTTCTTTCTTAACCGCTACATTATACATATTGCGTAACTCGCGATAATACTGCCATGCAGAATCCGATTTATTGTTTTTGGCCATGCGACAAGCCTTATCACGTAAACCACGCATCTCTTTCAAGGTACCTGTTAACCAAGGTGTCGGCGGATCCTTAAAAATACGAGTTCTTAGAGGAGCGTAAGTGTCAAATAAGTCTAGAATAAGTATGTTAAACATGTCAACCATATCGTTTACATCAGAATACATAAACACGAATTCCCACGGGGTAAACATAGCAGCCCCATTAATAGCCTCAGCATTGTCAGCGAGCGGCCGACACGACACCACGCGAGGTTGCGGCCGGGGGGCAGAGAGTGCAAACTTAGCTATGACAAGTCCGTGGTCACTCAGGTCGTCGTTGTGTACCACCTCCACATACTTTGGAGAAATGCTTGAGCGAGTAAATACCATGTCAATTAGAGACTCACTTAAGGGCGTTATACGAGTAGCCTTCTTGACGATTTGCTGAAGATTGTGAGACTTAACCACGGATTCGAAGATTGGGGGCAAGACCATCTTGCCATCAAGTGAGAGACAATTTATATTAAAGTCGCCCAGTAAAAATAGACAATCGTATTGGGGAGCGAATAAAGATAGCGAGTCATTCAGGCTATCCATGGCGACGCTACGACTTACACTTTCCGGACGATACCCTATGCCAATAAGAATTTTCTGCCTGCCCAGCCTAATCTCTAGCCATAGCTGCTCAAGCGCCGCGTCAGCATGGCGCAGACGGCGCGCGCGCAGGCTTGCGCGCACGTACGCAGCCACACCCCCGCCGCGCCCGGCCGCGCGGGCCCTGTGGATTAGCACATATCCCGGAATGACGTAATGGCTTAATTTAGAGTTCGGTTTTAACCACGTTTCCGTAAGACATAAGACATCGAAATCAAATGACTTACATGACTCATTCAGCTCATCCCAGCCGGTATTTAAAGAGCGAATATTTAACAACCCCAATGTAAATTGTGCGGCCTTATTAGCTTTATTCTTATACATTGCCGCCGACATTTAATCTCATTATCAAAAATATCATTTTAAAAAAATACATGCAATGCGCTGTAAATGCAAAAAATGCAGGCGGGTACATTGTCCGGACCGAACACAAACATAGGTACGAAATAATATTGAAAATAGTTCGCAGAATGAAAATCAAAGTAATACACCAAAATAGGTATATTTTTGCATAGGCATCTCCGACAATGCACCAAGCCCTTCGCCGCGGTCGCCGAGACCTCGGTCCACGCGCGACGGCCCTACCGGCGGCCGGCCAAAACATTTCTATTAAACTAACGTGAAATAAATAAAATATACGCAGTAAGTGAAACACGTTGCCATTGTGACAACACGCGACGGTGCAAGAAAAAACAATGTAGGTTGTTAGCAAATATTACAAAGTGAGTAATATAATCTATAAGTTTTTTATCTGATTATTAGATTAAATAAGAATAGCTTCGGAACCTTTATATTTACGCACATAAATTTTACAATTATAGGTCCACACAAAGTCGTAACCTTTTAATTTTCGAACTTGCAGGTATATTTCTTTAAAATGAGCCGTAAGGTTTTCCGCAACAAATATCCTACAGTTTACATCCCCATAACCGAGCTCGTTCAACATAATGCCCTTACGTTTTCTAATGGCGCGCAATAGGGTATTCTTCAGCTCCTGGCTATAAAACTTTGCTACAATCAGCCTAGGCCTAGATTCATCCGGTTTTAGCGTTCCCAATCGGCCTACCCACCTCAGATCTTGTTCCGTAATTGTAATCCCAGCCAGTTTGCCTGCTTGCACTATGATACCGGGTAACTTTTCCTGGGAATGTTCCGGTATACCCTGAATTTCTAAATTCAGGACCCGATCAACCTGCTCGCACTGAAAATTCCTCTCCTCAAGCGCTGTCACCCGAACTTGGAGATTAGATATTAACTCGCCGATTTTTTCGAGATCCTTTAATTTACCCTCGACAACCTCAATCCTGCGTTCAAGCATGACGTCAATTTGGGGTACAGCGTCCATCGACTCGGCGGGCTTAGCTCCCATATCACCTTTTATAGACTCGAGCTCCTGGCGTAAGTCCTGTATGGATTTAACTATAGCTTCACCGTTGATAGCGGGGGGGCCTGGTGACTTATCCTTCCTGCATGTGCTGCAACGCCAGGTTGATCTCGGCTTGCTGCGTAGGCATACGAAGTGTTGATACTTCGCACATACACTACACTGCACTGTTGCTGCATCCTCGGCAATATCAATGGATTTATTACAAGTCGCGCATAGCATCATGATGAACCTTGCCTAATGGTTATTTTAAAATATAAATGAAAATTATTATTTTATAGATTATTTTTAACGGACCATCAACAAACACGTCTTGTTCGCCCAACGCATGCGGGTAGATGACCCCACCCTCCCCCCCCCTTTCTAGGCATAGGCATAGAAAAGGGGGGGGGGCACTCCCCCCCCCCTTTCTATGCCTATGCCTGCAGACATGGTTTTTGAAGAACCCCATGTTATAGTGCAAATGTAAGTAAAGTTGCATGAAATTATTAAACTGTTCCATGCTTTAACGCAGCTTTATTTGGCCCGTTCTTCGCGCACATAAAGGAGGCGTGGCAGCAGCGGCACAGCCCCAACATGTTATTCCTGTTCTACGAAGACCTTATCAAGGTACGCTAGAAGCCAAAATGTATCGTAGGTATATTTGTAAGTACCAGAATGTAACCAATTTGACTTTATTGAAAGATATTGTTCCGTACTTGACCATTTTATAGTACTAGATAGAGCCCCATATTCTAATAATTTATCTTAATCTGGTAAAAATGTACCTACTATACGTATATATGTGGGTAAAATCTTGCAAGCTGAATTGTACCCATTTCTTGACATCTGATTGGGCTGAAATTTTGTAAGTTTGGTGACAATGCAATGTTATGTACGGTACCTGCCACCGAGCTGGTCTGTCACAGATCTAACAAGAGGCTGTAGGTACAAACTGTAACCATGTATAGTGTCCAGGGTGTAAAGATGAAGCCGATGATTATAGTAACTTTTTATCTACGCATGATAAACCCTTTGAGTTGGTTCTCGCTTGATTTGTCTCGACTTGTATTCTGATAGATCCAAATGGTATCCATTTCAAATAGAACGCACGATTAAAACTTATTTATTCTTCACACCTTGACAGCGATTGATTGCAATTTTTATCATTTAGATTCTTTATTGCCTCCCATTGGATACCGTTTTTACATTACCCACTGCGCTTTTCCTGGTCCAGGTTTACTTGCAACCGTATCAATATTGTGTGATCAGTGTACTGTGTAATGTGCTGGTGGTATTTGCAGGACTTGGTTGGCACCTCACGACGTGTAGCAGAGTTCTTCGGACGGCGGTACTCGGAGGAGCAACTCAAGGGGCTGGCGAAGCATTTACACTTCGAATCGTTCAGCAAGAACCAGGCAGTAGATCCCAAGAATTTTAAGGATATCGGGCTGTTCGACAAGGACATGGCGTTTGTCAGAAAAGGTGAGGCTACGTTAATTAGTTGAACACTAACCGATGCTCTTACAGTGTGGGATCTGGTACACTTACGGGAACTAAGACATTTGCACTAATGCACTTGCGATAATGGACATTTGCACGATTTGACATTTTATTTGCGCGAATGGTTGTATCTTTAGATACTTGAAAGTTTCATGAAATGTGTGTTTCTATGGAAACTATTACAAAAAATTAACAAAAAAAAGTTAAGTGGGGCCCCTAATTTTTTTGACGTTAGGGGAGAGTTGGCATAACGGTAGGTACTGCGCTGTAGATAATTCCGCGCATGTGCATATCCATGCTTATGCAAGTTTATACGCCCGCTCCTTTTAATTTCATGGGTATGTTTGATACGTATTTTTCGAACTTTTATTAAATTTGCTGTAAATAATTACCAGTGAAAGTAGCTAACTTTTCAGTCTCTTTGGCGGCGATAAATAAAATAATAATTATCGTCTTGGCGTTAATGTCCACTTGGGGTCCACCTTGACCATGATCCAGGATTTGGTACCTCAGATAATTACAGTGGAACGACTGCCATCTGACCGACGTGATCCTGCTACCAGAGAAACCTGACCAAATTGGATCATGGTTACACATTCCAGGAAGCTTACTGAATGTGCAGGTTTCATTACGATATTTTTCCTCATCAGTTACCATTAAATTAATGTACATAACTCAGAAAAGAGTCATTGGTACATGGCCGCAGTGGGATTTGGACCCGGTACCTCTCGCTTACGAGTATATAGATTCTAACAACCTTAATTTGAATATGCAGGAGTTGGAAAAAAATCTGTAACCTCGCAGTGGTGGTGAGTCTCGCTAGGAGGCGGCATACCTCGTTCGCAATCAGAGCTTTTGAGTACGATAATGTAGCCATCAACCATCATCATAGTCCTGGCGGGTTACGCCGGCATCTGCCAGGGTTCGCTTTTCCACTTTGTCAGCCTCCTCGCAGCCCTTGCGGTCTTCGTCGTAAGCTCTCGAAACATTTTCATTTTGTTGGCGTGGTGTTCACGGAAGTGCAACGTCAGCATGGTAGCCATAGTGGTCTAATCACAGGCTTAATATAATGATTTTGTATTAAGCTCAAGGGAGCTTGATCTAGATTATAGTGTCACAGGTGATTTGGCATAACCTTCAGAAATACGGGACTTTACATCGGAGCCGATGTCACCGGAATCGTGAAACAAAGATCCGATGAACTTCATTTTATCTATTCTATTGACAGCTTCGTTCCCTGTATGAATGGTTTTAAAACCCGCTCTGCAGTTAGCCATACATGCATGCTACTCTGTTTTGGCGACGTTCAGTTTCAATTCTTCGTTTTCTAGCACTTCCTTCCACATGTTTATCCTGGTCTTAAGATCCTGTGTGAGCCTGCTCGGAATTTCAGCTAAGAGAACATAGTGCTCGATGCTTCTTCTTTTTGATGGAACTTCTTTTGCGTTGTGCTCATTGCAAAAGAAGTACAGGCAATAGACTGATATCTGTTGAATAGGTGCGGTTATCGGAAAGAGATACGGCCTCAGTATTGGCATACATGACATAGATAATTCTAATGTTCGCGTCCGGCAAAGATTTTGTACCACTGTCAAATGCTCTCTGCAGATCGAAAAATGCAGAGGTTGATTTCTACTGCAGTAGGCGACCTGGAGGAGTCTTAGGGCAAACATTGGATTAATGGTGCCATAGACTGGCCTGAACTTGTATTGGCATTCTGACAAGGAGCATTCCTGGTAAACTATCTAGTCTTTAGTACGTTTGAGAACTTTGTATAGCTTATAAGTTGCCGACCTCGTAGTACAAACAGCGTATCATAGACCGGAGCTGGATGTGCCAATGTCCTGCACCCCACGAGCACTCCGTGCTTTTGACAATTCTTTGGCCGCCTTTCGATGTTGAGTTCGTTTGAATTTGAGTGGACTTGTGCAAATAGCGATCATTACTGGTTTCAGCCTTTGCGCACCAATAGAGGCACTCGGCTGCCTCCGTGAACTCCAGGCTCTTGCTTTTTTAAAGTCCACCACTTAATGACTTGTGGATTCAATAGACGACTCGTAAGGTTTTGCAGTAGGCCGTCTACTAGGTACTCACCCGGAAGTCCATGACAAGGAATCGTTGCTGTGTTAAGAGGCACAATTATTTAGAGATACATTATATAAATAAATAAATAAAATAAGAATCATTTATAACATCTATCTCACACATGGCACAGTAAATTTGATCACAATACATGGCATAATACAGCATACAGGAAACAATGAGAAAGGGACAATGCTATCGTTACTTCGTTACCTGTGCCATAAGGAGACGTGCAACGGGGCCACACTGAGCATAAGCCACGGCTCACGCCAGGGCGCACAGTGATACAGATTTGAAAAAAAATGGACAGCAAAAAAAGCCATAATTTTGACAAAAAAAAATTGCTACCGATAGGAAATCTGTTTTACAATAACATTTGTTATGTTAAATTTTTCGATAAATTGTGTCTAACATGGTCAAAAAAATAAATAAAAGAAAATGTATGGCGGAATTTCTTTTTTTTAATTTTTCTTGAAGCTTTTAAAAGTGTTGAAAGTGAAACCTTTTCTATAAATAAATAAATAATCGTGGACAAATACACACAACGCCATCTAGCCCCAAAGTAAGCTAAGCTTGTGTTATGGGTGCTAGATAACTGATAAACTACTTATATACTTTTTAAATACATTTTTATTATACATAGAACACCCAGACCCATAACCGAAATAAAAATTCATCATTTAAATTTATATTTAACTTTGTCTTCGTCCCCGTAAAGAAATTTTTTGCATATACTTGCAGCTTTGGCTTTGAGGCGTAATTTAATTTTAAAATTTTGTTATTAATTTTTAAGGCAATGATTGTTATTTTGACGTATTTCTTTATGGAAATAATGTGGTTTAGTAATGTTCTTAATTATGTACCTGTCTGAAAACAAAAAACTCCCTCACTCACTGTGTGGCGGTTTTCAGTGTGCCCCTCAGTGAAGCACGGACGTAAGTGGTTTCACATGCCAGTAAGAAATAAAAATAGAAACAAAAATACTTATCCACGAAATACTATAGGTACATAATATAAATAAATAAATACTAAATAAATTAATTGTAGTTTGTATAGTGGAGAGTGCCAGCGTATTGCGGAGTGTAAAAAATTATACGACTAATTTTAAAAGACATGAACCGGACCCGGTCGGTCCGGAACAAACCTACATTTTTTCCCGGTCGCCATGCACATATATTTTGCTCTCATTGAAAATTGAAAATAATACTTACGTCAAAGTTTTCAATCCATTGACATGAACATCACTATCTAACTGGTGTCATATATGTATATTGATTAGTATTATCGTACTTTCAGAAGCTCCGATGGCTAATGATGTAGACCGTAGTCTGCCTCCTGACGCAAGTCGCCACCATTACAAAGATACAGATTGATTGACCTTTTATAAAAGTTGGTTGGTTGGAGGTAGTTTAAGTTAATAATGTTCAAATATACTATATTAAAGTATTTTCTGTTTGTTCTTTGGTTCTATAAAAGAGTTAGCTCTCATAGCAAAATATGAATCATAGTAAATTTTCACTTTTTTACGATTTATTAGAAAAAATACTACGAAAATGATTAACATAAATACGAGAAATGAATTTTGCATCTTCTATTTATATAAAAATGAATTTAAACTTACCATACTAGATTGATAAAACAGACCAATTTGTAAGATAGGTACATCGCCTGTTAGTGGTAGTTGACACCTCGAGGTTACAGAATTTTTTTACCAACTTTTATTACTAATAGAGAGAGTTAGAATTAGAATAAAATACGCTTTATTGGTGTATTTTTTGTTTGTTATCTTGTTCTGCTGTTTAAAAGTAATAAGCTCTCAAAGCAGAAAAAACTGTAATTTTTTTCCGAAAATGAATTGTACATCTTCATTTTATACGAAAATAATACCTAACTTGCTGTAGTAGCCAACTGGGAACTTATAGATTTTTTAAATTATAGTGGCAGGATGGGTCCTTTGTACCCCCCCTCACCCCTAGCAGCAGCATTCTGTTTCTTGGGGCCCGCACTAGAAATGCTTAGAATTACTTAAGGAACAAATGTGGTGAAGCCCATAGCTCTATAACTTTTTTTAAGGTTTTGTATAGGAGCGATTCAATAGAGCCTCGACTACACAAATATCTTCCCCGCAAATGTCTTTCACTCAAATGTCGTTCGCGCAAAAGTCTTTAGACCAAATGGATTCGTGCAAGTGTCGGGATGCCAAGAACTATAACTTCTAATGTGGCTTCACCATCGGCAGGCAAGGCGGGCGCGTGGCGCGAGACTCTGTCTCCGAAGCAGGTGCTGCGCGCGACGCTCTGGATGGACCGCCACCTCAGCGACACGGACCTGCGCTTCCCGGAATGCTGAAGCCGACAGGCGCTCTCTGTTATAAGGACAATTTAATACGTTAATATACAATCATTTATCAGTTAAATAACAATCAACTTTTAATCTCCAAAAAAATATTTACGCATCATTTATAATATGTAGTCAGATGAAACACTTAGAAATGTATTTAAAGAAAAACATATTACATATTTGCGCCATTTGGCGTTGAAACTCTTGGGCCGTGGGGACCAGGCGCACATTTGTTATTTCGGGAGCTATCTAAGCGCCTGGTCCAAATTACAAATCACCAGAAGGCTGGCCTTTTTTTTGGATCAGCGTTTAAGCCTCGCTATTCAGCGGGGCAACGCGGCCAGCCTTCTGGGGACTTTTCCAAATTCGGGGGACCTGGGTCAAGTTTTTTATCTTTAGTTTAGTTAGAATTAATTAAGGTTGGTGTTAGAGTAAGACTTTTTTTTTTAATGTTAATAATTATAAATTGTAATTTAAATTGTTAATAAAGTACTTATATTATATTTAAAAGAAACAACATTTAACACTTACAAATATATATATCCTGGAATTATGCTCAATTATAAAACATAATATAATATGTCTCACTTTAAAACTACAACAGTGAACAGAATAAACAAACGTAATAGATACGTATATGATGATAATGTACCTACTACAAACAATGACATGTACAATAAGAGTGCTTTTAGAGTAGGAATCAAGGTCTATAATCACTAGCGTGTACAATTAAATGCTTTAGATTCCGCTAAATTTAAAAACAAGCTAAAAATATTTCTATTAATTAACTGAATTTTTTTATTATAATTCACATTAATTGACTTTACTTCTGTCTTACAGTGTACTTTCTTATTTTGATTGTATACCTAGTTTATTAACCTTAGCAAATTGTAACTTTGAATTAACATTGTAATTGCATACCCGCTATGGGTGAACTGTTGTTCTTCTTATATTGCAAATCCATCTGCAACAATGTACTACACAGTTTATGCAATAAAGTTTTATTCTATTCTATTCTATTCTACGTATTTTCTTTAAAAAGTAGTTTGAGGCGCTTGTGTTGCTAAATAAAATAATATTTTGGGCGACGACGGCCTACGAAGCCGAACCAGATAATGTAGTAGAGCTCGTCTAGGAGCACGCGTCGTTCATTGGCTCCCACACAGATGAAGTGTCGTTATCAATATTTGCACTCACACATCGAAATCAACTAACTAAGTAGTGGGGCGCGTCATTTTAGATTAGACGAGCTCTACCTAGGTGCAATGTGGTTTGACGACAGCGGACTTTGATCTCTCTTAGGCCAAAACTAATATGTAAGCGGTCAAAGCTATCGCTGTAACGCAATAGTCGTATTCGTTTCAATATAACGAAATAGAATATAAATATAAAACAGTTTTCATGTATTATTCGTGAAATAATTCCAATACTTGACCGAGAGATCAAGGCACGCAATTGCCAGTCCATTTGGCACAAACTATAGGCGATGTGTATTAGTATTATCCGTGATATTTACCGCCCACAATGAGTGATAATAATGAGGAGGTAATGAATGGCGCCTCGGGATTGTTTGTTTCATAATACCGTATGTTATTGTATAAAGTCAAGACTGCTTGTCTTATAGATATGTTTATTTATCATAATATACCTTTTCAATAAAACCCTTCTGGAGAGATATCTACATATTTCCATTTCCAAATGTAGGTTATACCAGCTTCAGTCCTATCCTTTCTCTACATTTAGCATTGAGAATGTTTGCTCCAATAATATGCGGAAACAGCAAGCACCCTCAACCCACGGCAGACCTTTTACGACGACACTATAGTTCGAGTCAAGGACCGCCGTTGGTCGAGTGGTTAAGTTATCTGACTCGTAAGCGAGAGGTTCGAATCCCGCTGCGGCCATGTACCAATGACTCTTTTCTGAGTTATGTACATTAGTTGAATGCTCACCGATGCTATTACGGTGAGTGAAAACTTCGTGATGAAACCTGCACATTCATGCGACTGTATGTGTAACCATGATCCAATCTGGCCATGTTCCCCTGGTAGCAGGGTCACGGAAGTCAGATAACAGTAGCTACACTGTAATTACCTGATCTACAAAATCCTGGATCATGGTCAAGGCGGACCCCGGGCCCTCGTGCGCAAGAGCATAACCAGGACGTCCACGTAATTTTTTTATACGTTACAATTTTATGGAATAGAACAATGTTATAACTGTCTTCATATATTTTTCATGAGATAATGCCTGTTCTTAACCGAGAGGTTAACACACTCTATTGGTTATTCATTTGGCATGGCATTTTACGTTACAGGTCTCCGTCGTTTTGCCTTGGTTGACACGGTCAACACACATGATACACAGGCTCGACCGACAACGGCTAGGGCAGATGTCGTCGGTCGGACCAAGATAGTGCGAAGCTAGCACCAGTTGACATTTAAAAGGCATAGAGTTAAGTTTGAATCTATGAAACGGGCAAGCTGGACATTGGGGATGTTATGGGGCTCCGTAACCGTAACTAAAACTATCGGATCATCACTAAAGTCTATAAACAGTCATTTACAGGACTTGGGGGCTCTCCTTCGAGAGGGGAGGATATTGCTCTCCATAATCTCCACGCTTGGCAGGCGCTTTGGAGATCGCAGTGTTGTAAATACATATAATAATGGGTGTTCTATGTATAATAAGTATGTATTTAAAAGGATTTAAGTAGTATATCAGTTACTTAGCACCCATAGTACAAGCGTTGCTTAGTTTGGGGCTAGATGGCGCTGTGTGAAATCGTCCACAAATATTTATTTATTTAATAATGGAAAACGCTGCTGCCCATTTTTAAGCCTATTAGAGACTTTTACTTCAAAAACATTATTTGCCTATTACGACGCCCAAGAATGTGAAGAGCTGGTGCTATTTTACTCTGCCGCACACCACACGGATCATCATCGGAACGCTATTTAGTAACATGCTTTTAAGTAAATAACACTTTAAAAAAGTAGGTATTTATAACAATTATTTATGTTACTGGTCGTAGGTAGTACCTACTAAATGATAGCCTAGTAATAAAGTCAAATCATTTATCCATCTATTTGTATTTTAATGTTACAATTCCCTAAAAATCTAATCTGCGAAACCCCAACTATTCGAAACTGACGGATAATATATGTATGTTATAACATCCCTACTACATTTATTATAAGTAAATATATAGAATGCATTGTCATTGCATATCTATAAGACTATAACATCCTTACTACATTCTGACCGAAATGAAGGGCTTTATAGAGCTTTTTATGAGCTTGAGTCTTCATGAGATCTGGAGGCTAATGAGGAGTTTTTCAGTAGGTATTGAAAGTTGGTTTCAAAAAGCATCAATAGATGGCGCTCCTACAATTTTGGTAATCTTTTTATTATCTGTATGATGGTAGCAGTGATTTCATGCAGCCAACTAATACCAAACTTAAAAATAAAATGTTTATTAATATAATCATAACTGTTAAAGGTTGAACGAAGTGTAAAAAGATATATTTGTCGTCGCGTGAAGGAAAGGGGTGTATCAGGATAATTGTCATCAGGGTGGTGATATCAGTATTAGGTCGTATTCGTCCAGATAAATTAAAGAAAAGGTTCACATTTACTCCACTGTATTTATTCCATTTCATTTTTGCACATCACTTATAATTTCACTAGAATTCAGAGCGGTATTACAAATGTAGGCAGTTGAGGTAATTTACTTTCTTATTTCAAAGGTGAGTTTAAAATTACTTTATTTTTAAATGTAAATAACACTTTCTATTAACGAACTTCAAACGTAAACAAACGAAATGTGGAGACAGTTTCAAGACGCGTCACTCCTCGGCGGCGGTCGCGCCAAGAATGGCCGCCACTCGGCCCGAGTCGTGCCGTCGAGACTCTGTCAGCACGCCCCACCAGAGGGCGCACTCCCACTTCCGTTTTCATCGTCATGAGTCCGTACTATTGACCACATGAGTCCATACTAATGACCGTGATCCGTCACGGCCGTCCTGCTGTACACACGTCCTCGTGTGTAATCTGAAACATGAAAACCATAGCACAGTACTATATTCGCTCGGTCACTTCTGACCACAACACATCACCCAAATAAGTCTTATGAATCATGTGATTGGATCTATCACGACTGCATTAAGCCACCAATTCTTCACATAAAACATACGTCCATTATCATTTATCATACTAAACTTCTGTAGATTGAGAGATAACAACATCATCTTGTACATAAATTATTCTTTATAAGTTGCCGACATAAATTCAGCTACGACTTCAGTTCATTAGAGAGGCGTGACAAGGTATAACACCAGACGGTTCATAAACCGTATCACAATTACCACCAATGAAGAAGGTTTAATCATCGTCACCAGTGTTTTCCCCTTGATGCTCTTGTTGAGTGGGAAACAAGCCCCAATCACAGAGCTCGCGTATCGTCCCCGACGTCCATTACTGTAGGTACTTAGATTCACTACAAATATGTGACATACCTACATCAAATTTTCAGTACTCAGCAAAAGACCCAATGTTACTTCGAGTGGGATTGAAACACTCCTTCATTAAATGCCATATGATTTTTGGTCATCCGTCAGCGCCATCCTAATTTAAAAAGAATAAGTAATGTTACCATACAGGAGAAATGACACACAGGCGACGAACCACCACACGACGGACGCCATCAGTCGGGCCGCCACGCCATCAGGCCGCCACGCAACCAGGCCGCCACGCAACCGGACCTGCACACAAGCGAAATACCACACAGACTAGGTGCCACACAGGTTGGGTGTCACTCTGGTCAGTGCCACTCTAATCGTCAAACTATGAGTTTATTCATCATATATCCTGTGTCACGTCCACCAACGCACGATACAGGTAAGATGTCACACACGGGTAAATTTCACAGAGGCAAAATGCCACACATAAAAATGCCACACCGGCGAAATGCCATACAGGTAGAATGCCTCACAGGCTAAATACCACACAGACTTAATGTCACACAGACTATGCCACACAGGCGAAATGCCAAACAGGCGGGATGCCACACAGGCGGGAGCCACACAGGCGGGAGCCACACAAGCGGGAGCCACACAAGCGGGAGCCACACAGGCGGGAGCCACACAGGCGGAAGCCACACAGACGGGAGCCACACAGGCGGGAGCCACACAGGCGGGAGCCACACAGGCGGGAGTCACACAGGCGGGAGCCACACAGGCGGGAGCCACACAAGCGGGAGCCACACAAGCGGGAGCCACACAAGCGGGAGCCACACAGGCGGGAGCCACACAGTCGGAAGCCACACAGACGGGAGCCACACAGACGGGAGCCACACAGACGGGAGCCACACAGGCGGGAGCCACACAGGCGGGAGCCACACAGGCGGGAGCCACACAGACGGGAGCCACACAGGCGGGACAAATAAATAGAAACTGTCTATAGATTCTCAGCTCATGGTCAATCCTTCGACCAAATCTGTACTAAGTCAGTGATAGGTAACAGTCTATCTGCTATCATAACCCGGTCATTAACGGTCTACGAGTTACACAACAAGTAATCGTCACAGATCCGAACAACTGTTTACGGTGTCATCTCTACAAAAACAACAAAATAAAATAAAATAAAAATAAACATTATTTCTACTGCCCAATATCAAAACTAAATCAGAAGTTTAATAATAAGAAGCTCTCACGTCTATTTGATACGCCAGTTATAGGTAACAATAGTCCATTTGTTGCCACACCAAAACTAAACAAGCAATAATCATCGTCATCGATTTTAACTGCTCGAACGAGTATACTCTATCTAGACTTTACGTTACGTTTAGGCTCCCATTTTGAAACCATTTAACAATGTTTGTAATAACGAAGGCATCCCATATCAAGCCGCCTTCTAAAAAAATTACAAAATAAAATTTGCTATCTACAGCCACAACATCCGAGACTTTCGGGGCTCTTAGCCCAATGAGTCACACACATGACTCCCGGGTCACTCCAAGTCAGCCAAATAAATCTGGATGTTTGACCTCAACAACAATTCAGGTACTTAAAAACTTGTACTGGCAGAAGGATATGAAATCTCACCATTGCTTACACTGTCTCATCTTACTGGCACAACAACAGAACTCAAAATAGTTACTTTATATCAGTAATCAAGGAAATTTCAGTACTCGAAGCTAAAAATAATTTATAAAACCGGCTATTGAACTATCACCAAAATATCTGGACTTTCTCATCATCGTTATCGTTCAATACTTTCTCACAAAGCTACAACTACTTGCTATTAGCCACGCTCTCATAGCCTCCATCAGGCCGGTAAGCAACCATAAAACTCTCCCATAGGCTCCATTAGCCCACCATCACTGATAAAACACGATCACCTTCATCCGATGATGCAACAAATTTTGAGAAAACAAAACGATCACATAAATCTCATAAAAACCTCGGCTCGATAGTCGTCACGTATTGGGTTAGCGTCTTAGATTGATCCGTCTAACAAAGTCTTTATCCAGGTCAAACTAAGTCACATTGACTTAGTACACATGGTTTTCGGTCGAACTAAGTCACAGGTTTATCTTTAGTTACTCAAAACATAATTCGAAATTATCTACCGTCAATCAGTTCACTTACTCGTGTTTACTTTTTTTTTTCGTTAAATAACTTGATACTAATATAAAATTACGTTACTAACCAAACTACCTTTTTTTTTGTAGTATTAAAAGAAACGTATATCGGTGATCCCATTTTTACCGCGGATATCTTATCTCTCTATTCTACAACATTGGGAAACTACGACCACAATAACAAACATTATACTGAAATATGGAAAATTTCGTTCGAATTTCTCCTGTTAAATGTAAACAAACACGCTAATAATTTTTCTCTTTTTTTTTTCTCTCGATACATGTTTGCACCCTCCCGCTCGCATAGAAATCGCGGAGATCGCGGGGTCGTTATTGAATTTGCACATTCGAAGCCTATGTGAAGCCTATCCTATCTCTAAGACAACATCCTAAAGTACACCAGCTAATTGTTCCACAAACTCACTGCTACGGCATCCCTGCCACACTGTTATTATCAAATATTTACTTAATCAGCAATCTGGAACGACTTATGGTGACGGGAAAAGTCGAAGGCAAGAGACCCAGAGGCCGAAGTCCGAAGAGTTGGGTTTTCCAAATATCCGAACGATTCATCGAAACCGATAGAGACATGCAGTTTACTGAAGATGTCAGGATCCTCAGCAGTGAGGCAACGATCAAGAAGAAGAAGTCAGTCAGCAGCAGCACCACCATAACTATGCTTACGTACTCAATTTATAAAAATAATAGCACTATGCTTTCCAAGTATTTCTTATTCTTGTTTTCTGATAACTGACGTGATGTTGGTAATACGTAAAATCATAGCGCACCATGTTTCAAGATGGTAAAATAATCTTAGATTAAATAACACTTTTTTTACTATAAACACTGTTTGACATTGGGACGGATTTAACATAATTCTTACTATTTTTGTGGAGTGATTTTTTTTCTTAGTAACTTTCTATCAGACAGCCTACATTAATTGACATAGGTACCCGCAAAAGCTAACATTTTTAAACTTAGCAGTAGTTTTTGATATTTTTACCAACAAATTGTAACACTGACGTAACTGACGTTGTTTATGTTTTGTTTACATTCTTTCTACTTGTAGTTTCACTAAAGATACAAATAAACCTGCCATTCTCTCTACTAATAAGTGTCTGTCAGAATACTTTTCTTAATTGTCAAAGTAAATAACTCCTAAAATCCGCTAGGGAGCCTCTTCAGCACAGGTTTTTACTAAATAATAATTATGTATAGGACTCACCAGATAGAGAGGAACTGTTAATATCACATCATTTCTCAGTCATGTACACTCGCAGATTGTCTACCATCGTCGTCCCATGTTGAAACAATCACGTTGAGGCAAAGTGCCGTCCATAGTAAGTTTCACTAGATTTTTAATAATGTTGTCGATATCCCAGTGGTGCTCTCGAAGGCCCGGGGTCTGCCTTGACCATGACCCATTTGGTACAGATGATCTGCTGTTTACTTTATGAATCCCCCAATCTTTCTGACGAAGTCTTTGTCTTATATCTCGGGGTGTTTGGACTCCTGGCTGCGCTTTGAACATGTTAAATCATTTTACATTTTAATGTAGGCAACTCAACTGGATCGAGTAATCACCTTTCTTTTATTATTACGCTTTCACGTAGCGTATCTGCATTTTCTTTGTTGCTTTTCATCATACCATCTCTTGGGCGTTGCGTTCGTCATCACCGCTTCTGATGTCGTCGCGTGAAGGAAAGGGGTGTATCAGGATAATTGTCATCAGGGTGGTGATATCAGTATTAGGTCGTATTCGTCCAGATAAATTAAAGAAAAGGTTCACATTTACTCCACTGTATTTATTCCATTTCATTTTTGCACATCACTTATAATTTCACTAGAATTCAGAGCGGTATTACAAATGTAGGCAGTTGAGGTAATTTACTTTCTTATTTCAAAGGTGAGTTTAAAATTACTTTATTTTTAAATGTAAATAACACTTTCTATTAACGAACTTCAAACGTAAACAAACGAAATGTGGAGACAGTTTCAAGACGCGTCACTCCTCGGCGGCGGTCGCGCCAAGAATGGCCGCCACTCGGCCCGAGTCGTGCCGTCGAGACTCTGTCAGCACGCCCCACCAGAGGGCGCACTCCCACTTCCGTTTTCATCGTCATGAGTCCGTACTATTGACCACATGAGTCCATACTAATGACCGTGATCCGTCATATTTATAGAAGTTGGCACTATGTTCCATTATTATTACAACCTTTATACTGGTTGAAAACTATTGACAAATACAATATTATCCAATACAACGTACCCAATGTTAATATCCTGTTTGCTAAGAACCTATTTCAAGCGATTATCAATTACCAAAATTTACGGGGCGCCATTTAGTGAGTGGGTGAGAATGCTTTAGATACCTATTGGAAAACTGCTCATTAGGCAACTTTGTAGCCAACAATTCTCTGATTTCAATTATTGAATTTGTTACTTTTCCGATTACGTATGATCGTAAAAGTAACAACAAAGAGAGTTACGTAAATAGCCTATTGATAACTTTTTATCAGTGAAACTGTTAATAATTTACAAAGAATGGCAAATATTTTTTTTTCCTTTTTAAAATAGGTATAGTGAGCTAGGTATCATCAGAGTGAACAGTATCGTGGTTTTTTTCTGTCATTCGATTTCTCCGTCAAAACGTTTACTCCCTTAAACAAATCGCTGTCAATCAGTAACACAAATCTGTTAGTAGCAGGGTGTCATGGAGGGTCGCGCCGCGCGTGCGTGGGAATGCCGCGTCGCGGTGTGCGACTCCGCCTGCGCCACTTTCACACTTAAATCACTCGATTACGCCATGATTGTGTGATTCATTGGCAGTCTAGCCGGTGCCTTTGCTTAGCCCTAAACAAAACAGTGGGGTGTTAGCTTGGATCTAATAAAAATCATGTACGCTTTTGTTCTGCGTTCTTGACAAAATTAGTGAATCAAAAGCTATGATGCTCTTTAATTTCTTTTCTATTTAGAGGGTTTTATAGCATTAAGTACTGATTTGTTTGATAAGCTGATGATCTTTCAAATAAATAAATAAATAACGCCGCAAGTCGGGACACTTCTGCATGGCAACGAATATTAAATATTGTTTTTAATTGTAAATTTTTTTTTGTTTGTGTTCCATTTTTATTTAGGTCTTTAGTGTGTATATACTGTATATAACTTATTTCTTATTACTTTTTAAACAATTATAAGCGTGATATTATCAGTTTGACGTGTGGGTCTGTGTGTCTGTCTGTGGCATTATAGATATACAGGTAATGGGTAAACCAATTTTAATCAAACGAAGCTAAGAACCCTTCGATTAAACTGTCTTTCAAAAAAACCGCATCCAAATTGACCATCTATACAGGATGTTACATAATATATGTATGAAGCCGTGAACTGGATGGAGTGCTAAACGTATGAAAACGAGAGGTACAATTATTTCTGTCGTACGTGGAATAATTGTACCTATCGCTATAATACATTCAGCACTCCATCCAGTACACGGTTTCATACACATATTATGTAACACCCTGTATACACATTAAACCAGAAAACTAAAGAAAAAAAGAACCGGGAAAACCCGCGCGAAGCCGGGGCAGGTCGTTAGTAAATGTATTAAAATTAATCTGTCCTCACGGGCGTCCGTAAAGAGGTGTAAAAACTAAAGCAAATACGGCGCCGGCGCAGCTGCCACAACACAGTGGCGCACGCGCTTGCTCTCAACTCCCAATGTATTTTTTTGTTGTAAATGAAAAAAGTCTTCTGTTGACGTCCTTCGTTGAAATGCATTTCAGAGAATATTCACATAATATTAATAAGCCCATAACAGTGCACTGTTGGGCTTGATCCTCCTTCACCTTAGTGAGTGAGCTTTGCCATAATCTCCAATTCTCCATGCTTGGCTGGCGGGTTGAAGATAGCATTTCACATAGAACAACTTACAGCAGAAAACGCTGCTGCCCATTTTTTGGTTTCAGACATGATAAGATGAGCATTTTTGTAACTTTTCCTAAAAAAGTAAGAGTTTCAAGTTTAGTGGTAAGTGACGATGCGGCCGAAGATAGAGAAAGCCTGTCTAGGAATATGCCTATTCACTCTAGCCTTGAAGGCGTTCAGATTATAGTGAGTTTATAATCCCTCATGAATCACTTTATTCATATCTATAAATATAGCATAGAAAATATATCACCTTGCCTTACGTTGACATCATGGCATGTCATCAGACATTCTCGAGCAGGAGGCGTGAAAAAAATATTACTTCTGGCCGAAGTAGATAACTAGATCAGGCCCTGAGATATCATCAAATTATATCCTCACCGCGCAGCATAAAGCGCTACCGCCGCGTTTCAGGCAGCTGCGCTTGCGCGATGCGTGTACGCACAGTGCGGACTGATTCTCTAACTCTTTAGGCGCTTTCGTTTCGTATTTGTTTGATAACGATGGTTAACAAAATTTAACCGCTACACTAGGACTAGACTCTAATGCCGGTCACAGACATGTGGCCGTTATCTTTGTACGAACACATCTTGACCGAAAATATTGGCGTTGATTCTAATTTAGCTACCTAAGCTTGTAAATTGATAGATCGATATAGGACGGATCGGTATTTAGGTAGGTATTAGTGGAAATTTTATCGCCACCTCTACAGACTTTTTCTAAGTCATGTAAATTAGTTGAACTGGGAGAAAACATCGTGAGGAAACCCGCATATTTAGACGACTAAATGTGTACTTAAGATCCAATTGTCCAGGTTCTCCTCTTAACAGGGTCACGGAGGTCAGATAGCCATCGCTCTACTGTAATTACTCGATCTGCCAAATCCTAGATCATGGTCACGGCGGGTCCCGGGCCCTCACGCGCGATATTACAACCGGGATATTGACGCCAATATTTATATTTTTATTTGCTATTAGAAAAGTGCATCACTTTTAACTCTTCTAAGATCCATTTTACCAGTTTCAGCGACCGGACCCGGCCACTGGTGTTCTCGGGATTTGCCTATTATAATATGCATGTATTCAAACTGCAGTAGGAAAGAACCTGTGCATTTCGCGTTTCTCGACCTGCAGAGGGCCTTCGACAGGCCTTCTAGATTGGACTGGAGACTAGGGTTAACACGTGGAAGGAAGTGCTAGCAGCGATTAAAAGATCAACAAGGTTCCAAAATAACTTTCTTCCACGCACACTGAGGTTGTGGAATGAACTACCTGGAGAGGTTTACCCTGGAGAGTGCAACATGGAGTTCTTCAAGAAAGGGGTTAAAAGGTTTTTACCGGGGCGGCAACGCATGGGTGATGCCCCTGGTATTGCAAACGTCCATAGGCTGTGGTGACTGCTTACTATCAGGCAGGCCGTGAGCTTGTTTGCCACCACAATGGTATAAAAAAAATTAACGGCTAACTGCAGCGCGGATCTTGAAATCATCATTATATGGTTGACTGGTAGATAAGGCTATTTAAGCTTTGAGTCCGCCACCGTACTGTTCGTGCATAAAGTTTTATTAAATAAATAAATAATAAATATGGCGTTGTAGAATCGGGGCCCTGGTTACACAGCTGGGTGGCGCTCTTCCGGCGCGCTATCGCTGTCGCGGCATCAACGCTACGATCTAGTCCAGATCTACGACCTAATGATCGGAATCCAGGACGGCTACTGGTTATGATGTAGGTACTTAGCAGAATATTTATTATCGTATTAGAATCAGAAACCCAAACCCAAAACTTAGCTTCATGTAGATAGGGGTGAGTTGGGATTAGGGTTGCCAACCCTACTATATAATATAGTATCCTACTATATTAGGAGTCTACCTACTATAAATTAAAAATTAAAATATAGTAGGCGAAACTACTATATTTAATTAGCACAACATTACCACTTACCGCAAAACGGAACGCGTCCATAAGATTTGAGGACAAAAGAAAAATTTTCCTGATGCAAATCGAATATTTTAGAACGATCTTGAGTCTTGACATTTATATGACGTGACGTCAAACTAAAGTCAAATAAAACAGCTATGAAGCTCAATGTAGCAGATAATATTCATTAAAGAAATAATATAGGTACGTACATTTTATTTCAAAAACCTTTTATATCTTTTTTTATTATTTCCCTACTATATTTTTATGGCTTCTAAACCCGAAAATACTATATTTGGTCTAAAAAAAGTTAGCAACCCTAGTTGGGATATACCGAGCCCCTAACGGCCAATCGCTATACCTACCTAAGTACAGAAAAAGCTTATTACCATAGATCGATGGGATAATATATTTATCTGTACTGGCGTACAGTACTGGGGTTTCAAAATTTAATAAAAATTAAGAGGAATTTATATATGTATTTTAAACCCATTAGCTCCGAGACGATGGGCCCTTGGGGCCCCGCGGCAAATGGCAAATTTATATATTGGCCAAATTGTAAAAATAAATCATATAAATAATTGTCTTGGCGTAAATGTCCCGGTTGTGCACGAGGGCCCGGGGTCCGCCTTGACCATGATCCAGGATTTGGCGATCTGGTAATTATAGTGGAGCGACTGCCATTTGACCTCTGTGGCTCGGCTAACAGGGGAACCTGACCAGATTTGATTATGGTTACACATTCAGGCGCCTGAATGTGCAGGTTTCATAACATTTTTATTTTCATACATCGTAAGAGCATCGGTTAGCATTCAACTAAAGTAGATAACTCAGAAAAGAGTCATTGGTACATGACCGCAGTGGGATTCGAACTCGATACCTCTCACTCACAAGTCGGATACCTTAACCACTCAGCCACCGACGCTCCTGTGTAACCGTATAGGTATAATAATAAAAAAATATCATCTTAGCGTGTATGTCCCGGTTGTGTTCTCGAGGACGAGGGCTCGGGGTCCGCCTTGACCATGATCCAGGATTTGGCGATCAGGTAATTACAGTGGAGCGACTACCATCTGACCTCCGTGGCCCTGCTACCAGGGGAACCTGACCAGATTGGAACATGGCTACAAATTCAGTTGCCTAAATTTGCAGGTGTCATCACGATGTTTTCTCTCACCGTAAGAGCATCGGTTAGTATTCAACTAATGTACATAACTCAGAAAAAAGTCATTGGTACATGGCCGCAGCGGGATTAGAACCTCTCGCTTACGAGTCGGATACTCAACCGCCCGGCCACCGACACTCTAACGCTCATAGCATACATCTAATAAAAGAACGTAAAAGTTAGTCGAAACCACTAGAACACCTCCACCTGTCCATGTTCTCCTTCAATACGTATGCTCCGAGATATTGGTAAAATAAGCCGCGATGCTGTGAAAATGTAATCAAGATTTCCGGTGGCAGTCGTTAGGCAGATATTTTGTTCGAATAATATTGTACAAGTCTCTTCTTTAAAATAAAATAAAGTTTTTATTTGATTGAAAAACACTTTCAATATCTACTAATTTTCTGATACCCGTTCGGGTATCAAGATTTGATAGTAGATATCTATCTACTATCAAATCTTGAAAGCCTAATTAGAAGCACTTCCCGGCATTCAATTGAGTTGAAATGTGGTACAATGCATTAATATGGTACTATGGAGCTGGTCTAAAGATAGAGTTGGAAGATGGTCATAAGAAGTAACGAACGCATTAAAGAACACCATCGTGAAATGGTTTTTATGAGTACTAAACCCCTAGATGATATTCAAGATATACTTGGTAGCGATAGTAGACTTTAGGAGACCCACAATACGTTGGTCTGCCCGTGCACAGCCTGGCCTAAAAAAGTTTTTTTTAGGTACAAAATCTTCTTTTCGCAGCGATAGTTACATAAGTAAAAAAAACTGGTCTGCCTCACATCCTTGTGGCAGTTTCGCTTTTCAGTCACCATAAAGAAAAGTGAGGTAGGATAACCTACAGCGACACCCTCTATTACTGTTTACACAATATTTCTATGGTGGGCACATACTTTCAGTGGTCATAAACTTGAAAGCGTTCCCCGTTAGTATTTTACACGAGTATTTTTTTTCCATTCCAGCCAGCTGTGAAGCCGTTGGCTGACAAACGAGGTGACGATGTCCCGCCCTGCGCGCAAGCTCCGCCCACGCTGCGCGGGAGTTTGCCGCGCGCGCATTATCCTCGGACGAAGGTCCTGAATAGACGTGTTCGTTTGCTTTTAATAAAACGTAAAAGTATCATTGATGCAGAGTCGATAAAAAAAATTATTAAAGTTGTGCGTTATAGTTCGTAAACCAACTTCTGAAAACAGTGACAATTGTTCTTCAGCATCAACTTTCAAATTGGACTCAGTTATTTACGGACAAGGATTCTGTCCAGACCGATATATAAAGTAACATATCATAGACAGTCTATCCAAATTAAGAGGAAACTCTCATTCCGAGAGCAGCAAACCAAATAACTAAACCAGTGTTAATTTTTCCAAAACCAAACCAAACCCGT
This sequence comes from Blastobasis lacticolella, assembly GCA_905147135.1. NCBI lineage: Eukaryota > Metazoa > Arthropoda > Insecta > Lepidoptera > Blastobasidae > Blastobasis > Blastobasis lacticolella. The sequence continues at coordinate 797,642 of LR990044.1, forward strand.
TAAAGCAACCAGCGTGCCTAAAACACCGCCTTGCGGTACACCGAACCATACAAAAATTGAGAGGACTTAAACACATATTCGGAGCAATCCAATCCCGTTAACTATATAGCAACCGCCAAACCAGTGCGCCTAAAACACTACCTTGCGGCAACCGCCAAACTGACTAAATCATCGTGTCTAAAACCACCAACCTCACCAAATCCTCGTAATTTCCCCAAATATGGAATACCTACGCCCCCTATACTTACCCGCCATACAAAATGAGGAAAAGTACGAGCAATACCACGAGTTCGCCCTCCCCGCGCCCCCCGCGGCCGCGCTGCCGGCGCCGGAGGCTGCGTCTGCGCATCCGTGGTGCTGGGACTGGGAGTGGGCGCCGGTACTAGTCAAGGAGGAAGGTGACACGCCTGTTGCCTTTGGAGACGATGGTAAGATGTTTTTTTTATAAAACCGACTCACTTTTGACCTAACTAGTTTTTGTGTGTGTGGGCGTACTGGCCACAGATATAGGAATATGTACAGTCAAATTATTTGTATAACTTAGCATGTTCTGATTGATTCTGGGGGATGTATCGAATAGTACATATGTATCTACTTTATTAAGTAAGATAACATTCTTGAAACACGAATCATCATCTTGGCATTAATTTCCCGGTTGTGCTATCGCGCACGAGGGCCAAGGATCCGCCTTTAATCATGATTCAGGATTTGGCAGATAAGGTAATTTCAGTGGAGCGACTGCCATCTGACTTCCGTGAACCTGCTACCAGGGGAACCTGACCAGATTGGATCATGGTTACAAATTCAGTTGCCTGAATTTGCAGGTTTCATCACGATGTTTTCCCTCACCGTAAGAGCATCGGTTAGTATTTAAATAATGTCCATAACTCAGAAAAGAGTCATTGGTACATGGCCGCAGTGAGATTCGAACCCGGTACCATTCACTTACGAGTCAGTTACCCTTACCACTCGGCAACCGACGCTCCCAACCAACCAATCCAATCCATACCAAGGAATAGGTAGAGTCGAATTATTTATTATAAAAGAGCATATTCACCAAGGATGCGTCGAATAATACCTATCTACTTTATTAAATGAGATTAACATTATTGAAAGACGCATACATACACATAGGCACCTATATACCAATAATGACAAATATGATGATAAATATTTAAATGCTGTGAAACTGTAATATGAACTAGTAAATAAATAAATGATTAAAATATTTTCAAGTAATTAGGTACCTAAACATTTCGTACGTTTGGTTTGCCAAGTCTCGCCAGCTCAACAGTTTCACTGCGAAAAAGTTAACAGAGCTTATGAAAAGTCCCGCATTTTGATCAGATTTGATTTTCTATAAGTAGGTAATGCAATGTAATATTTTTCATAAATTAAATGAGTGCGCAAGAGAATAGTGTGAATGAAAGTTTTTATGCAAAAACGTTTACTTCGAAAGTTTATTCAGACTAGGTAATTAGGAGTTTTTTTTATACCCCTAAGGTGGCAAACAAGCTTGCGGCCTGCCTGATGGTAAGCAGTCACCGCAGCCTATGGGCGTTTGCAATACCAGGGTGATGCCACCCACGCGTAAACCTTTAAAGAAAAGTGGGAGAAAGTTCCTTTAGAAAAGCATAGTTATAATAAGTGAGCTATTACTAAATAAAATAATTATTAGGTAATATTAAAGTTTAAAAACTTTCTTCTCTACAATATACTACTACCCAACTTGTTTACCTACTTTTTTAAATTCCAAAGTTTTGTTTACGATTTGCTCTGATTTGCTGGAATGCTCTAACCGCTCTTTATTCAATTAATAAAATAAAATAAAAAATATACCTTATATAGTATGTTTCAATTGAAAAAGACAAAAGTAGAGCACGAGCACTTACAGGTTTCTATGGATAATACTTATATTGTAAGTATTATCCATAGAAACCTGAATAAATTGACTTACCTATATTTATTTAAATAAGTCAATTTATTTAGAAACCATTGTTGTGCTCTACTTTCTTCTATTTCTATAGAGACGTAGGTACTTTAGATAAAAATATTTTAAAAATAGCTTTCATGAGGTTAGACACACTGCTATTTTGCATCGTTTGAGGTAGCTTATATGCTAGGTATGTCTGAGGTCGACCTGTGACCGCGACCGCGAAAGCGATTTAGGTAGGTAGTCCGTGACTTCTGCGAGAGTTAATTAAAATAAATAGAAAATAGTGAAAAAATCAAATTGTTTTAAAATAGGACAGGATAAGGTTTCAAGCCGTGTCCGTCAGAGTAGATTTTTTTTATCTTACACAAATATATCGCCTTTATCGGTCAACCCAATACGACTGTGCCATAAACATTAACAAACATGCTACTATGTATAAAATCGTGATAACAATTCATTCACCTTGGTAATTAACAACGATGTCGCTTATATAATTACAATACCGCCAATGTCATTCAAAAAAATAATAACCACATTAATAAAAAAGTACTTATGTAGATGTATGTGAAGTACTTAAAATCAAAAAATAAGAAAACAGAAAAAAAGGAACGAGGTCCCCTTCTTAACCTAAGATTTGGGACCGCTAGCCCTATACGCGCTAATATCCGCTCGTTACTCAATATTCCCCTGAATACTTTAAAAATGTAGGTTGTCCAAGCTAACTTCCTTCTTACTTCTAATCTATTATAGCCAACCATTCCCATTACAAATAAGGTTGGATACCGCAACGGATAGAACGGGTACACGCCGTAGAGTCGTTGATACAGATATCTCAAAAATTTATTCTGAATTTTTTCGACTATTCCTTTATATTTCTCCTCATGGGGATTCCATACAACGCTACAGCTCTCCAAACGACTAAGAAACAAAAGCATTATATAGTGTGGATATAGTAGAAGGATTGCTGAACTCTCTTGTCTGCCTGATGACAAATCCAAGGTTTCTGAAAGCTTTCTTACATACGTATGTTACATGTTCCCGAAAGATGAGATTTTCGTTAAACGTAATACCTAGATCGCTCACCGATTTAACCCTTGTCAATTCTGCTCCATCAATCTCGTATAGGTATACAGGGTGTATAAATACCGATATCATTAATTGAAACCCCATATTAGATTTAGATTTATTTATTTCATAAATTAGAAATTTACATGTCATTTCTCAGTTTTTTCATTTCATTTTAAACAAGTTTTCAAGTACCTTAAACTATGTCATATAATTCAATAATTACATTTCAAGTAGCCAAGTTATTCAATATAAATTAATTAAATGATTATTCATTTAAGTAAACAATGTTAAATTACCTAAGAATATTTCAAGTGTCAATACTTAGTACACATGTCAAATTAATAAATTAATGTCAAAATGATACAATTTAAAATAACATTTAAAATACATGTAGTATCCAAATTATTATTACCAATCCAAATTAATTACCTCATTATTAATTTATACATGTCATATTACCGAATAAAAATACCAATGTCCAATACTTCGAATGGATGTCAATTTATTAATCACATCATCGTCAATTTGTTACTCAAAATTAAGTTTAAATATAATGTTACATTGTCATAACTCTTATGTCTTTTAATATGACAAATGTAATGTTCTGAAATATTTTACAGTTTATGTATTTTGGGTTAAAGATACCTTCACGCCCTTATAAAAGTCGTCAATATTGTACCACGCCAACCTGATTAGCATTTTCTTTAATCTTTTATTAAAGGCACTAGGGCTCGGTGCATCCTTCACGTCCTGCGGCAGCGCGTTATACAGGTTCGGGCCCGCGACCGCACGCAGCCTGCGCGCTTTGTGCGGCGGCACCGGGGCGCGCTCAGCAGCTCACGGTTGCGAGTGCTGCGTATGTGACTGTCACCTAGCGTAGGGAACTCTTGAATGTTGAATTGACCTGATTACATATGTCCAGTATGTATGCACTTGGAAGAGTCAAAATGCCTAACTCTCGAAACAACTCCTGAGCTGGAAAGTCATGGGGCTTATTAGCAATAATGCGTACAGCACGCCTTTGCAGTTTGAACGCGCGGTCGCGGTCCGCAGAATGATTTAAGGTTATATTAACCTGGTCAGTATTCGACTTTCGTAGTTTAAAGTGGATTATGTTGGTTTATTCTGTATTTAGACACAGGCCGTTTACAGTAAACCACTGTACAATTTGTTGCATAGCTCTGTCTAATTTAAGCTTGAGTTCATCGAATGTGGCGGTCGACACTATGACACATGTATCATCAGCAAAAATGTCGTACTCGACATCCTCACAAGCCATCGAGATATCATTAACTAAAAACAAGAACATGACATTTCCCATGACCGACCCCTGGGGCACACTCTCCGATGCACTCAAGGTCGGATCCTGATCCGTTCACATAGATTGCCTGTTTCCGGTTTGTCAGGAATTATTATAATGTGTCAAGAATGATCCGCGGAAACCATACCGATAGAGTTTATTCCACAGCAATTGGGTATTCTACCCATGAAACTGAACAACTTTCCCCAAGAAACATACCCGCGGAAATGACTTCATAATTTCGCTACCTAAAATAAATAATTAATTGCGACGCGCAATGTACATTGTCCTACGCACGCCTCTCGCTCGCCCACGTGACTCGGTAGTGAGGCGCACGTGTGGCCGGGCGGCCTGCACGCTTTACATTGCGTGCTTTTACTTAAAGTGCATTTATTTCAACTTTAATTTGAACTTTGGGTGTCTAAATTAATTGTGAACGATTTAGTTATCGATACTTGATATTTTTTAGTACAAAAATATCACTTTTTTTTATAGAATCTCGATTTCTGCCTAAACTATGAGTTTCCGCGGGTATGTTTCTTGGGGAAAGTTGTTCAGTTTCATAGGTGTAATATGAGGTTTCAATTATTGCTAGCGATCTTTTTACACCCTGTATAGCTATGTTTGTCTACGGTTCTAGTGAAAGTAATTATATTGCAGTTAGATAAGTTAAAGTGCAATTGATTATCCTTACTCCATTGCACCATTCTGTCGATATCATTCAGCAACTTTATGCAATCTTCTGATTCCCTGATAGGCATGCAAAGCTTCAAATCGTCTGCAAATAACAGGCATAGAGCATCTCGCACCACCTCGGGCAAATCATTGATCATAATGAGAAATTCTAGTGACCCTAAGTTACTCCCTTGGCTTACTCCAGACGGCGTTTTGTATACGTCTGATATGTAGCCATCGTACTTTACATATTGCTTCCTATCTTTTAAATAATTTGCAAACATTTTTATAAAGACGGAGTGCAGCCTGTGACCGCTAACTTCGATAGAAGTATGTCATTGCTTACCATATCGAAGGCTTTCTTGAAGTCAAAGTACACGACATCCATTTAACCTCCCGCTCGTTCATGCCGTGCCGTGGTTGCATTTTGGATTAAACACAGCAAGTTAGAGAGTGTCCCCGGGCCTGGACGAAACCCATGCTGTGAATCTGACAAGTTGGCTTTGACTTGTGAATATATCGATTGATACACTATTGATTGCACCAACCCGTTACATTCTGGGTGTCGTATAAGGCGACTAAGGTTTTCAAGACAAAAGATGTAGAGTCTCCGTAAGCTGGAAAATGGGCAGAAGCGTTTTCCATTGTTATATTTATAACACTGCGATCTCAAAGCGCGGAGATTATGGCAATGACCTCCCCTCTCGTCAGAGAGGTCCTAAGTTCTGCAGTGGACTATATGGGCTGTGATGATGATGATGAGGTAGGTAGGAGCGAAATTCCCCACGGGAAGAGGGTTAAACCGGGGATGAGAATAGGAGAATACAGATATAATAAGACCACGCTAAGTCCGAATCGCATACTTAAAGAAACATCTCTGTATTGCAACTTATGCCAAGTTTTTATCCGTCATAGAACGTCATTCATAAAAGTCATAACAAACAAATTGATTTTTGTAGGACTGTTTATTTTCGTAAGTTACGAAAAATATTATTATATAATGGGCAAAACTAGTATTAAGGATGTGCGGAAGATAATTTTCACCATGTTTAATAAAGACATTAGACAAACAAGGAGTTTACAAGAAGGACTGACAAAAACTGACAAGGATAGATTATGCCATATCCACACTTTATAATCTGTACTACGGTCAGTTGATTCGGACTTACCGTGGTCTTATTATACCTACCTCCCTACCTCAAGCAGCCTGTTGACAGTTTTGACTCCAATAAAATTCGTTTCTGCATTACGAATCATTATTTGACGAACGCGCTCATAAAAATCACCTGTAGCTTTGAAACACGTCAGTTTATTGACATGTGTTTACGGCGCGAGGCGCCGGCGCATAGAGCCCTTTGCTGTACGATTTTCAATCTTGCTACGATTATCATACGGTCTGAAGTTAAACAGCGATGTGCCTAGTGTGTTTGTTTGCGCATCGCGTCCTGCGCAGGTTTATGGCGGGCTGGTCGTTACGGTTGCTTTTATTGTCACAATTGTCCCGATATTGCTTAGGTACAGAAGGCAGCACCTACACACACCACCTAAGGCAGCACCTAAAATTAACTAGCATCACTATGACTATGGATGTGGGAAGGTATAAACCGGAGACGGTCCATAGTCACAAAGCAACGCAAAAGCAAAGTAGAAAAATCTATCTAACAAGTTGAAGTGATGTCCTATGTACCTAGATCGAAAGATGTAACATAACCTTCATCGAGTGCTTCTGATATAATTATTAGCCTTTTTTTTCTCGTTCGATTTTTATTTCGTATTGGGCGCGGTAGGGGGGGTCAAAAAGTTCGCGGAACGGAGGGGAAGGGGGGTGAAATAAAATACTGTACTATTTTTCTTTTTCAATATATTCCCCCTTAAGTCGAATACATTTTTCAGATCTCTCTATTAACTTATTAATACCGTCGAAAAAAAATGATTTGTCTTTGTCCTCAAAATAGGCCGAAATCGCCGACTTGACTTCTTCATCATCGGAAAATTTCTTCCCACGAAGCTCTTTTTTTAATTTGGGAAATAAAAAATAATCACAGGGAGATAATCACAGACTATAGGGAGGATGGTTTAACATTTCGAAGCCACAGTGATGAAGGGCAGCCATCGCAACGCGGCTCTTGTGTACCGGTGCGTTGTCATGCAAAAGCAGCACACCTTTTGTCAACTTTCCCCGCCTTTTCTCCTTGATTGCTTCTTTTAATTGTCTCAGTAGATTAGCGTAGTATTCTCCCGTTATAGAAACATCCTTATCTTTATAATCTATTAATAAAATACCCTCTGTATCCCAAATAACAGTTGCCATGATTTTCCAGCCGATTGTGACACCCTGTATTTCTTAGGGGGGGGCTGACCCTTTTTATGCCACTGCATAGACTCTTGCGTCGACTCAGGCTCATAATTATGAACCCAAGTTTCATCTGCAGTAACAAGTCTTGCAAAAATTCCTTCCTTGTCGGCGCTACAGAGGTCTAAAAACTCCTTTGAATACTCGACGCGCAGCTGTTTCTGCGGTGAGCATTCTTGGCACCCATCTTGCGCTGACTTTTGACATCCCAAGATTGTCGTGTAGAATATTTAAAATGGTTGTAGGTGATACTCCAACCATTTCTGCAAGTTGTTTCTTCTTCAAACGAGTATCCTCCAGTATAAGATTCTCCACTTTTTCAACGATGTTTGAGGTGGTGGCCTCAATCGGCCGTCCTGAGCGAGGGTCGTCTTCAAGAGACTCTCTGCCTTGCTTGAAAAGGCTATTCCACTTGTACACCATGGTTTTCCCAGGGCAAGAGTCCCCGTATACTGATAACATTTCTTCCAAAATTTTCTGAGGTGGTTTTCCTTGCTTAGTGAGGAACTTTATGACGGCACGAAACTCGATTTTTTCCATGTTCAAGTTTTTCATCCGGATTCACTTGTTTGATCGACGACAGGTCAAAGGTTATTGACACAATCAGGTTCAAACTTGGCATATATACCTACTCACAAAGAGTTGCTCATTAGATACTATCTGCGGCAGGTCCCCCACCTCCCGCTATCCCCTCCATACCGCGAACTTTTTGACCCCCCTGCGTATATAACTTTTTCCCTATTGGTTCATCACCCCCGCTATCTTTGCAGAATCTTCAAACGTCGCCCACGCAAGTCCTGCTGAGGCACCGGCGGCTGGACGCAAGGAGCGTACGGCCTTCTCCAAGGCACAGGTCAGGAGTCTGGAGGCGGAGTTTTCTCGCGCAAACTACCTCACCCGCCTGCGTCGGTACGAGATAGCTGTGGCCTTAAATCTGACTGAAAGACAGGTGAGCGATTTTGGACCCCTTAAGCAAAAAAAAGGATATTATACCTTTGAGGTGTATCTGTGATGAAAGAAACTCCTTGGAGTTGGTCTGTCTACCGTAACGTAGCTCCCGAACGGATGGACCGCTTTCGATGCCTACCTCTGAGATGGATCAGTCAAATACCTACCAACTGGCTGCTTTGTCAGTGATCAGGTGGAAATTCGTGCACAGGATAATTTGTAAACCGCAGTTGATTAATGCTAAGACGCGGATGACCTAGGCGGATGTCCGTGGCGGACGGTAAAATGTATGTATCCTATACAGTCCGTTCAATGCGATGCGGAGCTGTCCGCGTGGCGAAGAGCTATCCCCCGCGGATTGCAATCACGATCCGCGTAGAACTGAACAACAAATTTACACGCGACGGCGACGGACGCATGCGCTAATTCGCGTGCGAACGGTCCGCTTCGCCCTGAAACAGGCCTTAGTTTTAGAAATATGTAGACTTTGTCGCAAAGACTTCTCTTTATCGGTAGTTTTTCGACATCGTTTTTTTCATACAGGCAGCGAAAACATTAAACAATTTGTAGCATAAAATCGTAATCTAATAATCGCAGCAAAATTAAATGATAGCAATTATTTTTATTTATTTCATTAATAAAAAAAAAATTAATAATAGAAGGATTATTATCTTTACTACCTAACTGAAATACCTACCTGCCTTTTATTTGCCTATTTATTTCAGATACTTAAAAATAGTTAAAACTTTGCTTGTGAAATTACGGTATAATGGTATAAAACGAAGACTTGTTTACTTTCACTGTATGAATTGTATATGACATAGTACCTACCTACAATAGGATTTACATTGTAGCGAGTTTACAACAATCCGTTTAATCACCCGGCCAACCTGTCTAACGCAGCAGATTTAATTTAAATCCATACTACCTACCTAGCCGAATTGGTATACTACCCCATCCGTTTAGTATAATATTAGATGACTAAATCGTCGCTGTTTGCCTATGAATAACCATTTTATATTTCATAATAATTTATTATAAGCATCCAAGCTGCCATGCTATATTAAAAATAGTGCAGTCCAGTCAGCCACGTCGACCCTAATGGGTTTTCCATTCGTTCGCTGCCAGTGTTACGTACTTAACTAAGCGTTATAAAAATACAAGGCTAGTATTATTCAGCTACATAAATTAGGTAGCTCTGGTAGATAGACATTGCTCGCTATTCTCCACAGCAAAATGACGTAGGTACTTACGTAACTAACTATAGGTAGAGGCATGTTTAGAGTAGGAAATCCACTGGACCCGTTTCAATGACGTCCCACGGGCCCAGTCGACCACTCTGTTTGACGCAATTTTTGGGACAATTGGATTTGATAGTACTACTATAGGTTATACTAGGTTTTACTACTTCATTCGAAATCAAGAAACCAAAGGACACTAATCAAATGACAGAACCTTTATGTTTTACCTAGATGAGACAATGTTTTTGTACTATTTTTAACTTTGTTGATTTATGTCGTGTCGTGGTGTTTTGTGGCAATAAAAGTTATTATTCTTATTCATATTAATAAAAACGAAAAAAGACCACTTATAATGTTATAAGTTAGATGAGCTGTATATTTTGTATTTGTTACTATATTTTGGTAGGTATTATGTAAAAATTGTTAATATATTTTTATTATTAGTTTGTATTTATATCTATTATACATATATTATTTTGATATTTCAGGTGAAGGTGTGGTTCCAGAACCGGCGTATGAAATGGAAGCGAACGAAGGGAACGTCGAAGCATATGAAAAAAAAGGATTGAAACATCGGCTACAATTAAGCCGAAATTGTGTACACGAGTACCTCTATTTAAGTAATATGTAAGAAATCTTTGGTTAGAGCAATTGTATATTATTTAGTAGGTAGGTACTTCTTTCGAGAAATATCGTACGACCGTCCGTACGTAGCCAATAATGTAGAATTAAGTAGGTACTTAGTATTTTAAACCGCAACTAACTTTAGTTTTCTTTAGGTAGGTAATAGAGTAGGTACCTAGGTAACAAGTGGCAACTGAACTAGGCTCGTTGTGTAGTTTAGAATATATATGATTTATATATATATAGATAATATCAGCCACGATAGGTCTTTCAGAGTTTCTTTCATCGTCCTGCGAAGTGGTCACAGTGCTATGCTATGCTTTGATCCCGGGTTCGACCGAGAGGAAACTAGGAACTTAAATAACGATTTTGACAAAAACTTATGTTAAATTTTTAGGGGCTGGAATTTGTGTAATATTTAGTAAGGCTCGATATACGACTTCAAACAGCCATACCTACGCAACGAATTAAACATACGTTTAAATTGTTAACGTTAGTAAATGAACAGAAACAGCCAGTTTGTGATAAGGATATGTTTATTAGAGAAATCCATAGCTCGCGGGCGGCGATTAAACTAAACATAATCATTTAATCATACAATGTATTGTAATAACACGCTATTCTTTGGAAGAAATTAACCTTGTCGTCTGCGTTTGTTCAGAGGCGATGTCATTGCTTAGTGGAGCTTCCAAAACACTAAAATACTTAACTGTATCTCTATTTAACATAGGGTTTGTTAGGGCGGCGCGCTGGGCCTCCCGAGAGCGCCGCCTTGACAAATCTCATAGCGTAATCTTTCTGTACAACATTTAATATTTAACATTGGACCGTCCATACTAAGGGACCAGAATAAAATACTAACTTTTAACAATAAATATCTCAACGCACATTTCAACCATGAGTATAGGACCTATAGGGCAACGTTAGGCGAGATTGGGGGGTCACCCGTGTGCTGGGAAGCGGATATGGTATTGTGACGTCACAATCATGTTCTTACGTCCATAGCTTTGGGAAATAGGTATTGATATTTAATTACTGTGTTTATACTAAACGTTTAACGTTAATTTGATAGACTTGTTGATATTTCTTAACGAAGGGTAATTAATAACTCAATGTACTTGCTAACTCTCGGTGGTACGGACCTACAAACCGAGTCTACCAATACCTTCATGGATCACACAGGGCTTTGTTACAGCCTATATAAGTACTATACATACATCATTATTTTGTTATCGTTGCGCGGGATTTGATGAACTATCAACGGATATATCTCGACGTTCCGAACACTTTACAGATCATGTTCCCGGGTAGGCTAAATCAATATTTGTTAAGTCTTCAATGCCATTATGTGGCTCAAGTCTTGTAAAATAGATCTGTAGATTTAATTGTACCTAATATAGTCTTTATTTTTATATGCCATACAAATAAATAAGTAAAGTCTTTAATTAAGAATGACTTTTAACAAATGTTGGCCTTCGCGCTCAGTAGAGAATATTACGGAAGAATACTAATATAGGGACGTCGATGTATCTCCCTCACCGCTCCTACACACCATGATCCCATTTACCGGATCTAGGAATCTAATAAGAGCTATGAAAATGACGTCAATATAGGGATGTGACAGGGAAAGGAAGAGGTGGACACCCCGCGGAGTGATAAAGTAAGCAAGGGATGGACCCCCACATTGCTACAGGCGTAGCGCTCAAGTGTAGGCTTCTGCGGTATGGATGCGGTAGTACGCAGAACATTAGTATTCTGTGGCAGTACCGCATTATCTTATTGCTACGAGCCTTTAGTTTGCCGCGAAATTTTGAGTCGGGAATCAATTCCGTCGAATTTTCCCGCCGGGACGAGTTGAACATTTTAGGGGTCACTGCCCCGCTGCCACGTTTCATAATCCGCACAGTCACGAAGACAAGCTGAGCTACTGTTCTTTTCGCGCCATTAACATAGTTATTGCATTTTATTATCGTTTGTCGAAACAATTTGGGATTGGCTCGACTATACCAACTAACCCGTAGCTTCGTGCGACCACTAAAAACAACTAGCGTTCGACTCGTCCCGCGGGCCGAGTTGACCCAGACTCTTTTTACCGCAGAAACCTACGTGCTAACGCCACACCTATGTTTGCAGCGAACAGCCAATAGGGACAGGCAAGTGTATATAAAATCCGAAACAAGTGCGTTCAGTAATCATTCAGAAAAATATATTTGCTTACACGTAAATATCTCACATAACACTACGTTCTTAACGAACGACATAAACATAATAGACAAATTGCTTTTTGTTGAGAATTATAACGTACTTTCACATGCTGTGTGCGCCCCTCTGCGAGTCAACGTTTTGCAACATTATTTTCACATTTCTGACAAGCAGCAAATTAGGGTGGGCACACTTTAATTATTTATTAGTCATTTTATTTTTAGTAGCGAGTCCACTACAATACAAGACCCAAACCATCGGATTTCGTACAACTTCTATGACAATTACCTAATTATAATTCAAGTCTTCCAATTATTTAACGTGTTGACGAAAAGATACCTTATTAGTTGTGTAATTTTTTATCCAGTAAGACAGTTGTCTTAGTTGTCGATAAATCACTTTACACCAGCAAATTTTACATCTATTCGTCGGCAGCATTTCGACTGTACAATTTTAATTTAAAAATAATTGTGTTGTGAGGCACAGATTTCATCACTATCCATTACTATAATGTTGGTCACACTCATACGTGTATGTACATATTTATATACAGCAAGGGAGCCATCTACAATAATTGTATATGTAGGATTGCCTTTACCATTCATTACAAGGTATTTCCGACAATCAATTCTAGATTTATTACAATATAGAGATAACAGTTGATCGAGTGATCATGATAATACTCTGACAGACCAAAAAGTCGACTCTAGTTTTGTTGCTAGACTTTTGGAAAAATAACTTATAATAATCTAGGTAGCAAATTTAACTATATGAAATATGACATTTGTAAGGCCTAAATGTCCTCCTTTCAGTATGACTTTTTGTTAATAAAAATGCGATACAAGCTGTCGTCAAGGTCAGGCAACAAACCTTAAGTCGATTTTTGGTGCACAACTATATATTTTATTATAATACTAGACTTTCATACTTATAAAGTTAACAGCCTATTTTCGATTTGAAGGTATAGATGGCCCCTAGCGGTCAACTCACTTTTATCAGATGTATTAATAGGTATACCATGAGTTTATTAGCAATAAAGTTTAGTACCATAATTAGCGAGTGTTGCGTGGTTCACTGGTTAACCAGTCTCAGGATCCTCAGCGGACCATGCTCACCCTCGCCAACGATATTAGGAGGGACACCTAACGACTTAAATATTTAAAGTTTGGGGGCCAATATATCGATTTATGAGTCTTTAGAAAATGGGCGGGAAAAAACGGGTATTCATATCCCATCGAGGGCGAGAGCGAACAAATTGTTACTTAATTAACTCGACATACGGCTGAAATTGTGATAGCAAATTAAAATAGCACTTAAAACAAGTGCTATTTTAATTTGCTGGCCGTATTTCAGCCTTATGCGGAGCGCTTAAGGTTGCGTTTCGATTGCTCTTGCAAATACACCAAAACGATGTCATCGACCAACGTAAAGTGTCATCAAGTAAACTCATGATAGACCTACTTCACAGTGCTATGGAGATTATGAATCTATATAACATTAATACAGCCACGGCCGTGAAAAAAATACGGACGACATTTTACACTAAAGGTGAAGCATGCACGGTACGATAATTTCTTGGCAATTTATTTTGTTGTAGGTACATGACCTACACATTCACGCATATACACTTTGTCTGGCAAACCGCCGCCATTTTCTTTGAATTTGTACCGCGCTGTCACGCCAGTGACAGCGTCAAAGCACGCACACACACAAACGGGCGGCCATTACAATGCTTCACTCATGATTTTAGAGAGTCTGTCCATATTTTTTCCAGGTCCGTGAACCCAGCATTGTATACATTATCCGACATAACGGTCGATCGATTATGTTATCGAATATAAGCCATGATCCAAGTTAAAATAGTACAGCGTTTCTCTTTTGTATACATTTTAAAGGTATTCGATATAATAACCTAATGGAATTAACTACTTTCTCAATGTTATGAGTTACACATTAACATGATGATATGCAAATAAATTAAGAATTGAATCTACTAATAATAGGAGAATTAACATACTGGGGACGATTCTTGCACTGTGACATCTCAAATTTGACATTATATCTGGCCACAAACTGTATTAAACGTCACTGAAATTGATATTCGACAATATACGACTATCAACGGTAGTTGAGAAAATATTTTTGGCTGCAATAGACATTTCAATGTCATTATTAATGGACATATTATATGGCTAGAAAAAATGTCAAATTCGAGATGTCACAGTTCGAGAATTAGACCCCAGAAATCGTAGCAAGAGCTTAAGAATAAAGGGTGTAAACAATTTTAATACAAACAGTTATAATATGTATATTATTTTAGTCGTACTGTGTGTCTGCGAAAACTATTTTCATATCACGTTGAGCGGTGCGCCAATGGAAATGGAATGGAATGAAGCAGAAATAAATATTTTTGCTATCGTTCAACAAATTTCTCGACGCCCAAAGGATTTAAATAAATAAATATATCCCAAAGCCTTTTATTTTATATTTTGATCCTGCTAATAATAGAAAAAGCTTTGGATATGCGAGTTACTATACCGAGATTTTTGATTAGAGGTGTAAATAAATTATATATAAAATATTAAGTTTCATAATAATTTATTTTAATTTGAGTATGGAAATTTACGTGGGATATGCTTATTCAATGTGCTAAGTTTTTTATAGATAAATTTTTCAAACCATCAGAAGTACTGTAGGTACCTATAATTAAAAATCACGGTATAATAAATCATCACAATCATGGTAAAAGCCAAGGAAATTACCATATCAGTATGCCTGGCCAAAATGTGTAATGTTCTCTGCACAGCTAGCACAAGCCCGCGATACAACTCGCGCCGCGACAGTAGGCCTAGCACAAGTTGTTCTCGCGCGCGATAAGCAAGAAAAGACGCGACAAAGGTATTTCTATCTCTTTCGTCTTAGTATTGAGAGAAAGAGACAAACGCTCTCTCGTGGCGCGAGCTTTGTCGCGGACACACTTGTGCTAGGGCCACAGAGCGTTTGTTTCCTCTCAACACAAAGATGAAAGAGATAGCAGTATCTATGGCGCACCTTTTCTCGCGCGCGAGAGCACATTTGTGCTAGCCATGCAGTTGTCTTCGGCGATTATTCTGTCGCATTCTATTAGACACCTATACAGGTGATTTTGAATATTGCAAGCTGGAAGGATTTGAACCTTGCGTAGCATAAAATAACGTCGCTTTTCGAAAGCGAAGGCGTCGTCAGCCGTCCGAGCAAGGTCGGCTCGCACGCGCAACGAAAAAGCCACCTTATTTTATACACCTTAAGGATTAGTATCAACTGTCTAGTGGCCTCCTAGATCAGCCCTGTCACAGTGACGTATATAGCCGCCAATATGTGTCAGGATCATAGCTTGTGGCACTCGATAGTGAATGTGTATGTATGTATGTATGTATGTGAGACTCAAAATAAAACGAAAAACTCGTGTATGAATGTGTTTACTTTTTGACAGCTAAGGCACGGAAGGCCAACGCATTATCAGCTTTGCGTGCACTGAAATAAAGTGGAAAATAAATTAACACAATTTAGCTCAGTCTAGTCAGTCGTATGCTGACGTAGACTAATGCTTGTGTGACTGGCGATCGAATTTCGGCTTTACATCCTCAATAATAAAGTTAATTATAGCTTGACTGTAATAATTTATCGTCAAATGGTAAATGAACATAGAAAAATGACATATTGACGTGCTGAAATACACTTTTATTATGTAGTTTCTTTTTTTAGCTTGTTTCATAAATCGACACTTACAGATATTCAAAATCATCCTGGAAATTCTGGCATGACCTAATTTTTACAATATGCTTTTATACTCGTATATATACAGGGGCAGACCAAAAACAAAAACCAAATAAGAATGGGAGATATATACATCTAATAGATATTTAAACTTTATAGCTGTAACATTCCCTAGAAATTCAGACAAAAATGTGACTTAAAAACACTAGTCAAAAAGCGTTATTTTCTATTTCCACGGGTTTATAGACATCAAAATGGTAAAATATAAGAAAGTATCTTGATCTCGAAATACAGGCCCTGTGATGTGATGCAATACACATAAATTACAAATACGACATAAGTATTGAATCTCCCACTGCGCTCCCACAGTCCATATACAATAACAAATCACAATAAAATTGATTCACAATACGCATTCCATAGAAACTGCGAATTACATAATCTATCGAAGAAAAATGGACATCTTTTTGGTAGTTTTTTCAAGTGGTTTACGGTGAAATTAGTTATCATGATAATCATCTTATTACATACTACAACAATGGAAAAATATGCATCCAGTGATAGTTTTAATAGTTATAATATGCTATTACAAATTAGTTTTTTTATTATACAAGGTCAGTTCATGCAAATGATACCGGGACGGGCGGCAGGCGTGGAAAAAATAAATTATAAATGCAATACCGAGCCTGACTAGAGAATTTTGATGAGTCGAAGCGCGACAACAAAATCACATTTCAAATTGTATATTGTAAGTAATATATTCAGTAATTATACACATTTGAAAGTAGATTTTGTAAATGTTAAGAATAGGAACAATATACTACTAAAAAAACAAGGAACAGCTAAAAACCACGTCGTCGGAAACGAACCGACGTCATTATTGACCACAAAACGAACTGGCGATCGCCGTGACGTCACTACTGACAGAGAACCGGCGACCACGTGACGTCATCACCTTCCATTGGCACCAAAGCGGCACCCGCCCCGGGCATCACTTGCACAAAACGCGTCCACTTAACACTAGCACTCGCGGTCTCCGCCACTCACTATTCACAGCTGGCATCACGTCGCGTCACTTACAATCACTATCGCTACTATTTACACGTACAATTACTAAGGCTGTCGCGGTGTGGGCGTCACTAGCACCAGTATTAGACGCTAGGGCCGCGGCGTGGGGGGGGCCGCTAGTAGGGCGGGCATCACTAGTTGGGGGATCACTGTCAATGACGCCGGGACTCTTGGGATGACCACTCCACTGGTGGGCACCGGGGCAATGGTGATATTCTTCAATCCGACGGATTTTAGCACTGCGGCGGCGGCGGCGGACACGGCAGGCGTTTCTGGCTCGACTGATGCTGTGGCGACTATGGAGCCGCCACTGGTGAGGTGGGGTTGCACTTCGGACGCTATCGGGGGGGGCATCGGCGGGGCTGGGGGGACCTGGGCCCCCTGACTCTGGCTCTGGCTCCCCTGGGGGGTCCCAGCCCCCGTGCCCCCCTCCTGCAGCTGTTGCATCTTCTCCCGCCTCATGACACACATCTTGTTGTAGTCTTGCAGGGTGATATGGTAGCGCTTCCCAGCGGATATGACTTGGACGAGGCTGGGCAGCTTTCGGCCGTCCACAGCGACTTGCGTGGGCTCGCGGCCGATCTTTGCGAGGTTCTCCTGGTGATTGGAAAAATATATTAGTTGTAGTCTTTTAGTTATTATGTCAAGAACGGTCATCATAGATATGACCAAGCTAAAGGAAAGAAAAAAATGTTTAATTAAACTCAAATATATTAATATATACTGTAAAACCGAATTCAATAAAACAAAGCTAAGAACCATTTCGATTAAACTGGCTATTAAATAGAGAAAACCGCATCGAAGCCGGTCCATCCCACAGTTTTTATATTTATCAATTATGGGCGTAACACTGCATGGATAGGGTAGTCATTTATAAGAATGTCAGATTAGTCTGCAAAGGTAATAAAGGTTTATTTTTTACATGAATTCCAAGTATAGGAATGGCCCATATTATAAGCAATATAATGGCCCACTTGCTATAAGATGATCGGTCTACTGGTTTTATAATGAGGGTTCCAAAACAGACAAACTAACCGACAGAAAAGTTTTCTAAACTACTGAACCGATTTTAATGAAACAAAGCCAATAATCATCTCAATTAAACCGCGTTTAAAATAAAGGAAACTTCATTTAAATCGGTTCATCTGTTCAGAAGTTCGTTCATCTACGATGCCAGAAACAGACTCACTCATCCACACATACACAGAGCCCCAGATACACACGTCAATAAGTCCCCTCTTTTTTCGTCGGCAGTTAAAAACTAAAAGCTCACCTGCGTGATCGGCATCAGGGTAGGCCTCCAGGGCTTGCTGGTGACCTTCTGCTTCTTCGACTCCTTCTTCTCTTTAGGCACCTCCTTCTTCTCCTTCTGCGTCTCCGTCACCGCGAGGGGGATCGCCGTGATCGTCGCCGGGGTGGGCGCAGGGGGGGCCACCGGGGGGGCCGGGGTGGGCCCCAGGGGGGTCAGCGTGGCGGGGGCCGGCAGGGGGGCCGCTGCCACCTCGGTGGGGTCCGCCGCGGACACTCCCTTGACCAACTGCTGGATATTGTGCAGAACATTCTGGATCGCCTTCCGGCCTTGTGGGCTAGGCGTGTTTATAGCGATCAACTCTGGCGGCTTATTCTTGCCTTTTTCTTTAGGACGGCGGGCCGGCGGCGGGGGCATTGCTCGGGCGTCGTTCGGACGTAGGAGGCTTTTGCCGCTAGAGGGCGTTACCGTCGCCGTTACTGTAGCTACAGAGGTCGCTACGGTCGTTACTGAGGGCGCCACAGTCGTCGGTTTCCGCCTAAAGTCCGCCAAACGAGTCGCATCAGGCACATTGGAGGCCCCGGGCTGAGATGGGACATTATCGTAAGCCCTCAATCTAGCCTGAGCCGATTCGCTATAAGCGGCGGCTGGGGCGGCGGCCCCGGCAGCTAACACCAAATCCCCACTCCGGAAATACTTCTCCAACAAGATCAGGTGACGTAGGAAACTGGACTGGTTCCCGTACGGACGCTGGAGTTCCGTCCATAGGCGCCGTGTTGCTGCATCGTACTGGATGACGGACGCCGTTCGTTCCCAGCCGTGGGGCGCGGCTCTGGCCGAAGCGAAATCCACGGCCGCTTGCAATTGCATTTCCTCCTCCCCAGGGAATAACTCCCGCACCGATATCGAGGGATTCGTCTCCAATCGGCGAACGGGACTCGGCCTTCTGGGCTCCTTTTCCACTGTCAACTTCTTCAGCTCACTCAGATTCTTCTTCACCTGGGAGAAACTCTCGGACATCTGCCATTTTGTCTTGAGCGAGGTGATGTCAGCCGGTCGTGGACGGACACTCTCTATGGTGCATTCGTCGTTGAGATTGCGGGGGGTCATCGGGGGTTCAAGGGGGTCTTCGAAACGCTGGATCACCGCCTGCCCTAACTTCTGTATTCTTTTAGAATTCTTATCGAGAATTCGTTGCTGGGAACCAGGTTTGATGATCGCTGGCGTCTGTAGTTTTGTAATATTTTTAGTCTTCTGTGTGAGGTTCGGTAGGAACTGGGCGGGGTTGTTCTGTCTTTGTAGGAGGTACTGGAGCTCAGTGCGTTTGTCGGCCGGCAGAGACGGGTCCGTCTCGGGTTTGGCTCCCGGCACTGGTATCTTGTTCGATGAGATCAGACTCTCTATATCCTCCTCAAGAGGTTTTTCTGGAGAGCTGCTCGTTTTGTCGGAGGACTCTGAGAGTTCTGGCTTGTCAGTGTCAGCGGATTTGCGCTTCTTTGTGCGAGCTTTCTTGCGCTGACGGGCCTCGTCAGCGTCAGCATCCAATTCGGTGTCAGCGTTGTCGAGAGTGCCGTCAGATCCGGCCTCCGGCGGCACTTCTACGTTGTATACTTGCAGCAATCTGTTGGTGGAGTAAGGTTTTAATTATTACTGCGAATTTATTATATGTCTCAAGACTTTGATCTCAGTGAACGTAACTGACCGTAGAATAGCACCAACCCCTTACACTCGTGGGTATCTTACAAGGCGACTAATATTTTTGAGACAAAAGATCTAGATTTTCCGTAGACTGAAAAATGGGCAGCAGCGTTATCCATTGTTATATTTACAACACTGCGATCTCCAACCCGCCTGCCAAGCGTGGAGATTATAGCAATAGCCTCCCCTTACGTGGGAGTGGCCCTTAGTCCTGCAGTGGACTGTTATGGGCTGTGATGTTGATGATGACAAATTGTACAAGCATCCATTGGGTACAGCAGAAAAAACCGGAAGCTCTTATAAATGCGGTGGAAATACGGTTCCTACGGAGTATGTATGGGGCACCCTACATATATGTGTAATGTGTAACACATTATCAATTACACTACACAACAAATCAATAATAAAGTAGGTTTATTTTTTATGTTATACGATAGGCAAACAGGCAAGTGGGCCACCTGATGGAAAGTGGTCACCACTGCCTATAGACATAAGCAACACCGAGACTATCGCCAATGCGTTGCCCACCTCTATAACACGTTACTCTGGCAGCAAAAAGGCAAATATCCCTCCACTGCCAAAGCCACGGTTCCCCAAAATTCCACCCCATGGAGCTATGGAAACCTTACTCACCGGCAGAAAAACAATTCTATTTAAAAGAGTATTGTTTAGCTGCGGTATTCTGTAAGGTGGAGGTACTTCCCCAGTCGGGCGGCTCCAATTCGAACGGGAACGGGGGTATATTCTTTTCTATCTCAAGTTCTATCATTGTTTACCACAATCGTGGCGCCATGGGTGGTTTCACTGATTCCCAAGATACAGGTAATACCCAGTTTAGGAAGCAGGACATCAAAATTTTTTATGTACTAATCACACCCACCATTTAACATGTACCTTACTGTATTTTATATAAATAAAGAGTATTATTATTATTATTATATACATCGGCACCGCGTCTTCCCATGAATTTTATGTTGTAATAACCGTATTTTTTATGAAATTTTGTTTGTATCTTTTTCAATGTTGTGGTGTTGTTGTTTGTGTCAATCAATGTTATTGTTTTCTTTCTTTTTAATGTGTATGTGTCGCAGGTGCCAGCTGGATGCGCAAAAGATCTGGGGGGAGGCCCATGCCCAGCAGTGGGCGTCTTGTGGCTGATATGTGTGTGTGTATATGTGTATCTGTACGTACTTCCGTCGATGCTGTGCCGCGTACTGGTCGTTGAGTCCGGGGCGTGCCAGCAGGGAGCAGTAGCAGCGACACGCCTTGCATAAGACTAAACGCTGGCTGAAATGCACCGGCAGCCCTTCGCTTTCTAGCAACGGGTTGAGTTCTTCGTATGACTGTAGGAGGTAGAGAGATATATAAAACTAATGAATAAATATACGATAATGATGATAATGATTACATATTATAGGGTATCCGGCGTGTGGTGTCCGGCAGAGTAGAATAGCACCAATCCCTTACACTCGTGAGTGTCGTACAAGGCGACTAATGCTATCGAGGCAAAAGATCTAGTCTCCGTAGACTGGAAAATGGGCAGCAGCGTTTTCCAATGTTATATTTAGACATAGACATCACTTCATTCGGTTCAACATTACATCCTTAACCTAAGGTGAGTACAGTAAATTATAGTTATTGAAAATAACGTAAGACCAGACAGTGATGTAACGGAAATCGAAATGGATCAGTATAACAATGCGATCTCCAACCTATAACCCTATGGCAATAACCACCTCATTCGTGGAGGAAGCCCGAAGTCCTACAGTGGACTGTTATGGGCTGTGATGCTGATAGGGTACAGCTTAACACTGGTCGCTTCATTTAATACGCGCTGCGATACTGAGCACTGCTGTAGCATCTCTGGTATTTGAGTGAGCAGAGGAAGTGTTAATGAATAAAACTAACCTAAAATTTTTAAATATAAAGTTTTGGGACGATGTTTTTCATTCTTAATAGTTACAACCCGGCGTTCACATCGCCTACCAACGTCCCGGGAATCAATTGAATTGAAATTTTGCAAATACATGTAGGTTAGATGACAATACAATATTGTGGCATCAGTGAGCTGATCTGATGATGGAGACCGAAGGTGGCTACAGGAACCATAAGGGTGACAATTAGGGTTTTTAATTAACCCTCTCTGGGTGAAAATCGGCTCCCGACACTGTTTAAACAGTTTCAGGGTCCTAGCGACGTCAACGTTGGTCGTTTGTAAATTTTTAATTAAAAAAAATGTAATATATACGATATTAGATATACCTGCGATTTTCTTTTAACTGGATAAAACTGGCTTTCAAATAGAGAAAACCGCATCTCACCGAGTGATATACAACTCCACAGATTCATAAATACACATGTCAAACTTATAAGGACTCTTTACTCGTCGGCGGTTAAAAACATAACGTAACCGACAGAAAATTCGGATAACTCTCAATACTTTATAAACTGTTGAACTGATTTTCATGAAACAAAGCTCAGAACCAACTAGAAAAAACAGGCTTTCTAATCGAGAAAACCGCATTCATCAGTTCGGGAACCACTACGCCCCAGACAAACACTTCCACACATACACAGCCTCGGCCTCATCAACTCCTCGGGGCTTCAAATCAAATTCAAATACTTTTATTGTCACACACAGGTTGGAACACATAAAAATAATATACAGATTTTAAGTAAATACAGAGAGCCCTGTGGTCTGCCCAGACTCGTCAATCTCCCACCCCCTCCATTTTCCTCGTTGCTTAGCAACAAAAAACAAAAAAAAAAGCTACTCACATGCAAGAAATGCAAGTTATGGTGTCTGGTGAGCGGGCGGCGGCAGAGCGCGCACCGCATGAGTGCCGCCAGCAGCCCGTGGTGGGCCGCGCACAGCGGGATCGTGTGCAGCCCGGGGTAGTCGCCGCGGAGGTGGAGCTGGGGAGAAGACAGTCTTATTTATTGCCTGGGCAGGTATGTTTCATTGCCTAGGGTGGTACGGGATGGTCCGCCTGATGGAAAGCGGCGACCTTCGACCAGGGCAAGTAGTCGAAGGCCCGTAAAATAAAATAAATCTTTACCTATGTATACATATCAATAAATATTCGTGGCCAAATACACACAGCGCCATCTAGCCCCAAACTAAGCAAAGCTTGTACTATGCTAGATAACTTAAATACTTTTTTTAAATACATACTTATTATACATAGAACACCCAGACCCGTAACTTTAAATTTTCTTAAATTAATTTCTGCCCGGCCGGGAATCGAACCCGGGACCTCTTGCGTGCAGACCGGCATGTTGACCATTGAACCAGTCAGGTCGTCGCCGCTCAGTCCACAATGTAACGAACTGTACCTATTAATAGTGACATCGCAATGAATGAATAAATAAATAATCTTGCGTTAATGTCCCGGTTGTGCTCTCGCGAACGGGAGCCCGGGGTTCGAGTTGACCATGATCCAGGATTCGGCAGCTCATTCAAAAGGAGCGACTGCCATCTGACCTCCGTGACCGTGTTACCAGGGGAACCTGACCAGATTAGATCATGGTCACACATTCAGTCGCCTAAATGTGCAGGTTTCATCACATTATTTTTCCTCGCTGTAAGAGCATCGGTTAGTGTTCAATGTACTTAACACAACTCAGAAATTAGTCTCTGGTCCGCATCCCTTTTAATCCAAAAGCGACTTTATCTTGTATAAGGATTAGTATCGATTGCATCTGACGGTTGGTCCGCTCCAGCCAAATCGGAGCGTTTAACATGAAACCATCCCCCCAATACTCACAATCTTATTAACACTGGACCGCATCTTGATCAGCCACTTCCTCCTGATGGAGCGATCGGCTGGGGCCGTACAGCCCTCCGTGTGGCAGAGGGCCTTCGCCCCCGGCGGGCCCGAGGCCCCCGCCGCCCCGTTGGGGGGGCCGTCCTCCCCGCTCTCGGACCCCAGGGGGGGGCTCGGCGTGGGGGGCTTGTCGCCGCTTCTAAAAGGGAGGAATTGGTTGTTTATTTGAGATATTTATATATAAAGGGGTTCTTAACTACTAGGTCCATCATCATCTTCAGACGGCTATAAATAATATACGACACTGCGGCAGGACCGACATAGGAGGCAGCTAGACTAAATAGGTTGATATGAATAGGTTTTTTTTACGGTAGGCATGCAGGCCACCTGATGGAAAGTGGTCACCGCTACCTATAAACATTAGCGTCACCAGGGGCATCTTCATGCTTTGCCCACCTCTAACAATCCCGGGCCACATTGCGCTGGCAGCAAAAGGCAAATGCCCCTCCACTGCCTAAGCCACGTTCCTCAAATCCCCACCCCATTGGAGACTTTACTCACCGAAAGGAAAACAATGCTATTTAAGTAATCGCTTCCCCAGTGCAGTGCACAGCAATGCACTCTTATCTATTAGGAGCCTCTCCCATGATTATCATCATTAGCGGACAATCCTGGCTTCTGCTAGGGTCTGCTCTCTTAATACAAATACATATCATCAAAATCATCTTGTTGTCAATTTCCTGGTTGTATTCTGTCACGCGCGCGAGTCCGGGGTCCGCCTTGACCTTGAATCAGGATTTGGCAGTAGTCCGGTAAAGCAGAATAGCACCAACTCTTTACACTCGTGGGTGTCTTAAGTAGCTGACACACGTACGAACTTAAAGTACGCGGTTCTTAAGTTCGCGAACTTACTCGGCTAGACATTGGTGATAGACGTACGGACTTCAACTACGCGGTTTTTAAGTTCACGAACTTACTCGGTCTGTTTTTCTACGAATTCCGTAAATAATTCGAGTCAATAGCTTCGAAAATCAGTCACTTTTCCAACAGAAAAGCATAAAGTTAATTAAACTTAAACTAATTTTATGCATAAAACACAACTGCACGAAATACATCACAAAAAAATTTGCCGGTTCGTGGCTCGCGGCGCTGACAGACGAGCGAGGCAAAGCCGCGAGCCAAGAGCCACGAGCAAAAATCAAACATGTTGTATCGCCAGCGAACTTATTCGGCAGTTTTAAAGTACGCGTACTTAGGCTTACACACGAGCAAGCAAGGTTGTTGAACCACCAGAAAGCGTTCTTACTCGCACGTCTGTCAGCCACTTTACAAGGCGACTGATGTTTTCGAGGCAAGATATTTACACTCTCCAAGTTTAAAAATGGGCAGCAGCGTTTTCCATTGTTACACAGCAATCTCTAACCCGCCTGCCAAGCCTGGATATTATGGCAATAACCCCCTTTCGTGGCAGAGGCCCTAAGTCCTGCAGTAGACTGTTATTTATTTATTCCTAGGAAAACCAACAGCTGTTGTAACATAGATTAGAAGTAAACTTAAGTATCAGAAAGCCAACATACTCTCACAGATAAACACAGATTAAAATATCATCGGTTATATCATATTATAACCGAACACTTTTCTCCAATATAACTACTACTACAAAAAACAGCAGTTAAAACACTAATTCGGTGCGGGATTAATTTGAGGCGGACAACGCTTTGGCAGCACCCCTGGTGTTGCTGATGTCCATAGGCGGCGATGACCACTCTCCATCAAGTAGCCCGCATGCCTGTTTGTCTGCCGGATAACATTAAAAAAAAATTCGAAAGACAATTTTCAAAACTAAAATTAACCAAAAGCCTTCTTGCGGAACACTAGTATGATACAAATCAACGTCGATATGGGCTGTGACGAAGACTCTTATGGCGATAGCCTCTCCTTTCGTGGGAGAGGCTCTAAGTCCTGCAGTACACTGTTAAGCTGTAACGTTGATACTCACTGCGCGGCCTCATCAGCTTGCACCTGGGCGGCGGAAGGCTTCCCGGGCCGTTTGCGGTAGGAAGGACAATTGGCACGCCGGTCCACATGGCGGTAGCACGCGTCGCAGAGACAACTGTCTATGGTCAACTTCTCCTCGTCTGTGGGGGAAGGGAAACATGTGTGTAAACATTTATCGGGTGGTAGGACTCCTGAGGAGTCCCCCTGCGTGTGTAGAACCGCCTTATCTATTTCTACATCCGAACACAACAATGGAAGTAACAATGCTTGCGTTCTTATGTTCCGGTTTGAAAGATAAGGTAGCCAGCGCAATTACAGGCATGAGGCATTTCGTCTTAGTCCTCACAGTGACAACGCACCTGCGGTTCTGCATTTTTAAGCGAAACGGCAGCCTTAACAGCTTAACTGATAGGCAGCCTGCTCGTTTGTTACGGATCTTTAGCCTAATATGAGTTAATATAAATTGTAGAATTTATAAACCTACAAAAAACGTCGGAACACCCTCTAAATGTTAGTATATATTATAGTATTTTAATAAGTATGTCTTAGACTACTGAACCAAGCAAAGCTAAGAACAATCTCGATTAAACTGGGTTTTAAATGTTGAAAATCGCATCGAAATTGGTCCATCCGTTCGAGAGCTACAATGCCACAGACATACACACTATGTATATCTAAAGTTAGGTTGGCTAGAAGACATCTCATTGTGGGATAAGCCCACCTTTGCAATTTATATTTATTATCTTGCACGCGGGTCCGGGCCTTGACCATGATCCAGTGGAGCAACTGCCATCTGACCTCCGTGAACCTGTTACCAGGGGAACCTAACCATATTGGATCATGGTTACACATTCAATCGCCTGAATGTGCAGGTTTCATCACGATGTTTTCCCTCACCGTAAGAGCATCGGTTAGCATTCAACTAAAGTACATAACTCAGAAAAGAATCATTGGTACATGGCCGTAGTGGGATTCGAACGCGGTACCTCTCGCTTACGAGTCGGATACCTTAAACACTCGGCCATCGACGCTCTTTGATTAAGATATATAAGATTTTAATATAAAGAGCTATGCTCGGAATATATAATTTACCAACTCATTCAATCTTTATTAGTTTTCACTGAAACACGCTTGCAGTGGCAACCTTATCTGTCCTAACGGCACCCAACAATGGGATCATTGTTTGCCGGAAGGTAAATATAGATAAGGCGATGGTGCTACACGTGGACTCCTCACACTTTCTAGAGAACTCCAGTCTCTAGTCCCCTGAAGCCTTAAGACCGTATACGTACTAACTCTCAGCTTTATCGAGCTTCCTAAGAGCGTACACGTGCACTCACAGCTTTATCGAGCTTATTGCAAAGCTCATTACCAACTATGATCGCAGGAAGCTTTCAATTACAATTCGGACAAGACGAGACTTATGCCAATAGATTGCGAGCTCTATTTTCGATGTTGTTGACGAATATGTCTGGATCAAACTGGCCAGTTAGGTAGGTCTAATTTCGAGAATAAGGTCAATCGACAAATCCTCGAAAATCGATAAAGCTCGGTAGGGCAACGTTGTCTCTAGCTAGACGAAAGTCTTTGACTAGTGTGTTGAAAGTGACAACTTATGAGTTAGAGATGCTAGATTGCTAGAGATTATACTAAAGCACGGAGTTTCTCTACGTGATAGGTTTAGAAATGAAAATATCCGAAGCAAAATTAAGGACACTATATCTGGAACATAGGTTCCAGAGTAGGTAAACTGAACTAGCAATGGGCAGGCCACGTAGCTCGTAGAAACGATGGCCGTTGTTGAGTGGCGACCACATGCCTGCCGGCGTGCCGGCAATTGCCGTTCCTAGATGTCCTGGTAAAGGTACGAAATGATGGATCTCTGGCGCACTCGGTATACAGAAAGACAACACACACGGAAAGATACCTGAATGCTTCATCACACCATCATCCCCGACATTTACTCTCCGTCATAACCTCGCTCACAAGTAGAGCTAGAGATCTTTGTGACTCGGACCACGTAGAGAGTGAGTTGTCACATGTCCAGCTGGTACTACGGAAGAACGGGTACAAGGTGATAAAGAAGCCGGCGAGACGGAAAAAGAGGGATAAGCTCACAGAAGTAAGTCGGCAATCAGCATTCCTACCGTATGTGAAAGGGGTGACAGATAAGATCGGATCAGTACTGAGTAGTTACTCGATTCCGACAATTTATGTCCCGCACCTCAAGGTAGCTAACCTGCTGCGTACGCCAAAGGATGTGATCCCGTATCAGACGCCAGGTGTCTATAAGATTGACTGTAGCTGTGGAAGCTCATACATTGGCCAAACTAAACGTTCGATCGCCGAAAGGGTCAAAGAGCATATAGCTACAGTTAAAAACCACCAGACGAATAAATCTGCCATAGCAGACCACCTGCTCAACTCAGGCCCAAACCACTGGATAGAACTGCATGCGCCTAATGTCCTCTCCACTGACCGGCAATATTATCCACGTATGGTTCGGGAAGCGATTGAAATTAAAAAGTACAAAACTTTCAATCGGGAAGATGGATATAAGCTTTCGGCGTCATGGAATCCAGTGGTGTGCAAAATAAATAACCGTAAGACACAAGAGTTATCGTCGGACGCATCCGTGGATATCGTGAGTGTTGTGTGTCGTGCAGTTCCGAATCAACAACAAATTGACAATTTTATGTGAGGGTCTACTAGCACATCACCGCAGCTGTCACCTCCCACGGCAGTCGTCTCGTGACCACGGTGGGTGTAACCCTACCGAAACGTCGGGAAAACAAATCATAAAGGTACGTCGCGTCCAAGTCCCGTCTAATATAATAATATGTGTAAAGAACGCGAGTTTAGTTTGAAACAAATGACAACTTAAATATGAAACCAGTTAGGAAAGTGTTAATTTTGTAAAAGGACCTGAGAGGGATCTGGGTATCTGTGTGTCTTCTACAGCATCGTTGCCGCCGAACGGATGGACCGATTTCGATTCTGTTGTTCTTAGGTTCGTATCGATTAAATCGGCACAGCCGTTTAATACAAATTTCATTATAATAATAGGTAGACTTTGTCGGGGTTATTCCGACATCTGTCAGTCATAGCTAGTTAAAGTCTTAGTATGTTATTAGTCAGATTATGTCTTCAATGTCACATAAACTCGTTTAATCTAGATACAAAAATATCAATTACTATTCTGACGTACAGTCTCGCTAAAACTCAAAAACGGCTTGAAGCTATAATACAGGGGTTGTTTAAAAGAAAAACTTAGGATAAAGCTAGTGTAGGGATAGGGTAGTCGTAGAGTAGGGTAGGGTAGGACTAGGGTTAGAGGTAGGGTAGGACAACACGCGACCGAAGTCGCGCCGGGCCAACTAGTAAGCGCACACAAGAAATATCACTCACTGTCCAAAACCTTCTTCTGCCTGTCCATGCTCTTCATCTGGGCGATGTGGCACGGCGTATCGAAGAGGCCGAACTTCCCACCGCAGTAGAAGCACTGGTCCTGACACAGACGGCCAGGGTGGATGCTGAAGGAGGAAGCCTTCTCGGGGATGACCAGGTTCAAGGTCTCCGTGGGTTCCGTCGGTTCAGGGGCCGCCTCTGTGTCTGATTTGATGGCCTCTATTAGGGTCAGTTGGAACGAAGGAAATTGTTTTAGAATAGATATACGAGTAGTAGATTGGTGATGTGTTTTGTGGAAAATATTGATACATTTAGTATGCTGGGGGTATTTGAAGTTGAGGACTTTTAGGATAATAATAAAATGTTTTAAATAATAAATAAATGAATAAAAATTGTTACACCTATCTCACGCATGGCACAGTATATTTGGGCGTAAGAAATGGCATAACAAGAAAGAATGAGAAAGGGACAATGATATCGTTACTTCGTTACCTGTGCCATAAGGAAGTGTATTTAGCTGTATATAAATCTTTAAAATAGATAATTTATAGGGAAGTGTTATAAATATATTATAGTACGACATCTACACACCACAATACAACTTAATAATAAAATTGTTGAGCTCAGCAGTACACCAAAAAATGTGTAAAATATATTATGTATTTTGAGATCAAAACAAAATGTCATGCACATATCTTTTATAAATTATCATGCAATGTTAAAGTTGCTGTGTGTTATATGAAAACGTTTAATAGTGTGAGAATTTATCTGTCAAAGTAACAGATTTCGATGGCTGACTATTAAAATCTGAGGGGCTATTGGCTATCTCAGTGAACAACTGAATTTGACATAAAAAAATCGTACGCTACTCTAATTTGGTAGACGCTATTGCCAGTAGCTAACGTAGATATCGTAGTGTAGAATTATCTTGTGTCAAATTCAGTTGCCAACTGAGTTAGCCAATAGCCCCACAGACTGTTGTTAACAAAATGTTGCATACCCATGAGCAATGGTTTGAACAATCTCAACAAGAATAAGAAAAAGAAAATAGTATACTTTGTAAACTCTACTAGAACGTTTAGTTTTAGCCATTTCTGTCCCACTGCAGGGCAAAGGCCTCCACACAGGAACATTTAAACGTAAAAATAATATAAAAGTGTATGCTAATTTGAAGCATATGAAAGATCCTGCAAGTTTCGTTGCTGAAAAGCATTTTTTGCAGTTTTCAGGTCAGAAAAGTAGTGATTTTAGACAGGTGGCCATGAATGTTAGAGACCAAATAAAATTGAATGAAATAGTAACAGCTGTAGAATCACAGAGATGCTCTATTATCATCATCTGTAAGTCAAATACAGGCTCCGAAATTGCAACTTCTTTTTCAGCTGTTGTCTCTAGACAGTCTCTAGGCAAGAAGTTGTAATGTTTGTACTTTTGTGAGATTGTTTGTTTGGGGTAATTTTCGAAACTTCTGAATAGATTTTCAAAATTAATTCAGTAATAGGCTACTTTTTATCTCGGGGAAATAATAAGGTCCCGCGGGAAAGTGGATTGTTTACAGAAATCCGCTGAGAATGGCTTGTAACTTATGAATTGAAGATTGCAAAAGAAGTTATATATGGTAAAAGGGAAGTCCATTGCTCATGGTGCGCCATGTGAGTGGTGGCCACACACCATGGTTGTTAAGGCGGTTACTGTAATGCGACTTTCTGTGCCCACCGTCGGAGGCTGCGACCGCGCCGCCCTGCGGATAAACAGATAGACACGCGTCAGATACTTGCCCTTAAGTACCCTGTTGCAAAAAACGGGGAATGCACATGGGAAATTTTCATACAATCAAAAAACAATGCTCTTCAAGAAAGGGGTAAAAAGGTATTTACGGGGGCGGAAACGCGTGGGTGATGCCCCTGGTATTGCGGTGACTGTTTTCCATCAGGCAGGCCATAAGCTTGTTTGCCACCTTAGTGGTATAAAATAACGATTAAAAAGCCGTTTACGCTACAGCAGGAAAGTTTGCGTCGGAATTTCGATTCCGTACAACCGGCGTATGAAATCGAAATTCCGACGCAAACTTTCTTGCTGTAGAGTAAATTGCCTTTTGGATCAGTTAGGTACCTTAGGAACTCTAGACCTCCTCCATCCAGATTGCACCCAGAAAGTTCGCAGGGGGAGATCTAAAGTCTCCAAATTGTCTCGATTGTATGAATTTTTTTGTAAAGAAATGTATATTAAATTTTCAGTAATACATTGTAGGCTTTATCAGGTGGTGGGACTCATCAAGCCTGAGGAGTCCACCTGGGTGAGTACCAACGGCTTATCTATTTGTGCCGCCAATAAACAATGCTTGCATTGTTGTGTTCCGGTTTGAAGAATAAGGTAGACAGCGTAATTATAGGCATGAGGCATTTCATTTTAATCCTCACAGTGATAATGCACCGGTGGTTTTGTATTTTATGTGCATGATTCGTAGGTTTTATGGGCGACAGTAACCGTTTTCCATCTGTTGGTCTGTCTGCTCGTATGTCACTTAGCATATATATAGTACTGTTTTTAAAGGTCCACTTGAAGCAATTTATGTCAAGAGATCTCAGGGTCCTTAATACTTTGATTATTGTCTGTGTAACTCTCAGGCGGGCCTAGTATTGAGTTAAGTAGTGACGTTCATGTGGTCAGTTTAATAAGAGAAACCCTTTCGAGGAAAATGAGGTACATTGAATGCTTCAGCAGTCAACACCACATAGTTAATCATTGTTACATTCCGTGTATATTACAACTGACTGAATAACTTCAGTCTTGAAGACTTGTCATATGAAGGCAAGAAAATCAAGTACAATTTGTATCAACTGAAAATGATCGAAACTTGGTTGTCTGACACGGAATGGTAAATGACGAAAGTATAACTACGAAATAAGTAATAAGGGTGGTTTTCGTATATCGCCGATTTGCTCACGCAAGCATCCTACATACTTCCGTTACTCCTCATACTATATGAAGAGATTCAATGCGGATGCTACGCTACCCAAAACCCGTATAAAAGGTGCTCATATTGCTTGTTATCGCCTCCACAGAGATGATAGCATTCTTCTGTACCATACGTGAGCAAATCCGCATGACACGAAAACCCCCCTATAGAAGTGACTGTGGACTCACCTCGCGACGCTCGATGGTGTAATACGTGTCGTCGGCCGCAGCATCGCCAGCCTCTGGTACCGGCTTCCCCGCACGATGCTTGCTCTTCTGGAAGGTCATCTTCAGCGACGTCCTATGCCGTTTCTTGTCACGCTCCCCACCCCTATTCAACTTTATCACAGTCTTCAGAGTCCCGGTGTAGTCCCCAGACTTCACAGTCTGCTTCTTGATCCCGTTGTAGATCCTCTCCTTCTCCTTAGCCTTCGATTCCTTGGCCTCCTTGGCGGCCTTGTGAGTGAGCAGACCGAGAGTTCGGAGCACGTTCTCCTTGCGTTTCTGGCTTTCAGGGGTCTCGTGGAGGGCGTTGCTGGGCCCCGGCTGGCATTCAATGGAATTCCTCGCCGATTTGCTTCCTCGAGTGGACCTCGTCATTTCTGCAGCCTCCGCTTTCGGCGCAACGGTTTCGACCGCGGGCTTCGCTTCGACGTCGTTCGGTTTGGCTACCTCCTTGAGATCAACATCCTTTGCTTCCGTCCCAACCTTGATGTCAGGTTTTTCTTCAGGAGTTTCAGAAACGGGAGCCGGTGCGAGAGCCACCGCCACCTCGGGCGTTTCCTTCTCATCTTTCTTGAGTTCATCTTCGATATCGACGTCATTGATGACGCTGACTGTCGTCACCTCGGGTGCGGGTACTGACGCATCGGGCGCCTTCGAGACGTCGGAGGTCAAAGTGATGTCCTCGGGGATCGTTTTGACGGTGTCCAAGGGCGGCGGGAGCGCCTCTGCCTCCATAGGCTGCGGTATCTCCGGCGACTTGACCGCGACCGGATTAGCCGTGATCAATATGGCCGTAGAGATGACTTGGTGCAGCGGCGATTTGATTTTCTCGATGGTAGCCATTTTGTCGTCGAGTTCGCTCGCCGACTCGGAGGATTTGCGCGACAGGGACTCCTGTACAACCCGCTTAGTGATTTGGACCTCGCTGGAAACTTTGTCGGCCAGACGCGGCGTGATGGACACCTGCGTCGGGTCTAGCACGGCCTGTTGCAATGCTGCGAACTGATGCAGCTCCATCGACGAGGTCTTGTCAACAGACTTCCTGATCTCAGTCAGCGTGACATCCTTGCCCAGAGACTTTTCGAATATGCTGATAGCGTCAGACTCTTTAGAATGGTTGGAGCTCGTCGATTCCTTTCTCGCGCTGATACTGTTCCTCTTGATAAGGGTGACCGAATTCGGAAGGTCGATGTCGATCGACTTCCGCGCCTGCTCCCTCTTCACGATCGATATCGCGGAGTTGTTCTCGAAGCAACTTAATACGTTTTCCTTCTCGATGGGCCTCTCTGGCGACCTGACCGTTTGGATATCTTTCAACTTGATGTCCACACCAGATTTCGGTATCAATACCACATCATTTGTCACCATCACAGAT
Organism: Blastobasis lacticolella; assembly: GCA_905147135.1. NCBI lineage: Eukaryota > Metazoa > Arthropoda > Insecta > Lepidoptera > Blastobasidae > Blastobasis > Blastobasis lacticolella. Next base: position 831,491 of record LR990044.1, read on the forward strand.
TTGCCATCGTTCAATTTCGACTCTGACTCCTGTCTCTGTCGCCTCTTGTCAAACTCCTCGAATTCCTTCAGCCTATCCATGAGCAGGTCTATACTGGCTACAGTGCTGCATTTGTAGGTTTTCTCCTGTTTTGTGTCAGTCGATTTATCAACAGAGTCGTCCTCGTAATGGAGCCTTATATTTTCACTGTCGTCGGTCTTGGACGGCGTGCTCTCGGTGGTGATGGACGAGAGGGAATCCTTATCTTTACTCGGCGTTTCGGGGGTGGCTATGATGTTGTTGTCGCCTAAGGGTTTCGACCTCGAGACGGTCTTGTTCTGCCAGCTGCAGCAGACGACTCGGCCGTCTGCCGTCGTCAGAACGCTAGTGTCGGCGGTGGTGTCGCGGTCCCCGTCGATGTTTTGGTCGAGGTCGTTGATGAGGTCGTCGATTTCCTTGGACAGTGACTCCAGGGTCTCGGGCTCGGCGGTTTCGGCGGGCGCGGTCGCGGGGTCCGCGGGGTCCGCCGGCTCGGCCGCGGGACCCGCGGGGCCCAGCGCGGGGTCCCCGGAGTCCGCAGTGGCAGGCAGCACGGTCGTGGCAGAACCCACGCTATTCCGAGGCGTCGCCGCCGCCTTTCGCCCCCTTCTAGCCTTCCTGATATTCTTGGATACCTCTTTAGAGTTAAATGTCTTGGACATACTAGTCAATATACTACTACGGGCTGCAAAAAGCGTATCGTTTTCAGTCTTCACGGATGATTTGTCTTCTACGTCTGATGAATTTAAACTTTCTAGTTTTAACCTATTACTATTATTGTTGTCGGAGTCTAATGAAGTACTTCTTATTAAGCTCAGTTTCTTCTTCTTTTCGGTTTTGGTACAACTCGTATCCACATCTGGTTTGGTTTCGGCTAGTTTGGAGTCAACATTTTGACAAGGCACTTTATCAACAGTAGAGATCTGTACATTATTTTGAATATCTATGTCTAGGTCAGTCTTAGATTTATCTAATTTTTTGTTGAGCTCCTTGCTGTCCGCTTCATTGAGTGACTCGGTCATGCTGAGGTCAGATTCTGTGATGTCTGAGCACTTTGAGATCTCACTACCATCCCTGGAGCAGGAACGACCTCTCTTCAGTTTCTTGATATCTTCGGAGGGGTCAGTGTCACCAGTCTTAGAATCTGAAAGCAGTCTACGCCTCTTATTTTGCTCCTTCATGACAACCTCATTCAACAAGTTGTTCTTAGCCTTTCTCCCTCGTGCAGGCAGCCCGCTGCGCAACTTTTTGCCCTCTGATAAGGAGGGACTGTTACTCCTCTCGGACCTCATAGCATATGGACTGGTACGGGTTCCAGTGACTAGGCTCGTGGGGGTATCCACCAGCACAGACTTCATCATCACCATGTCAGAGCTGAGCCTAGATCTCCGGCCGGCTGTTCTAGGACTGGAAGACCTTGAATTGGGTGATGTATCGTCAACAGGCTCTTTCTTTATTTCATTAGCAGGTATTAGTGGGACGGTTTCTTTAGTTTGAGAGCTATCAGGTTCTATTTTTATTGCTGGCTTTCTGCCCCGAGTACCTGTAACTACTTTTGCTACAGCCTTTTTTATTTTGGCTTTAGATAGGACTGTTTTGCTTCTTAGTGTCTTCCTAATGCCCAGAGGTCTTTTCTTAACTACAGCTTTAGGTTTGGCTACATTTTTCTTAGGTTCTTTGGATGTCTTGGGCTCTTCTTGAGTAGGTTTGTTTTTTTCATCATCAACTGTGTCAGTGGCCTTTTTACGGGCACGAGTCTTAGGTTCTATTGTAGTGTCATCTTCATTGCTTTTATCTAACTCCTCTTTGACTTGTTTGGTCTTCATGATGGAATGTGTGGTGGGAAGTGTTCACGTCCTTCCGACATCAGGTTGATAGTGTTGGAGCCTGTGGGCCGACCTGAGCGATCAGACTGGAACTGCAGAGCCAACAGGTCTGCAGGCTCACTGGTCCTTGTCAAGTTTTCTCACTTTGATAATCCTGAGTGGTAAGTGAAAAGCAACTTTAGCGTCTACTTGGGTCCTTAGGAGTCAGTTTCTGTGACTCTATTTCAGTCAGACCTTCAATGGATTTTTATTCCACTTCATGACAGTCCGTTTGACCCTGAAAAACAAAAAAAAAAACATTATTTTCACGCTAATAATCGACAATTACTAACGTGGTATTTACCACAAATTACAACAGGAATCATTAAGTAAATAAGTGACGAAGTATTCTGTTTACCTAATAACATTAAATCACAATCAACACAGAATACTTTTATGAAACAAAGATTATCCCCATTTATATAAAATCAGCAGAAATAAGAGTTCGCAAATAGCTGTAAACACGATGATCTGCGAACAAGTCGTCAAGTTCGCGCAAAAATTTGGCACTATTCTCACTTTCGAGGTGAAAAACTAACCATAATAAAGTCATAGAAAGCTGATAAGTGTGATTAACGTGCAAAAAACATGTTAACATTGGTCATTGCATAGAAAATCTCACCGGAAAAGTCATGAAAATCTCATGTTTTGGTAGTTTCACCTCGCAAATGACACCTAACGCCACCTACAGCTGAGCGCCGTGCGTGTGCGTCGGACGAAAGCACCAAATCATTTCCCCAGCCGTGGCGCACCTCCGCTATGTCCTCGCTAAATACTCACAATTTATCCCCCGGAATCACCGAAATCCACAATAAACTGTTATACACACAAAGACCACACCTAAATATGCGAAAAAGTTCAATATAAACACGCGTTAAAACTTAGAAAATGATTTTTGAAAGCACGAACAGCTATAGGCGTCCGCCATAATGTTTCCTTCGAAACGAATAATATAGTTCTTATTGCTCTTGTAGCAATCGCTCTATTCGCTATTCAAAATGGCGACGGTGTGGCGTTCACAGTGCGCATTTGCGCGACTTTTTGCTGGAAAAACTGCACAAATCTTGAACAACGCTGTTGATTCGGGTACGAGGGCTGCGCCGGAAACACTATCGGTAATTATTTTACTTTAATTTTGTTTGTTTCGCACCGAAATGTAGCTTTGTCTGCTACATGTGACAGAAGTATGGCCGTACAGCCGCGGCAACAGGTTCCTGCACAAAATTTAATATTTGTCATTGACATATTTTCAGAATGTCACTTGATTTTTTTATTTTATTATTATGATGATTATTTGTGCAAGTGCGAAATAGCAATAGGTTTTATGTGGTAATGTAAATAAATATATAAAATAAAGTTGACTTTTTTTGTTTCAGTACTTCCAAGCTGCACGTGCTTATTCCAGTTATCGTACTTCCCCATTAATCAGCAAGATAACAGAACAATACGAATTTGAAATAGTAAAGAAGCCACCGGAATGGAAATACGTAGAACGTTTGTTACCGTTTGAAAATATTCCGAAAATCAACAAAAAAGATAGTTACCCATCAGGGTGGGTGCCACCCAAAGAAGAAGCAAGAGACCTACCATACTTTATTTCAAGAACAAGGTATCATGAAATTCCCATTTATCTAAACTTAACATTCCGAGGCGAAAGGAAAATTTCTAAAGTGAAGAAAATAGAGGGAGATATCTGGTTTTTAAATGATAGTATAAAAGATTATTTGAAAACTAAACACAATAAATACATAGAGACGAGGGTCCACGAGTTAGGCAGATTTATTGAAGTTAAAGGAGATTATGTCGACGATTTGAAAAATTGGGCTTTAACCAAAGGTTTTTAATAGTAGGTTCACGATTGGTTAGAACAATAAATTTATAGTAAACTGAATATTTTGTTTTATTTTCTTATTGATTAAGTAAGTATTGTGAAGTCACAAACCCAACACAATTTTAAAAAAAAATTTAGGTACCAACATATTTTGGACTGTTGGTTGGTTTTTAATGTATTGTATGTAATAAGTTTAAACCTTCGCTGTTAAAACAAAGGAAACTGACAACGAAATCAACAATCTTATAACCGCTGAGCTACGTACCTAAATAAATAACTAGACACTGGGCTGTATTTGTGACAGGCATCATTGCATCACCCCACAGATAATCACAGATTAATTGGCAAAGAGCCTCCCAGGTACAATTTTGGTTTATTATTTTGTATACTTTATTTAAAACCTACCGACTGATGTTACTATTACACTTAGCTTATGGATATGTCGCAGGTTGCCAAAAACATGATACTATAAAAAACTCACTTCATTCTTTCATTCAGTTTTCTATCAATTGCAACCAATTCGTTCGATTTCTTGATGATGTGGATTTCACAGGGACAATTTACATTTAGGTTTGAATTCCATTGATCTGTTAGTGTTGTGACAAAGTGTAGAGTTGATGGAATCGGACCACTGCTGACTCGAGTTGCTCACAAAATGGACATGACAAAAAAGACGTTACACACACAAATGAGTAAAAACTTCACGATTTGCCAATAACCCTGCGACAGACAGGAAAATGTCTAATAATTATCATCATTACCTAATTAATGACGATAACTACTAACCGAAGCAAAATTAGGCACCTAAGTATTTATTTACGATAAAATACAGCTTCATGACAAAATAATTTGCTTTTTGAAAATAACACAGTATCAAACGAAACAAAAATATTTACAAATAACGCGCGTTAACAGGTTTTTGTTACAAAAAAAGCTACAACACAAAAATTATCGAAACAAATAAATAAATAGTCCACAAGAATCTTTATCGAACTTGCGTGGCGGGGTGTACACGGCATGAAGCGCGCTTCTCTTGGCGGCCGCTAGGGGCGCGGCGAGCGGCGGAAGGTTTTATCTACGTAGCTATAGACATCCGCCGGCAAGAGACCGCGGGCCTCTCGCCACTCCATACACCACATTTTCGACTCTTTGTCAGGCAACTTTTCTACGGCCCGAGCGAGCCCCAAACACTGTCACGCTTTTGCAACAACCTTGTGCCCGTTATAAAACTTTTTTAGGTTATCCCGTTACCAAAATCGCCAATTAAAACGTAATTGACGTATTTTAAAAACTAAATTGGCATTTAATACGTACTTGTGTACTAAGTTGCCCGGTGTGGGCAGTAGTGGGGCAGGAAACGACGTTTCACAGCGCGCTGGCGTTACGTAACAAACAAATTATGTTAGGTAAAGATTTTTCAAGGTTAATGCGCTAAGCGCTTTCAGTACAGCAGGTACACGTGTAAAGATGTGTATTATATAATATGTAAGGCAATAACTGTGACTAGTACCTAGAACGATCGTGTAGCTGGTTACTGATACAATGTAACCAACATTTATGTTACGGTTCGGAGTTTCCGCCCACGATGAAATAAATCTTTAGTTCGGTAAATGTAGGACGTAGGATGATATACATAGAACGTAATATAGGTGGTATATAATAAGGTACTTAGGTACGTACCTAATATATAGGTTAAATATTGAGGTTCATACGTCACAGAGAGATAGATAGCTTCACGTGCTATTTACGAGCGTCCTATACAGGTAGTTTACCAACGCGTCCTGTAAGGGTTGCCAGATTTATTTTAGGCCTTAATGGGCATAAATTCTTAAATGGGCAAAAAATACTGGATTTCAGATTTTATAAGTATTCTATAAAATTTTAAATAATTGTATCTCATCGATATTTCTAAAAAACCCTTTCGAAGATACAGTGAAATAATGTTAGATATTCTTGGATAACCCATAACTGACTTTCTTCCACTTTCAAGCGTAATCATAACTCCTTTCGTCATCAGAAGATGTACCAGCATTGTGCTGGCTTTTTAATTCATTTGGAATTTCGACTTCGTTATAACAAATTTGTTCAATTGAACATCGTTGAAATACGAGACGGAGTCAGTCCAGGGCTACATAAAATAACCAGTAAGGGATACTTAAAATTATGCCTAAAATTCGGGACGTCCTTTTAAATACGAGGCGTCTGGCAACCCTTGTAGGTACCTTGTATGTACTTTTAAGTATTTCGAAACAACTTAGTACCTATTTACCTACTTATTTACCCTATTTATAGATACTATTCCAGTTAATAATGACCAATTAATAAGTGAGTGGGAATCACCATAATTAAGTGAGTTAGTCAAATCTTAATTTCAATTAAATCCCACACGAGTGCGAGTAACTGGCTCCCGAACGGATGGACCGATTTTGACGCAGTTTTCTTAATTATAAAACTAGTTTAATCGAAACGGTTCTTAGCTATTGTCATATTATTTTGTCACAGCACTAGCAATAGTGCACATCCCTATATAGGGTCTCTCTCTGTTGTGGTTAGCCTATTCAATATGGCGTTGTATGTATCTCGCGTACTGAAATAAATAATAAAGCGAGGCAAGTAATTTCAGTGTTTAATTAACAACAAATATCATATATAACGAACTTAATTTAACAGCTACGTTTCATTAAAATCGTTTCAGTAGTTCGGGAACTATTTTAATAATGTAGACTTTGTCAGAATTTTCCGATATATTTGCGTTAGGTTAGTCATTATGAGGCACCTGCCTACGCAATCTTAGTTCCTACGTTGGATTTTTGTGACATCATCATCACAGCCCATTAACACCTAAGACTTTAAGGCTTCGCCATAATCTTCACGCTTGGTGGGTCTTTGTTTTTTTTTTACGTTTTATAGTATTTACATTTTTTTGAAATTGTTTGCACTAATGTCCTACGCAAAATATAAGCCAGAAGATGATCAGGGGCAATCTGAAAAACAGTACTGCACGGCTGCAGCCCTCAGCTTACACTGAGCTGTGCCCTTCAACACAGTAATTCTTTTTATCAGTTGTAAGTTATAGAGAATTAAATTAATAAACTGTGTTTTGTCCGAATATTATAACATAAAATAGTTTTTCTAAGTATATTTAGCTTGCGTTCTATATAGGTATAATGTTTGTGGGGAATAAATTAATTTGAATTTGAATTTGCCCCGAAAACATTAGTCGCCTTGTACGACACCCACGAATGTAAGGGGTTGGTGCTATTCTACTCTGCCGGACACCACACGACGTCACACTTTGTGACATTGACACCTTAAATTAGGTCATTTAGAAATGGTCCAAAGTATACCCCTCAAAGGCATGACCCCTTATAGCACTTGCGGCGAGGCCTCGGCTTTAGTCTGCATGTAGTGCATGTCTAGACATAGGCAGTATTTTATTCGGATCCTCATCTACCCCTTCCTTTGATTCCGAAGTCTGCGATTTCGGCGACTTCAAATTTTTAACCCTCGACGGAAAAAGACCGTTCGAAAGAAAGATCTGTCTGTGGCGTCGTAGCTCCCGAACGCATGGGCCGATTTAAATACGGATTTTTTTATTTGAAAGCCGGTTTAATCGAGACGGTTCTTAGCTTTATTTCATTAAAATCGGTCCAGTAGATACGAAAATATTTGAGAATATATCAACTTAGTCGTAGGTTATCCGACATTTTCTGTCGGTTAGGTTACTAAATAACATACCTACATCGCTCGCAGAAAAGATGGCCGATGGGGCCCGATGGCTGTGAAGTTCTCAAGTGGCGTCTGAGTACCGAAAGACGCAGCATGGGTAGGCCTCCCACAAGGTGGACCGACGACCTGGTAGATTACAGATACCAGCTGAATGCGGAAGGTCTTTGTGAAGATCTCGGGCGGTTTACCCTAAGCAGTGGACATCTTTCGGCTGATACGATAGCCAGCAGTCGCAACATATACCTAAAATGTTTTCTAATAGAACCGAATTTAAACAAAAAATCGTTAGAAATCGGTCCATCTGATCGGAAGCTACAATACTGCAAACAGACTTATTTACCACCCCTCTCTTTAAACCTCCTACTCTGGATGTTTTCAATTTCAATTTAAATTTATTTATTCAGACAACTGAATATGAAGTTTATGAATATTAAGTATGAAGTGTGTGTACGTGCCTAGCTGCCGAATGGATAGATCGATTTCGATACGGTATACTCTATTTGAAAGCCTGTTTAATCTAGACGGTTTTTACCTTTGTTTGATTATAATCGAATATTTGTGTACCTAAATAAATGTAGACTTCTTCGGTTAAGGATTTACCGACATCTATCGGTTATCGTGCGTCGGGGGTAATGGGTCTTAGCTTGTTTCATTAAAATCGGTTAAGACGTTCGGGGAATATTTGTGAAAATGTAGACTTCATCGGTTGGAGGTGTCCCGACATCTGTCAGATATCATGCGTGACTCCCGGTAATAAAAACTACCTAATTTCATATCAAGACTATCCAACTACTTGGGTATAGCTAATCTACCTTTAAAATAATACTATTTTAAATAGTATTGTGTTTCTGCCGGTGAGTAAGGTTTCCAGTGTTCCATGGGGTGGGGATTCGGGGAACCGTGGCAGTGGAGTGGCATTTGCATTTTTGCTGCCAAAGCAACGTGTTATAGAGGTAGGCAATGCATTAGCGATACTCTTGGTGTTGCTAGTGTCTATAGGCAGAGGTGACCACTTTCCATCAGGTGGCCCGCTAGCCTGTTTGCCTACCGTATGTACCGTATGTTTTAACACCAATGTAACCATTAGAGAGCGAATGAATAAATGAATTATGAATTATAAATGAATTATGACATATAAAAAATATCCTACTAACTGGTATCACGAGCCTTTTTACCAGGCACGAGTAACAATGAGCTCCCTCCGGTAATCATTCCTCTGCACTACAATATGGGTATACAAAAGGTATGTCTACAGGCACCTTAAAGTTCAGGTTCATCAGGTTGCGGATGTCCTGTACCCACTTTCCATCAGGACAGTCTGTCCGAGAGCCGCCCTATACAATAAATTAATAATATGAATAGGTAAGGCGTGCCTACCTGGCAGGCGACCCTCCCTATTCAAGCCATTCACCCTTCACCTTCTTTCGCAAGTCTTTGGCAAGTTGGTAAAAAGCTAAACAATGGTAAAAGGCCCAGCCACCTGTCTACCTTATACTAAAGCTCTTTGAAACTCGTGTCTCGTAGGCGGTCCCAAGCCGGTTCATACGGCGTTTTTCATTACGCTTGCGAGGAAAAAACAGACCGGTAATATCTGTGACTAGGTAATAGATAGGTAACTTATAGATACGGAAAATAGCGAGCAGTTTTGTTGTCTTCGCCCACAGGCGCCAGGCGGGCGAGGGCGCGAAAAGCAATATAAATATTACTACCTATATTAAAAATATAATAAACCGTATTTTCTCGTAATTTTATTACATAACTTGTTGAGAATTGTAAATCATTAGAATATTTATCATAATTAAAGAAAAAGCAATTTATGGGTATGTTATGATTTTCGTATTTAAAACATAACTTATTGAGAATTGTAAATAATTAGATTATTTATCATAAGTAAGGAAAAAACTATTTATGGGTATCATAACATTCAAGTGCATAATAGTACCTAAAGTAAAAATATATAATAATCCATAATCTTTTCGCTTGGCAGGCGGGTTGGAGATCGCAGTGTTCTAAATACGACAAACAAGAGAAAACGCTACTGCCCATTTTCCAGCCTACGGTGACTCTAGATCTTTTTTTGCCTCAAAAACATTAGTCGCCTTGTACGCCACCCACGAGTGTAAGGGGTTGGTGCTATTCTACTCTGCCAGATACCAACTTCTTAGTGACGAGCACCAAATAGCGAGCAAGGTCCTAAAACTGCTCTGCCTGACACATAGTTGCAGTAAACGCTCTTCATGAAAGAGATATCTTTAAAGTCAAGTTATAGGGTTCCACTTACCGAACGACCATTACCGCTGATCACTGAACCGGGATATACCGCTAGGAACAGGAGTTATAAATCCGAGTGGGTAATAGTGAACGTTGGTTTGTATTTATTTTGTCTACAAATCCGTGGTGGTGCAAAGGAGTCTCAAATCGAACAAAGAAGAATGTATTTACATACTAATGACTTAATGACTATGATCATTAGGATGGGAACCTTTTATCGAACTCTACACGGGCGAAAGCCATTTTATTCATGTTACTACTTTCCGCCCGCGGCTCCATGCTCGTTCTATCGCGCAAGTAAACAATTGTCTATGTATTAGGTATTCCAGACCAAAAAGATTGGAAAGTTAGCGGCTTTAATGACTGTAATTTTTTTTTGCTCTGTGTTCCAGACCCTAATCTAACCCGTCTACCATCCTAATTGAAACTATATTCGGCAATATTTGGCTTCATCATCACATCATCACAGCCCATAAACAGTCCACTGCAGGACTTAGGGCCTCTCCCACAAAAGGGGAGCTTATTGCCGTAATCTCCCCGCTTGGCAGGCGGGTTGGAGATCGCAGTATTATAAAAATAATGCCCATTTTCCAGCTTACGGAGACTTAGATTTTTTCCTCTAAACATAAGTCGCTTTGTACGACACCCACGAGTGTAAGGGGTTGGTGCTATTCTACTCTGCCGGACACCACACGGCAGTATTCGGCTTATTAACATCTAATAAAATAAAATACCGAACATCAATCATCTCCATGAATCACTTGCTTCGATTCGAACGATTTTCAATTTTTATTTTCGGCATGAAAAGTTCAACATTTTTTAAATTACTTGGCACCACCGAAAGGATAAGGTTCAAAAATAGGAAAAGTTGGTGTAATGCATCAAAATCTCGCATAAATCAAAATTAAAAACCGTTCCAAATCGAGGAACTGATTTGGAAATAGTGCTGCAGGTCGCAATGAATATAGTAAGAAAATGAGAGGCTATTTTCAGAAGCAGACATAGGTTGATTTGATAGTAACAAATGCTGAAAACACGATTTTTATTAATGGTAATTTACTAGATATATATTTACTTTAACATTTATATTTCCACTACTAGGTTTGAGTCTGCTCCAGCCTAGTTGATGATCGCAGTATTGAAAGTACTCAACGGAAACACCACAACATATTTTCTACTATAGGCTAATAACGTAACTCTGTTGCTAACAATTCTCTGATTTCAATGATTGAAATTGTTACTTTTGCAATTACCTACGTAATCGCAAATTGACGTAGTCGTAGAAATCAGAGAATTGTTTGCAAAAGAGTTATGTGAATAGCCTACTCATCTATGGAGGTCCTAGCTGGTTAGCTTCTCAGATATTAGTCGTCTTGTACGACACCCGCATTGGTGCTATTCTACTCTACCGGGTACCACACAGCAAGTTGGTAGATTACCTTTTAATTTTTGATACAAATACACTTCACAAATAAGCTTTGAATAAGATGCGTCCCTTTTTCAAAATTTAGTATTCGGTATTCTATCGAATATCGCCAGCATTATTAAATTTAAAAAAATCTTATAATGTTACTTCTCTCGTGAAAATGTTACTTTTTGAGCTGTCTTGTGTTACTTTTAAATATCGGCCACTGGCAACACTGTCCGTAACGGAAATACTGGCTGAGGTAAGATTTCTATAGAGGGACAGTGTAATCATAACGTCCTATACTTTGTCAAATTTAGAATGATAATTTCGACAGTTCACAGTAGGGATGGGTAGATTAAATTGTTAATGAATTTATTTGATTCTCATAGAACTTGAATGAAAATAAAAATGAAAATGAAAAAAGTATTTATTAAATTAGGATTACGTTAATTAATCTCTTTTCAAAAGTCAAAAATCTAACGGAAAACAAAGGGAAAGTTAAGCGAGCTCATTCAGGTAGGGGGCGACGCATGCAGACCGATCAGCGCGTATGAGGGCACTCCGGCGAGACACCGGGCACCGATACACGCCACGCACATAACCGCCTAAGCGAATCATGTGCGGCGCGTGTCCGGCCCGGCTGAGCTCGGAACAAATAAGTAAAAAGAATGTCGTCTGTCTGTCAGTATGTCGCTTCAGTTAGGAAAATGACCATCTGCGGGAAAAAGAAACGGCAAGAAACCCACAGGTACATTTAAATATGATTACATTGCATTGATACATTTGTCAATTTAATTTGAGTGAGCCTGTCTTGATTGGAATATGATGTGAACCTCTACGAATCGGTCAATCTGCTAAAAATAAAAATGGTACAGCAAAAGCAGGCCAGTCCACCAAGGCAGCACCCGTTCACGAGCATGACGCAGGGCCCAGCCATCGTCCAATTCAACCATATTTGAGGGAAGAGAACGACCCGACCCCCACGCCATCACCAGGCAGACTTTTAAGCGAGCATGCACTGCCAATGCCGTACATATTTAAAAAATATTTGTTATTTAATGACTATTCCACATAAAATCATCCTCACCCAATTTACAAAATTGTAAATTTATAAATAACTTCCTATTTCGAAGAGCTAGTAGTACACCATACATTTTTGTCATTGATATATTCATCAACTTTATAATATGATTTTTTCATTAAAGTTGTTTTCACCTTTTCGTTAAATTGTGATTCAGGCAAATTAATAATACATTCAGGGATATGATTATAAAATCTTATACAGTTACCCATGAAAGATGAATTTACTTTACTAAGTCTGAACAACGGTGTTACCAGTTTATTCTTGTTTCTTAAATTTACATTATGAACATCAGTATTTTTAGCAAATTGGGTAATATGCTTTCTAACATACATAATATTATCAAATATATATTGACTTGAAAAAGTCAATACATCAATTTCTTTAAACAATTCTTTGAGCGAATCACGTCGATGTAATCCATATGTATATAGCTCTTACAGCTCGCTTTTGTAGTTTGAATATGATGTCACTATCAGCACACTTGCCCCATAGTAAGATGCCGTACGACATAATACTATGAAAATAACTATAATAAACTAATCTAGCTGTATTCACATTCGTTAGCCTTCTTATTCGTTACACGGCAAATGCAGCCGAACTTAACCTACTAGCCAATGATTCAATATGTTTTTGAATTTTTGAATCTATATTAACGCCTAAGAAAGTAGTTTTCTCTACCAACTCAAGTTGCGTTTTATCTAATATAACATTGCATTGATTACTTTGTACAATAGGAAGGCAAGTATGAACACATTTTGTTTTTTTTTAGAGCTTAAGACTAAGTTATTAATCGTAAACCAATGAAGTACATTTTGAAGAATAAAGTTTACTTCGTTTATATTATTATCTTTCCTATTAATTTTAAATATCAGTGAAGTGTCGTCAGCAAACAAAACTATACCAGCGGTGTTCTGCACAATGTATGGAAGGTTATACAAGAAAGAGAAACGGTCCCAATATAGATCCTTGTCGCACTCCAATGCTTACCTCCCCCCCGTAGATAACTCGCCATTTACATTTACTTTTTAAACTCTACCTTCTTAGTATGATTTCATCATTTCAAGACCTGCATCATTTGAAGATGCGTAAAACCTTGGAATCGAAAGTTGAAAGGTTATGCATTATACAAAACAAACATTTTTTCTTCTTCTAAATTAATAATTTATTTATACGACATTAAAAAGCCTTCCACAATGATGATTTCTACACTTGCGTATTTTTAATATGTCAGTAAGCCTTAGAATACGTGCGAGTAGAAATCGTTGTTGTGAAAGGTCTCTTAGGGTCAAATCCAAACAAGGAATAAGAATTTAGTTACAAAAAATAATATAATTACCTAAATTTTAATGTTCATTTGTTCGATTATTTTATTTAGAACCGGTTATTTCATTATTATATATTATTTCGATATTCTGTTGTTATTCGTTATACGTAGCACATCACCAAAGAATCTAGGGTGTTTGTAATCATTCCATAGATAGGAGCGTCTTGGGTTCGAATCGAGTCACTAGCTCCGAAAATCAGTCACTTACGCAACAGTAAACCATATAGTTAATTAACTTAAACATATGCATAAAACACAACTGCACGAAATACATCTAAAAATAAAGCCGCAAGCCGCGAGTTACGAGCAAAAATCAAACATGTTGAATCGCCGGCGAACTTACTCGGCGGTTTTAAAGTACGCGTACTTCTGACACACGAGCGAGCAAGGTTGTCGAGTAACAAGTTCGCGTACTTAATAGCACGTCTGTCAGCCACTTAACGGCGAAGGAAAATATCGTGACGAAACCTGTACATTCACATATCCATTATCCAACTGGTGAAGTTCCCCTGGTAGCATGGTCGTGGCGTGCTACATCTCACCCTCATCGGTCAAATGCCTGACGAACTTAATACCTAATTCCAAGCGAAGGAGTTCGGCAGGTGGGTTTTGAAACAGTATTATTATACGCCAAATAAGAGTTATAACGCGCAATAGAATCATACAAAGTTATAAATACAATAAGCCTGTTGTTTCAAGTTATTTACGTACTAATAGGTGCGTAGGCGTGTAATCAATATGCCATTATCACGAATCAACGCAATAGTTTAGATCGAATTAACGATACAAAGGATGTTTTAGACACCGAGAACTTTAAATTAAAATGAAATAAAGAAAAAGTAACAAAAATCAGTGAAACTAGCTTTATTAGAAAGATAATTTTATGGCATTTTTGTTTGAATATAATTTCGGCAATGTGGCTGCCGTGACTGACGTAGATGGCTCAATCTGGATATCTTATTTTCTTTTTATCAATATAGCTAATTTCACTGAGGCAAAATAATTTTTTTTTGTTTTATTTCAATTTATAATTCTTTGCCTCTAAAACTCACTCGTTAAAACTAAAGCACGGAATAGAAGCCTAATGTTTAAGGGGTCCGACAAGTACCCCGAGGTATCAGGTTCGAACCCCAGTACCGCCATGTACCAATGACTCTTCACTGAGTTATGTCCATTGGTTGCACTAACCGATGCTCTTACGGTGAGGGAAAACATCGTGATGAAACCTGCACATTCAGGCGATTGAATGTGTAACCATAATCCAATCAGCGGGGCTATTGGCTAACTCAGTTGACAACTGTATTTGACACTAGATAATTCTACACCACGTCATCTACGTTGAAAACTGGCAATAGCGTCTACCAAATTAGAGTAGTGTCAGATTTTTTTATGTCAAATTCAGTTGTCCACTGAGATAGCCGATAGCCCCGCTGGTCAGGCTCCCCTGGTAGTAGGTTTCATAAAAGTGGTCGCTCCACTGTAATTACTTACTGCCAAATCCTAGATCATGGTTAAGGTGCCCAGCACAACCGGAACTTAACATCAAAATGACCAAAGCACAGAATAGGTCCTAATTTTAATACCGATCGATCCTATGGTGTAAACCTAAATTTATTATTTTATGACTCTGTCAACCCTGGATGGGTAGGTACCATCCCTTTAGGTATCTATTTCACCAGTAAACTAGCAATGCAGCATTGTTGTGTCGCGGAATGACAGATAGGGTAACCAGCACAATTACCTACAGGCCAGAGGCATGTCCATCCACCCCTTATCGAAAAACTAAATTTCATATTCAACGTACGGTCGCGTTCACAAGTGCATGACCAACATAAAATTAATGTTCCTGTGCAGCTGTGAAAAGGTTTTATAGCATGTAACATACAGTTCGAAAGAGAATAAAGTAGTAAACATTTTAAAATTTGAAATAATTTAAGAATCGCGTGTAGTTATTTTCTCATTACAATTCTAAATAACTGTGTCAATTTTCCTTTTAAATGTCACAACGGTTTTTCGACTTCTTCCTAAATGAAAAATAAAAGTTTGAGGGTCTATTATTATAAAATATTTTTTTCATAAAAGTGGTCTTGCATTTATGAACGCGACTATACCTACCACTGGAAATTGGAATTACTTAATTATTAGACTATAGAGTACTAGGCGGTGATATAGCACAGTAGGTACCTACATATTGTAAGATCTACAGCTCCTCAACTGAATTTCTCGAAGTACGTTACCTAAGTGAAAATACAATTTACCCTTTTCCTGTAGGCAGACTACATCGTTCCACTTGCTATGATCCTGACAAGTCTCTTTTGCTTCTTCCACATTCATTAAAAAATGTTTATTCTACTTAGGGACAACAGACAGACAGCCCACCTGACGGTAAGCGGTAACAGTGGCCCATAGCGTCTACGATTTATGCATTTAGGTTGCAGGCGACAAAAATGCGGACCGCAGGTGCGTTGTCACTGTGTCTCATGGCTGTAATTGCGATGGCTACTTTATCCTTCAAACCGGAACACAGCAATGCAAGCATGGTTGCTTGGCGGCAGAAATAGATAAGGTGTAGGTACTCACCCAGGCGGACTCCTCAGGCTTGAGGTGTATCTGAGTGTCTGTCTGTGGCATCGTAGCTCCCGAACGGATAAACCGGTTTGGATGCGGTCTTCTCTACTTGAAAGTAGAGGTGCGCGGATACGTTATATTCATATACCATAACATAACGTTATGCTATTATAAAATATTATGTTATATTTTAAGTTATAATATAATTTTACCTATCGTATAACGATCGCCGTTTTTCAGTTTGTATTATTATTGAGATAGGCCTAAAGAGGAAGGGCATAGCGGGGTATCCCGTTCGAATTGGAGCCGCCCGACTGGGGAAGTATCTCCACCTTACAGAATACCGCAGCTAAACAATACTCTTTTAAATTACTCTTTTAAATTGTGTTTCTGTCGGTGAGTAAGGTTTCCAGTGTTCCATGGGGTGGGGATTTGGGGAACCGTGGTTTTGGCAGTGGAGGAACATTTGCCTTTTTGCTGCCAGAGTAACGTATTATAGAAGTGGGCAACGCATTGGCGATACTCTCGGTGTTGCTAATGTCTATAGGCAGTGGTGACCACTTTCCATCAGGTGGCCCGCTTTCCTGTTTGTCAATCGTACGACATAAAAAAAAATCGCATACATAACAGAATATAACAGAAAAAAGAACACAACAATATTATGGTTATCATGTATTGTGTGAAATGACAATATATTAGTAGCAGAAAATATTATGTATTAATATTAGGTGTAATGAGTATATTTTTATACCGTTATAATATAGCCGTTATCTAATATAACGAACAGCTTTATTTGAAAGCCAGTTTAATCGAGATAGTTCTTAGCTTTGTTTTATTAAAATTGGTTCAAGAGTTTAGAAAACATTTGAATATACGTAAACTTGGTCGGGGGTAATCCGACCTTTTCTGTCGGTTAGCTTAGATTAAATTTCTTTATCCATGATAATTAATTACATTATATAATTGTACCTACATTTCACAACATAAGCATTGCCTCTATCATATGCTTTAGCGCCGAATTATTTCGCGTACACTTCGGTTATGCCGTATTCCGGAATGAATCAATAGAGTTTAGGGATAAATTACAGGCCATGTTACTGTGAAATGTAAGCTACAAAATTGAAAATGTTGACCAAATTCAATTGAGTACCTAGCCATAGTAGGTAGTTTTTGCGCAAAAGAGTATGAACATATTGTGTAAGAGTTGTAAATAGTATGCAGCCTTGATTTTATTTGTACCCATTTACCATAGGTAGGTATGTTGTAATTTTTAATTAACTTGTAATTTTTGTTTACTTTTATTTAAATAAATAAATTTATTATTATTTTTTATTATATAGTACTTAAAAAGTCTATGTCAATATAAGACTAGCCATTCCCTGCGTTCAACTATCCCGGAGGATTCTAGATGAAGGCTGTTTTCTTAATTAAACAAATAAAAAATATTTAATATCAGTAATATTAGCTTTATTAGAGAGTAATGGCATTCATGTTTGAATATGATTTCAGTCATGTGGCCGTCGTGTGATTACCTATTAACTTAATCATTCGACCAAAAGTGAGCATCATTGCCGAACAAAATTATGTATGTTACTATTTCACCTTGGTTACCGAGATTGTATAATCTCGGTTTGTATAATCTATCTAGTATTCATTTATTTTGGAGATTTGGAGTTGGGTATACAAACACAGGTAGTCATATGTAAAAATGAGTGGTACATCAGATACCTCAAGGCATTAGAACATATGTGGTCACATTATCTATCACTTAATACAATACAATGTCAATTTTCCAGTACTGCCATAATTAATTAATTAAATCATAAGTAGAATGTCAAATTGTAAAAATATATAAAAGGAATATTAAATTAATTATAATGTCATTGGTACTTAAATAATAATTAATTCGTTAATTTACATATCAATTCGGTGGAATATAAAATATACAAACTAAGTAGGTAATCCGATGTCATCATAACCTTACGTAGCTTGTCTATTTGATAAATTATTAAATATACACAATTAATGAATAGTGTCAGTCGCTAGTAAATTCTTAATCCTAATACACGTCAATTTCGTGGAATATAAATAAATACAAAACTTAATACAATGTAAAATCTAACAAATTAATCTAATAATCTTGCGTCAAGAGTTAATAATTCCAATTGATAATATTTTAATATAATCTCTCTCTATCTATCTCCATTACATTATTTTACATACAGATATCTGAAGTCACTTTTCTACACCGATAAACAAGCGGTGAGTTAGCTAAATATGGCCGCAAATGCTTATTTTTTAAATATTTATTTTGGAACAAACAGTCATACAAATATCGATCTTTTAAAATTACTGTAAATAAACCTATAATTCCCAATTTTGCATAGTAACTACACTAATAAAATGAAAGAAAATTATAACAGTATAAACCACTTACCTAACTCTAAAGAAATTAGCCATAATAATCGACACTTTTTTTTGTTTTTTTACTCTGTATTTACAGTTTTCACTTTTGCCCCTCCCCCTAAACCAAATCATGGCCTTGGCTCAGGCACAGGGCGCAGATCAAATTTTAACAATCTACTATTCTACTCAATACTTTATTTATTTAAGCATGTAGATAATGTTCCATTGAAACCTTTATAATTTATACAAAGTTTTGGCTCTACGGTTACGGTCAAGGCCTTTGATACCCTAAAACTAACATTGATTTAAGGCCATAAATGCTGTAAAATAATTAGGCAAATTATCCCTAACAACTACCAACCCTAACACTTTTCTAACATATTAAATTCCTTCAGTTTTAATGGAATAGTTTTAGGCAGACATCAAGGTTAGGTTACATCAGTTCCCATGCAAACTAAATTTTGTAAAACGTAGAATGTTTAGTTTTGCCCTCAAAATTACGAGCTTTTGGATACCTAACTAGTATATTTTTATACAATTATTTGTACCGATACCTACTTAAAAATATAAAATATTCACTTTGCATTGGGAGCTTGAGAATTGACCATTTATAGGTTTATAAATATAGGCCGTGCTAGCTCATTCATTAAATTGTCTTTATGTCTTTATTCTTTATTGTACACAAAAATAATAAATACGATTGTGTAATTGTTTTAAACTATTTGGGTTCCAAATTTCATCCAAATCAATTGAGCTGTTATTCGTGATTTAGTAACAATTTTAATTTCTTAAGGAAAACCAACAGCAATTATTACAATAACAAATAATACTGGCAACACAGAGTCAATTAAAGGTTTCCATATATAAAAACTTACTTAACTAAAAGTTAAGCAAGCCGAACAGTCTATAAGCCTACAATTTCAAATTTAAACTAACATATGCGCTTATTACACATTCCTAAATTAGTGACTGAATTCAGAAACAAAAAGCGTGAGAGCAAATAATAAATAATAAATAAAATATTTATTTTCTCTTCACATAGATGGGTAGATCAAATTTACAATAGAAACAATTTAACGCAATAGTAAAAACCTGTGTGAGAGACTGGTGTCCGCACTAGGTAATAAATACCTGTCTGACAGATCACCAGGCCCCCAGACCATTGGAGTGTAACCTAGTGCAAAAATTGCTTACTCTATGTTAGTCATAAATATAACATGAGAAGTAATCATTTAGGAAAAAATAAAATAATATAAAATCTTGAAGATAACAATTTCTTAAAGGTTCCCATTGAATTGTTAAACATGTGTATAAAATAGGATATCCAGATTGGGCCATTTAAGCGCCAGTTACGGCAGCAACAATGCCGAAATTATATTCATACATAAATGCCATAAAATTATACTTCCTATAAAGTTAATTTCACTGTTACTAAATACTTTTTCTTTGTTTTATTTTAATTTAAAGTTCTCCGTCTCTAAGAAAATATCCCTTATGTAGCTTTCTAGTAGTGAAATGCTTGCATTATTACGCTCCGGTTTGAAAGATAAGGTAGCCAGCGCAATTACAGATATCTAATATTTCAATCCGCACAAGTGACAATGCACCTGCTGTTCTGCATTTTTGTTGCCTTCAATCTATATACCTATATGAATGAATCGTAGATGTTATGGGCGACAGTTACCGCTTATCAACAGGTGCTCGTTTGACACTGCATAAGTGTGTCTGCATCTGATAGGGTTGCGGTTTTACCCCCGACGCAAAAAAGAGGTTTTTGGCATACGTTTTGCGTGTCTGTCTGCGGTAACGATAGTTCCTACACGGATGGACCTATTTCGATGCTGTTTTTAGGATTCCGTAGTAAACCAACTAACCCTTATAGTTTCGCCATGTCCGTCGTAGCTTATCTAGTAGAACAGGGTTACTTTGATCACATGCTTTTCTCTATTATTCAAGGTAAATAAATCGGCCACATATGTGACAACACATTTTGACAAGTGGAAATACTGGAAATCAACCATCTTTGCCTTAAACTAGTAACATACCTTCCAATTTAGGGGGCCCACTGAAAACCAGCGTCACGGCAACTGTCGTGGCATATGCTGAGTGTGGCCCCATTGCACTCTCCACATGGCACAGGTAACGAGATTTGAGTATCTTTTTTCCTTTTCTTGTTTTGTTTATGTCTCTGCTGTTTGATTATATTTTTTTAATTTAATTTTAAGAATTATGTGCTGTGTGTTTGAGTGTAATAAATATGTGTTTTACTTTATTTTACAATTTCGCTCGAGCCGACCAACTGTTAGTTGCAATTGATAGTAATCCTTACGCAGTACAAAATAAAGTAGCTTTTGTGTGCGGGGGGTTCGAGGCAAAAGATCTAGAGTCTCCGTAGACTGGAAAATGGGCAGCAGCGTTTTCCATTGTTATATTTTTAACACTGCGATCGCCAACCCACCTGTCAAGCATGGAGATTATGGCAATAACCTCCCCTTTCGTGGAAGAGGTCCTAAGTCCTGCAGTGGACTGTTATGGGCTGTGATTTTGAAGGATAAGTACCGACTGCAACTAACGGTTGGTCGTCTCCAGCCAAATCGGAGCGTCTGTTGCTAGTATTAGAACTTAAACTTAAATCCAACAGCATCCTCGCAATGATCGCAAATAGGCTCGACTGCATAGGCGTAGGAAGAGGGGCGGCCGGGTGGGCCATGCCCACCCCAGAATGGTCTGGTGCCCACCCCAGGATGTACCGTATTAATCAGGCTGATCGTGTTCACTGACTGTACATTATGAATCGACTTGGCTTCACCGGCGACCTCAGAGCCAGGCCCCTCCTTGAAAATAGCCCTAGATACGCCAATGCTCGACTGCCCATACATGTCTCACTGCTGCCAAAGACATATTGTGAGAAATGTTTAATTAATTGTATTGTTTACAAATAACTGCACTTACAAATAGATTAAGAAATTACTAACATAATGAGTCTGGTCACTTGAATAAATGAATTATAAATTAATTAAATTAACAGAGAAAAGTGGGTGATCAATATGCACATGAAAGTAACCCCAGTTTACAGTGGAAGAGATCGCTTGTAGCGATAAGGCCGCCTACTGGTACTGTTATGTTTTATGAGCAATATTGTGTTTATCTATCTATCGATCTATCAGTTTACAGTAGTTACTAGAAAGCTGAAATTTGTAGATTAAGTTTTCCGTTTTCGCTATTTCGCTTTAGCTAGTTGGCCAGTTTTCACATACCTACATAGTATGTGTCCTCTTATATTTAGCTAATCAACTTATTATCTTAATGTTTTAAGGGAGTTATTGGTTTTATATTGTAATGTTGTATTCATATAAACTGTGGGCGACCAAAGAAGCGATGGATTGACATCCCTAAGACGTTTGCGAGAGCCAACGGTTTACAACGAGAGGCTGCCGAAGACCGGGCGAAGTGGAGAAGATTGAGTAGGAAAACGGTTGGCTGAGGCCGGGATAAGCGCTAGGACTATGATGATGATGTTGTAGTCATATAAAATATTTGATTTGCTGGAAAAAACTAGCCAAGTCAAATATCATTTATTATTTAAACTTCAAACATTTTAAACACCTCAAAGAATAGCACCACCCCATCTCTTCCCGTGGGTGTCGTAAGAGGCGACTAAGGTAAAACTCCGAAAGATGGGCAGCAGCATCTTTCTGAGTAGATTTACATCAACTGCACTGCGATCTCCAACCCGCCAGCCAAGCGTGGAGATTATGGCAATGACCTCTCCTTTCGTGGGAGAGGCCCGAAGTCCTGCAGTGGATTCTTATGGGCTGTGATGATGATGATGATTTAAACTTCATACATAAGACTTAATAAAGCTAAAATAGCACCATCGACCAGTCTTCCAGGAGAAATAGTAATCGAAGAAGGTATGCGGTGCAGGAAGACAAGCAAAGTATTGTATTCAACTACAATCAAACATAATACCTACACTAATAAAGTTAATAGTAGATATTTTTATAACTAGGAAATTAATTATCTGCTTGAGTTTTACACTTAATTAATTATATGCAGTTAATTAATTTTCTAGTTTCAAAAATATCTGTATATACTTTTAAGTAGGAGCTAAGGAGCATTTAGAAAATATTATGTACTGCTTTCTTAAAAACAGAATTACCACCTAAGCGAATCATGTGACTTGTTTTTCTATGATCATATCATGCATAGCGTGTCTGGCCCCAGCCAGCTCACCGGCGCTAACACCCGCACGCACCAGCCGTCCTACCCACGTCGCCCCCTGAGCTCGGAATAAATAAGTAAAAGAAATTTATTTATTTATTTGATTTTTCAAGAGGTATCTACCCGGTTAATAGAGGCAACCGGAGATCGTCGTGCTGGCGCGTACCTCGGACTTTGGCCATTCAACGAGGTAACGCCGCCAGCATTCTGGGAACGCTTCCGCTTGGCAGCGATCTAGAATCAGTTTTTTATACGTAATTTTTTTTGTGTAAATTTTTGATTTCGTTTAATATTGTTAAGTTTGTATATATTGTAATGTAACTATGTATATAATAATAATAAATTTTTGCAGTATCTTTATTTATTTATTTCACAGTTTAACAGCAATTACAATCAATTTAAAATATATACATTATCAAGTTGGAGTGCCAATAACAAAACTGCTATTTATAATTTAGGACTTTTTATTTATTTATTTATTAGATTCACCAAAAGTTTATACACTACATAAAAATCTTATATTATGTAAAGTAACAGCATTTATCTAGTTTTAAGTATAAAACCAATGATAGGTAAACTTAATGTAGCTCATACACCTAATTACGTCAAACAAAATTGGTCTAGGTACAATAATACAATTATATCTCTTACAAATAAAATAGAAATTTAAAAAGAGCGATTAAGTCGGTGTCTGTCATCTATGTGTCAGTATTAAAGTTACCCCCGCTTCATATATAGAAAAATGCAAGCTTCTAGACAATAAAAAAATCAAATAACAAAAAAAAAAACAAAAAAAAGGGACCGGTTGTGGCAGAAAGAAACGTCCAGAAACCCACCAGTATTACATTGCATTTATACATTTGTCAGTTTTATTTGTGTAAGCCTGATACAACAGACAGACACACAGATACTCAAATCAAACTTAACACTCCTCTTGCGTCGGGCTCAAAAAGAAAAAAATGCCGTAGCTAACTTTTTAACACTAATCGCATAATATCAACTACATAGATACATATAACAAACATACTTTAAAGTGAAGACCCGGGGTCCGCCTTGACCATGATCTAGGATTTGGTAGATCATCTAAATTCAGTCGCCTAAATATGTAGGTTTCATGATGTTTTCCCTTACCGTGAGAGCATCGGTTAGAGTTCAATTAATGTACACAATTCAGAATTAGTTATTGGTACATGGCGACACTGGGGTTCAAACTAAGGCTGCAAAAATTGTCAAGAAGAATATTGTAGATAGTAGTAACAATCCTGTGTACAATAAATAGTTAAATAAATAATAATAAAATAAATAGATTTAAATTTATGGACAGGTTTTTTAGCACACCAAATCCGCCGACTCGCCGATGTACAGGGTCACCTTAACCTCTGGATAAATAATTAAACCCTATTTAAGACTACTACTCAGCAGCATAATTAAATTGGACTTTCTTTAATTGGAGAAAAAAAACATAAAACTATTTTTTCCAACAAATTAAATTGGAACTTAGTCGGCAATAATTACAACATACTGTATCACGACAACAGGAATTAATTGGTCTAGAATTAATTATTGACATTCATGACGTGACACATGAGAAGCGAGTGACGTTATCTCACACTTTAAATTACTGTCAAATTATAATACAATTTTTTTTATTAAAATTAAGCTAATCCTCTGGACTCCGTACAGAGACGCGCCGTACGAATTGTCGATGATCCCATACTAACACGCAAGTTGGAACCACTG
Source organism: Blastobasis lacticolella (assembly GCA_905147135.1). Classification (NCBI taxonomy): domain Eukaryota; kingdom Metazoa; phylum Arthropoda; class Insecta; order Lepidoptera; family Blastobasidae; genus Blastobasis; species Blastobasis lacticolella. The sequence continues at coordinate 855,959 of LR990044.1, forward strand.
GCAAACCGAAGGGACTTTGGCTCCCTGTGTGTGTTCTATCTGCTGTACAATGGGGAGTGTTCCGAGGAACTTTTCGATTTGGTGCTCACAGCACAATTCCGCCATCGCACCACCCGCCGTGAGCTTGGTACTCATCCTCACTACGTAGACCCCTTGTCGGTCACGACGAAGGTTCGAAAGAACGTTTCTCGCTCGTACGATTCGGATGTGGAATGAGCTCCCAGCTACAGTGTTTCCTTTGGACTATGACATGGGATCGTTCAAGAGGTATATTAGAGGTCTCTTCAGAGGCGGTCAACGCATTGGTGACTCCCCTGGTGTTGCTGATGTCCATAGGCGGCGCGGACCACTTTCATCAGGTGGCCCGCTTGCCTGTTTGCCTGCCGTATAACATAAAAAGAATCTGTCATTTAACGTGGAGTTCTAATGCAATTCAAAAGTTTGCAATGTTTAGGGTACTTCCTAGACCATGCAACTAAATACAGGCTGCTCCTGAGTGATACATTTAAAATTGTTGATTTTTCGGTAAATAATGGACTGATTGTTATGATACTTCGCAGTTTTGTTTTAAATAGCCTACTTACGAGTAACTAGTAGTATTCGACTTTGTCCAAAGCGTAAGGACACCCTGTATGTATAGTTGACGACTGTTGGCGGCGGTCGGTGGCTGCACCTATAGTAATTACTCATCATCACAGCCCATATCAGTCCACTACAAAACTTAGGGCCTTTCCCACGAAAGGGGAGGTTATTGCCATAATTTCCATGCTTGGCAGGGTTCGAGATGGCAGTGACGCAAATATAAAAATGAAAAACGCCGCTGTCCATTTTCGAACCTACGCAGACTAGATATTTTGCCTCGAAAACGTTAGTCGCCTTGTACAACACCCACGAGTGTAAGAGGTTGGTGCTATTCTACTCTGCCGGACATCACACGGCTAATGGTAATTATTGCAAGTCGGTAATATTTTGACAGATAGGTACGTCAATACAAATTGAGTGTCGTGGGGTACCTAAGTGAAACTCGCTAAGCTATATAAATATATTATATTTACATTAAGACCGCTATGTCGGCTGGTTGTGATATTAGGGATATATTCTCTCAGTAAACCATCGCTTCTTACGTACGATGATTTCACTATGTGGCTAGAATATAGTTAGTTACTACATATATTTCCTACAGTATATAGTATCTTGAATATAGTAGGATACTATCGTAAATGGGGGTGACTTTGATATGCCATTGTACTATTTTGTGCATGAAGATTTAATAAATAAATAAATTGAAGTAAATATGCTTGGGCTACATTGACCCACCCACTGTGGGTTATCCACTTTTCTCTGTTAAGGTCTAAGGGAATGATGGTTCATTTATTGTATTGCTACTTATCAGGGTTGTCACATGTATGATGTGCTTCGGTTGCATGAAAATAACACTTGATTAATGGAGAAAAGTAGGTGATCAATGTAACCCCCGCACATGAAAGTAATCACATTCTAGCAGTATGTTATACAGGTGACCTTAGCCTCTGGACAAACAATGAAACCCTGTCTAAGACTACTACCCAATATTTCTTTAATTAGGACAAAAACATAAAACAATTTTTTTAAATAAGTATCATAACTAAATCGGCAACAATTACAACATACTGTATCACGACAATACGAATGAATAGGTCTAGAATTAATTTCTGACATTCATGACATGACACTTAAGAAGCGAGTGACGTTATGTCACACTTCAAATTATTGTCAAATTACAATACAATTTTTTTATTTAATTTAAGCTGTCTACTGGCGTGGAGTTCTAATGCAATTCAAAATAGTTTGCAATGTTTAGGGTACTTCCTAGACCATGCAACTAAATACAGGCTGCTCCTGAGTGATACATTTAAAATTGTTGATTTTTCTGTAAATACTGGACTGATTGTTATGATACTTTGCAGTTTTTTTTTAAATACCCTACTCAACTAGTAGTATTCGGTTTTGTCCAGAGCGTAAGGACAGCCTGTATACTTAGTAGATTTGGCAACCCTAATTCGAACCTAGTAGCTAAATCTCACTTACGAGTTGGCCACTACCCATTAGGCCACCGACCTTCCTAAATAACAAACATCGTACTACTAAATTGGAGCTACATATTACAGTGGAAGGCGCGAGTCGTTTGCGTCACCGCGCCAGCCATTACTGTTTAAATAGGCTCCTTCAATTAACATTGGCTCACGGAAGTCGGTTTATTCGAACCTAGTGATTGGTTATGTTATATCTAGGTTTCACTTTTAGCAATAGATTACCTTAGTAATTTTTACAGATAACCAATGTAAAGAATGGACATCGTCTATTTTATGGTAAAGTTTAATATTTATTATATCTATAAACGTATGATATAAAATTTAAATGACACACTTTGCACTAGAACATAGAACATGCAGGGGTTAAGGTAGCGCCACATACATTTTTTTTTACTATTTTTAATTGTTTTCTTAAGTTAGATATATTCTAAAACTATCGTAATTACTAATAATTAATGTTGTAAATAGTCTGGCCATGCCACCTCCGTCAGGCACGTGAAGGACAGACCGGCCCAAGAAGCGATGGCTGGAAGTCGTTAAAAGTGACATGCGTACAAACACTTAGGATACCGAAGACCGAGCAATGTGAAAAGCAGGAAGGCGGACGCCGGGCCCCCGCGTGTTGCGCGGGAGCACAACTGGGATATGATGACGACACAAATTACAGAACGAATAATTGATATTTCTGAACTCTCGTGAAATTCTTGAACGATATGTACCTACTCTTTGTACTAATAAACTAAAAGTTACATTTAAAAACATGTAATAATCTACTTCGATGTTATTAATTAGTTATAGATTGAAACACTTTTGTACACTAGTTCCAAAGTGTATTAAATTTATGAACTTTTAATTAATTGAGACCGGTGTCAGACATCATCTTCTGGCAATGTTTACATTTTAAAGATATGTGTGTATCGTCAAGTACGAGTACCTATTTATAATTATCTTCTGTTACATAACTGTATGCTCTATCGTGTGAACAATAAACTGTTAAATAAATAAATAATATAATGAATGTAATTAATATAAACTTGTGTATTAAAGAGTTTTATCTACACTCATAGCGTAATGTTCCAATTTCATATTCGGAAACAGTTGTTTAAGGGTACACTTTTTTCACGCCAGTCTATAAAATAAAAAAAAATACTTTTCGATACAGCATTTCCCATACTAATTTCATGACAGCTGTAACGTAAAATAACTTTTTAATCATTATGCAACGGCTACGCCTCGTATGATAAACAGACACTTGTTTTAATACCCCCTTTTATATGACAGTTGCATAAACTACTATTAGTTTATTATATAATGGAGTTCCATCATGAATGGCCAACACAAAGTGTCAACTACTTATTAGTTAATATTTTTGCACCATAAATTATAATAGTTAATTCTAGTTTTATAACGGTAGTTTTACAGTAGGTACTTCTAACTTTAAGTAATAATTAAAATAGGGTTAGGGATAAAGTATCCTACTACTTTGCCCCTACATACCCTTTTTTTTCTTTGAGTTTACATAAGCGATCCCAATATTATAGCGAATAAAACAAAAAGAAGAATTATTCAAATCGGTCGAGCCGTTTTCGAGTTTTCGAGACTAACGCACTGCAATTGATTTTTATTTATATTAGATATATGGAACAGAATAAAAATGTTATTACGAATTATTAAAATATGTATGAAAGGGTATATCTTTTTTACATTTTTCAAATATAAGTTTAATCTTATCAAGTCAAGAAAAATCAATGTAGGCACGATTTTCATACAGTATAATAACTTCTGTGTTACATGGTTTTGGAGGCTGAGTTGTTAAAAACATAATGAGTTTACAATAGTGAATCCATTTTTATTCATTTCATTGCTGGTGTTCGATTCTGGGTTTTTCGTTTATGACTTTTTAGCCAAGACCTTCGCATTTTGTGAAAAATGGGACACCTGCAAATGTCGCGTCCGCATAGTCTAACAGCGTCGGTGGCCTAACGCCCAGTGACTTTTTCTGTGTTATGTTGGTGCATTAGTTGACTAACCGATGCTTTTACGGTGAGGAAGCCCGAGAGTATTAAAATCTAAGATGAAGCAAGCTGCTTACCTAGAAGATGCCTTTTTACTTATTGTAGAGCTCCGTTTCCAAATGTTATCTAACAATAAATAAGTGAAAATCCAACCGGGCGTTGCCACGGGGTAAACAATAGTAGATTATAAAAATACAAGGGAATAAAGCAGTTTCTTCCGTCATGGGCGGCATAATGAATCCGGACTGTGGTAATGGAAGGACTCCAGAGTTAACTCACGAGCATAGCGATGAGTTAAGTCCTGAGTGAAGCGAGAAAACGAGCAACTCTACTTTTCAGACAATAAATGGAACAAATCCAGCGACTGACTTAGCTAGAACTCTGTTAAATCAGCAGCGCTTCACGATATTTTCGTGTAAAAATATAATTTGGGACTGAAAATTGTAATAATACGAAATATATTTTTTATATCACACCTTTTCCGTTTGCATAGTTGGTGAAGTCCAGGCAACTGTAACCATACTGCCTAGTCTTTAGTCACAGTTTTTGCAATTGCGCTTTTATTCCTTTTTGGTTTGTTAAAAGAAAAATGGTACGATTTTCGAATAAAGTCTCTTTACACAGCCTGTATGCTCAGAGTTTTATACGAATTTTAACATTCCAATTTACAATTGGATACTGTCGAGCAGGAAGTGTGAAATTGTAGTTTATGCAACTGGCATAAACGGGGATATAAAAACATGAGTGTCTGTTTATCATATGAGGTATAGCCGAGTGTAATAATAGTTAGATACGAGTGTTTTAATACCTAATTATACGCAGTTGCATACACTACTCTATCTACACTCATATTTTCATGTTAAAATTTCGTACCTATAATGTTTTGAAAATTTGCTGGAAGTAAGCTGCGAGTCAGTTTTGTTATATCGACGCACCGAAGACATCAAGCGGCGGGAAATTCACTTCACTACTTTCACATTTGTCTATTTATTTGCTTCAAACAAGAAAAAACATTCACAACACACAAATTATAACAATTAGAAAAAATATTCTGTTTAGCGGGAAATTATTTTAAACACACAAATATAAACAAGAAAATTTAAAGAATTTGAATTTGTCAAAGATATTTAGGTATTCAGCCTACATTTCTCCGTGTCCTGGCGCCCGACAAAATTTAAAAAATAAAAGTGTTGCATATTGATTAAAAAGTTATTTTACGTTACAGCTGTAATGAAATTAGTATGGGATATGCTGTATCATAAAGTAATTTTTTAAAATTGTATAGATTGGCGTGAAAAAAGTGTATCCTTAAACGACTGTTTTCGAATATGAAATTGGAACATTACGCTATGAGTGAAGACAATAGTAGTTTATGCAACTGTCATATAAAAGGGGATATTAAAACATGAGTGTCTGTTTATCATACGAGGCGTAGCCGAGTTTGATAATGGTTTGACACGAGTGTTTTAATACCTAATTATATGCAGTTGCATACACTACTTTATCTACACTCATATTTTTATGTTAAAATATCGTACCTATAATTTTCTCAACTTTGCTAGAAGTAAGCTGCGAGTCAGTTCTGTTGTATCTACGCTTCAAGGATATCAAGCGGCGGGAAATTCACTTAACTATTTTCACATTTATCTATTTATTTACTTAAAATAAGGAAAAACATTCACAAACACAAATTACAACAATTACAATAAATATTCTGTTTAGCGGGAAAATAATTACACAGAATATAAACAGGAAAATTTAAATTTTGAATTTAAATTTGTTAAAGACATCTAAGTATTCAGCCTACATTTGACCGTGTGCGGGCGCTCGACAAGAATTAAAAAAATATAAGTGTTGCATAATTATTAAAAAGTTATTTTACGTTACAGCTGTAATGAAATTAGTATGGGAAATGCTATATCGAAAAGTAATTTTTTTAATTTTTATGGACTGGCGTGAGGAAAGTGTCTCCTTAAACGACTGTTTTCGAATATGTAATTTGAACATTACGATACGAGTGTAGATAAAATAACTTTTTAATCATAATGCAACACGTTTTCTACTTTATGAACAATTTGTTTTCGAACAATGTGCTACATGTAATGACAGGAATATGAATTTTAAGGTATGTCCTTACTTATGAGCGCGACCGTACCAATGAAATAAATATTAAGATAGATAGTGTTTAAGTTGACTCTCTGTACATGCCTGCTGTATTTAAGATCCTTTTACGATGTCCGTAAAAGTGGTTGTCGGAAAGAGATCGCTTTTAAGCGATAAGACCGCCTTTGTCATACTGTAACAATGTTCTACTGTCCTTGTATGTACAATAAAGAGTTATAAATAAATTAAATAATACTTAATTAAACTCATACGTATGTTTTGTTGGCGGACCACGGGCTCCCGCGTGTTGCGCGGGAGTGTAACCGGGATTAAACGCCGAGATATGATGATGATAAGTATGTTTTGTATATTTTTATCGAGGGGGTTGAAAAGTAGATAGAGTGTATAAGTGTTTTACTTTAAATCAGCCGCTAGCTCAGGATCCCTCGCTTGGGTTGGAATCAAAATAGCGTTCTCGCCTTAAAAATAAAAATGTCATTTTACGCCCATGTAACAAAATTACTATAATAAGACCACGCCAAGTCCGAATAGCTTTACAAAAAAATTAAGTTAAAATCTCTGTATGGCAACTTATGCCAAGCTTTTTATCCGTCATAGAACGTCATTGATAAAAGTCATAACAATTTGATTTCCGTAGGATTGTTTATTATCGTGAGTTATGAAAAATATTATTAAATAATGGGAATTTCAATTAAAAAGGAAGTGCGGGAGATAATTTGCATGATTAATAAATTAGATAAAATATCAAGCAAATAGTGACCAAATAACTAAATGTTTACAAGAAGGACTGACAAGCACTGACAAGGACTGATTATCCCCAGATTATTGCCATATCCACATTTTATCATTTTTACTACTGTCAGTCAATACGGACTTATCGTGGTCCTATTACAGTCACTAATAGGAAGCTACATTCTTCCAGAGTGTCACAATGTATAACCCGCGTCACGAAAGAAGAGACTTGTCAAATGGCAGTGGAGGGGATTTCGCGCAGGCAATCGTATGCAGCGCAAGTCGAACCACGTGACCCGCCAAGTCTCTTCTTATTTGACACTAGCTATACTTTATGCCCTGTAGAAAACAGGATCTAGTGGAATAGGTAATATAATGTTTTAAACTTTTGTTTGTGTCGAAATATCGGGCAACTCGTATACAAAGGTACGCGGTAGGAAACCCGGAACATACTTTTAACATCCCGTGGAATAGTCGTATGTTAGAGCAGATTCGAAATTATCGCTACTCTACACTTCTATACTAATAATATAGAAATGATGCATATTTGTAAGTTTGAAAGTTCGTATATTAGGCGTAATCTCCGAAAATACATAACCGATTTTAAAAATTCTTTCACTGATAGGACATTATTCCGGAGTGATTTAGGCTACTTTTCATAAAGGAAAAATAAAGCTTACAAAAATTCGAACTGAGTTACCCGCTGAGAAAACCGCAAAATAAAGCGTGCATTCCGCACACTCGCTATAATTTAAAAAATCCACCCCATAGGTTTTTTTTTTTTTTTTTTTATTATGTCAGACGGTAGGCAAACAGGCAAGCGGGCCACCTGATGGAAAGTGGTCACCACTGCCTATAGACATTAGCAACACCAAGAGTATCGCTAATGCGTTGCCCACCTCTATAACACGTTGCACTGGCAGCAAAAAGCAAATGCCACTCCACTGCCAAAGCCACGGTTCCCCAAATCCCCACCCCATGGAGCACTGGAAACCTTACTCACCGGCAGAAACACAACACTATTTAAAAGAGTATTATTTAGCTGTGATATTCTGTAAGGTGGAGGTACTTCCCCAGTCGGGCGGCTCCAATTCGAACGAGATACCCCGCTATGCCCTACCTCTCTTGTATATACAGTCAAACAAACAAAAGGCTACACAGGGGATCAAACAAATAAATACTCAAAAGAAAAAAAATATTAACAACAAACTTTTATTACGCGGTGTAGTATCTTCCAGTATCTCCATTCCAAAGAGCTTAAACGCGATGGGGTTATCGTGTTGCGTTCAGTAGTTCCTATGGCCACATTCCGTCATCATCATCAGGCCATGAAATCACCTAACTGTGGTCATTTTGGCTTTAATGTCCTAAGTAAATGTTGAGGTTTGTGCTCTCTGTGCGTAATTACAGTGGAGCGTTTGTCATCTGACCTCGTGACCCTGTTAACCTGACCAAATTGAATCATGGTTACACATTCAGTCATTATGCATAACTCAGAATAAAATCATTGGTACATGGCCGCAGTGGGATTCGAACTGTCGCTCACGAAGCGGATACCTTAACCACTCGGTCACCGACGCTCCACGCGCCCCGGCGCCCTACGTAAATAGCGTAATACTTCACTTCTGCTTGCCTTTCAACACAAGTGAATCACTGTGGTTGAATAGCCAGCAGTAGGTAAGTTCATGGCTATTATTAACTACTAACGCAAAAAGACGTCAATAGGTTTGACGTGCGTGTTGATTTTTTTTTTATTATGGGAAACAAACAGCTTAAGGTAATTTCATTTGCAATTTGTTATCTGTGCTATACACAAGCCAATAAAGTTTCCACTTAGTTCTAGAGTACACTTGTCATCTACATTGCTAACAAGAATTGATATCTAAAGTAAACAGCGCATGTAAAACAAAAACTTCATTACTTTGAATCACAACTTACACTTGTAACATCTCACTTCTGTAGGCCTGCTGGACGAAATTTCTTTTTAGAAATAAGTTGTGCCTGTTGTGTCATTTATAATTGTGTTTTTTACCTGTATGTTTACAATAATTAGTTAAATAAATAAATAAATAAACTTAATATTTTCTGAAAAGTAGCTAAACTGTGCAATATTATATGGGCGTGCTTATACTGCTGGTTGTATTTATCACAAACACTGATCAAACAACGATGTTTTGAGTAATTGGTCTTGCAAAAAGGAATAAGAAACGTTTTCTTCTTGCGAACATTACACTTGCTACATAATTACAGCTATTGAAACATATTCCACGTAATAAATAAGGGGAGTCTATTTCTTTATTGTCAAGATTGTACAAAGATTCGACACAAGCGACTTCCTACTACTATTCCTACTAAATATTTGTACACTTATTTACAAAAAATATATGTTTACAAACACATCTTGACACATGTCTATGTACATATCTATATACATATATACCTTCCCGAAGAAATTCTCTAACTTATGAAGAAGACCGCATCAAAATCTATTGCGTGGCTTGGAAGTTAGCGGAAATACAGACAGACAGACGTGAAACTTTATTAAATACCTTATTTTATACTTTATTAAATACCTTTGAAATATAAATATATAGGTAATCGTGATTACCTCTTCCATTTCGTTGCTTGGTTTGGAAAGTTGAACTCATCCTCAGTTTCAAGATCAGGGTTTCTCAAAGGGGTACGCGAAACCCTAGGGGTTCGTCATTTGACGGCAGGAGGTTCGCGACAAGATTTACGTATTGCTGGCTGTATGACTGGCAGACGCGTGCGCCATGCAAGTTGGCACAAAGCGGTCAATTTCCTTTTACCCTTTGTGCCTAACATACTTTTGTGAGAGTCAGGTTTCACACATGATACAAACTAAATACAGAAATCAACTTGATGCTGAGTCAGAATTAAGGTTAAAATTGTCCAAACTATTATGTAGTTTTGTATAAGCTCATGAATTACGCGACAAATTTTTATTTAAATGTTGGGTTGGAGATAAGTCAAAAGCTTTTTATTTTCTCCATTTTTGACATGCAATACATATTATTTAAAGGCTGACATTTGTATAAGTTTATCTGACATACCTATGTTTTATTTTTGTTTTATGATTATGACATGAATTATTTCTAAAGTGACGTTGTAATGCTGGAGATGAATGTATTTATTATTATAAACTATAATTATTAATGAAATGTAATGAGAATATGAGTCTGTGAAACTTGAAATAAATGATATTTAATTTAATTTAATTTTAATTGGCAAAGCATAAAATATGCCAGGTTAAAAATTATTGCATTAGGTCCTTATGTTCTACCCAATGAGTCATGCAAAACTTAAATAATTAATATTACACAATTGATTAACATTATGCGTATAAGATTAACAAATTGCATTTATATATCCATTTATCTAGTCTATAATATTTGCACATAAAAAATCCTTGACAGAATAAAAACATTTTCCCAATAGCCATTCGAAATTTTGTTTTAATTCTGAGGACAGTCGTTTATCCGTACAAAAGATAGCAATGTTAATAGGTACGTAATTAATCATAGACATTACGAAACATCTCCTAATCTAGATCTGATAAGAGTCCCTGCAGCCCTAGCCAAGAGGTTTCGTTAATCTACAATCGTTTGTGGTAGAAAAAATGTAGGGGATTTGACATAAGCTAACGTTATCTGACATAAGCTGTTTGTGGTAGAAATTCTTGGTCTATAGACAATTCACGTACTTTCGGTGTACAAAGGAGGCAGATTGGCGGATGATCCTACACAATCAGAGTCAATGTAGATGTTAGTAGAAATAGTCGAACTTCGACCTGTCAATTTTCTACCATACACGCATCAAAGATGGCTAAACCAGCTGAACGGTTAGATGCCGGCTGCATAAGGTGATATAGAGTTTTATCTGGACTGGAAGTATTTTTTCTGGACGTCGTCCATCCATCTATACCTGGGCCGTACCCCCGGACATTTGCCGGTATTAGGACTTGGTATGCAAGTTTGTCTGCAAGGTTCTCATTGTATCCGAGTCAGCGAAGTCGAGCAGCTTTAACCTTCTTAATTATATTCCACTTGTACTTCCACATTCCTGCTGAAAGTTCTACTGAACTGAACTCCAAATTCCGTAATAACTTACTGGAATTAGGGCGAATCTTTGTATCGGAGGCCTTGAACCAGTTTGATGAGCCAGCGCAGTAAAAGTAGGTGTGTAAGTATGTTTATCTACACTCATATCTTAATGTTGAAATTATACTCTCAAACACTTTCAATACACGGAGTTCTTCAAGAAAGGGGTTAAAAGGTTTTTACGGGGTCGGCAATGCGTGGGTGATGCCCCTGGTATTGCAAACGTCCATAAGCTGCGGTGACTGCTTACCATCAGACAGGCCGCAAGCTTGTTTGCCACTTTAGTGGTATAAAAAAAAAACCATGTTATACGTCAAAAAAAAAATTTAAAAAAGTGACTACGTAGGTAGTTTATGCAAATCGCATATTTTTATTAAAACTTGAGTGTCTGTTTGACACGAGTGTTTTAATATCTAATTCTATGCAGTCAGTTGCATCCATTATTTTATCTACACTCATATTTTCATGTTAACGAACCTATACTTTTCTCAAGTTTGCTCGAAGTAAGCTGCGCGTCATAAAATTATTTATTAACTCTAAACAAGAAAAAAACATTCACAAACACAATCAGTAGTGGGAAAATAATTCTATATAGCGCAGTTCACTCACCCTCCATCCACAGATAATGGCATAGTTTGGTATTCAGCCAATTGAACGCGCCCGACTAGAAATAAAATTAAAAAAGTGTTGTATTATGTAAAAAGTTATTTAATGATACAGCTGTAATGTAAATAATATTAGAAAATAGTACATTATGATACAAGTGCAATGGGCAATGCACGCGCGTTTCATACGTTTTTCATCACTCTTGCGAGGAACTGTATTGTTATTAACTTTTATTTATTGAAACAATTACAAAATACTTAAATGGACAATGTATTCGCCTCGCCTCTTGTCTTTTATTTTCTTGCCAGGTAGGCAAGAGCGCAAAAAAAAAGTCGACACACAGCTATAGTTCAAGATCATTACAAAAAAATTAAAATCTGTTGGCAAATTAAATAAATAAATATATTCATATTTATAACATAACTTATTGCGAATTTTGAACCATTTGATAAAATTGAACGTAAGTACAATTTATTTATTCAAGAAAATCTGTTACTACTATTTTCGGTGGCATAAAAACTATTTGTTGGCCCTGAAACAGCAGGGGGAAGCATCCCAGTCACTGCGTAGCATCTAAACAGCGAACGTGCAGCGTCCGCCTGGTCACCGTGTATCATTCGAACAACGATTTTTTAATGACTCACTTCGTTGTTAATTGAATTTTATTGACATGTTAAGTATTTAATTAATGATAATTTCTGACATTTCTTTTTTGTTCTATTTTATTTTAATGATTTATTTGTGATAATTAATTAAGTGTACCTACTCTAATTTTATATTGTATGCCTAAAGGTAGACCACAGCGCTCTAGTCTCTATTTATATAAGACCTGCATTTAATGTATAACCTGTGTGTCACAATAAACATATTTGATTTGATTTGATTTGAACAAACGCGTATTGTCTACCTACTCACGCAGTGTCCTCCATGTCACACCGTAGCATCCGAACAGCGAATGCGTTGCATCCGCCTCGTCACTGTGTAGCATCTGAACAGCGTACGCGAGGCATCCGTCGAGTCAGCACGTAGTATACGAGCAGTGATCGCGTAGCGTGCGCCTAGTCACCGCGCAGCATCCGCGTGGTCACCGCGTAGCATCTAAACAGCGAATGCGTAGCGTCTGTCTAGTCACTGCGTAGCATCTGACAGAACACGCAATGTCCGCCTTGTTATCGCGTAACATCCAAAGAGCAAAAACGTAGCATCCCCCTGGTCACCGCGTAGCATCCGAACAGCAAATAGTAGCGTCCGCCTAGCCACTGCATAGCATCCGCCTGCTTACTGCTTAGCATCTGATTAGTGAATGCGCAGCATCCGCTCAGTCACCGCGCATCGACCGCCTAGTCACTGCGTAGCATCTAAACAGAAAACGTGTAGCGTCCGCCAAGTCACCGCGTAGCATACGAAAAGTGAACGTGCAGCGTCCAACTTGTTACCTAGTAGCAACCGAAGAGGAATCGCGTAGCGTCCGTCTAGTCACCGCGTAGCATACGAACAGCAAACGCGTAGCCACCGCCTAGTCACCGCGTAGCATCCAAACAGCAAACGCGCAGCGTCCACCATGTCACCGCATAGCATACGAACAATAACGTGTAGCCACCGCCTAGTCACCGCGTAGCATCCAAACAGCAAACGCGCAGCGTCCACCATGTCACCGCGTAGCATACGAACAGATATTCATAAATTATCGCCATCAACTGAAAGCAAATGAAAGTGATTTTTTGCATCTTAATTAATGGCTATCCATCACATTTTTGTGGATTTAACCACTAGCCAAGTAAATTAGTGTGTACCTTCGTAAGTATTATTCAGAATGGGTAATTAATAATATTATTATCCCATCCTCGTCGCCAATATTGTGTAGGCGAGTGAAACGACCACTGGTTAACAGCACACTATTTATTTGCTAGGTAGGTAGGATCCATCGTATGTAGATATTAGAAGTAGGTACGCATATACAACATATTTCTACAATAGCATTCATCACGTTAATTCATTTTTATGCAAATAGGCACAGTGACCCTATGATAGACGCTAGCGAGTACTTGTAGTAAATAGTAAACATGGTACCTACTTACTTATAGAAGTACTGTTGTATAGATGGAAGTAGAGCTCGTCAAATCTAAAATGACGCGCCCCACTATCGCATTAACGCACACAAGCAAGTTTAAAATATGGACGCAATACATATACAAATGCCGTTGTAATTGGTCATTCAGTTGCCGGTGAGATTCAAACGTAGGAGCACGCGTCGTTCATTGGCTCCCACACAGATAAAGTGTCGTAATCAATATTTGCACTCACACATCGAAATCAACTAACTAAGTAGTGGGGCGCGTCATCTTAGACTAGACGAGCTCTACTGTTGTATGGATGGAAGTACTTGTATACACTATAAGCAGGACAAATAGCTTTAGGTTTAATGAAATTAGATGAAACGTTACTTAACGTTAAAACCGCTTCTGTGTAAAAACAACTTAGTACTATAATTATTTAGATAAAAGGTTTTGTATTAAAATCTTTAGAGCTTACTTAAGTAATCCAATGTAACGATTGTGCAGGCTTAGAGCATTTTGGTGGAGCCCGAAAGCTCAGGCCGATATATTTGTTTGCATTACATAGAGAAACTACTTACTGTACCTACTCTATGTATTATTCAGTCACTGAACTTTCGTACATTTACGTACATACATAACGCCACATAGCCGTGTGGTATCCGACTGACTAGAATAGCACCAACCCTTTACACTCGTGGGTGTCGTACAAGGCGACTAATGTTTTGAAGCAAAAGATCTAGAGTCTCCGTAGGCTGGAAAATGGGCAGCAGCGTTTTCCATTGTTTATAACACTACGATCTCCAACCCGCCTGCCAAGCGTGGATATTATAACATCAACCTCCCCTTTCGTGGGAGAGGCCCTTAGTCCTGCAGTGGGCTGTGGTGATGATTTTATTTATTTATTTATTAGTTCATTTCACAGTTTAACAGCAGTTAATTACATGTAAAATATAAGTATATTATGGTTGAAATGCCAATGACAAAACAGCATTTTAAAATTTTAAGTATATAGCCCGTAAGGAGCTTAGCATATAGATACCCTATTGACAAACAAAAAATCAATCAAAATAAGAATAAAACAAGGTAATACATGTATATTGGTGTGTGTGTATGTGTATGTATATATGTGTGTGTGTGTGTGTGTGTGTGTGTGTGTGTGTGTGTGTGCGTGTTATCCTAAATAAAATAAAAATAAAAACCCCATCACTGCGATCGGAGATAACTCAGAACGCCCTTTGTAAATTTATCACGGTTTAAATGAAAGATGTCGAGAGTATTAGAGACGTGACGCTCGTATAGGCTCTGTTGATCGGAGAGGCTAAAGCGTAACCGCTGCGCGCGCGGCGGTGGCCGAGCAGGCGCGGCCAGCGGCCACCGCGGCGTGCGCGCGGGTCGCCCGCGCACAGAACCACCCGTGACAATAATGATGATGATGATGATAATGACAACGTCACACCTTTTTCCAGTACGGATAGTTGCTACACGTTAAGCTATTATTCGTGTGAATCAAAACCCGAAATAAATAGTAAATCTATTATTCTATCAAAACCTCCTCTGTACTTATCGGCATACCTACAAGCTATTTGTTAAACATTCGGATAATCTTCCCACAGATTGCTTATCTTATACGGTCTCTTTTGACATAAAGATAATGGATGCACTTAACTAACAATATCTCAAGTGAATGCCTCTCTGAATAGCAATTTTAGTAGGTGTTATCTTTATCTAGGGTTGCCAACCCTACTATATAATATAGTATCCTACTATATTAGGAGTCCACCTACTATAAATTCAGAATTAAAATATAGTAGGCGAAACTACTATATTTAATAAACACAACATTACCACTTACCGCAAAACGTAACGCGTCCATAAGATCCTCAAAAGAAAAATTTTCCTGATGCAAATCGAATATTATATAAGCTCAATGTAGCAGAAAATATACATTTAAGAAATCATATAGGTACATTTTAATTAATACCTGCTATATATTTTTTTATTAATTCCGTACCTACTATATTTTTATGGCTTCTAAACCCGAAAATACTATATTTGGTCTAAAAAAAGTTGGCAACCCTATCTTTATCTAACCTGGTCAGATGGTAGTCATTACTTGATCTGCCAAATCCTAGATCATGGTCAAGGCGGACCCCGGGTACTCGTGCGCGAGAGCACAACCGGGACATTAGCGCTAAGATGAGATCTGTTTCAAATGTTTTTTCCATTTCTTTCTTTGAGCTTTAGTTTATTTTTTAATTACCGACGAAAAAAAGGGTGTATTATAACTTTGACGTTGTGATCTGTGGCTTTGTGTGTCTGTCTGTAGCGTCGTAGCTCCTGAACGGGTAGACCGATTTGGATGCGGTTTACTCTATTTGAAAGAAAGTTTAATCGAGATCGTTCTTAGTTATGATTGTGTAAAAGGTAAAATTAAAAAAAAAAACAGTACACAATTAGAACAACATGAAAATACAAATGAAAATGATCAACCTTTTTTTAAATAAATTTTTAAGTATTCGTGGACAAATTCACACAGCGCCATCTAGCCCCAAACTAAGCAAAGCTTGTACTATGGTGCTAGATAACTGATATACTACTTAAATACTTTTTTAAATACATACTTATTATACATAGAACACCCAGACCCGTAACAGAAATTAAAATTCATCATTTCAATTTCTGCGCGGCCGGGAATCGAACCCGGGACCTCTTGCGTGGCAGACCGGCATGTTGACCATTGAACCACTCAGGTCGTCAACTCTTATCATAAATGTGGGTCCCTCCTTATAAACCAAAAACTAAGCTAAACCTACCTATACAAACTTAACCTACTATAATACAATATACAAAATTACCCTACTATAATACACCATTAACAACCATGGGCTTGATGGTATGGTTACATGTATGAGACATTAGTCGCCTTCTACGACACCTGTGAAGGGATGGTGCTATTCGCAGCCGGACACCATACAGCTTAGACTTAGATGGTATGGCCATAGTAGACATTAGTCGCCTTTTACGACACCCGTGTAGGGATGGTGCTAATCTTAAATAGAAAACTTGTAAAAGTATGTTGTGATAAAAAAAAAACAGAAATGAAAACTTCGCGCCCAAAGCGCCTTCAAAACTGGGGTACCTAGCACGTCAAAATCATTACCCCAAAACGGTTTACCTAAATGTGGGGAAATATAAATATAAAAATAAATAAACTAACAAAATAAGTGAGATAACATGATATAAAAATCATATCATGATACACATAAATACTAAATAAATGAATAAAAGTACAACAACTATAGAATAACCAGACATTTTGCCGTAAAAGTGTCACAATATCTGGAGCGGATAAGAGTGGTATCACTGCGCTAGACAGTATATCCTGACTTGCGCAATGAGTAGGCGTCCTTTCTGGCGTCTACCGCGAAAATAGCGGATAGAGCGACTGAAAGGGATAGAAGATACATCAATAGATAAGTAAAATAGAGATAAAATACTTTTAAAATAAATTTTGAATTTGACATAAGGACGTGCTAGGCAGCCTTGAAAAAATAAAAATAAAAATATAAATAAAGGGAATGTTCACAAAAATGAAACGTTACAATGGTAAGAGATAACTGTCGCCCATAACATAAAACATCTACGATTCATTCATGAACTTAAATTTTATTGGTTCAATTCTCACTCAGTCCAATCTAGTCTAAAAGGGAATTTTTATTCTGATTTGTTTCCAGTTTGTACCTAGTGGATACTGGATACGGAAGGAAATACATGAATATACAGACTGCTGGTGCGTCGGCTATAAGGACTAAGTTAAAACGCTTCGTGCCTGCATAGACGAGTAATACTTATATACAACAATTGTTATTGTAATTGGATGGAATGGTAATGTTCCGAAATGTTTGTTATTCAGTGAAATTATAAGGTATGATGACAAGGCGAGGTCGTTGCCCAAATCCGGAATAAAAGAAAAACAAATTCACTCTAAACGCTGAATTTTAAAAATATTTTAAAAAGTTTTTTTGCTAGATAGTGCTAATATGATGCTATCTGTCTTCTCAAGAAGCCCTTTCATTTGAAACCCCACATTGTTTTTTTTTTTTAATTTTTGTAGGTTATCTTGTATTTGAGGCATTAGAAGTCACATCTCAAAGTGCAATTTTTAGATCCAGCAATATAAAAAACCCCGCCAAAGCTTTGTTAGCAACTGACAGTTACGTGATTTGCTTCTGACCATGAAACCTGAAGCGATAATTGGAGTCTACAAGCATTTTATTAAATTTCTTGTAAATCACAATTTTACATTGAAACTTTATAGGTTTAATCAGATGACATTAACCTAACTGGTGCTTAACATTTCATTTTGATATCTTACTTTAAAAGATTACATCAGAAAGGAGTATTTACAAGTCGTATAAATGTATTAAAAGTCGCAAATATTTATTATTTGCGGTTTAAAAGTTGTTTCAAATAAAACGTCGAAACAAAATACCAGCGCAACTTCATGTATCATTCACAAAACAATCCACTTAATTAAGCAATTTTACTAACTACGCAGTAAATCAAATAATATCACGGTTTCCTGGTATGGGAACGTCAATTGACATTCCTTACCGAGAAACTTATCAATGCGATATGATGTTGCGACTGTAGAATGTGGAATGGAACTGGCTCATTAAAAGCAAACAGATTGATTGAAAAAAATAATTATCTTGGTGTAGTCCCGGTTTTCCACATGCACGAGGGCCCGGGGTACGCCTTGACAATGATCCAGGATTTGGCAGATCAGACAATTACAGTGGAGCGATTGCCATCTGACCTCCGTGACCCTGCTACCAGGGTGCCCAGATTGGATCATGGTTACACATTCACCTGCCTGAATGTGCAGGTTTCATCACGATGTTTACCCTCACCGTAAGAGCTTGGGTAAGCATTCAACTAATGTATATAACTCTAAAAAGAGTCATTGGTACATGGCCGCAGTGGGATTTGAACTCGATACCACTCGGCCACCGACGCTCCCGACGAAATAAATTGGTTGATTGAAAGTAAAGCCTGCCCAGGAATATATATGTTATCTTCCTTAAGCTTATATAAATTGTCGCCATATAGGGGATTCTTTTAGAACACATTTCTTCCACTGGCAACATCAAGTAACAGCAACAGTAGCTCCCCCTTGACACTATTGGTCTTTTCCACGGACATATAAATATTCTGTATATAAGATTTTTTTCTCTATGGTCTTTAAATAAAATTGATATTTTTTCACAAGTAGGTATACATTGCTCAAATATTTTTATTGTTCCAAACAGATAACAGTTAATACTTGTCGAAGATAGAGTAGGTACCTATATAAAGATGCCAGTTAGTCCATAAAATGCAAAGAGATTGGAAAGTTAGCTACCTTCAAGACTGGCAAGAAGGTAGCTAACTTTCCAATCTCTTTGATAAAATAAAATTAAAAATATTGTCTAATGTTTTTGTAAGTATTTGAAAGACCCCTTTACATTTGTCGTCTGTTTTGCCTATTAAACTAGATGTATGTTTCGGCCCGCGGGCCAAAACCAGACCGGGCCGAACCGCTTGAACACTCCGCGTTACGTAGAGCGCCGTCTTGTACGCCATCAATCTACCCACCACCAGTATCAAATGAGCTAATACCACTATGTGCGTCCAAACCAGAGACGGTCCAATGTCCAAACAGGGTAGGTTGAGGTTACTGTCTTCTGTACATACTAAATACATCTATTCATACACGGGATGCGACTCACGCTTTTTCCCAATAGTTAGTAGGTTAGAAGATACCATTTTCCGTATTGGACTCAAACTCGGGCCTTTTAACGTGATTAAGAACCGGTTTTTTTTTTTACCACCAAAGTTGCAAACAAGCTTACGGCCTGCCTGATGGTAAGCAGTCACCGCAGCCTATGGACGTTTGCAATACCAGGGGCATCACCCACGCGTTGCCGACAACGTAAAAACCTTTAACCCCTTTCTTGAAGAACTCCATGTTGTACTCTCCAGGGAAAACCTCTCCAGGTAGTTCATTCCACAACCTCCTCCTTAATGTAGCCAGTCCTGCTCCTTCCTATTAGTCTCTTTGGACGTTCACAAGCTTCTCGAACGGACCCTGTTCCTAGTGAGGCTTTAGGTCTATAATCCATTAGTCCCTCATACTCCAGACCACGTGAGCTGTCCTTTCCTCAGCCACTACACATCCACTGCACGTGGGGCTGTCTGTAGCTCCGATCATCAGCAGTACTTTGTTTAGGGGGAGGTGCCCTGTAAATGTGCCGACTACTGTCTTGAGTACACTCCGTTTCAGATTAAGCAGTCTGTTAGTTAGCTTAGGTGACATGCCTTAGGGGTAGGCAGAGACCATATTGTTTCACTTGCTATGGCCCTGACAAAGTCAAGAAGAAAAGAATACCTAGTTCGATTTGCGGCCTGTATTGTATAAGTTCTATAAATTTAATTCGCCCTTAACTCGAAAGACTAAAAGTATGACTGGAAATGCAGTCACGAGGCTCTCACAACATTGCAATTAACCTATTACAACAAAATAATGCAATTATAAAACGTGCTTTTAACTATTAACATAATATTGCGTTAGTTTTAAGCAAAGACTATAGGAATAAAAAATATTGCCACAACACAAGACTCGCCCGCTATATTATGGGCACAAACCCGTCACGAAACAAACGGGAACAAAATTTTAAAAATTGTGAAAGTAAAAAATGATTTAAAATAAAAAAGCAGAACGAGCCTGCCCCTAGCTCGAATGGATTGAAAGCCTTATTTTTATTGAAATTGGAAGAGTGCTTATTTACGCACTAATTCCCATCCAAGTTCTTAAAAATAAGGATCTACAGTCCACTGTAATAAAACTCTTTGATAGTCTATCATTAAGTTGGCGTCGTAACGGCGGCGTCTCCCTCTAAACTGAAACCTTGGGTAGAGAAAGCTATATGGTTAAACGTAGTTAATTTAAGCCAGTTATGTTTGTTTTAAGTTTATGTTACGTGTATGTTTTGTGAACATCCTTTAAATGGCCATAAATAAAGCGAGCCGGGATTTTTGTCCTTTAATGTTCATAAACACTTATTTATTGACGACCTGAGTGGTTCAATGGCTAACATGCCGGTCTGCCGCGCAAGAGGTCCCAGGTTCGATTCCCGGCCGGGCAGAAATTGAAATGATGAATTTTAATTTCTGTTACGGGTATGGGTGTTCTATGTATAAAAAGTATGTATTTAAAAAAAAAAAGTATGTGCGTAGTATATCAGTTATCTAGCACCCATAGTACAAGCTTTGCTTAGTTTGGGGCTAGATGGCGCTGTGTGAATCAGTCCACGAATATTTATGTATTGCGATATCACTATTAATAGGTACAGTCCGTTACATTGTGTACTATATAAGAAGGTACTTATAATGAATTCCATAAAAAAAAATTATACGTAACTGTTCCTGATGCTATACAATTTATCAAAAATACCAGAGTCACAGTCACACGGTGCCAATCGGCTTCCGAGAGTCTCCAAACTGTATAACCAGCAGCCTCAGGGTTCCCAGCGGAAGAACCAACCTCGCTTCGCCAACTGTAGTAGGAGTTACATCCAACGAGTGGCCAGCTCGGTGCAATGCCGGAATTCACAATTCAATTCAGCCTCAAAATACGAAACGTTCTCCCTCCAGTTCTTGGAATCTGCGGAAGTTGCTTAACCTTTTTTAAATAAGGTTATTGGTTTCGCAATCACACTGTCATTAGACGTGTACCGCTTTCCAATTACTACAATTTAATTATCTATTTAACGGTGTAATTAATACGATAAATAGCTTACAGAAAATACAAAATTAAAACCAGCGCAATAACCACAACTCAATCATCTCTACTTATATCAGTGATTCAGATTTATTGCACCATCAATAAGTGATATGTAGTATGATACAATGATGAGTAAAGCATCCCGTAAGGGCACAGCAATATAGAGAGAGGCTAATTTTAAACATAATTGGTACTAAGGTATTTCACATTTTTCTTTTGATATTTTCATAAAGTGTTTCGGCCCCGTAAGGATCCGACATCTCCCGCCCAAATGTTATAAACGCCATTATATTATAACCTAGAATCTAGATTGAGTCACATACACCCACCATGTAGAGTATTTCCACGTATACGATTTTGAAAATTGTTTAACTAATAGGACGCTATATTAATCCCGAGTGACATCAGTAAGTTAAAAAAATGGTCACCCGTTAAGGTACCAACTTTTCAATGTTTTTGCTGCACACTCAGGCGACTGAATGTTAGCAGTGTCACCGAGGTCAGATGGCAGTCGCTCCCTGAAGTACCTGATCTGCCTATGACTCATAGTTAAGGTGGACCCCGGGCCCCTCGCGTGCGAGAGTACAACCGGGACATTAACGCCAAGATTACCAATGAGTATTAATATTTGTATAATTAGTAATGTAGCCGAATGGATGCAGAGCGGGAAAACCAAAACAAGTATCGTACTACGTAACTTGGATTTATTTGTGAGAGAGATATGAATACAAAGTATTCGCTACAGGGCCACCGGAAACGACACAACCGTAACGAACAGTGTGCGCCGACAAGTAAACCGAATATTCGTAAATATAACAATATGACCAAATAGGACCCCGAGGAGTGCCTATTTAGTGCTAGATAGACTAACACTAAGTAGAAACTAATACTGAACCGAGTATGTTCAATCGGAAGCATGCATCGTCGCGCGCCTTAAGAAGCAACAAAGACGAGGGCCAACTGCTCCCAGTGCTCCATAAGCTTGCAAAATCCGAACGGTCGGTGTATGTTTTGGGGCCTATTGTCTTCAATAACCTCGCGGAGCACGTCAAGAATGCAACTACCATCAATAGTTTTAAATTTAAACTAAAAAAGTGGTTACTGGACCAATCCTTTTACGACTTTGACGAATTTGTCAATTTAAAACGTACACACCAAAAGGTGTAGTTTAATTTATTTTGTTAGCTTAAATGACATGTTGAAATTTTTTATGAAAGTGTAAAACGTACTTGTATAATTCATTATCAATTGACTTGTGACACTGTTACCAATAAAGTATTTGTATTTGAATTTGTAACATTGCATACATTTTCATTTTTTTTTTTTTTTGCGCCAAACGCAATGGAAATGGGCACCCTCTGGTATAGCGGTTGGGAGGGAGGAGGTGAACTCTCATAAGTACCAGCCGGCCGGACTGGTTATGCACGACTCGCCGAAAAAAAAGGGAACCTAGGTGCATACGTGCTAAACACCCCCTGGGAGCACCTGTAGCCGGAAGGGCTTTTCAGGTTACATCGGATGCGACACCCCGTAGGGAACGGGACGCGCGCATAAATTTACAAAATCAGTCGGAGACCTTATTAAACAGCAGCTACAATTCGTTAGCGCGATGTAACTTAGCGGCAATGCCATCTAGTGGCGTCGCGATGAACTATATATATATATATGGGTCGTTACAGTAATAGTTATTTAAGCACAATTTTCTTTAAAATATGTCGACAGGTCACACGTGACGTTTTGCACTGATGCGAATCCATCGTTGCATCTTTGTGTTGTTACCATAAACCATAAAAACCTTAGCTAGCCAACTACATAAAAATCACGAATACAATTTGATTCCAAACAGTTTTCTTTATTGCATGCCAAGGTTAGAGTTAACTAACGGCGCTACGCTGGCACTTTGGCTGGAGTTCATAGAAAAGACATCAACGCAATCACGCCACTAGTTCTAGATTTTATAATAATAATTGTGTTATTCTGTGTGACAGTTTAGTAAATAGTATACAGGGTGTTACATAATATATGTATGACGCCGTGAACCGGATAGAGTGCTAAATGTATGTACGACAGAAATAATTGTACCTATCGTTTTAATATGTTTAGCACTCCATCCAGTTCACGGATTCATACATATATTATGTAACACCCTGTATATATATATAGTATAGATTCGGTTTGGAAGAAGTACTTGAAAAAGCTTTCGCAATAGTCGGTTTAGTCATCCTTTTATGACCTATAAACCAGAAAATGACGTCATTCAAAATTCTCCTACTGAGAAGATGAGTAACCTGGAAATTTACCTAAAACGAACATAGCGTTCTTCTAAATTGACTTTTAAGCTGCCTCAACCAAATCATACACATCTATTTATACACATTCACGTCCGTATCCCGTTGGGGTAAGCATACAGATATCGGTGATGGTTAATTATTATTCATCAGCTAGCTATTATAGGCAGTGTCGTCTCTGTCACACGCGTTGGAGTAAACTAAGCCGAAAAAGCCAATCTGCGTTATTTACCGCCACATACTGTATCCTCCGTAATCACAAACAATAAAAGTAAATAATCAATCATGGGATCGTTCAAGAGGTATATTAGAGGTCTCTTAAGAGGCGGGCAACGCATTGGTGACTCCCCTGGTGTTGCTGATGTCCATAGGCGGCGGTGACCACTTTCCATCAGGTGGCCCGCATGCCTGTATGTCCGCCGGATAACATTAAAAAAAAATTGGCATTAACATTCCGGTTGTGCTCTAGCGCACGAAGCTGAACACTAACCGATGCTCTTACGGTGAGGGAAAACATCGTGATGAAACCTACACATTCAGGCGACTGAGTGTGTAACCATGATCTAATCTGGTCAGGTTGCCCTGGTATGTCCTGGTAGGTGCCTAAGGAGCTCAGACGGCAGTCGTTCTATTGTAATTATCTGATCTGTCAAATCCTGGATCACGGTCATGGTGGACCCCGGGCCCTCATGCGCGAAAGCACAACTGGGACATTGACGCCAAGATTATTATTTTATTAATAAAGTGAACATGCCAAGGTTCCTGCACATTACGGGTTTCAAGTTATTTAGACCTCATAATGAGGTAATTTCTAAATTACAACATCGATCACCTGGAAATATTTACGGGACAATCCGAAAAGTACCTTTTTCCTAAAAAAAGAATGAATGAAATCGGTCCACGCGTTAATGAATTACAACTAAGTACACATTTTGACTTCCATCCCAAGGGAACCGTGATAAAGTTCGGGATAAAAAGTATAAAATGTCCTACCTTGTAGTATGAACTCAAATTATACATAGTTTCAGTTGAATTCATTTAGTAGGTTTGGAATTATGTGCAGCCAAAATGTAGACAAACAGACAAAAATGAAAATATTACAATTTTGGCTTCAGTATCGTTTATAGAGTACACTCCAATAAAAATTTCAAAATATCGTCAATGTTCAGAATTAGATATGTTACCATTGATTTATTACGCTAGTATATAGAAGTCTTTACATCATCATCACAGCCCGTAACAGTCCACTGCAGGACTTAGGGCCTCTCCCACGAAAGGGGAGGTTATTGCCATAATCTCCACGCTTGGCAGGCGGGTTGGAGATCGCAGTGTTTAAATAATACAATGGAAAATGCTGCTGCCCATTTTCCAGACTACGGAGACTCTTGATCTTTTGCCTCGAAAACATTAGTCGCCTTGTACGACACCCATGAGTGTAAGGGGTTGGTGCTATTCTACTCTGCCGGACACCACACGGCCAAGTCTTTACATGTTACAGTTTTATTATATGTATAGATTTGATACTGTGCTGGGTGACTAAAGCGGATATGCCTCATGCCTCTAATTACACCCCATCTTATCTTTCTAACCGGATCACAACACAAAGCAAGCGTTGTTATTCATTATTTGGCGTGAACAATAGATAAGCGTGTATTAGTCATCCAGACCTCCTTTGTGACCGGCTGAGTATCGATCGGAGATTGGCTCTTTCTGTTATTGGGAACATAGCTTAACATTTATAGCTTATCCTCGTGGTAACCTTACTGTACGTGACATCGCAGATAAGCTGCAAGAGATGCTTCGATGGTATGGCCACGTCTCTCGCAGAACGGCAAACTATAATAATAATAATAAATAATAATACATAATTTATTCAAGAAAACTTAAGTCTAAAATTACATAGTTAAATTTAAAAGTAAGTACCTACTTATGTTAAAATTTAAATAGAACAATTTGAAATTATTTATTACCCTAGTTATTTAAGCTAAGTAAATTAAGTAGATACATGCTATATTTTTCATTAACTAGATGCCTAAACTAAGTAAGTAGTTTACCTGTGTCTTAGGCATCGATGTTAGTAGGTCAATTTAATGTAGGTTAGTGCTTACGACTATATTTATTAATAAAACAATAAAATTATTGGTTACATTTTGTACAGAAAACTACGTCTAATGCGCATATTACATTTGTCTAGATTCAGTCGTCCACATTCAGAAGCAATAAGTGTGGGAGTAAATAATAGTAGAATGTATTGCTAATAAAATAAGGTCTATTTTCGTATTCGGCAAAGGTTGAAAATTATATGAGTAAAAGTTGTACATTCTATATCAATACTTGTCTACAATGTAAGCGGCTCTTACGGTGAGGGAAAACATGGTGATGAAACCTGTACTTTCAGGTGACTGAATGTGTAACCATTATCCAATCTGTAGCCGTATTCACAATGGCTCGGAAATCGGATTCGGATACGGAATCGACTAAGGACCCTGCAAAAGTTCTTAGGAAAATGAGGTTTCAGTTAATTTTGATGAAGTTTTCATATGTTATAGAGAGTAGAGTTTCCGTGGAATCTATCGGGATTCTGAATAACAGGTTTCGAATCGATCGACACGGATTCGCCACTCACGAATTTCGTGTCGAA
Source organism: Blastobasis lacticolella (assembly GCA_905147135.1). Lineage (NCBI taxonomy): Eukaryota > Metazoa > Arthropoda > Insecta > Lepidoptera > Blastobasidae > Blastobasis > Blastobasis lacticolella. Next base: position 882,440 of record LR990044.1, read on the forward strand.
ACGCCGGAAACGGTTTCGAATCATTGTGAATACGGCTACTGGTCAGGTTCCCCTCGTAGAAGGGTCACGGAGGTCAGATGACAGTCGCTCCATTTAAATTACCTGAATTACGAAATCCTGTATCCCCCAGGCCCTTGTGCGCGAGAGCACAACCGAGACATTTTATTTACTTCTCTACAATGTAAAGAATTAATAGCTTTTATTTACTGCTGCCGACTAATAGACTATTTTTGCCGACAACGACGCATTAGTTCGAGTTACAATTAGCAAAATAATAAAATCCGAGCAAGGTCGTGTAGGTACTTACGTGGTCATCTTCTCAAATACACAATATAATTTACGGTGAGAAAAATACTTTTTCTTAAGACATAGAACGAAAAATGCACTTTACCCCGCTTCTTGCCTATATTTACAAGCTATATTTGTAAGCACAATATATTTACATACTGACTGCGCTGGCGCAGCGACCAAGTGGATCTTGGCCTCCGACACCAGAGATCGCCACCTCTTCCTATCCTGTGCCATCTCCTGCCAATCGAGTATTCCTATATATTTCGGGAAGATTAAAATAAAATTCTTTGTATGACTCGTATAACATTCAGTTCATAGTTTTCGGACTTTTTCCTTTAGTTGTACTATAAGACCGACTTTAGGTCTATGGGAAGAAAGTACAATACTTAGCAGTTCTCGTAGGGGTAGGTAGGGACCACATCATTTCACTTCCTACAGTCCTGAAAAATCTCTCTCGCTTCTTTCACAATCATTAACCTTTTGATACGTGAATGTCGGTTTAGGGTACTCTTAACCTGACTTTTGTATAAAATATCTTCGATTTGATCGTTATCCATACGCCTCGGGCTTTACCTTCCGATTATTCCATTCACGCCTGCTATATAATCTCTACATGTCCAAACCAGCTAAGCATTCTCTTCACTATCCAAGTATTCATACGTTTTTTTGTTTACTATTCCGTAATTAATCTTTCATTGATACTTCTTCCATACTTTAACAGTCTAATTTCTCACACAATCACAAACGACATACAAACTTAACTTAAAACAAAATTTATAGTTAGATATAAAAAACCTCCTCGAGGCCATCCCCGCGAGGCATGGTGCCCAGAAGGCTGGCAACATTTCCCCTTTGAATAGTGAGGCTCAACCCCTGAGCGAAAAATTTCCAGCCCTGCGGTCGCCAGTGGCCTCAAAGAGACGCCTCGAGAGATCCTTTGTGTCTAATATATTATGTAATATACTTTTTGTAACAATCTTGTGTACAATAAATGGTTAAATAAAGGTCTTGGCCGCAGGACCCCAAGGGCTAATTGTAAATGTTTAATTATTAGGTTATTGATTATTATAAAAGAAATTATTTGCCGTTTACTAAAACGCTCTAAAGAGCGTTTGTTCTCTACATTCGTAGTTAATTACTAAACACATTCCTTTGTCTTTGTTCGTAATCTACGGCATTTATTCTACTTTCATGCTTCTTCTGCCACACCCAACTTTCGCTTCCACACGTTGATTTTGGATACTCTTCCATTAGCAGCCGTATATTTATTTATGCATATTTTATAAACAGAGTTTAAGATGCAGCAGAAAATGGAGCATACCTGTCTAGGAACAGCCTATTCAATCTAGCCTTAGGCGTCTAGATAATAATGATCAGAGAACATACTCGCAGGTAACGCGTTCCATTCCTTAGCCGTACGTATTATAAAAGTTTAACCAAAGCGGCTCGTGCGAATAGCTGGAAGATCCATAACATAAGGATGAAGCGCTCGCCCGGATCGCGTTTCCCAATGGCGGAAAGAGGCCACTTACACCAAGGTTATAAGTATATGTAAAGTCATGGGCGGCATAATGGACCCTGGGCGTTCTGAATGAAGCTAGGGTTCAAGTCGCCCAAGACTGAGACAGGCTTTATACCAGAGGTGAAAGTGAGGTATTCTAGATTTCACACCTTCAAAACGAGATTCTGAACCAAAATGGTCTCGCTCATGACGTGGCCGTCCGCCTGTCACAGTCAAATATTTCAGCAACTATCCATCGACATGAAGTTTGTAAGAGCATCGGTTAGTATTCAACTAATGTACATAACTCAGAAAACAGTCAAGTCAGTCAGTCAACAACAGTGGTACATGGCCGGAGCGGGATTCGAACCCGGGACCTCTGGCTTACGAGTCGGATACTCTTACCGCCCGGCCACCGATGCTCTTAGCCAGTATATGTGAATGGGTAATATTCGGATTGTGATAGTGCTACAGATTTGGAGTTTATAAATATTTCTCTAAAGTTTTTCGAGTAGTTTCAAGTTTGAGAATGTTCGTAATGGCAATCATAAATATACAAATCGAACGCTTATTTTCATAGAGAACAGCAATAAAGTCCTAGGAGTACATACTGTAAGTATGGATTATACAAAACCGGTCGTATCTCGGAAACCAACTCGGAAACAGTGGTTGCACCCAAAGGGACTTTTAATCAGGACACTTAACTCTAAAACATATCATAATTTCATCCAAATTAACTGAAACCACATTTTCCTAAGAACTTTTGCGGGGTCCTTTATTATTCCATTCTTTCATTCGTTTGAGTATTTATTAATTGAATTATGGTTTATTCTCGTAAATGTATTCAATTGTGCGCAAAATGGGTTTCTTTGTGATTTCAGTAATTTTATTGTTTTTGATTATTAACATGTACAAATCCATTTCATGCTTATATGGACACCTACTAAGGGCCAATTGCCTAAACATACATTAAAAATATAAAACCCTTAAAAGAATGGATAAATAAGGTTATATAAAATTTGTATAAAAAACGTTCCCCATAAACTATCGCGATCATTATCACATATTTCCATGGACTTACTACCCAAAGGGACTGCGCACTGCTTTGACTAAAACCGGGCAGAGCGAGAGTCACCATCGATAGTCCTTTGTCCCTTTCTAACAGTGTAAACACAATGTTATTGGCATAATCACCGTCATTCTAACTTGACAAGTGTCATGTTTGGTGTTGCCATTATTGGAGAAATATATTTACCGTGACTTTGGTATTATTATAGGGTAATCCGTACAATCCGAAAAGTAGTTGTCAAAATACCTTTTTATCTACTGAACGTTTCTCCGACAAACGTCGAGTCGACATAATTATCAACCTACGACTTTTTGTTTCACAAAACAGATAAAAGAGTTCGGTAACGATTTATCCTACAACACTAGTTCCTAAAGAGAAGTGATAGTATTCGTCGATATCTACATTTTGGGTGACAGCTGTCAAACTTAAATGTATTATAATTCGGAACCTATTGGTTCTAGAACACTAGTTTCTAGAGAGAAATGATAGTACTTGTTGAGATCTACATTTCGTATGACAGCTGTCAAACTTAAAACTGTCATCCGAAATGTAGATCTCGATGAGTAGGTACTATTATTAAATATATACCGTAACACAGGTATTATAACCTAGCACGGACTCCAGTTCTCAATAAGGATTTTGTTTCTTTTTATATTTCACTAAATACTAAGCACTGTTTGCCTTTTTGAGGAAAAAAAAAAAAAAAAATATTTTTTGTATTTTTGTATTATATTACTCTAGGAATTAGTGTTGTAAGAGCAATCGTTTCCGAGTTACAACAGTTCTAAGTTCAACAGCTGTCATCCGAAATGTAGATCTCGCCGAGCACTATCATTTTTCTTTAGGAACTAGTGTACTAGCACCAATAGTTTTGCAGTTATTGCGGTTTTAAGTTTGACAGCTGTCATTCGAAATGTAGATCAACGAGTACTATAATTTATCTCTAGCAACTAGTGTTTTAGGACCAATGGGTTCCGAGTTATAAAATCTTTAACTTTGACAGTTGTCATAGTAAATCTTGAGGAGTGCTATCATTTCACTCTAGGAACTAGTGTTCTAGGACCAATATTTTCCGAGTAACAGGGAAACCTTGGGCTGGACCGTGGTGAAAATATGACCTTCAGATTGCACCCGGTCCGACTCTGCCTGGCCCTGATCGGTAGGTCGGTGTCCGCGCTAAGTAATAAAAGTAATTGGCTCTGTGCTGATAGTATTATTTTATATTGTAATCATTGCTGTTGGTTTTCCTTAAGCCAATAAAATAAATAAAATAAAAATTCGGAATTTGCATCAACAATGGTGGCAACACTAGAAAGGGACACAGGACTATCGATGGTAACTCTCGCTCTGCCCGGTTTTAGTCAAAGCAGTGCGCAGTCTACCCACATCACTTTTATTTTCTTTGTTCGTTTATGTCTGTTTTACTTTTTTTTTCTCTGTAAATATTTAAGAACTTTTTGCCGTGTGTCTGAGTGGAATACATGTGTTTTATTTTACTTTACTTTACATTTTAAAATGTTGTTTACGGGTTAATAGGGCATATATTACTAGCGGATCCGGCGCAATTTCGTTCGCCTGCACCTACAAACACTCTTAATAGGGACAGGTAGCCAGAAGCAATTTTGTTTTATACTTTAGATACCTATAGATTACAAGTGAAAGTAAAGTAGTAAGCAAAGGAAGTAAGTTTGTGAGTTTGGTGTTGGGTGTAATCTCCGAAACTACTGAACCGATTTTGATAAATACTTCACTAAAAGTACATTGTTCCTGAGTTTCATCATAGGGTACTTTTCATACCAGAACAACATGATCATCCCACAGGTGGGAACTCCTAGTTTATTATAAAATGCGTAGAACCAATGGAAAGTGATTTGAAAGAAACAGGTTGGTATAAATATACGGTCAGCTACAGAACGGGAATTTATTCCGTACCTAGTTTCGAAACTGCTAAGAAATATCAAAATATATAAAATATATTCCCATTTGGTAGCCGGCTACGAAAGGGAAATTTTCTTTGGCATTTTGTAGCTGCCTTCGAAATAGTTACGAAATGTCAAGTAAAAAGTAAACGAAAAGTATTCCTAGATGAATATGAATGAAATGGTACATCCAGCTTTCTCACGTAACGGTGTACTGCAATGCCCAGTAATTTTAAATGTAATTTTATTTTTATTTTTAGTATAATTTTTTTATGCCACTAAGTTAGCAAACAAGCTTACGGCCTGCCTAATGGTAAGCAGTCACCGCAGCCTATGGACGTTTACAATACCAGGGGCGTCACCCACGCGTTGCTGACCCCGTAAAACCTTTCAAGCCCTTTCTTGAAGAACGCCATGTTGTACTCTCCAGGGAAAACCTCACCATGATGATATAAGTTTGTGTTGAAATTACGTCATCCAAAGGAGACTCCCATATCGTAGCTAGCTACGAAGTGAAACTTGAAACCAATTAAATATTCCCATAAAAGATGTTGAACCGCCTAGGACACCTCTTCTCACGTCATGCTATTATTAACCATTATTGTTTAATTGACCGTGAACCAGCCAGTCTGCCAAGTGACAATTATCCTTCATGGTACGCTTTAGGCTCTCCGATTAACAGGGCCATAGACCTGTACGAAGGGCACGTCTCCAATAATCTCGATGTTTTTCATATGAGCCGTATGCAATTTGTAAAGGGCGTTCTTGGATATCTCCGATCGCAGTGATGAGATTTTTATTTTATTTTATTTAGGAAAACACACACACACACACTCACGCGCACACATACACACCAGTATACATGTGTTACCTTGTTTTATTCTTTATTTTATTGTTCTTTTTGTTTTTGCTGTTATTGCTGCTTAGTGCTTAGAGGCTACACTTCAAAATTTTAAAATGCAGTTTTGTCATTGCCATTTTAACCATTATGTACTTAAATTTTAAATGTATTTAACTGCTGTAAAACTGTGAAATGAACTAATAAATAAATGGTAGTTTCAAATAATAATTTTATCCTAGAAAAGTTATATTAAAGAATGAGCTTAACCAACACGTTTTATTTCAGTTTTTAAAGCTCCTTGATCTCATAACGACGTGGTCTTTTAGTCAACCTTAAAAGCTTAAATTGTCGAAAGGTTAACATAACGTAACATTCAATGGTATTTCAGAGATAAAGTCTTACTTGTAAATTTCGAATAGGTTATAACTACGTTATTTTTAAGGTCATCGAATGCTTAAATATGACCTCAAGCGCACTGCCATATTATCTTAAAAACCTCTTTTTCAGAACCTACTTCATTGATGCCTAATTAGCTTTTTTAATAGGTAACTGTTTCGTAATAAAGTAGCAATCACATGGTTCGGAAAACAACTATAAACGTTTAACTAGTTATCACAAAGAGGGGTAGATATGGTTTTAGTTAAGTTGAAGGTTCACCTGTATTTAGGTGCCATTATTTGTTATATTGCTGTTACATATTGGAGTAAAAATATTGCTTGTAGACAAGCCTTATAGCGCCTTAACCAACTTCAATAAGTTATTTATTGACGTGTCGGGTCACCTGTGGCGGGTCAATGCACTCTCTCGCGTCATCCAAACCTGATGTACTTTAAGTAGATAATAGCTGCACAATTAGCAATACATAAGATTGGGAACCCGGCAAGTTCTGGCATATCATTCTCACGTTTATCTTACAACCGTAGTATTCACAATTCACACACAAATACAACAACAACAAGGAATGGAACACGTTGCCTGCTAATGTGTTCCCTGAACATTGTAATCTGGACGCCATCAAGGCTAGAGATAATAGACAGGCATGTTCCATCTTCGGCCACATCGTCACTTACCACCAGATGAGATGACGGTCATATGCCTGGCTAGCCTAACAAAAAAAAACAATACAGAAACATTGGAAAACGCGATCCGGGCTGGCGTTTCATCCTTATGTCGTGTATCTAACATATTGGCCGTGTGGTGTCCGGCAGAGTACAATAGCATCAACCCCTTACACTCGTGGGTGTCTTACAAGGCGACGAATGTTTTCCTAAGCGATAATGTTAAACTAATGCCTGCTAGTTTACATACATACATAAAGCTCACGCCTCTGCCCCACATGTGGGATAGGCAGATACTATGGTAGGTCCATAGTCTCTAGTATATATAAAAACATATGTTTTGTCAGTAAAGTAGCTACTATGCGTTTGCACAGTGTTCGCCTGTTAAATGAACGCACTGCGTTCAATAGCGCTATATTGCTCTAAGATTGCTCAATTTCGTTAATTTTGACGGACGCATAGTACCGATTGCCACTCAAGTATTATTACTTATATATAGATCTTATATATAGATCTTATATATAGAACTAAGCGTTCGCGCGCACTGTGATTTTAGATTTTTAGATCTTAGATTAATTTATTACTCTTCTACAATTTACATAATAATATTACATTTATCATCATATATCTATAAAAGAGATCGTCATAATTAATACAATGCGATAATTATTTACACAATTGTAAAACTTATTTAAAAATCTATAAATGTCAAAATAAATTAATAATCCGGAGTTTTATATAAAAATATAGATAAGAATTTCCTCTAAGTAATTAATAAATTACCCAGGAGGTAAAATATTCAATAAAATAATAAATGAAATACTATATGATGTCAATATTGGTAAATGACACAATCAAATGTCAAAAATACAAATAAGAAATTCATTATTTAAGATTAAATGTCAATAACAAAAATAACTACAACAACGTCAATAATGTATGTCAAAATACAATTAATAATACATATAATCACATATACCATATACATATAGGTACCTACTGAAACATCAAATACGTTTCTGAATACGGGTATTCCGTGATCGGGAATCATCACAGTGATTGATAACTCACTTACGGTTCTACAATTTTGTAAATGCACTTGATACAGACAGATAGGTAAGGGTTGCCATTTTTGGGTCTGAATAAATAATTTTTCATAAAATCTAGTAGAATTTTAAAGTATAGTATTTTATGTAAATAATCTTTTTAACCACTTACTTAGGTCTTCACTCCTATATAATTAAGGGGATCCTAATAAAGTAACATAGAGAAAACAGTGAATGGGCACTACAAGGTCGGATATTTTGCCTTTTTAAGAGAGAGTATAGGCAGGCTACGATATACATAAATGGCTAAATAGGTCAAGAAAAGTTGAAAAGGCCGTAGGGTCAATATTTAGAAACACCAAATCCAGCAAATCTCAGAAACGCAAATTAAAGTAACCTATAAAATGTTGTCTTTATTAAATAAATAAAAAATCTTGGCGTTACTGTCCCGGTTGTGCTCTCGCGCACGAGGGCACCAGGGCCCGCCCCCCACGATCCAGGATTTGGGCAGTGGAGCGACTGCCATCTGTCCTCCGTGACCCTGCTACCGCGGGAAGATGACCAGATTGGATCATGGTTGCATATTCAGTCGTCTCAATGTGCAGGTTCCATCACGATGTTTTCCCTCACCGTAAGAGCACCGGTTAGAGTTGTCTTTATTCAAGTATAATAACGGCGAAGAGTTATAATAAGTGTTATACGCAGCAAACTACGCCACCAGAGATACTTAGATACCGGCGAGCCACAAAACGCGAGTGATAAGTCTGATAAGTTTACCACCAAAATGACAGTAGCTATCTACTTACAAAGAGAGATTGCAGTGTGCTACGTTGTGCTATATTAAGTAAATATTTATCGATTTCCCTGTTAGTTTGAACAACGTCGATAACACTTATATGCATTGGTATTAAATTTTCGTATAGTGGCCATTTCTGTCCCGATTTATGGCTCATTATAATTTTTTATTTTATACCACTAAGTTGGCAAACAAACTTACGGCCTCCCTGATGGTAAGCAGTCACCGCAGCCTATAGACGTTTGCTGTACCAGGAGCATCACCCACGCGTTGCCGACCCTCCGGGAAACTGGGGTATACTATTATAACACACCAACTTACGAGGTGCCAATATGCTCCCGAGACTGTTTTTAACCAGTCTCAGGGTCTTCAGTGGTAAACCTTGGCAAACCTCGTTTCCCCAACGGTGTAAGGAGACACCTAACGAGTGGTGAGCTCGTTATAGTCCGCTTCTGGACTGGAGCCTCTTTCTTATACTTACATATAAATATAGATGATTTTTACACAATCGTCACCGTTGGCAGGCGGGTTCAAGATGACAGTGTTGAAAATACTCAAAAAAACCGCAGCTGCGCATTTTCTTCTAGTTTAAGCTTGCTAGATTCTTGTTACACATTAGACGCGTTTAGCGAACTTCATCCATTCTCCACACGCGGTGCCATGCGTACGCTAAACCTTGCGAAGTTCGCCTCTGAGGACACAAGGTCCGTAAAGTAGACCGGACCCGCTTCCTTCCGCTCAAACCCAGCAAGCATGATGCTGAGCTCCTGTCCGTACCTCTCGCGTTCTCACAAAATGTGGTCCCTAGTCTCCAAAGCCTCCCCGCATAAACACTCTGCAAAGTCTTCAGACTGAACGCCCACAATCGCGCTCTACTCGTAAATGCTTCATGACCGGACAGCAACAAGTTAGCAGGTAAGTGAAAATCTCGGAATTGCACACAATATCAATAAAGGCAACCTACCCGTTGGTCTCCACCCACGTGCTGGCGCGTACCTTGGCCAGTGGCCCTAGCACAAGTGTGTCCGCGACAAAGCTCGCGCTGCGAGAGAGCGTTTGTCTCTTTCTCTCAATACTAAGACGAAAGAGATAGCAATACTTATGTCGCGCTTTTTCTCGCTTCAGCGAATCGCGCGCCAGAGCAACTTGTGCTAGGCCTACAGGTTGCGCCGCGCGCCTCCAGCTTTCCGGGAACAGTCCCGTGATTTAGAATCTGTTCTCACAGCATCTGAGTGGGATTCTTTTGCAATGGCCGCCGCGCCGCGACATTGACAGTGCCATAGGAACAATGTGGGTGTGCGTGTACTTGTGTAGGTGTTAATGTATTATTTTAAACTTTGTGTTTATTTGTGTCGTGTCGTGGTGTCTTGTGGCAATAAATATTCTTATTGTTATTCTTATGTTTGTTCACCTACTGTAAACAATATAGTATATTACATTGATAAATAAAAATAATTAGAATACATTAAATAAGGTATATAAATACCTACTCACTAACTAAGAATACTTGATCATTTTTGTTAACATTGTTACCTTAGTAATACGGCATCAGATCACAGCTACGCCAAAGCTGCCACGAAAGTACAGCCAGCTGCAGATGGAACTGACCCCTACATTTAATATATACTAGGGTGTCCATTCACTCTGCAGCTGACTGTATCTACATCGTAGAAACTCGATGACCTCATCACCCACCTACATAAAATAGGCGTAAACTCGAAAATACCTGGGTATTTATCTACAGATACCCATGTATACAATACCCAAGTATCTTTCTATCTTTTGCTCGATGAGCCTTACAATTTCCTCCAAATTCAGATAACTTGTGGCGAGTATACGTTATGCTACCCAGTGTGTTCCCTGATCACTATAATCTGGACGCCTTCAAGGCTGGAGTAAATAGGCTGTTCCTAGACAGGCATGCTCCATCTTCGGCCGCATCGTCACTTACCACCAGGTGAGATGGCGGTCAAGTGCCTGGATAGACTAAAATGAAAAAAAAAAGTTCTACTAAACTGTAAGGGTGCCGTAGGTTATCCTACGTCATCGAGGACAAGAAAAATTCCACTTTGTAGCGATTGTAGACGTTTAGGAGACCCACAAAACGTTAGTCTTCCCATGCACAATCTGGAACAAAAAATATAATTTGTGTTCCAAAATTCAACTTTTCGTGTCGTACTATTTCGTATTTTTTTTTATGTTATACGGCAGACAAACAGGCAAGCGGGCCTGATGGAAAGTGGTCACCGCCGACTATGGACATCAGCAACACTAGGGGTCACCAATGCGTTGCCCGCTTCTGACGAGATGCTGATATATGCTGACGCCTCTAGATGTGGAAACGCACATGGACTGGAATGCACATACACTTAAAATAAAAAATAAACTTTCGAGTTTCGCATATGCACTTCGTGAAGTCAAAAAAGCCAATATAAAATCTGCCTTAGTAGCCTACTACGCATACGCCTATGCTTGGCTTAACTATGGGATAGTTTTGTGGGGGAATAGTTCGGGAGCCTCTGATCTATTAACTATGCAGAAAAAGCTCATACAGATAATTGCGAATATAGATACCATGTTGCTGTAAACCTCATTTCCAAAAAAACCGTATTCTTGCTTTACCGTGCATGTATTTATAAGAAATCTGTAAATTTGCTAGGAAACATCCAGAATTTTATAAACGACGGGACAATCTACCAATTACTCACCCATTGCGCCATAAAAATAGATTGTTGCTACCAAGCTAAACTTACACTACACTCCTCGAGCCCTTTAGTTATGTCCATAAAGATTTATAACAAATTACCAGAATTTAATAAAAATGAAACAAAAGATAAATGCTTCCAGAAATCAAACAGTTATTGATAACTAAAAGTTATTATACAATCGACGAATACATAAATGACAAACTAGAATAGAGTGCCATATATATGTATGCGAATATGTAGCAATAAATAAATAATCTATATTCGTAATATATAAAGATATGTAAATAACTAAATAATAATTAAAACTAAGTACCTAAGTAAGTATTCGTAACAGTTGTACGTCACACAAGCTATTCTTGAATAAACTAAGCCAAGCCAGTGACTCCTCTCTACCAACTTGCTGTGCCCAATCCGGGTCCATGTTGATTCTCATCATATTGTAACATCTATATGTAACACATGGAATGCGAAATAAAGAAATTGAATTTGAAAGAGACCTCTAATATACCTCTTGTGCGATCCCACGTCATAGTCCAAAGGAAACACTGTGGCTGGGAGCTCATTCCACATCCGAATCGTACGAGCGAGAAACGTTCTTTCGAACCTTCGCGTACTCTGGTATATCTTTCGTAGTACTTAGGTATATCCTCTTCTGTGGGTTATAATAGTAAAAGAACCGGTTGGCCGCGCATCCTCTTGGAAGTTTCGCTTTTCAGCCACATTTAAGGCACTTTACCTTTTGGTGACTATCGTTACAAAGTGGAATTTTTCTTGTACTCTCAACAGTAATTTTCTTGACGCAGTTTACGACAAATCCTACGCCATCACAGTCTATACATAGTCGTCGCACTAGAACCTTCACGACTCATAAAGGCATCTGGCCTGCGCATTACCGCTTCAGTAATGCGATGCGACCTTACCACGTAGAGAAACTCTGGGAAGAAGATACGATAACATGTAAAAACACTTTGTCGGAGTAGAGTAGTGAGATTTTATTTATTGACGGAATAAAACAATGTCGGTGTTCCATACGTTCTAAAGGTTCTTGTCGAATATAGGAATTCAATTTTAGATTCATCTCGTGGTTTATACTCGCTTGCAATAACACCACAAGGGACATGAAGTCCTCTATGAAGCATGTAGTGCAAGTTTTTGAAATCGTTCACAAGTTTCTGTGTTTATCAAACAGATAAGACAAACGAGATGTGGCGACTAAACTTTATAATATTACTAGCGGACCCGGCGCGACTTCGTTCGCGTACACCTACTTTACCTTAATAAGCTAGAAAAAGGATAGGTAGGGACCTACCCTTTTTCTAGCTTATTAAGATTATGTAACAGAGAGTTGTAACGATACCTACGAAAAAAGTTCGACGAACAAATATGTACCCGTCTCGAAGGCAGGCTACGAACTTCGTAGACCTGAAAATGGATAACCGTGAATTTCGTTGATAATTTAAACTAATATGTCTACCATAGACGTCGAGTTTTTTAACTAGTTACATTAATTAATAACGAAGGACGACCAAGCGTGTTCTGTCTGATTCGGTTTCTGTAGTCGGCTATATCTTTACATATGGTACTCGTACAATCAAAATCGTATAATTTTAATGGTATAAAATAACTATTTTTATCTATTTCTGTGGCTTTTTGTTTGTTGAGGTCCATTACGTCTGTTCATAGAGGACTGCAAGAGATTGTGCTTAAAAATTGCTGTGCGTTCGAATCAACAACACGAACTGGGCGGAACTTGGAACGTGGCGGCCAACATGTCACTGTGTTTCTTTCCTACGTCCCTACTCTTTCCTCTTTGACGATTGAAATATATATTAGTTGTAGTGTGAAATTTTGAGTTTGAGTTTATACTCAACTCTACCTAAACACAGTTGCACAACTTTTACAGGTTGATCCAGTCCTATTGCCGGTTATCCTCCCTCTAGCTGTTGATCTAACGCCCAACTCAGCTTAGATCGGCTTATATCAAAGCAATTCGGCATCCTGTCAAAGGTAAGGCGATAGAGTAGTAAGTAGATTAACAAGCAATGTCTTGTATGGAGCCTGCTGCCACGTTTGAGATGGAGTAGCCAAATATAAATTGGCTGCTTTGAATTCGGTAAAAGAGAATGCAAAGATGATTATTCGCAATTCAGAGGATATGACACTAGCCTTAGAACTACAAAGCCTTGAATATCGTATGTCAAAACAGATTGTAATAGTTGAAAGAGAAAGATCTAGACGTATATTCTAACATACTCGTACGTAGACATTTAATTAAAGGTCAGGACAGAATAGGTACCCAAACTAAACTGACGAACGTGTATGAAAAGTCGATAAATGTGAAAAAGTGACTGAAAGTCAGCTTACTTATGCTTATGTATTATTCTAGAGGTATCCCCATAAAAATAATCCAGAGGACTTAATTTCAGACACTTATTTGGCCATTTAATGTTAGCCTTTATTGAAATCTCATGGGAACAACCATAGCCTCCTTCATCTTACAAGCCATGCGCAGTAGTTTGACAACGTCGCTTTTTTTAATTTTAGTGTACCTGAAAATTACTGTAAAACTTTCTTCGCGGTCGTTGTCGTTAAATGTTAGTAGTTATTTAAGTGATTAAGTATATGCATTAGTTAGATAATATGAAATTGGATAGATTTCTGTACTATTTACCTATCTATTCACTTGCAATAGTATTATCCTACTATTTTAAATGCGAAATATAATATGTATAATGTATGTTTGGTTTTGTATGTAATGGATGTTTGTTACTCCTTCACGCAAAAACTACTGAACGGATTTAAATGCAATTTGGCAGTTATATAGCATATAGCTTAGAATAGCACGTTTGCTATAATTTATCCCAAAATTTAATGTAATTCCCGGAAACGGGTCCGGAACGTTATAACAAAATTTTATGAGGACGCAGTCGCGACCAAAAGCTATTATGAAATGAAATAATCTATGCCAACCAAAATATTGCCCAATTTATTCACTATTCGGTATAATACATTTTAAACATTCTTATTTAAGTATCTAAGTATATGAAAACTAACTACTTACTTACCTATTGTACCTATCTACTTTTTAAACGGTCCCATCATCGTCGATAATCAAAGATCGTGGTTTAAAGTAGTTGTGATAACTTTCACACTGTGAAAATGTTTACTGCACGCGAAGGATCCTTCGATGGGGCTCCAGCATGCTTGGGGAGTAACAGAAGTCCATTTGTTTAATAGAATTACATCTTTTGGAAAGCAAAACTTCGGCACAGCTTCATGTCCATTTTTAAGGTTTAATCATAATTTTACTTGCATTTTTCAAATGCTACAACGCCTTTGCATCTATTAGATAAAGATTACGATTATAAAACAGAATTTTATTTATATAATAAGTAAAAAACGAACAACAAAAATAGTCAAGGGTTGTTTTTTAAAAATCGTATTTATCGAATTTTAGCGCAATTATAAACATTTTCACTTTTATTTACCTTCGTATATGGTCCATACAAACGCGTTAATTTACAGTTTCACCAATATATTTTTAATTTTTTATTTCATAATTTTCCCGCACATTGACATGTAAACAATGAGTAAATCGGTTCACAGCGACGTTGCCGTTCCGTGCTACAGCATGGCTTGTAAGATGAAGGAGGCTATGGAACAACTCATTCAGGGTTAAATGACATAATAGCACCATCCTGCTGGCAAAATGTTTTCGAATTGAATTTTGTATGAACAACGGTAATTTTTGTTTAAAATCAGGTGTAATATTGATTTTTACTTCGTTTACGCAGTGCGAGTGAGGGATCTTGCACTCTTATTTCTCACAGTAGATCCCGTCTCTTCAAATGTCTTAATCCATTTTCTAATGACATTTACACTGGATGATAAATTAAGGCATTGCAATTTGTATTCACCCGATGCGCTGTTATTTCCTGATTAATTGTTTTCATAATAAGCTCGTACACAATATGCACGATGGGCTCGGAATTATGATTCTATTGCAACTGAATTTCCAAGAAATTTTACATAAACCAACATATCTTTCTTTACCTGTAAACACATTTATTGGAGTTTCAAACATACTTCACGAAGGAAATACTTATATATAAGTGCACAAAAGTCTTTTGTCCGATTGCACTAAACTTTAGGCAACTTCTAACTTGATTTTAAATATTCATAACAAAAAAAAAATTGTACCTACCAACCCCTAACATGAAAACTTAACTCGCTAAGTCACTCTTTTTATGATACCGAATTTGTGACCCCTAAATGCTTAGGAATGTATAATGGCATCACCTTAGGAGTCGCCTAAGTTTAGGGCATTCGGGCATTAGAGTATCTACTGTAGTATCGTCTTTTGCCTTATCACAATACTTACTTACTTACTTCGCTGGCTCAGCGACCTGAAGTGGATCTTGGCCTCCGACACAAGAACTCGCCATTGGTCCCTATCCTGCGCCATTTGTTCCCAGTTCGTTATCTGGAGTTCGCGCAGCTCTTTCCGGACTTCGTCCATCCATCGATACCTGGGCCATCCATCACAACACAACGTTCATCACCCGTAGACAGTTCACGCACGTCACAATATGCAACTCTTGATGACGCCCTCAGCCTCACACACGATGACGTCACCGCTATTACAGCGCGGGGCTATGTGTGTGTGTGGGGGGGGGGGGGGGGTCTTCGCCTGACACTCGCGTTTTGATGCGCCCGCTCACAGAACAATAAAAAAAATTCCAGTCTAACATGCAGGTAGCTAACTTTCCAATATCTTTGCTCCCGCCAGTCGGCCTTATATGTCCATAGTCGACAAGGACAAAGTAGATACGAGAAAGTATGTAATTTTCTAGATATTTATTTACTACTGGACCCGGCGCGACTCCGTTCGCTTACACCTACTTTACCCCCATCTACCCCTTTTGTCTTGCTTATAAACTTTCCTCTTTGTTCTTATTGTTTAAAATCGCATTAAAATCCATCGCGTAGTTTAAAAGATTTAAATGTATATAGGGACAGACGGCGGCAATTGACTTTGTTTGATACATATCTATATATGTCAGGGGAAAGCGTAGAGAAGGGGAAAGAGGGGTAACTATTATTGGGTACATTGAATGTGCGATGTTTTACAATTTTTAAAGATGTCTCTTTTATTTAGCACAGCGTTTGAGCATTGCCATTTAACTTGGCAATGCCGCTAGCATTAATGGCACCTTGCCTAGTGGCAGCGGTTAATCATATTAGTTTCTTAATTATTTGTAGTTCCAGATAAATTTTGTTTTAGTTGGTTAAGTTAAGTATTAAATTTGTATAGTTGTTAATAAATAAAGTACTGGGAATTGAAAAAAAGGAAAAATAAATACTATCTTTACTTTTGGAACAACAAATATTAAAATAATAGAAGGAAATTAAGATTTAAGTCGTGTTTTATCGCGACAGTTACAGTAGGTAACGTTGTTTCTACGACATAATATAATAAAGGCAATAAAATTCTAAATGCAATGTATCTAACCTACCTACAGTCAGAAAATTGAACAGAAAATTGTCTGTTCAGCAGTTTAATGGTCTGCTTAATTTGTTCGTATTATTGCGAAAAACAAGCATAATGACATACTACGACTACACGTCGAAAAATGGTAACTCAGTGTCATCTTAAACATTCAGTTTCTTCGGCTGTACAGTTCGCGTTCATAAGTGCATGAAAACTTTTAGAAAAAATCTTTTTTGGCTACTGCTACATACTTATTAGGTGCATTGTTAAATAAATGGAATTGGTTAAAAAAGGGCCTATTAGCTGTCTCTTTAATAACTCATTTTTAAACTGCAGATCGTTTCAAATTTAATAAATGAAAATTGCCGTATTGAATGTCTACCTTGCTTATAACATAAAATTAACATACTTTTTAATAATACAAAATTTTAATTTAGTTAATATTAATGTATTGTTACAATAACGTAACTTTTTTTTAAAGTAAAAAGAGCCACTGTGTCTATCAAAAGGAAAGCTCACAAAGTTATTTTGAATTGTTATTAAAAAAATTACGACAAGCGATTTGGATATTATTTTAATTTTACATTATTCCATATCGAACAGTATGCTACATGCTACTCGTATAAAACCTTTTAACGCTATTATGCCTACAGTCGAGGAAACTAATTGTTCAGCAGTTTAATCGTCTTCTTAATTTGTTCGTATTATTGCGAGTAACATCGCATAATGACAAACCACACGTCGGAAAATAGTAACACGGCCAATTTCAGACTCATGTTGAACATTCAGTTGTCTCGGCTGTACCTTTAGTATTATACTATATTTTTGTCTGTGTTATCAGCGAGTACCTAAAATTGGCTGGACTGTGTCTACTCATAGTATGTTATTTGTTTGATAAGCTTGTTGGTATAAATAAATAAAAAAGGTAATTCGCCGTACTGTGCTACAATTTAGAACAGCAAAACTGGACTTGACAGGCCATAGCTGGCAGAAAGAACCCTTGGCTGATGGGGTGGAAAATTTCATGAGTGGGTACCGCATAAAGTGCTGCATAGGCCCTCACAAGAAAGATGGAGGGCTTGGCGAGGGTTGAAGGGCCCAGATTTATGCAAGTGGCATAAAATGGACTGAAACTATAGGCAATATTCGTACCTATGGTTTGCTGAGATCATAGTTGACAACTTGGTTTCGTAAAAGGCTATATTTACTACTATTTTGAGTTAATAAATAAATTAGGTACTAGATACTGACCGGTAACAAAGGTAAATGAAAGAATAGTTTTTAGTATTAGTATTTTTAATAAAAAGGCCGTGTGGTGTACGGCAGAGTAGGCCGTGTGGTGTACGGCAGAGTAGAATAGCACCAACCCCTTACACTCATGGGTGTCGTACAAGGCGACTAATGTTTTCGAGACAAAAGATCAAGTCTCTGTAGTCTGGAAAATGGGCAGCAGCATTTTCCATTGTTATATTTAAACACTGCGATCTCCAACCCGCCTGCCAGGCGTGGAGATTATGGCAATAACCTCCCCTTTCGTGGGAGAGGCCGTAAGTCCTGCAGTGGACTGTGACGGGCTGTGTTGATGATGATGATGATTTTTAATAAGGAAAATACCTATACCTCTAATACCACTTAATCAGACTTAATACTTACCATTAATAAATCCATGCTTATTAAACACACAGGTACAGTTGGCTAGCACCCATAGCATGGGCTTAGCTTAATTTGGGGCTCGAGGGCGCTTCGTGTATTCGTCCAATATTATTTATTTATAACTTTACAACGTTTCACACAAAGGACAGCCACGACTATTTATATCGGGGCGGGGGAGCGCCAGGTTTGAAGTTAATACTTCCTTTAAAATTCTTCAAAATAATAAAGGATATGGAAGATAGATTTTTACCCTTATTTTTTGGGGAAGCGGAAGAGAATAAGGGTTTTCAAAATATCAGGAACTTCTGCACAATACGGATAAGGAAGAAGAATCCTCATCAACCCTAGCAGGTATCAAAGGTATCTATAATTTACGTGGTGCTGGCCAACCCTGAAAACCCTTCTCACCCCTTTCTCGAACTCCATGCTGCAGGTACTCTTCAGAAAAACCTCTTCAGGGAGATTATCAACATCGCTGCCAAGAAACAATATTTTGCATTGTTGTGTTCCGGTTTGAACGATTAGGTAGCCAGCGAAATTACAGGCATGAGGCATACCATTTTACTCCACACAGTGACAACGCTCCCGTAGTTCAACATTTCGCTAATTATTAGGCTTACTGCTCGTTAGGCGTTTCGTTGTTGGACGTTTTGCCACTTATTGTTAGACCTTGACCAGGAGGACAGAGGCTCTCGCTCATTTTATGTTAGTACTTATATGTATCTAATTGAATTTGGAAATCATGTTTGTACCTTACCTATCCCAGTGTGAATACCTACCATTCCTTTACCACCTTTTATTAACGGGGTGTTGTAAGTTTGATATGTGTCTGTGTCTGTCTGTGGCATCATCACTCCAGAACGGACGAGCCGATTTGGATGCGGTTTTCTCTATTTAGAAGCCAGTTTAATCGAGATGTTTATTAGCTTTGTTTCATTGAAATCGGTTCAGTAGTTTATATAATATTTCAGTTTAAGTAAACTTGGTCGGGGGTTTCCGACTTTTTCGGTCGGTTTAGACTTCTATGTACGTAATCGAATCTTGAAATTATGTTTGTACCTTACTACCGCAGTGCGAATAGACAACGATAATTTGATTTTGAAACTTGACTTACCTACCATTCCTTTATCACATTTATTTGCTTTTTACTCCAAAGAAAGAAGAGCTGTGTTGTAAGTTAGACGTGTGGAGGTGTGTCTGTGGCATCGTAGCTGCCGAAGGGATGGACCGATTTCGATGTGGTTTTCTTTATTTGAAAGACAGTTTCATCGAGATGGTATTTAGTTTAACTAAAAACTATTTGTTCAGTAGTTTAGAAAATCTTTTTTCTGTCGGATAGGTTATAATGATATACCTTGCTTGCTTGTCGATGCTCTTACGGTGAGGGAAAACATCGTGATAAAACCTGCACATTCAGGCGACTGGATGTGTAACCATGATCCAATCTGGTCAGGTTCCCCTGGTAGCAGGGTCATGGAGGTCAGATGGCAGTCGCTCCACTGTAATTACCTGACCTGCCAAATCCTGGATCATGGTCAGGGCGGACCCCAGGCCCTCGTGCGCGAGAGCACAATCGGGACATCAACGCCAAGATGTTTTTTAGGTTATAATGATATAGCATATGAGTGTATGACCCGCTATACTGCCATATTTCATCGGTTGGGGGAGGCTTATGCCGTGACGTCTGGGGGCGTCTTCTGGCTGATATGATGATGATAACATGTATGTTCCAATACATACAGTAAATCAAGATTAAGTTGAAGCATGCTATAAGATGGCCTGTAAACGTATTAATAACCCAATCAATCAATCAATAATATCAAAAAGTGCGAAATTGTTAAAATAAAATAAAAATATTTATTTATTTTAAAATTATTTATTTTACTTCCTCTGGAAATATAAATTAAAACAACGAACAATAAGTTTGTACAAAATTAATTTATTTCCACTTAATAGTAATACTTCTTACTTACAATTTACAAGTGCGTCAAAAGTCGCACCAACACCTGCGCAAGCGCTTGGAACAACATAAAGAGGAGGGCTGATGCTATGACGATGTCGTTACATACGTACCTACATAATAGGACTTATGAAATTGCTGTTTGGTATGGTGAAAATGACGGAAGTTATTAAAGGTCTTCGTAAACTTTTTTGGCAGAAAATAAATAAATAATATAATATAATAATTTCTTGTAGACCACAAATCTGATTACATTGCAACTTTGTAGGCAACCAGTACGGCTAGCACAAGTTGCTCTCATAAAAAGGCGCTACATAGATACTGCTATCTCTTTTATCTTAATATTGAGAGTAGGAAACAAGCTGTGTCGCGGACACACTTGTGATAGCTGTGCTTATGACATTAAGCTAACTGATGCATATCTATTTATTTTATTTTCCAGTTTATTGTACACATAAAACTTTGATGAAAAATACAGAGTTATAGACGACACAACAGGTGCTACTTATTATTACGCATATCATTCTATTTTGATAGGTAACTAACTTTTTTATAAAATAACATAGACCAAACTGACGACAAATGAAAAGGGGTAGTTTCAAACCCTTATAAAAACTTATAATCATACTTTTTCTCTCATTTCAAGGACTTTCGCAAGTGGCATTTAATTATACTCTATCTCCGAAATCAAGTAGGTATGGTTTGTTTATATGGTTAATTAATTTTGATATGTTATGTACAATAAGAAATATTTGAGCAAATCTATACCTGCAAGAAAACGGCAATTTCACAAGAAAAAACTTATTACATACATACACACTCACACCCATATCCCATAGCGGTAGGCAGAGACTATCGAGTGCCACAAATTGGAATCCTTAAAAAAACCGCTGTAGTAAAATACTAGTACTCGAAGGCCTGAGTGGTTTAGTGGTCAAAATGGCGGTCTACCACGCCACCGGTCAAGGGTTCAATTCCCAGTCGGGCAGAATTGAACTTCCAATTTTAATTACTGTACCGACTCTGGTGTTACCTATCAGCCATCCTCCCTATGACAAAACTAAATATGTGGTTGGTGTTCTCCCAATTATTAAATTATAATTAGATATCATAAAATTTTACATTTATTGCTATCCGCGTAAGTTTTAAACAAAGCCAACTTCTGTTTTCATTTCACATATATTTACTCAAAATTAAGTATCAACTAAATGGACTCCTAGAGACAACAAAATTCAGTAGAACCCAACTTAATTAGACTTTAGTCTACATGCGGAATGCACAGACTCATTAAGACCGATTAGGAACGTGTCAAAATTTTAGTTCGAATTGCTTGAGCTAATAATGTTTTCGAAAATATGTACTAAGTATAAAAAACCATACAAAATACTGTAGTGTTAAATACTTTACATTGGCTAGTCCGGCTTCGCAGACTGTCGTCTCTGTCGCACGTGTTATATTATATGGTATTATAACTATTTTTAATAATTATAAGATTAATTACATATTTAGAAACCTAACTTTCAGTTAATTAGTACCGAATGTACTCAAAGATTAAACATCGTTCAGGAATTTCGTACATTCGTTAGGAAATATTTATAATTTTATTTGGCAGTATTATTTATTATTAATTACGATAGTTTTACAATTAAATAACAATTAAAAATAGACTATAATACCAAATAATATAACACACGCGTGTGAGTAAACATGACCGCAAAACTAGCCGATGTGCAATATTCACTGCCGACTAGTGTAGGTCATAGACAATAGTATTTATTGCTTTCTTGATTCTCTCCGAGGTCTACGCGTACAGTCGTACACCCACTCTCCCTCTGGATCATGGTTACACATACAGTCGCGCGAATGTGTAGGTTGCATCATGATGTTTTCCCTCAATGAAACATACGACGAATATTATACTATACATTCAAAACCTGCACCAGTCCACTGAGTACAAATTCTTTGAATTTTTTGCATTTTGCTTTATCTTCAATAATGGAATTTAGTGTGAACATTAAGTTGTACAAAATTCTAAAGGTTAGCGCATCATAAACATTGATGAGACACTAGGTCGCTAAATATAATTATACAATTTAGAAAGTGTAAAGTCGTAACAGTAACCATAAGCTTAGGGCGGCTTTTTTTTTACTTTGTACCATAAGCCTAACCTGTCTCGAGCTCTTATCTTTATAAAATCAACAATTGTCCGAACGAAAATAGCGGATAGGTGGTGAAAATTTATTTGATATTTTTACATTAGCAACCCCGATATGATTGACAACGAGATATAATTATAATTATTTCAGAGTTATGTTAAAATAAATAAAATTTCAATTAGCAATTCACTTAGACTTGAAAAAATACGAGCGCGCGCGAGTTCATGTCCATCGGTGCCGACCTTCTAACTCGAACGGATTATGCTCGCTCAAACCACTACCGAGTGAGATGACGATGTATCGAGCCTTCCACAATTTATACTCGAATTATTTAAGTGGTCACGCGTCCACAATACATACACACTCACGCGCGCATCCCACAGGGTTGTGTAGAGATTAAAATGTCCACCTATTTCGTTTGGACAACCGTCCATGCACCTAATGTAGTGTATGAGAGACGTATACATCTGAAGTGTATATTGTTTTGTAAATTGATCAATACATTTTGTGATTTATATGTGAGGTATTTTATTGGTTCATTATCATAGGACGACATACAGCTGAAATATTTATAACACAACATAATGGACATTGCAATATTACAGACCAAATATAATGTGAAAATTATTAAAGTTCCTATCTACCTAACTATTCTGACATATCCAACACTCCATTGTTGGACTATACTGGATACAAATATACAAAAAATTTCGCATTAGACACATACCAAGACAGAGGAAGAAAACAAGAATCAAAGCCTTAGAATGATCACGATTTAGAAACAATTACAGGAAATTCGATTAAAAAGAGCAAAATAAATTACGAAAATAATCAACTTGATTTTCCTAATAAACTATGACAAGAACTTGAATTGAACTTGAGCTTGAGCAGCACATTCTCGTCGCACAGCTTGTCAACAACTTACGACTTTTATAAGTAGGTATTATAAATTCCATTGGCGACAGTAACTGCTTACCATCAGACGGGTACCTCTAGTGGCAACCACGTACCGGAAGACGCAGCGTGGGTAGGCCTCCCACAAGGTGGACCGACGACCTAGTAAATATCGCAGGTACCAGCTGGATGCGGAAGGCACAGGACCGGCCGCCCTGGAGATCTCTGGAGGAGGTCTATGTCTAGCAGTGGCCGTCTTTCAGCTGATATGATGATGATGATGACCTGCTCAGTGGCCAGCATCTCATCAGTGGATATCCACCGTACACGCGACCTGCCCTGGGCCCTAAGTCTGCTAATTTACGAATACCTCAATTGAATCTCAATAGGAAGTTTGACACGTTTTTGGTATTCTGCTACTAATTTAGGACCAATGGTTTTCCATTGACTTTTCACTAAACTACCATTGGACCATTTCCTAATCTGATTGTAACTCGATTGTAGAGTAAAAGGGCAGTCTCTTGATAGATTTTAGAAGGCATCAGCAATAATTATTTAACTACAGGGTTCGAAATTATCAAGATTATTATTTTATCTGAAAATTATGGGATATTTATCAGAGAATTACTGATATCTCCTACACAAACTGCTGTTTTTTTGTTGGACTCGTATTGTAGGTACTCCAATTTCGTCCAAACAGACAGATAAGTAGTATAGGCAAAATTAGTGACAATTCTTCCATAGTTCACATCTAAACGTACCTATGCTCAGGGAAACCGCGTTCACACACACACACGTGGGGTTGCCAACCCTACTATATAATATAGTATCCTACTGATTTTGGTGTCCGCATACTGTTTTAAAATTTTAATATAGTAAGCTGAACTACTATATTTTATCAGCAAAGTCGCTTATCAGTATCACTTACCGTAAAACGAAATGCGTCCTGAATGTTAATGTTAAGAATTTAGAAATAACTCGATTAAACACCAATTCTGGTCCATTATACTAAAGGTACTAAATATATTTTTATTTAAAATGCTATATATTTTTTAATAAATTCCCAATCTACTATATTTTTATGGCTACTGAATTACTATATTTGGTCTTAAAAAATGGCAACCCTACACACACATAATACATGTTGCGATATTTTATTATCACTTCGTACCCTGTTTAACTATGGTTCAATAACGACCCTACTGTACACGCTATTGATAAAATAATTTGCAGAATACGGAATTCGTCTCAATTGTAACGGAGTCTCAATTGAATCGCAATTGAGTCTCAATTTAAAATCAATAAAATGTAAGTAATTAAAATTAGCAGACTCAGGCCCTTGCCATTGCTATGTACGCCATATGTTGTAGAACCACGATCAATCTATGTACGGAACTAGTGTACACGTACAAGTCAAAACAATATCGTATGCCACTACTATTCAGCTTTGTCCAGCAGCTGTCTCACCAATCTCCAGTCCTCCATGATATCTTCATCACGGAGCATGTAAACTACATATGGGGGTGACACAGTGACTTGCCGTCTCCGTCTCCGACGGCCCCACTCGTGGCCAGGGGTCGAGTACAGGTCCACGGTCTGCCGTTCCTCTTCCAGCTTCCTCATCTTCTCGTGGATCTCCTCTTTCAGCATCTCCTGCGCCAACCATTTCTCGCTCTGCGGACAAGGGAGATTGAGATCAGTTTTTTGTTGCGTAGGGTAGGTTTTAGAGTGACATCATTATTGATGTCAAGTAACTGTATTATGGTGGAGTTGTGTGCTGTTATGGATGACATTATAAATAATTTGAGGGGATACAATGCTATGAGAAAAAAGAGATATTCATCTTATATAAACGTTTATGATAATGGAGAGTCGGTGGCCTAGTGGTAACGGTATCCGACTCGCAATGCGGGAGGTACCAGGTCCCACTGCGGCCATGTACAAATGACTCTTTTCTCTTTTTTTTATGTAAGTGTTGAACACTAACCGATGCTCTTATGGCGAGGGAAAGCATCGTCATGAAACTTACACATTCAGGCGACTAAATTTGTAACCATGATCTAATCTGGTCAGATTCCTTTGGTAGCAGGGCCACGGTGGTCAGATGGCAGTCGCTCCACTGTAACTGATCTGCCAAATCCTGGATCATGGTCAAGGCGGACCCCGGGCCGGTAGTGTGCGAGAGCACAACCGGGATATGATGATAAAAGTTTACGATAATGGTACGAACATAGTGAGTTACATGAAATATCACTTGAATATATCAAAATGTAAATTGACCGCAGCTGAGTCATTACGCTAAGCTGTTGCGCATGATCGATTATTGATTGCTTGATAATTGACAGTATTTTGGTATTGCAATGTGATATGATATTCGATTAGTATTGTTATTGTTTTGTTGCGAGTAGATAGGAGGCATAGCAGCTTACGATATAGGTAATATGTACGTGAGTTAGTACATAGGCGTGGCGGGAAAGTAAAAACTTTCGTGATGACACAGCAACATATTTGCTATTAAATTGGTCAACACTAAAACATCAACGGAGCATCTGTTGCTTAATTAGTAAGGTTTTGTTTGTTTGGAATGAAGAAACTCAATTACTTCTAGACCGATTCTAAAAATCTTATTTAATTTTATTTGGATGTCTCACAGCGTGCAACAAAGAAAATATACAATAGCATAACATCGAATAGCCAATTAGGAGACACCACAAGTTACACAGAAAAAAGTCTTATAAAAGTTTACAACTTAACGATCGGTGAGAGAGGCTAACAATACAATGCACAACAATGTATATAGTAAAACAAATCAAAGAAAACAATACAATGCTAAAGTTAATTAACTTAATATTTTGAGAAAAAGCTCTTGGCCATGATACCCTTAACCAGTGGTATGCTACTACAAAATAAGTCAAAGCGCTCTTCAAGAGATAAATCATTAAATGCTCTTGCCGACCTCAGCAAGTAGCTATTCTTGAGATAATTTGTGCGCGCGAATGGAATATGTAGCAACTTTTGAACCGCGAATGATGGTATGGCACACTTATGAATATACTAGTCAGAAGCCAACTAACCAATACTTATAATTAAACTACAGAAGGTACAGTATTCCCAAGTAACATACTACTAGACTATTTTTTAATCCGGCATAATAATAGTACCCCGCGGGAAAGTTGAAT
The DNA here is from genome assembly GCA_905147135.1 of Blastobasis lacticolella. Lineage (NCBI taxonomy): Eukaryota > Metazoa > Arthropoda > Insecta > Lepidoptera > Blastobasidae > Blastobasis > Blastobasis lacticolella. The sequence goes on from LR990044.1 coordinate 909,002, forward strand.
GTTTACAGATTACCGAACTGCGCGCGAGTGAAAGCCGCTGGGAACGGCTAGTGTCATATAAAAGGTGATATATTGCTCATAATCACCACAGCCCATAACAGTCCACTGCAGGACTTAAAGCCTCTCCCAGAGAGAGTGAACGTTATTGCCATAATCTCCACGCGGCTCTTGGCAGGCGGGTTAGAGACCGCAGTGCCGCAATTATGAAAACGCTACTGCCCATTTTCGAGCCCACGGTGACCTTTTCTCACGGAAGATCTTTTGCCTCAAAAACGTTAGTCACACACGACACCCACAAGTATAGGGGTTAGGGACACCACACGACCAATATATTGCTCGTCGGTCTAAAACGCCAACGACACAACTCTCAAACCCACATTCAGTACCATCCCGCAATGCCAGCAAGTACCCGGAGCACATGCCGTAAAAACCCGGCACAAAAGCTGCAAACAGATCCAAATAAAGGCCGACAAAGACGGCGAGGGGATAAATGCAAGTGGGGTGGGCCAGGTAGCTAACGAGACAATGATAGTATGTCTGTCTGTACTTTTTACAATAGATAGCCGGATGGGAACCCGAGGTTTGGGTAACGTGTTTCGCAGCGCTGGCATTGTAAAGGCTCGAGACACGATTTTAACAAGCTTTTCGTTACTTGTATGTTTAATATCGATTGAAAAGTAGTAGGTAAAAACATTTTAAATACCCCGACTGCTATTAAGAACTGAAAAGTTAATAACAAGCAGATTGATGAACGTGAATATGTAGGTATATTTAAACTTGAAAGCAGGCAGGGAAAACAAATCATAAAGGTACGTCGCGTCCAAGTCCCGTCTAATATAATAATACAGGCAGGGTTCATTCTACATCCTTGGAGGTTCCGGGTTCTATTATGTGTGGCTATGGTTATATTATAATTTTTATATAAATATCTATTTTCAAATTTATATATTCATCCCCGTCCCCATTCTTTCGTAAATCAAACATGAATTTAGTAAATATACTTGAGGTAAAAGCTGTCTTTAGATTCCCGGCGAATTAATATAATAAATTTTAATTTCTGTTACGGGTCTGGGTGATGTATGTATGATAAGCATATATTGAAAATATATATAAGTTTTCTGGCACCCATAACACAAGCTTTGCTTACTTTGGGCGCTATGTGGATTGTTTAAGCATATGTATTAATTGTTTTATCATCATCATCATCACAGCCCATAACAGTCCACTGCAGGACTTCGGGCCTCTCCCACGAGGTCATTGCCATAATCTCCACGCTTGGCAGGCGGGTTGGAGATCGCAGTGCAGTTGATGTAAATCTACCCAGAAAGATGCTGCTGCCCACCTTTCGGATTTGTCCCTTAGTCGCCTCTTACGACACCCACGGGAAGAGATGGGGTGGTGCTATTCTTTGAGGTGGCGGCACCACACACTATTATATAATTGTTTTATATCTATTTATATTTGTTTATTTCCATTTCAAAAGCCTCCAACCTCTCCCTGACCCTCTGCGGGACTTGATCGCTAACTAATAGCAAAATCATTTAACATTTCTAATTATAAAGAGAAAGTCTAACCACCCACTGACAAAGAATGTTTCCTGAGAATTGTAATATGAAAATATCCTAGATTAAATACGTAGTTCCGAGAGTTCCGAGATAACTCTCAAACTCCGCCAACGCAAGCTGAAAGCCTTGCGTAACTAGGACAAGGCCCGGCTTAGACCAATCAATGTTACCGTTGTTTGTTCTAGAAATATCGCCAACCCACTCGAATGCTTACTATTGTTACCAAGTCCTACTTTTTATATACCGCTAAGGTGGCAAACAAGCTTACGGCCTGGTAAGGAAACTTATATTAACATTATAAATGGGAAAGTTTGTATTTACCTATCCGGATATTTGAAAAAAAGAAAGACACAGCTCACTACGACAGAATAATAGTTAGATAATTGTAAAAGGAAACATTAACAATAACAACATTTAAACAATGAGTAGCCTCCCATGCCAGTGTCGGTGCCGCGGCGGTATTTGTGGTTATTATTTTTTTGTTATTGTCTAGGGAGGCACAAGGACGGAAGGTCCACCTGATGGTAAGTGGCCACCGTCGCCCAGGGCTTCGATTCTGGTACGGAAATCGTCTCAGTTGCAGTAACATTACAATTGCATCGCATGTCAAACGCGTGATTGTTATTCAAATGACAGATGTTGAGTTGCAACTTTCATGAGTTCGAACTTTCCACAATTCGTTTTCTGGTACTTTAGTTGCATTATGGTTTTAAATGGCTGTTGGTACTCCAATAAATAAATAACTAACTAAGTTGCATCTTTCTTTGTTGTCAAACTGCCTTCAATTCTGTCAACGAAAACGTGTCAAAGGGCGAACAATGATTTAACTGCAATTTAACTGGGATGATGCTGGGACTGACTTGTAACATCACAGTTACATTGCAACATAATAACAAATGCATTGCACACCAGAATCGGTACCCAGGACATCTGCAACCTAAAGGGAGCGGATGCGGTGCCGGCCTGTGAGATACCTGTAGACCTCTGGCATATTTGAAGAACCCCATGTTATAGTGCAGAGGAAATACTTCGGGAGCTAATTCCACAACTTGTACGTGCGTGGTAAAAAGGCTCGCGTTGCTCGTAAGTTAGTTGGATGCCAGGCATTTAGAAATCATAGAAAATCTTTGCTCTAAGAATTTACAATTCACTTACGAGAAAATGCAAGGGATTCGATAGTACTAACAGTACGAGGACAGCAATATAAGGTTAATGAAATTTTATGTGGATAGCGTAGAAGTAAAACAAAATACTGTAAGTGACTATTATACTTAAGGCCGATTTTTGAATCGTCAGATAAAATTTATCTGCCCAATAAAGTAATATACTGCCAAATTAAGGGCCGATTTTTCAATCCTCAGATAACATTTATCTGACCAATAAAGTAATATACTGCCAAATTAAAACAAACAGTCATTTTTCACTTATATTTGAAGTAACTGTACGTTTTTAGTTTAGTCGCATAATGACTTATCAGGCTGATATGTTATATCTGAGGATTGAAAAATCGGCCCTAAAACAAACAAGTTATTCAAGAAGTAATGTGAATTTTATTTTGGTCGCACAATTACTTATCAAACTGATATGTTTTATCTGAGGATTGAAAAATCGGCTCTTAGCAAACAATTATTTATAATAGGCACGGAACAAACATCAGTAGACAGGTACTAATAATAACTTTCGATGGTAGTAGGTAGGTAATAATTACTGTTGATCTTTTAGGATGTGGATTGTCAACATTGGCCTAGAAAACAGACCACGGGCTAGGTACTAGGCGCCCGCGAGTTACCTTTTGGGCACTACTGATATAGAGAATTTAATTCCTAAAACTTTTTTCTATGGCGACAAATCTGAACGGCCACCACCACTACAATGTACCTTAGGCGTACTGTACTAAACATCATTATTATAATAACTTATAACAGCCTAAGCGTTGGGCGTAAAGATTTGACGAGATCTGAAAGATAGTAAAAAAAAATTCAAAATTGTATAATCTATTGGAATCTTTCTTTTTTCTGACTGCCACTTTTAGGACTCTTGGTCGAAAAGTGTATGAAACGTGAATTTCGGATATTTTCCTTTACTTGTTACATGATTCTAGGTCAACGGGAGGTGAGTACCGTTTAGGTTTTTTATACAGAGAGTCAATATATGTGGCACGAACGGAGCATAAACGGCCGTATCTTTCGACTTAGAAGTTTGATTTTTCACTATTTCAAGCGATTTTAGACCTGAGTATTTGATATTAATTTCATTGATACCTCCGCGAGTACCTGAGCAACAAGGTCTTGACAGACGCACAGACTAGAAACGATCCTATAAGGGATCCGTTTTAGGAGTATGTATAATAAGTAAGTTCTTTTAAGGTACTAAGCCCAAAACAATGTGCAGAGAAGCTTTTTCTGTTGTGTATTTTAAACACTGCGATCTCCGACCCGCCTGCCAACCGTGGAGATTGTGACAAATGAATATTTGAGTACAGAAACGAAACTTCATTGAAAAGGACCCAGTACGGGAAAAAGTATCTATATTTGAGTATAAATGAAATTTCATTGGACAGTACCCAGTACGGCCACAGCTAGCTATGACCTATATTTGCTCGGAAATCAGGCCAAAGACGATATTTCGCTTCGACGTGAAATAAACGGTCAGACTTTGCTCTTACAATATTACTTTTCAGATTTAATGGGGGAAATCAGGCCACCGACAATATTTCGTTCCGACGTGAAATAAACGGTCAGACTTTACTCTTATAATATTACTTTTCAATGGGTCAGCTACGGCGGTGGGTTACATAATAAAATTGTATAAGTAGGTATTTGTATATATTTTGACATTCCCGCTTTCAAATGTTTCAATGTGGTACAGGTAAAAGAGGTGTGTCCGGCAGGACGGTAGCTTGTGGCTTTCAATAGTTTCTGCTTATCGGATGCGTTCGTGAGTGCATAACATGTACGTATGTACACGTATGTCCACCGCATTTTCAATCGCGTGCAATCATTAAAATATTTAACATTATAGTCCACGAGGCTATTCGCAATAATCTGGATTTGTTGATTAAACAATAACTTTTAAGCAGGTAGTATAAATCAGCGTGTTTACATCATGATATAAAGTTAACAAGAGAACTGAATAATGGAAAGCTATCACCGGCCTCTCCATGACCATTCAACAATGAACCCATGAACCTATCTTAACACACAGCGAGGCATGTAAGCGCCGCTCCCCACGGCCCATCGCATGGCACGTAGTCATGCTCACGCGCACCCGAGACGCCGCGATTCTGACAAGATGGCGGCCGGCCCCCGCGCGCCCTACACAGAAACAGGGAAATGGCGCGCACCGTGGCGCCACCTGTGTTATGCTCGCTGCATTATGCTTTACATAGTGTAAAATTAAGTCGCTTTGGCAACTGACTGTCTTACTGCTAAACCACGCAGTGTTTTGATGCGGTTTTCACTATCTTTTATAGATGATTTCTTCAGGAAGGTTTGTATGTTACATTAATGCAATTATAGCATAGAAAAACCGAGAAAACCCGTGCAAAGATGTAGGATCGTTTAGCAATGGACTGGTGGAAAGCGGTAAAAATCGCCCATAACGTCTACCTATCCCACTTTCATATCAACTAAAATCTAAATTCTTACTTAGGCGTCTAAAGGGGCAAAAATTTTACTGGGATGCCACTGTATTACAGTAAAAATATTGCTTATGCCTAAGAATACATGTTAAAGTTCAACATAAGTAAAGTGGTCATCATTTTTTTTTTTTTTTTTTTTTTTATGTTGTCCGGCAGACAAACAGGCATGCGGGCCACCTGATGGAAAGTGGTCACCGCCGCCTATGGACATCAGCAACACCAGGGGAGTCACCAATGCGTTGCCCGCCTCTGAAGAGATCTCTAATATACCTCTTGAACGATCCCATGTCATAGTCCAAAGGAAACACTGTGGCTGGGAGCTCATTCCACATCCGAATCGTACCATGGCGTTGCCAATGTCTCACTTGTGCTTTCATGTGCTTTCACGCGCGAGGACCCGAGGTCCGCCTTGACCATGACTGCTATCTGACCTCCGCGATCCTGTTAACTGCAGTACCTGACTAGATTGGATAATGGTTACACATTCAGTCACCTAAATCGGCGTGTAGGTTCCATCACGAATTTTTCCCTCACCGTTTTCGATATTCGGTTAGTGTTTTAAGTAATGTACATAACTCAGAAAAGAGTCATTTGGTACAGCGGCACTGGAGTCCAAACCCGCTACCTCGGGGGACGAAGCGGACCCCTGAACCATTAGGCCACCAACACTCTCACTTTGTGAAGTAAGTAAGGGTAACTTTACCTTAGCCGGTCTATCGATTACTAATCATTCGGAATTCAGCCCGCGTTTAACGACGGCCTTTGTCGCGAGGGATAATAACTTTGTCTCGCTTACTCGTACTTCAAAACGAATAGAAAGAGCTAATAATTGCCATTTTCATATAATTTTTAAATCACGAACATGCTTGAGGTATTTTACAAATGGCATCTTTAGTGCACCTAATCCCTGACGAGATGACGTCATAAACATACCGTCACGGGCCCCAGCGGAAGACCTTGCATGATGTCATTATTGCGACTTATTGTGACAAGATCTATAGACATTATGGTTTATACTATCGCGGTTATTATGGTCACGTGACCATGATGCATGCAATTGCGTCGAAATATCGGACTACTCGTCAACAAAGGTACGCGGTCGGAAACCCGGAACATAAGATCTATAGAAATTGATATTGTAAGTATTTCCTACCTAGGTCTAACAGCGATAACAATGAACAACATACAGGTGTGCCTGACTCAGCAGGCCTTACTGAAAACCGATTTGCGATTAGATATTCCCCTCCATTATACGAACTTCTACAGCCATTCTTTCACAGTCAAGGCAGCACGTCTTTGGAATGAGATTCCTGAAGATGTGCGTAAAGCATCGAACCGCTTTATTTAAAAAAAACATTTTTTTTTATAGATAAAAGGCCAAAATGTCCAATATACCTATGTTTATTATATCTTGATGTAGTTAGTATTGTATTTAGATACTTAATTAGGTAATTGCATAATATGATAAGTATTCATAACGCTTTAAAAAGCACCACTTACGCACTATCTGCATAGTCTACTTGGTTGACTGGCTGATAAAGCCTTAATGGCTTTAAGTCTGCCAATTGTGTGGTTATGTTTATATATGCAATAAAGTTTTTAAGTACATAAAAACCAGCGCTCCGGTTCACGCCGGGGCATAATGCTGAGTGAGGTCCGTTTTGCACAAACACACCACCACAACACATTGTCATAATCTGTAGGTACTCGTATGTACAGCCTTCCTTCGGCATTGTGTAGCCTTCCTGTGTATTTTATGTTGTAATTGTATTGTTTTTGTCTTTTTGTATTTGAAAATGAAAATGTGTATTTATTTTGCTTAGGTAATAATACAACGAGGAAATGCATTTGTGCAAGAAAAATTTTAACAAAGTAAATCCAAACAAATTGGTCGGAGGCTCAGCTATAGCTGCTAGTGAAACCAGTGCTGCTGTTATTCTGCCATGGCCGTGTGGCATCCTAGTCTGACCACATAGTAGCTAGGCTATGATGACATTAGTATACACACACACTTAAAATTTATTGGGTCTTTTTCAATATTGTGTTGTTGCTTGTGTAAATGTCGCAGCCAAATGGTTAAATTAGCCGGTTAATCAAACGGCTAGATATTTAAGCAGTTATTTAATTGAAAATTGGCCAAATTCATGAACTTTGAATGTAAAGTCAAATGAACGATATTGCCTCGAGTTTACGGAGCTTTTCCATTCATTGTCATAATGCTAACCTAAACTAACCGAATAGAAACCTAATGCAAACTATTATTATACTTTGAAGTTATTGTGGGTAGGTTAGCATTGGAACAATGTGTGGAAGAGCTGCGTAAACTCGAGGCAATATCGTTTTTTCAACATCACTTTAAAATCTTATGAAACTGGCAAATTTTCAACTAAATAACTGCTCAAAAAGCTAGCCGTTTAGTTAACCGGTTAATTTAATCATCCGGCTGCGACATAAATAAATGTTATTTCTTTCTAATACCGTTGGGGATGCGAGGTTGACCAAGGGCTTTCACTGAGGATCCTGAGACTGGTTGAACAGTCTCCGAAGCCACTTGGCACCTCGTGTCCGTATATTATTGTTGTTAGTTCTACCACGCGAAGGTTCGAAAGAACGCTTCTCGCTCGTACGATTCGGATGTGGAATGAGCTCCCAGCCACAGTGTTTCCTTTGGACTATGACATGGGATCGTTCAAGAGGTATATCAGAGGTCTCTTCAGAGGCAGGCAACGCATTGGTGACTCCCCTGGTGTCGCTGATGTCCAGAGGCGGCGGTGACCACTTTCCATCAGGTGGCCCTGTTTGTCTGCCGTGTAACATAAAAAAAATACCATGCCCTTGTTTTTGTTTGTCTCATATCGGGTTCTGGAAACAATATTATTTTCGTGTTGTTTATTTGGGTAACAAAAGCTAGTTAGCTGATTACGGCGATTACGTTCCGAGTAAACAATTAAGACCCGTTCCAGTTCTGCTCTAGGGAATATATAAAGTGCAAACGTTAGCTTAATTTAAAATTGAAAACAGGCGGGGACCCAATTAATACATTTCTATAAATATTAAGTATCTGTGTCCACCTACTTATATGAAAATGGGGCGCCGCCTGCTGTGAAGTTTAAATTAAACTAACGTTTGCACTTTACATATTCTTGTTCAACTATTTACTTACACCATTCGGCTTGTTCCAATTTCTTAATTTTTTAATAGCAGTCGGGGTTATTAGCTTTTGTACTAGTTTTTTTATTTTCCTCTTTTTATATTCCTCGGTCGGTACCTTAAAAGTGTAAGTGCAGTGAAAAAAGTAAGAATGGTAGCTTTTGTACTAGTTTTTTTATTTTCCTCTTTTTATATTCCTCGGTCGGTACCTTAAAAGTGTAAGTGCAGTGAAAAAAGTAAGAATGGTTGCTGACTTTCGTTTTTTTTTACCACTAAGGTGGCAAACAAGCTTACGGCCTGCGTCTTGGTAAGCAGTCATCGCAGCCTATGGACGTTAAATAGTTAAAATATATCCTAAACAGTCCATCTAAAAATACCTATGCAACGACACCCCACAAGACATCGCCATATTTAATTTTGGTCAATATCATGTCTTCAGTGACACTCGGCAGATTAAGACCAATCGATAGACGTAAGAACCATCAAAATAGGCCCACGCGTTTGGTCTACTAGTGTACCACAAAGGAACAAACATATATACATGTCGCAGCCAAATGGTTAAATTAGCCGGTTAATTAAACGGCTAGCTATTTAAGCAGTTATTTAATTAAAAATTGGCCAAATTCATGAACTTTGAAAGTAAAGTCAAATGAACGATATTGCCTCGAGTTTACGGAGCTCTTCCATCCATTGTCATAATGCTAACCTAAACTAACCGAAAAGAAACTTAATGCAAACCATTATTATACTTTGAAGTTATTGTGGGTAGGTTAGCATTGGAACAATGTGTGAAAGAGCTGCGTTAACTCGAGGCAATATCGTTCTTTCAACATCACTTTAAAATCTTATGAAACTGGCAAATTTTCAACTAAATAATTGCTAAAAAGCTTGCCGTTTAGTGAACCGGCTAATTTAACCATTCGGCTGCGACATACACATAGGCTGAACACATTACAGTCCTTTGCGTCCTCTTATTGCTGATAATGATGACATCATCCCCAAAAACAAGAAACCGACACGTCACCCTCCAAGTCGAGATAAATTGAAAAGCGCTGTACCTACGAGTATGACGCATTCAGTGAGTCAGTTCTTCGAATATTCCGGCGCACTGAGGCGGGGGTTGCATTGCGCACGCGTGACGTCACGGTGATGAACATTCACGTGATTCCCGGTACGGATTATCGGTATTCAGATTGGCCATCTGGGTCGTCGTGATTGGCTTACGCTAGCCTTTTTGCGATGCATGCATCTATCTGGCCGAGGGAACTGTCCAGTGCAACACACGTGGAATTTCAGAATAGATCATATGCCTAACGATTAAAGCACGAATAGGTGGCAGTAGGCAGAGCACATATTATTTTATACAATTAAAGCATTTTATGATCGGTTCAGTAATATTCTCAAAAAAGCTGGGGTCCGAAGTGGCAAGAATAAAAGGAGATGTATGAAAAGATTTGTGGATATATTATGCGAGTTGTGTTAGGACAGAGCAAAGTGTCGATCCATAGTCGCGGCCTACACCACCTGTGGGACAGAGGCGAGAGCTTAATGTATGTATGTAAATAAATAAAATAATCATCTTGGCGTTAATGTCCCAGTTGTGCTCTCGCGCACGAAGGCCTGGAGCCCACCTTAATCATGATACAGGATTTGGCAGATCAGATAATTACAGTGGAGCGACTGCCATCTCACCTCCGTGACCCTGCTACCAGGGGAACCTAACCTTGGATCTTGGTTACACATTTAGTCGCCTGAATGTGCAAGTTTCATTACAATGTTTTCCCTCACCGTAAGCATTCAACTAATGTACATAACTCAGAAAAGAGTCATTGGTGCATGGCCACAGTGGGATTGGAACCCGGTACCTCTCGCTTACGAGTCGGAGACACAGCTCGCACTTTCCTTCTCTCAATACTAAGATAAAAGAGATAGCAGTATCTATGTCGCATACTAATTGATAGCCATGCTGTTCTCATTAAATCAAAAGTGGACGATAGAGCGGAATATCGATCGCTCCATCGACTTGTTCTCATTTATACATGGCGCAATTGATAACTAATGTCACAGCGACCATCACAGAAGTTCACCTTTATGAGGCCAACCGTGTCCGTAATCTATAGCTCCGTCAAGGTCTTCACAAAGTTCTTATCTAATCTGTTTCTATTCTAGTCTATTAACGTGCCATGTTAGGAGTGTGAGTACGGTATTTGGAAAAAGAAAATGCTACAAATATAGCTCTACAGAAATCGGTTTAAGATATTTTTTAATCATCATCATCATCATCCGAGCGGTCAATCCCGGCTTCTGCCAGGGTCCTACTTTACTTTATTTACTTTTTACTTTACTCTACAATTTGCCCGGTCGTCGGCATTCTCACGTCGTTAGCAGTTGACTCGGCGATGTCAATTCATCGCTTTTTGGGTCTCCCGCGGGCCTTTTTGATAGGCCGAAGATATTTTTTAAATATCAATTAATAAAATCTGAGGAATATTTATTTCAATTTCATGCAGAACAATTAGAAACCACGGATGAACAGCAGTCGTCTAGTACTGTCTAGAAATGAGTGCCAGTCTCCGGCGACCTGTCAATGTTGTAATCGGTCACCAAACTTTATGAAAATCTTCTAATTTCCTGCAAAAATTGAAATTAGGTCTTTGATGGTTGAAAATGACGAAAACAGCAACTTTCATACCTCAGTAAATTTTTCAGGTCCGAAATCCGATTACAATTGTTACAACTTTCCAGGCTTTTGCCTGCTAAGCTACTTAAGCAAATGTTTATTTTTATTTTTTATTTTTCTGTTAATTGTACACATGAACCTTTGATGAAAAATACAGAGTTATTGATGACACAACCGGCGCTTCTAATTTCTTAGAAGACATCTCTTCCAACAGGCCTATCAAAGAGATATGTGATAAGTAGTCGCAGATCAGACAAGCACAATATTTAACTAAATATATATACACATATAATAACCTAATATAATAATAACCTAATATAATAAACTACATATACCAATACATAAAATACATATATACCTACAAATTATCGATAGGCATTGTACCCCGAATTTTCATCATACATTGCAGATTTCATTTTTATTCTTCTGATAAAACTCACGCGCACACTAAGGTTGTGGAATTAACTACCTGGAGAGGTTTTCACTGGAGAGTACAACATGGAGTCCTTCAAGAAAGGAGTAAAAAGGTTTTTACGGGGTCGGCAACGCGTGGGTGATGCCCCTGGTATTGCAAACGTCCATAGGCTGCGGTGACTGCTTACCATCAGGCAGGCCGAAGCTTGTTTGCTACCTTGATGGTATAAAAAAAACCCTGGGTCAGCCTGAAAATCAGCACTCTGATTGGCAGCTGCCCTTCATAGGATTACGCTGAGGCTGGCCCCGTTTGGACGGACGTCACATCGCCCTACTTTCTTGTAAATTTAATTTTTCATTCTTTAAGATGTATAGGGGTAAATAAAGATTTGTCCATGTCTATTTATGGGTATACCTTGTATAAGCGCAATTAAACGACATGAATTGATGAATTTTAATTTCTGTTATGGGTCTGGGTGTTCTATGTATAATAAGTATGTATTTAAAAAGTATTTAAGTAGTATATCAGTTATCTAGCACCCATAGTACAAGCTTTGCTTAGTTTGGGGCTAGATGGCGCTGTGTGAAATTGTCCACGATTTATATTTTTTTATATTATGTTATGTTCTATATTTTATATTTTATTATTTATTTATATTATGTTATTATTAATTTTACAGGCAAAGACCTATTCGTTGACACCAATTTATGAAGTACACTTTCAGTTAAAAACAAGCCCCTATTTCCTTGATGGACAGCAAAAAATGACGATGACAGCAAGTATATATGTATATGCATGTATGTGTCTATATAGTTAATTTGTAGGCTAAACTTTAGTCGAACCGCAGGTGTTCGTAACTGATGAGAACCATTAAGCAATACATTATTGGGACCCAAGTAATCCAACCATTCTAACTTGAGGCATTAGTAATGGGCTTCAACACAGACAGTGTGACAACACTTATTTACGCATACACTTATAATATTATGTATTCGTGTATTGAAACAAATAACATTTATTTATTTATTTCATTTATTCTTTGTGGCACCTATCAGTGACTCTGTCAAACCTGAGGAGTCCGCGTGGGGAAATATATTTTTATTCCTTTATTTATTCATTCATTTCAGGCAACTGAGGCCCATATTTAACACATGACCAAGCAACAGTGTTTGCATTGTTGTGTTCCGGTTTGAGGATAAAGTAGCCAGCGCGATTACAGGCATGAGTAGGGCTGCCAACTTTTTTTAGACCAAATATAGTATTTTCGGGTTTAGAAGCTATAAAAATATAGTAGGTAGGGAATTAATCACAAAATATATAGTAGGTTTTTAAATAAAATGTACGTACCTATATTATTTCTTAAATGTATATTTTCGGCTACATTGAGCTTCATAGCTGTTTTGTTTTATTTGACTTGAGTTTGACGTCAGGTCATACAAATGTCAAGACTCAAGAACGTTCTGAAATATTCGATATGCATCGGGAAAATTTTTCTTTTGAGGATCTTATGGACGCGTTCCGTTTTGCGGTAAGTGGTAATGTTAAATATATTAGTAGTAAAAATATAGTGGTTTCCCCTACTATATTTTAATTTTTAATTTATAGTAGGTAGACTCCTAATATAGTAGGACACTATATTATATAGTAGGGTTGGCAACCCTAGGCATGAGGCATCTCGTCTTAGTCCTCACAGTGACAACGCACCTGCGGTTCTGCATTTTTGTTGCCTGCACCGCATTCATTGTAGATGTTATGGGCAGTTACCGCTTACCATCAGGTGGTGTCTGCTCGGTGTCGCGTAGATGAGAAAAAATAAACTTTTGTCCGAGCATCACGTAGGGGACCCACTGAAAACAAGCGTCACGGCGACTGTCGTGGCATATGCTGAGTGTGGCCCCATTGCACTCTCCACATGGCACAGGTAACGAGATTGAAGTGCATCTGTTTCCGTCGATTTATGTCTGTTTTATTTTTTTCTCTATGAACATTTTTTAATATTGCGCCGTGCAATCACTCAAGACATTGGAAAAAACATGTTTTACTTTATTTTAACTTTTTTTTTACTTTCATCATCATCACAGCCCATAACAGTCCACTGCAGGACTTAGGGCCTCTCCCACGAAAGAGGAGGTTCTTGCCATAATCTCCACGCTTGGCAGGCGGGTTGGAGATCGCAGTGTTGTAAATGTAACAATGGAAAACGCTGCTGCCCATTTTCCAGCCTACGGAGACTCTAGATCTTTTGCCTCGGAAATATTAGTCGCCTTGTACGACACCCACAAGTCTAAGGGATTGGTGCTATTTTTACTTTACATTAATAATAATAAACCGTTTATCTCAGGCATTAGAAATAACAAAGTATGGGCTGAATCGTCACTTAGCACTAGGTGAGATGGCGGTCAAATGCCTGTCTTGTCTAAATATATAAAAAAAATAAAAATAAAAATATGACGGTCTCATGCCTGGCTAGTCTAATAAAAAAATATTTAAGTTTCTTTTTATAATAGAGGGGACAAAAGAGCCAGCAGGCCACCTGATGGTAAGTGTTAGATTGTGTAATGAAACGCAACCATTTTGACATTTGAGTGGCTGTCACTGTCACTCTCTCTCTGTCTTGCCGCCTTTTTCTCTGGATGTGTGCTTTCGAATTGAAAGCTGATTGATCACAATTCTATTGTTATTCTTTATTAATACCACAAACACCAAATATTTTAATGACATTTAAATTGTATGACATTGATTAATCATTGATTTCATTATTATTTTATGAAAATTGTTAGTAATAATTGACATTTTTAATGACATGGTTTTATTTACTGATTGTTTTATAACATAATTATTGAAATTTAAATTTTTTGAAATTATTATTTATGGAACAATTATATTTAAAGATTTGTACGCCTCATCATGAGGGCAAAGGATAGAGAAACTATCGAAGATAATGAAAACATCTGTAATACAAATAAATATTTTGAATAATTGAATCTTTGAATCTTTAAACCACTTTCCTACAGTAGGTGATCGCCACCGCCCTTCACTTATGGGAGTGTTGATCACCAAGAGAATCGCAAATGCTTTACCGGCCTATGAGAAAGGTGTAGGCGCGTGTGTAAAACCAATAAACAATATGCATTTAGTGATTAGGCAGCTAAATTATTGCTACGAAAGTGCTACGAAAAAATAAACAAACTAATTAGTACAACTACTAACAAATGTAAAAAATGTATTTTATATTACAAATATATAAATACACAAAAGATAATCACGTATACAACCTACCCAACGAATACACCTAAATAATTATTCAAAATTTCACCGTTACGGCTAATTACAATTACATTAAACAATTTTAAAACATACAGTTTAAGATTTTTATATATTTTATAAGTAAAACATACTTTGTTACTTTAAAAGACAAAACGTGACCTACTCTATCCGCGACCATGTTAATGAAAAATAATCGAACGAAACGCTGGGCCAACATGATAAATATATACCTACATAACCCGTTAAGTTACTTAATTTAAAATGGGAGAACATAAATTAGATATATAATAGAAGATACATTATATATTCCATGGTATATAGATTCTCGTAGCACCGGAGGAGCTACGCAATTGCTACGGGCTACGAGGTCAAAGTTCCCATAGAAAACGATAAAGAGCTATGCAATAAACATAGTTGTATACTCATGCTGTAACATCACGCTATTTTACGTAGAGGTAGGCAAAGCACTATTATGGTACTTTGTAACGTGTCTGGACTCATACCCCGAGCTCAGGTTCGAACACGAGTGCCGCCATGTACCATTACTTTTTCTGAGTTATGTACACTAACCGATGTTATTTAACAATTTATTGCACACAATAAAAAAATACAGAGTTATAACATAGATATAACTGACACAACAGGCACTACTTATTTCTAAAAGAAATTTCTTCCAGCAGGCCTACAGAAAGGAAATGTTTAGCTAAGAAATGCAGATACGACGCGCACAATCAATGAATAATTATAAAATACACATGAATATGACTAATTTTTATATACTATATCAATAAATACATACATACTTATACACTTAAATACTACTACATATAAATACAAATATATAAAATTTACATATATATAGATGTTCTTACGGTGAGGGACATATTGTGTTGAAACCTGCACATTTAGGCGACTGAATGTGTAACCATAACCCAATCTGGTCAGGGTCCTCTGTTGGCAGGTTCACAGTCAGATATCAATCGCTGTATTGTAATGACCTGATCAGCCAAATCGTGGACCTTGGAAGGCGGAGCCCGGGCTCTCTCGCGGGAGCACAACCGGGCCCTTGACACCAAGAAGTTTTTTTTGTGCAATATAGTTTATTTTTCTTCGCACTAAGTACTAATAATTACAACTTGGCAGCTTGTTATAATGTAATCGCCTACTTCATTATTTGCAAAATATCATAGAAGATGACATAATCATTATCACAGCCCATACCAGTCTACGGCAGGACTCTCCCATAGAGAGAGGAGGTTATTTCCATAATCTCCACGCTTGGCAGGTGGGTTGGAGATCGCAGTGTAATAAATATGTGACAATGGAAAACGCTGCTGTCCATTTTCCAGTCTACAGAGACACCAGATCGTTTGCCTAGAAAACATTAGTCGCCTCGTATGACACCCACGAGTGTAAGGGGTTGGTGCTATTCTATTCTTTCGGACACCACACGGCCAGACATAATGGGACATTACATTTAAATATTTATGTAACTTCACCAATACAGTGGAGTAAAATAACATCAGAGTGTAAACAACAAAATGAAGCGTGACCTCAATGACCCTAGCCGTCTAACTCACCGACTGAAAAAACTGAAAAAACAATTGTCGTGAACACGTAGTGAATTAATTTTCCATTATCACTAAGGTGAAGGACAAGTATCAAAGGGTTTTAACACGATTTTATTTATTAATAGCTTTTGCGGGCAAACTTCGTCCGCGTGAAAATTGTGTTTAGGGCAGTTTAGTTTTTCCCTAGCGACCATTTTAAATAACTTCAAGAGGCCAAGCTGTACATCTGGCTCTAGTCAACCGAATTAGATGATGTATGGCCTAGATTTTAAGTTGGACCCCAAATTACCAAACCTCATTAAATCCATTCATCGCCATTTCCATATTTCTTATAGTTTAGCTGGTCTATCATGGTTCTACATCAGGTTGATTTCGAATCAAGTATATCATGTTGCCGAGGTTTAATAACTCCACAACAAAAAAATAATCAATCAAATCCGTCTAGAAGTTCTGGAGATTAGCGTGTACAAACAGACAAACAAAAATTTAAAATATTCCTGTTCTATTAGTATTTCCTTTTGTAAATTTATTCAATATCCTGGCACAATTTTTTTTACCGTTTCATTATATGTATAGATATTATAACTAGTCGCGACAACGTTGTCACTGACAGTTACTGACATTTTGCGTCGTGGATGACGATGATAGATTTAATCTATAACATAATTTACCCGACTGCGACAGAAAGAGGGTTATGTTTCTCGAGCGTTTGTATGTACGTATGTCTATTTCTTTGACACGGGCTACAGCTTTAACGGCTCAATGGATTTTAACATATGAGGTATTGTAACATTCGTCTTGGTCGCGCAAGTGACACAGAGTACATTGAAATTTTTAAAAATCAAAATATCGTTGCCATAGGTACAGTGACTTTAGATTTTTTTTTTTTTTTTTTGGAAACCAATATAGACGGGTATCAAAATAAGGGGTCTTCAAATGGCGATTTAAACTTTTTAATAGCAGTCGGAGATTTAATTTTTGGACTACTTAAATGTCTATTCTAGTACATGAGCAGTTATTTTTATTTGATTCAACACGCTAATTTCCGTTAATACTAAAACGATTTAGAAAATTGTTACACTATATCCTTTCCGAGAGTAATAAGGACTGAACGCGGGTGAAAAATCGCGTGAGTCCCACGCTAACCTATCCAGTACCTAAATAACACACTTGTACATAACTCAGAAAAGAGACATTGGTACATGGCGGCACCGACGATCAAACCAGGTACCTCAGGGTATAAGTCGGATTCCTAACTATGAGGCCACCGACCTCGTATAAATACTATCGAAAAAACATAGTTAACAAAGTAATATAGTTTTTGTAAATTATCGCCCGAAAAAGCCTAATCTAAAGTTAATAACTTCAATAAAACAAGTCAATAACAAATCAACATGCGAGATACAAACAGCGATTTAAATATCGTATCGGTTGTTGGCCTGAAATCCGAATCCTTCAGTCATGTTTATAATTTTACGAACTGTTGCTTAGCAATGGTTTTCCCGGCCCCACTTATTTATTTCCTACAGTGACTTAAATTGTTTTAATTAGACTCAATTTGTCAGTTTAGACCGGCCTCCATTACCTCCCAATTATAATTTAACTGTGTCCATTTAGAATAACGAATCACTCCAATGCTAAAAGCCTTTCCAAAACAGGTCATCAAATTCATCTCTTACCTCTTCGTAACATAAATATCGATGTACGAACTAACCAGGCTAAGTAGGTACCTACCTAAGTGCTATATTTTTATGCCAAGTCAGTGTCTGCCCGGTGGGGAATCGATCGGTCTAGTGCGCATGTCGCTGACGTGCGATGCAGATACGAGGCACACAGCGCGGTATATAAGGATTATGTACTCGTTACGTATTGGAACAAGGGTAACGGTTAGTTTTATAACGTTTAGGACCGTTACGGCGATGAAAGACGCTGTGGTTATACTGTCTTTGTCTTCAGTCCATCCCTCACTGTTGAGGATCGTGGCTCTCTTGAAGTATCTGGTAGATCTAGCCTCTGCATTGGCTTCGGCCTTCAGCCTGATTTGATTTGAAATTTATCAATATAATAATTGGATATGAAATTATTCCGGATTATCCGAAAATTTCAGGTGGTTTCGTATACGGATATTGTGATTTTTGTATCTTGGATATGTGTATGTATTTTGAACATATTTTTAAAATTGAAATAGCCATTGACCATTTGACCGCCATTTCCCCTGGTGGTAAGTGACGATGTCTATCTAGGAACAGCCTATTCACTCTAGCCTTAAAGGCGTCTAGGTAACGCGTTCCATTCCTTAGCCGTACACATTATAAAGGTTGAACTAAAGCGGCTCGTGCGGATAGCTGGAAGTACGACGATATAAGGATGAAGCGCGTGTGGATATGGGACTCTTTTAAAGAATCTAGTAGATGTTTCCTCTCCATCGGGTTCGATCTTCTGTCTGATGGAGTTCACAGTTGATGGTACAAGATAGATAGAATATATGTCGTAGTTTAAGTTTGTAAGTAGGGAAGTTAGGGATTTAAAACTTTCGGATTTTGTTACGGATATTTGAAAATTATCTGTTTCAATTACGGATCCGGATACGAAATTATTCCGGATCATCCGAAAATTTCAGATGAATTCCGTTGCGGATATTATTACATTTTGTGGTATTATATTTTAAATATGTGTATGTATAGTATTTTGAAAATGAATTGTTTTGAGTCACACCAACATACAAGAATTTAACAATATGTTAAGAACCGGGAATTAATTTATAGGCAAGTTTTGTTTACATCTATTCACAATTTTGACCACTATTTAGCACAGTAATATCAGAAATATAAAACATTTAGACTTAAAATTTTATTACTATCACTACAGCTATCCAGTTTTAAGTAGGTGTAAGTCGTGTCTAGTTCAGACTTTATCCAATCTAAAATTATAAAAAAAAATTACGGTTACGAAGCTCCATAACATCAGCTCTAGTTGTAAGGTAATATAACAGAACAGGGACATAATCTAATTACGCAGTGTTGACGCGTAGTATCCGAAAAATCAGAATGGCACTAAACTTTACCCTTACTGGATGTCGTACAAAGAAAGTAAGAAATGTACAAAGTAGAGATAGACCGACTCTTGTTCTCTAAATTTAAAAAAATACTGTCGATTTATAAAACATAAATAATAATCTGTATGTTGCAGTCGGGTGGCCAATTTAGCCGTTTACTTAACCGGCTAGATCATAATGCAATTATTCTAAATCAAGAAATAATGAATTTTGAAAGAAATGTTTAACGTAAAACATTCCCTAAACATAACATCACGCCTTTTTCAGTCCGTGGATGGGTGTAGTCAGAGACCTCTCTCAGAGGGCTCCTTCCACATTCATCAATCTTTCTATTCATGCCAGTCGGTTTAGTTAGGGTACTCTTGTCTTGACCTGAACTTTCTTTCAAATATCATGGAGTTCATCGTGATATGTAACGTTTCAAGTCAACAGCGTATCGAGGTACCTAAAACCGGTATAAGATGAGCCCTGGTTTTGGTAAGGTCGATACTGTCATTTGTGCGTCTGGGTATTCCTCTTACAAAGATAAACATACCTTCCAGTTGAAACCCGAGTGATTTACCATTGGCTTGAGTGGATCCTACAACTCTACTCCACCGACCGGCTCCACCGGTGGACCAAAGATAATTTTAAAGTTAGCTCTGACTAACATACAGGGTGTAAAAAGACCGCTAGCATTAATTGAAACCCCGTGTTCTACCAATGAATCTGAACAACTTTCCCCAAGCAACATAACCGCGGAAATCACTTCATAATTTCGCTACCTAAAATAAATAATTAATTGCGACGCGCAATGTTCATCGTCCGGCGCACGCCTCTCGCTCGCCCACGTGACCAGTGGCCACTGACGTCGCGCGGCCGGCCGGCCTGCACGCTTCACATTGCGCGCTTTTACTTAAATTTGATTTATTTCAACTTAAATTTGAACTTTGACTGTCTAAATTAATTGTGAACGATGTAGTTATCGATACTTGATATTTTTTAGTACAAAAATACTACTTTTTTTTTTAAGTATCTCCATTTCTGCCCAAACTATGAGTTTCCGCGGGTACGTTTCTTGGGGAAAGTTGTTCAGTTTCATGGGTAGAATATGAGGTTTCAATTAATGCTAGCGGTCTTTTTACACCCTGTATAGGTACTTACGCACACACGAGCAGGGGATAGGCAGAGATTGTCGATTGCCATAAGCTCGTAGATCCGTACGTTCCCTTGAAATCGAAGCGTGTCTACAATAAAGGCTCCTAGTGGACCAGGCGCGACTTCGTTCGCGTAGCTTCCTACCCAACCCCAACCTACACCTACCCTACACCTATTTTAATCCTACCTATCCTTTTTTCTTGTCTATAAACCGTCTCTTTTTTTTATGTTATTCGGCAGACCGTGTGGTGTCCGGCAGAGTAGAATAGCACCAACCCCTTACACACATGGGTGTCGTACAAGGCGACTAATGTTTTTGAGGCAAAAGATCAAGAGTCTCCGTAGTCTGGAAAATGGGCAGCAGCATTTTCCATTGTATTATTTAAACACTGCGATCTCCAACCCGCCTGCCAAGCGTGGAGATTATGGCAATAACCTCCCCTTTCGTGGGAGAGGCCCTAAGTCCTGCAGTGGACTGTTAAGGGCTGTGATGATGATGATGATTCGGCAGACAAACAGGCAAGCGGGCCACCTAATGGAAAGTGGTCACCGCCGCCTATGGACATCAGCAACACCAGGGGAGTCACTAATGCGTTGCCCGCCTCTGAAGAGACGATCTCTATTTATTGATGAAAACCGCATTAAAATCCGTTGCGCAGTTTAAAAGATATAAGCGTACATAAATACAGACGGCGGTAAACTACATTGTTTTATACTATGTATAGAAGATACATCATATATTACGACTATGCTCGACCCTTTATATTAAACCGTACAAGTTCGGCACTAAAATCCGTCTGGAAGTCTGCAGTCACGACAACTTTGTATCAATATTACTTGCTTACGTACTACGGTTCTAGGTACTAGGGGTCGCAATACCGGTATATCTTTTCAAAACCGGGATTTTCAGTATTAATATCAGGTCAATACCGGGGATCCCGGTATTTTCGGGATTTGGAGAAGTTGCCAGTAATTTATTATAAACTTTTAATTATTATATTCTTTATTGCATAAAAGTCATAGACAGACTTAAATAGTACCTAAAAACGGTAGATACTCCCAAATGGTTAGAGGATTTCATACGAAAGGTTATTTTCTAGAAGATTTACCTTATTGTAGATCCCCCTCGATAAGTCTTTTCTTTTGAAAATGATATTGAAGCA
This sequence comes from Blastobasis lacticolella, assembly GCA_905147135.1. Taxonomy (NCBI): domain Eukaryota; kingdom Metazoa; phylum Arthropoda; class Insecta; order Lepidoptera; family Blastobasidae; genus Blastobasis; species Blastobasis lacticolella. The sequence goes on from LR990044.1 coordinate 930,645, forward strand.
AACTATAATGCGTTTTATTAGTCTAGATGGTGATATATTTAATTTAATTTTAACTCATCATCACCGAAAATATCGGTTTTTGTAAAATGAATACCGGTATTGTGAAGGCGACCCCTACTTTGCTCGTTACAATAAACACAAATAAAGGATATGACTATCGTTTGACGAGGGTCTGATTGGCTATATTGCTTTGACGACAATTTATTCTAGATGAAGCAGTTATCGTCTTGCTGTAATTACAGAACTATGTTGTTCGATAACGACGTTATTGATAATAAACTTATTGATTAGATTACCGAAAGCGGGAGTCGGAGAGTCATTGTGGGTGGAAATTGTTTGGGCTAATAAATTGAATATTTTGTCGCTAGCTTTAGGCTTATTTTGAGGTAGGTACGTTCTTTTGCTGTGTGGTGTCCGGCAGCGTAGAATAGCATCAACCCCTTACACTCGTGGGTGTCGTACAAGGCGACTAATGTGTTCGAGGCAAAAGATCTAGAATCTCCATAAACTGGCAAATGGACAGCATTTTCCATTGTTATATTTTATAACACTGCGATCTCCAACCCGCCTGCCAAGCGTGGAAATTATGGCAATAACCTCCCCTTGCGTGGGAGAGGCCATAAGTCATGCAGTGGACTGTTATGGGCTGTGATGATGGATTTTCTTTTATTTAAATATAAATATAAATATAATGTGACAATAAATCTGTTGTTTTCTTCTGACCAATCAAAACCCACCCGGGGTTTGTGTCCTGCAAAACAAAATGTACTTATAATGAATTAAATAAATAAATAAATACAAGACACAAAAGTAGGTACGGTCGAATTCATTAATATGTGAGCATTGCCAAGGCTTCAAATATAAATGTACGTGGAAGGGTACTTATATATAGCTCTAAAAAGCTAGCAGTACAAAGTGAGCAAAAATAAAAAAAAATATGGTCAAAATTTGTTGCTAATTTGTGGCTAATTAGTTGCCGAAAAATCGATTTTGTTGCTCTTGCCGATTTCGGGAAATCGTCAACAATGCTAGCTTCAACATAAGCTGGCATGGACTTTAAGATAAAATCATAAATTAAATATACAAAATCACTACAAATTAGTTGCTAATTAGTTGCTATAAAACCGAACTAAAAAAAGTACAAAAAAATTTTTTTTTTGCATATAATATTTTTTATTTGCTTTGCTTGCTTAAATGTCGATTTTTTTATAGAAAAAAAACGAAAAAAATTTGTTGCTCATCTCAGAACTGTTAAGTATCACTTGCAGAACCAGCAACTAAATAGACACCCACAGATCGGGTGTCTATAAAATTGGTGACTAACAAACCGGCCATGCTTGCTTGAATGTCGATTTTTCCGGTGAAAATCAGATAAATGAATTTGTTTCTCGTCTCAGAACTGTTAAGTATCACTCGGAGAACCAGCAACTAAATAGTCACCCGATGATCGGGTGTCTAAAAAATTGGTGTCTAACAAACCGCCCATGCTTGCTTGAATGTCGATTTTTCCGGTGAAAATCAGAGAAATAAATTTGTTGCTCATCTCAGAACTGTTAAGTATCACTAGCAGAACCAGCAACTAAATAGACACCCTATGATCGGGTGTCTAAAAAATTTTATTTGCAAAAAAATAATTTTTTTTGTACTTTTTTTAGTTCGGTTTTATAGCAACTAATTAGCAACTAATTTGTAGTGATTTTGTATATTTAATTTATGATTTTATCTTAAAGTCCATGCCAGCTTATGTTGAAGCTAGCATTGTTGACGATTTCCCGAAATCGGCAAGAGCAACAAAATCGATTTTTCGGCAACTAATTAGCCACAAATTAGCAACAAATTTTGACCATATTTTTTTTAATTTTTGCTCACTTTGTACTGCTAGCTTTTTAGAGCTCTTATATATCTGAGCTAACATATTAATGAACTCGACTGTACTAGGATATTCTAAAATTTAAATATATTTTTTAAATAGATGGGTATATCCGAGTCGGATACGAGAGCCAATGGCTTATGACGTGAGAATGCCGAAGATGGGGCAAAGTAGATCCTGGTAGAAGCCAGGATCGACCGCTTTGATTATTATGATATCCGAGGACCCGGGTATTCTTGAATGCATAATGTTTTAAGCTATCGCGGTTATTATCACACATTTTGAGGGTAGGGTGGAGTCGTCCCGTGACCATGACGCATGCAACTGTGTCGAAATATCGGGCTACTCGTCAACAGAGGTAGAACTCGTCTAGTCTAAAATGACACGCCCCACTATTTAGTTAGTTGATTTCGATGTGTGAGTGCAAATATTAATAACGACACTTCATCTGTGTGGGAGCGTCGACTGCTCCAATCGAACGACGCAGCTCCTACGTTGGTGTCTCACCGGCAACTGAATGACCAATTACAACGGCATTTGTATTTGTATTGCGTCCATATTTTAAACTTGCTTGTGTGCGTTAATGCGATAGTGGGGCGCGTCATCTTAGACTAGACGAGCTCTACGCGGTAGGAAACCCGGAACATATCCTTAAAATGTATTCTTGAATGGTCACAATTTTCGGTTATTCGCTTGTTTTAATTATTTTACATCGATAAATCGAAGCGGTAGTCTGCTCGTGGCCTCGGTGGGAGCGTAATCGTGATGATAGATAAGATCTACCATTTTGACTATTACCCGTTTCCTGCCCACGGTATCCGACTGGAAACTAAAATTGAGTTACCCTGAAAGCCATGTATTCGAAAGTGTGAATTGATATCGAATTTTATAAAACCTTGAGGGATGTATATAAATTTATACTCAAGCAGGATCTTGTGAGAGGCATCTTCAGTTTTTTGAGTAGTGCAGTGTGATGCTCACGCTACATGAGTATGAGTTTTGACACTCAGGCACGCCCTAGAACAATCTAATAGAGTCTTGGAACACGCAACAAACTTAATTAAAAAGTAACAGGTAAGACTACTCCCAAAAAAATTGCCGTACAAAATTCAAATGGCAGCGAGCGCATTTACCTATTTAGTTTTGAGAAAAACGTGTTTGCAGTACAGGTTTTTATTTTTCATGTAACAAATTTTGTATTTACAAAAGAACAGAGTAGGTATCAAAAAATGGGTCTTTGTTTCGAGTAGATCTCGTTTCCTGGATTCCAAAAATAGAATAAACCCTAAAATGAAAAAATACACTCACTGCATTTTAAATTTGTGCGGCAGAATAGTGATTCCGACTTCCTCCCTCAAAACACTTAGATTTCTGTTAGAGGACAGTAACCTGTACCTACATGAGGTATGGATCATAAAAAATTGTATATACGCCCACGGACAGATAAAAAGTGTGAGAAATTGGCGAGGTCGTTGGCCTTTTTCTTAGTTTGAGAACTATATAAAATAAATAAGTTTAGGAAATAGATATTCCTATAATTAAGATATTCTTATTTGGCATAACTAGTAAACAAATATGGCGTATCGATTAAGTTTGACATTTCAAAGTGTTGGAAATCTTTGAGTGAATGTGTGAATTCATTCAGCGGATGAATGAAATGAGCGTAATTTATTTATTGGATTCATAAGTAGGTACGGTGAAGTAATTAATATCCTGAAAGCTCCAATCATTTGCTATATCGATGTCCGTGAACAGTCAATAGGTCAATAACACAGTCCACAGCACAGAGCAAACATAAGTCCACAAGAAAGCTATTTAGAATTAGAAAGATAATTATTGATTTATGTAAAAGTATTATTTTTAATAAAACCAAAAACTAAACATTGCATATCATTCATTCATTCATTCACTTTACCCCCATCCCTAGAATGAAATGCCGAACTGACATTTCGTTTCGATAAACTGGGACCGGGAATTTAGTGAGATTTATATTTTGACTAAAATATGTTATTTATGAAGTTAATGTTAGCAGTTTTTGGTGGAAATTAATGCGCTTGTGTATATACTAATGTCCATGTGAGATGTTTGATTACTACTTATGCCAAGTAAGAACAAATGTACCGTATATAGAAATATTTATTTAGGCTTTTATTGAAACCATCTTAAACAGGAGCGAAGAAACCATCGTAAATAAAAATTTATAAATATCTGTAGATAGTAACTACTTGAATAATTAAATTTGCAATGGATTTCTATAGGGTTTTCAACAGACTGAGTGGTTCACGAGGGACGTTAAAAATATTTCATCAGTTTTAAGCAGAGCTATAACATCATTATATCTATCTTATATCTAATCTACTTATATCACTTGGAAACCTTCATGTCTTATACCACAAGATAATATAATTCAGATAGGTCTTATACTTAATACAAACACATATCTGCCAACGCAGGGCCCTACCTGATGCAACCGTGACGCAATTGCATCAGGGACATCACTCCACACAACAATAGGAATTAGAAAGGGAAAAATACAACTGCCGGCAGCCAGGTGCATTGGTAAACAAAACACGCGTGATTCCGTGACGTCAGGTTGTTTACATTCTACGGAGACTGTGCTGTGTAGAAGGCTAGTAATCGTCCCAGTGTGAGCCAAAGAGTGGAATTCTTTGCCTTTTTTTTTATGTCATACGGTAGGCAAACAGGCAAGCGGGCCACCTGATGGAAAGTGGTCACCACTGCCTATAGACATTAGCAACATCAAGAGTATCGCTAATGCGTTGCCTACCTCTATAACACGTTGCTCTGGCAGCAGAAGGCAAATGCCACTCCACTGCCAAAGCCACGGTTCCCCAAATCCCCACCCCATGGAGCACTGGAAACCTTACTCACCGGCAGAAACACAATTATATTTAAAATAGTATTATTTAGCTGCGATATTCTGTAAAGTGGAGGTACTTCCCCAGTCGGGCGGCTCCAATTCGAACGAGATACCCCGCTATGCCCTACCTCTCTTAAAACCTGCGGATCTGTTACCCGTGCAATATAATCTGGACTTTGTGAAGGCAAGAGTGGTACTAGGTACTAGTGAACGCGGCGCGACTTCGTTCGCGACTTTACCCCTACCTACCCCTTTTATCTTGTTTATTTTTTTAATTAGATTAGCTAGGCGTTTGGCCCCCACTTCTCCTGGATGCGGTCGAAAGAGCATGCCTGTTTAGGAACAAAGCTTAGGTACATAGATACATAAGGAAAGACGGCGGGAAGCGACTTTGTTTTATACTATGTTAAGATAGAAGAAGCATGCTACAGCATCGGTCACTTACCATCAGCTGAGATGGCGGACAAAATCAAATGCTTACCCATAGGCATTACATAAAAAATTGTATTTAACGTTGATAATCTTCATCTGGCCGTGAGGTGTCCGGCAGAGTAGAATAGCACCAACCCCTTACACTCATGGGTGTCGTACAAGGTGACTAATGTTTTTCAGGCAAAAGATCAAGAGTCTCCGTAGTCTGGAAAATGGGCAGCAGCATTTTCCATTGTTATATTTAAACACTGCGATCACCAACCCGCCTGCCAAGCGTGGAGATTATGGCAATAACCTCCCCTTTCGTGGGAGAGGCCCTAAGTACTGCAGTGGACTGTTACGGGATGTGATGATGAATCTTCAAGAATTAACCATGTGGGGCAAAAAAGTGGAAACGTGTGGCAGTGTCGAATATTGCACCAACCACTTCGACTTATGGGTGTAGTAAACGGCGACCAATATATAATTGATGGCTTAATGTGGCCCCCTGCTACATTAGGGCTACCTCAGCTAAGCAGCTAAGCAAGCGTTGATGCAGCAGCATCAACGGCGGAAAGCTTAAGCGTCGCAAATATGGTTCCCGAGGTCACGGGTATTCACTTGCGGCGTTTGGGGTTAAAACATAAGGGTTATGGGGCCCTAGTGCTAAAAGGTGTATATACTCGGTTAATAGAGGCAACCGGAGACCCATGTGCTGACGCGTACCTCGGAAAACGTATAACTTTGGCCATTCAACGAGGTAACGCCGCCAGCATTCTGGGAACGCTCCAGCGATCTAAAATTAGTTTTTATATGTAATTGTGTTTTATTGAAATTATTTTTTTCAGTTTATTGTCTTCATGAAAGTTTGAGGAAAAATACAAAATTATAGATAACAGGCGCTACTTATTTCGTAGAAGAAATCTGTTCCAGCCTATCAAAGAGATACGTAGTCGCAGATCAGAAATGCACAATAATTTTTATTTAGGTTTCTAAATTGTAGTTTTAAGTTTGTACATATTGTAGTGTAACTATGTATACTTTTAATGTAATCTAATTAAGAAACTGAATGTTATAAATAAATAAAATAAAAGTCATGTCAGCTAAAACCTCCGTAGATAAGAAAATGTTGTGTATTTTAGAGACTGCGATCTCCAACCCACCTGATAACCGTGAAGATTATGGAGAAGGAGCTTCAAGTCCAGCTGATCTGCGAATCTTTAGGAATGCCTACAGATCATTGACAAAGAAGTAAGTCATAGCGGCCGTGTGGTGGCTTCGAGAGTAGAATAGACCATAACACCAATTCCTTCCACATTGGGGTGTCCAGCAAGACGACTAATCTTGATGTATTAGTCGTCCAGTGACCATGATGCATGCAACTGCGTCGAAAATATCGGGCTACTCGCCAACAAAGGTACGTAGGAAACCCGGAACATACCCTTAAAATGTGTAATAATAACCGCGATAGTTTAAAACAGTAGTAACAGTAAGAGGACCAATGTCTTACGGTCTTAGAGCTGCCTGCCGAATGGAGGTTTGAGGAGCCCAAACAAAATCGGGCAAAGATGGATCGACAATGCTTGCCTATTAATAGCATTTTAACGCGGGCCTTGAAAGTGCCCAGATTGTTTTAAGAGGCACTGTGGGCGTTTACGATCACCGGATAAAAGGAAATAGTCCCTGGTATTGGAGCTTCGGTAGCCTAGTGGTTAAGGAGTTCAACTTGTAAGCGATTTTAAAATCCCGATGACGCGCATGGCGATGGAAGTTGGGGTATGGCCCCCTGCGATTATGTGGTCGCTAGAGAGCCTTTCCGTCCCATCGGTCATCGGTTCTGCGAGCTACGCCCATTGCCACGTAAGTTTTGTGACTTTGGAACCTATGGCAGTGACCTTAGGTCTCCTGTCTTCGTTTCTGATCCTCCGAGTATAGCTCGCTGATTGATCCTGAGTATGAGCGCCTGTCGCGCAACACATAGGTATTGGGTAATTGTTTGTTTCTTCATATATTTACATACATAAAGCTCACGCCTTTGCTGACAAATACTATATGGACCGCCTGTCCTGACACAGCTCCCTAGCCTCAATTATTCTCATTAAAAATATAATCAATTCTTTTCACACACACACACACATCTCCTGTTATTCTTTGACGACTTGAGTGGTTCAGATGGTTCACATGCCGGTCTGCCACGCAAAGGTCCCGGGTTCGATTGCGCCCGGGCAGAAATGGAAATGATACATTTTAATTTCTGTATCGGCTCTGGGTGTTATACGTATATTATGTACGTATTTAAAATATATAAGTAGCTCATCTATGCTTACTTAGGGGCTAGATGGCGCTGTGTGAAATATTCAAGGACATTTATTTATTCATATTTTGACTTGTCACCTAAGGCCGCAGCTTTTCTCCAAACTGTTTATTCTCAATATAAGCTAAAATAAATTACGAATCAGCTTACCTACACACTCGAAAAACTCTTGCTTCACAGTTCAGCGCTTTTCAGGCGAGTTCGCGACGGGAAGCCCCTCGCAAGTGGGTCAAGTCCCCGTTGTAAATACCAATTGATTGCCGCCTTCCGTCTCGCGACTCGCGCGAGGCCGCGCACTTGGCTTGGGTGTGTATGGACACTTATTTATAGTAGCGTAGGCAGGTACCCGGCTGGGATTTCGGATTTATATTTGTATTTGGCCGCGCACTGTGGGCCTTATAAGCAAGCTCACTGTTACCCAAAGGGCAATGGAAAGAGCTATGCTCGGAGTTTCTTTGCGCGATCGAATCAGAAATGAGGAGATCCGCAAGCGAACCAAGGCCATCGACATAGCTCTAAGGATTGCCAGACTGAAGTGGCAGTGGGCGGAGCACATAGCTCGAATAACAGATAGCCGATGGGGCAGTAAAGATCTCGAGTGGCGGCCACGTACCGGAAGACGCAGCGTGGGTAGGCCTCCTACAAGGTGGACCGACGATCTGGTAAGCATCGCAGGTGCCAGCTGGATGCGGAAAGCGCAGGACCGGCCTTTGTGGAGATCTCTGAGACCTATGCCCAGCAGTGGGCGTCTTCTGGCTGATATGATGATGATGATGATTTGTATGTCAGAGGGTATTAAATTCGCGATTGTTAGTGGCGCGGGGGCTGAGTCGGTCTTTTTCTTCGAATTGGTCGATAGTCGGGCCCTGGGTACTCGTGAACGATTAGGACATTAAATATCTCTTTCAATCGTCAAAAAGGAGGGGGGTAGTAAAGTAGGAAGGAAACACACAGTGACACGCTGACCGCCCTATGGCCGTAGATAAACCTATCCCTCGCCAACCACGACCGAACCGTGCTCGACAATGCCAGGCAGAGCCGGAACGCGTTCGATATATTATATAGGTATGTCTAGTATAATTAAGAAGCGTTCTGTTTGGGCGAAGTCATTTGGTTTACTGGCTAACCCCGGGAAATCGCAAGCAATACTCATCGGGAGCCCTCATATGTACAGGCGACTAGGCTCTGACATAATAATAATACCTCAGTTATTTTATGATGATATCCCAATCCCGATCAGTAAGTCGGCGAGAAATCTTGGGGTGATTCTAGACTCCAATCTTTCTTGGGTTTCACATGTCAACGAGGTCAGTAAGAAATTACATTTCTCACTTCACTCGCTCAAATGCCTCCAAAGCCTTTTACCTATACAAACTAAGATCTCTCTTGTCCAAACCCTCCTTCTCCCTATCCTAGATTACGCTAACTCTTGCTATCTAGATGCCACAGAAGAGCTTCTAAACAAACTTGAGCGTTTGCAAAATGTCTGCATAAGGTTTATTTTTGGTCTACGAAAGTATGATCATATCTCTCTTTATCGATCGCAGCTCAAGTGGCTACCGATTCGTTATCGCAGGAACGCTCATGTCCTTTCTATGCTCTACAATATCCTCGACAATCCCTTTGCTCCCTCATATCTCCGCAACTCCTTCCATTTCTCCCGGGCCCAAGACAAGCCTTGTCGGTCCAATGTAAAATCATTGTTATCCATCCCTATCCATCATTCCGATTTCTTCTCCTATTCCTTCACTGTCCATGCAGCGAGACTATGGAACTCACTGCCACATAATGTGCGTGACAGTCAGTCAGCCAGTCTATATTTAAAAAGAGAGTCAAGGAATATTATCTTTCCCTGTCTAGTCCATAACTTATATATTTATATATTTTATGTCTATATTAGCTTTATATACCTATATATTATAATATAATATATTTATGTATATAAATATTAAATTATTGTGCACGTCGTATCTGCGTTACTTTAGTCTAACATCTCTCTTCTGTAGGCCAGCTGGAAGAAATTTCTTTTTAGAAATAAGCAGCGCCTGTTGTGTCTTTTGTTCTTTTATATTTCTCTGTATATAATTATAGTGTACAATAAACAATTAAATAAATAAATAAATAAAAACCACCTAAAACTATAGCAAGAGTAAGCCAGTCCACCAAGGCAGCACCCGTTCACGAGTATAACGCAGGGCCCAGCCATCGTCCAATTCAACCATATTTGAGGGAAAAGAGCGACCCGGCCCCCACGCCACCGCCAGACAGACTTTTAAGTGAGCGTGCATCACACATGCTGCATGTGATAAGTAGTCGCTCCCACCCTACTCTATCCTATCCCTACCCTATCGCTACCTTACCCCTACCCTATCCTACCATTGCCTTAACCCTACCCTACCACTACCTTACCCCTACCCTACCACTTTCTTACCCCGACCCTACCACTATCTTACCCCTACCCCACCCTATACTACCTTACCGCTATCTTACTCCTACCCTACCCTACCCTACCCCTACTTTAACTACTACCCTACCTTTACCCTAGCGCAGACAGGAGACACCATGTGTGGGAGAGGAAGGAAAATTAACGCCGCTTCCAAGGTGGTTCTCCGTGTGGGAAAGAAACGGCAAGAAACCCACAGAGCCTACGTTAATTCTTTTTTTTTAAACATGTCTTATGTACTAAAACATTATTTGTCCTATATACTATCTCAAAAGTAAATACCTGTATAGAACAGCAGTTCAGTCCCATGGACTTTTGTCATTTACATATTCAGACATACTATAATAACTTTTTGACATAATTTGTTTTTTATAGCGACTTTAAATTTATTCAATGGTAAATTCTGAATATCTGTTGGAACCTTATTATAAAAGCGTACACATTGACCCATAAATGATTTGTGGACTTTGGCTAGACGACAAGCACCAGCAACAAGCTTATCTTTATTTCTCGTATTAATATTATGAACATCACTATTCTTCTTAAATAAGTGTAAATTTTTGTGAACATACATTAAGTTCTCATATACGTATTGTGACGGCATTGTCATTATATCAATATTCCTGAATTTATCTCTTATCTCTTAGTGAAGTTCTAGGTCTCAATTGATAAATCGCGCGAATAGCCCTTTTCTGCAATACAAATACATTGTGCCAGTCGGCAGCGTATGCCATAGGCCATAATACTGTGGAAATAACTAAAGTAAACTTATCTTGCTGTAGCCTCGTCAGAAATACCCCGTATTTTCTTTACAGCATATGCTGCAGAACTTAGCCTTTTCGCCAATTTATCAATGTGAGGACCCCATTGCAATTTATTATCCAGAGTAAAGCCTAAAAATACTGTAGAATCAACAAGATTCAAATTTTCGCCTTTTATTTGTACATTAGTGGCCACTGATCTAACATTTGGCAAAGAGAATTTTAAACATTTTGTCTTCTTGTCATTCAGTAATAAATTTTTAACCGTAAACCTGTTTACCACTTCTGCAATATGCCTTGTTCACGTCTTCATATGTTAATTGTTGTCTTTTTACTTTAAACACTAAAGATGTATCGTCCCCGAACAAGACAATTTCATGGGTATCTTTTACAAAGTACGGTAAGTCATTTACATAAACAAGAAACAAAAACGGACCCAAAATAGATCCCTGGGGGACACCCATAGAGACAACAGACCCCATAGATCTCTCTCCGTTCACATCAACTTTTGGAATTCTATGACTCAAGTATGAATTTAGCAAGTTCAGGGCCAAGTCCTTTATTCCATAATGTTGTAATTTTCTGACCAAAATATCATGATTAACGCAATCAAAGGCTTTGGATAAATCACAGAAAACCAGTTTTCAACAATGGAATAACTTTACTGTGTTTCATCAGGTCAAGAAATTCACCATTATCAACACAATTATTAAAAATATTCACTAGGTTTTTACTGACATACCATCAATGTCGGCAGTTGCTTTCATTTTTATGGTTTTAAAAGCCTTAACTATGTCTTGAGGTGTTGCATGCTCGAACTTAAAATCGTTGACACTCTCGGATACATTTTGTTTTAACAAGGATTCAGCGAGAGCAGGAGACGAATTTAAGGATTTCGTAGTTGACACTGGAATGTCTGTAAAAAAATTATTGAATGCCTCCGCAACTTTCGAGTTTTTGGTAACATCATTATCATTCTATCATAACATCATTATCTTTAAATTGTACTTTTTGCGTTACTGCAGCATACACATGCGGCTTAAGTTAGTAATTAGTTAGTTAGTAGTCCGTCGTCAGAAATAAATTTCTTCTTTTATGTTACTTATAAGTTGTATGTGTATGTATGGAGTGCCAAATAATTTTTTTTCAATTCTATTCTACTTAGTATCGCAATTTGTTACTTTTCCAGTTTCACTATTTATTATCTGCCATGTGGATTTTACTACATCTGTGCTATTTATTAGTTTGTGTTTAACGAAATTCGATTTAGCTGTAGCACAAACGCGTTTAAATATCTTCGAATAATGTTTAACATACTCAGCAAATTCTACGCTATTATTATACGCCCGTTCTGCATAGAGCTCATATAATTTATTTCTACTCTTATGTATTCCTGCTGTCGCCCAATCGCTAAACATAAGTTTGCTGTTTACTGCCTTCACCTTTGGTTTGAATATACTATTACTTTCAGTTTTTGTCATGTGTAAAACTGAATTATAATAATCATTTGTATCATCAAAATACTTTAAATTAGATGATTTCTAAAACTGTTTAGACGGTTGTTGTTAATTGGTACAAAATTAATAGTATGTTTTGTTTCTTTCCTCATATTAACATTAAACACAGCTAATTGACCACAATGATCGGATTGTAATTTGTTTATTACATTACATGGGAACTATTTTCTAAGTAAATTATAAACACAAAATGTTTGCATGTCATCCTTTGACTAAATATATGGATCAATATTGTACTTTATGACCTGTAATATATGTACCATATTTAAAGCAAATAAATGAAATTGAAATTGAAACGCAAATTATTATTTAATTTCCAAGTTCCTAATATAAATATTAAAACGAGTACAAATTTAATACAAATAAGTCTGAATAATAAATTATGCTTGAATACCTAATTAGTTCCGCATACCGACTGTTGCTTATCAAGTGTTCATATTACAATGGTAATAAATTGTAGGTAATAATGTCAATTTAAACCTGCTTAAACGTTATGGATTAATCTTCACAAATTGCAAATAACGTGATGCAATAATGTATCTCGTTCTTTTTCTATATTTAATTATTCCCCTAGGTATAGTTGAGAGTGTCGATAGCCCAGTGGTGAGAGGGTCCGACTCGTAAGTAAGTGCTCTCTGGTGCGAATTCCACTGTGGCCATGTACCAATGACACTTTTCCGAGTTATGTACATTAGTTGAACACAAACCGATTCCCGTACGGCGAGAAAAAACATCGTGGTGAAACCTGCACATTTCAAGCAATTGAATGTGTAACCGTGATCCAATCCGGTCAGGTTCAACTGTCAACAGGGTTACGGAGTCAGATGGCAGTCGCTCTACTGTAAATGGCTGATTTGCCAAATCTTGGATCATGGTCACGGCGGACCCTGGCCCACGCACGCAAGAGCACAACCGGGACATTAACACCAAAATGATTATTATCTTTATAGTTATGGGTTTGGCATGGCTTATGCCAGCCTTTCGGTAAGCAATAGATCATGCAATAAATAACAGATGTAGGGCATAGCGGAATATTCCATTATAATTGGAGCCACCCGACTGGGAAGATATCTCCTTACAGAACAGCCTAACAATATTATAGATAATACAACTTTTAAACAAGCGGCTCAAATACGTATTACCATCATCTTGGCGTTAGCGTCCCGGTTATGCTCTCGCGCGCCCAGGGTCCACCTTGATCATGATCCAGGATTTGGCATAAATAACTACAGTTGAGCGTGCTACCAGGGGAACCTGACCAGATTGGATCATGGTTACACGTTCAGTCGCCTGAATGTGCAGGTTTCATCACTATGTTTTCCCTCAGGGTAAGAGCATCGGTTTAGTATTCAACTAATGTACATAACTCAGAAAAGAGTCATTGATACATGGCCGCAGCGGGATTTGAACACGGTACCTCTCGCGTACAAGTCGGATACCCTAAGCGCTTGGCCACCGACGCCCACGTTGGTCTTAGCAATGACTACAAATATTATTTACGCCATTTAGCGTATAAATACTTGGGCCATGGAGACCAGGCGTACACTCCTTATATCTAGAGCTAGCTAAGCGCCTCGTCGACATTACTTATGTAATGACCAGAAGTACCTGCCGAAGTACTGGCCGTGTGGTGTCCGGCAGAGTAGAATAGCACCAACCCCTTACACTCATGGGTGTCGTACAAGGCGACTAATGTTTTCGAGGCAAAAGATCAAGAGTCTCCGTAGTCTGGAAAATGGGCAGCAGCATTTTCCATTGTTATATTTAAACACTGCGATCTCCAACCCGCCTGCCAAGCGTGGAGATGATGGCAATAACCTCCCCTTTCGTGGGAGAGCCCCTAAGTCCTGCAGTGGACTGTTACGGGCTGTGATGATGATGACCAGAAGTAGGCCTCTACTTGGGTCAAAGGATTAGCCTCGGCATCCGATTTCTGGGAACCTGGGGCAAACTTTGTATCTTTAGTTTAGTACCCATCTTAATTGTATTAGGGTTTATCGTTTACATTGTTTTCTTTTCTGTTTTTTTTACACCACTAAGGTGGCAAGCAAGCTTACGACCTGCATTATGGTAAGTCACCGCAGCCTGTGGACTTTTGCAATACCAGGGGTATCACCCACGCGTTGCCGACCCCGTAAAAACCTTTTAACCCCTTTCTTGAAGAACTCCATGTCGTTATTTATTAAATCCTTTCATGCAAATAAAGCACATCAAACATGTGACAATACTGATAAGTGGGAATACCATAAATCGCCTTCTTTTTCTTAGAACTTCATGCTTGATTTATATAGGACATATCTTTAGCGAAATAGGTAAGAACTGTGGTGTAAACTAAAAAAACTGTGTAAACTAAACCGTTCGGACAGTAGCAAGTCAACTTGGCTTGCAAGCTGCTTTGCAACTAGATCTAAATAGAAAAGCTCTCTATTTTTTATGGTAAATGCTCCCAAAGTCAAATTCAGTACAGTGTATATTGGCCGTCCGTATGAAGAGAATTTTGTGCAAAATTGCACATATTTGCTGACGTTGCTCGTCCATATCGACAGAGAAATGCTACTGGGGCTCTATTTTTTAATTTCGCACGTATATCAGAAAATCGTAAAAGCGTATACGTATTCTCATTTCCCGTATTTTTCTAATTTATATCTATGACTTATTTTAACGAGTGCTCCTTACCAATCGACATCGAATTTTGTCTGGGGAATTCAATTCGAGTGTTAAGCGCGGGAACTTTTGGAACGCAGCGCCGAAATGTCAAAATCACAAGCACAGATTAAACATTTAACAGTTACATTCTGAGTGACATGAATAAATTCTCATTTATTTCACTCTAATGGCAACCCCGGTTTCGAATGGTTCAAAAATACAGGGACCCTGGGCCCTCACGTACCGCGCGGGGGCGCAACCGCCAAGAAGATGATGATGAAAAATACAGGGAAATGTAACCATTCGAAATTAAATTCACGTGTGAAAATGTTTCGCATACGAATTATAAAAGTCATCGGTGAAATTACAAAATCGATTCCCTAGACTCGCTGTGGTGTCGCTCGCCACTCGCTACTGTCCTTGACTACCGTAAATCGGAAATTAGAACTTACCAGAGAAGCACATCACGGTGCCCATAATTACGTTACGTAACTATATGTAAGTATGTACTTACACATATTCTGCAGTCTTGTATTATTAAAATTAAAAATACGTAAGTTTGTCAGAATGGATGGTTGTTACTCTTTCGCGCATTTTCCACTGAAGGTTTTATGATGAAATTTTAATAGCTTCCAAAAGTTCCATATTGGTTATGAACAGCTTAATAAACTCGCCTTCGATCCTTAATAAGTTTACCATAAGTGTCCCTTCAAGTTTACCTGGACCTCGTGCGTTATTCCATGTCCCTTTTTTGCAAACGATTTTTTTATATTATACAAAGCAGGCATTTGACAGCCATCTCACCTGTTGGTTAGTGACGATGCGGCCGAAGATGGAGCATGCCCGTCTTGGAACAGCCCATTCACTCTAGCCTTGAAGGCATCCCGATTACATTGATCAGGGAACACACTCCGAGCAACGCGTTCCACTCCTTAGCCGTATGCATTATAAAGGTCGAGCCAAAGCGGCTCGGGCGGATAGCTGGAATCTTGGAAAACACTCACCTGTACGTCGTCTGTCCTATCTATAACGATTTAGTCATAAAGCAAGATAATATTGACATATTTGGAGACTCCCTGAACAAGTAGAAAAATGAATAAGAGATTTGTTGTCGAACCATTCATTTATTGAGTAAGTTAACTAAGTAGACTACTAAATTATTAATAGGTTCATAATTGTCCAAGCTGTGGTTGCCTGTTATGAGGATGGCAATTAGAAACAATACTATGTATACAATCTTTACCATGTAACATTGCTGACTCAGTTGGCAACCCTCTATAATAAATAAATGATATAGCATTCTAGGAGAGTACTCTTTGTTTAATGCGTTTCTTTGTTATATATTTTTTCAATTATGTATCTGTCATTGTGTCGTGGTGTGCCAGGTGTAATAAAAGATTTTTCTTCCTTTCCCATTTTTTCTAATATGTACACTATAGCCAATATTTTCCGAATTCAAGAAGCCCCGTGGGCGACCAAATAAGCGATGGATTGACATCGCTGAGTCGAATGCGAGAGCCAACGGCTTACGACGCGCGACGCGAGGATGCCGAAGACCGGGCGAAGTGGAGAAGATTGAGTAGGAAAGCGGACCCTGGCAGAGGTCAGGATAAGCGCTAGGACGACGACGAGCAAATATTTTTCGAAATCCAATGTAGGCAGCTCCCACCCTCGGGAACACGGCGTATATGAATTTCACGTGGATGAAGTCACGGACAAAAACTAAGCTAGTCCTTCATAGTATGTTTAACATGCTTAACTGTTGCCTGGCTGTTGATGTTTAGTGTACCAAGAAGAAAATTATTCGTAAATACTCGTTCAACGCTAGAAATACAAACTGAAAATTTAGAATCTACGTAAAAAAACTGATTTATTCGTGGTTATCTTTTGTAGCGTCTAACTTCTGTTAGGTATAAGATTTCTTAGAGATTATCTCGAGTTATTTTTAGCAAGTACAACAATCGAGAACACAGCACAGGGTACCGATTCTGGTGTGCAATGCAGTTGTTATTATGTTGCAAAGTAACTGTGATGTTACTATAACTACGTCGACGTATCGAGTCAGTCCCAGCATCATCCCAGTTAAATTGAAGTTAAATCATTGTTCGACCTTTGACACGTTTTCGATGACAGAATTGAAGGCACTTTGACAACTAAGAAAGATGCAACTTAGTAATTTATTTATTTATTGGAGTACCAACAGCCATATAAAACTATAAAGCAACTAAAGTACCAGAAAACGAATTGTGGAAAAGTTCGAACTTATGAAAGTTGCAACTCAACATCTGTCATTTGAATAACAATCAAACGTTTGACATGCGATGCAATTGTAATGTTACTGCAACTGAGACGATTTCCGTATCAGAATCGAAGCCCTGACCACCTGATGTTAGGCTGTAACTGTCGTCGTCGACGTCTGGTAAATATGAATAACAATATATAGAATATATTATATAGGAACAGTAGCATGTGTGCTCTGGTAGACCTTAGGTTAGGTCGAGCTCTAGGATAGGTAGGCTTTTAGGATAGGTTATCGTTCCAACAGTGTAGCTGCGGCTTTAGTAGGTTAAGTTTAGGCAAGCCTTATGCGGGTAGGGTTAGGTAGGACGTAGCAACTGGCTCCTGGGTCCGCAACCTGCGGTACTCGTTCTCTTTTGGTGTGAGTGCGCTTCGGTTAGAGTAGGTCATACTGGGGGTCGGAACGTCTGTAAGCTGCCTTATGAGCACACATAGCACTGGCTAGGTAGGAATTTCAAATGCATTTGAAATAGAAATAAGCTGTTATAGTCCGTTTTTGGCATTCTTATTAAATATCTCTACTAAGTAAATTATATATTTTATTCTATTTGTTGCTACCCGGTACCCCCGGCGCAACAGTACATTATCAATAATATCAATAGAAAGTGTAGCTCACTCATATCACCGGTCACATTGGGTGGCTGAGACGCAAAAGAAACAAAAAGAATATGAATATACCGTACCGGGGTGCCAATCGGATACCGAGACCGTTCAATATGCTTCTTAGGTACACGTACATCTCTTTCTGGACACCGCGGCCCTACAGATATAGTTAGTTGGTACTGCGAAGGTATAGGTAGTAGGGTTGCCAACTTTTTTAGACCAAATATAGTATTTTCGGGTTTAGAAGCCATAAAAATATAGTAGGTAGGGAATTAATCAAAAAATATATAAGTAGTAGGTTTTTTAAATAAAATGTACGTACCTATATTATTTCTTAGATGTATATTTTCTGCTACATTGAGCTTCATAGCTGTTTTGTTTTATTTGACTTGAGTTTGACGTCACGTCATACAAATTTCAAGACTCAAGATCGTTCTGAAATATTCGATTTGCATCAGGAAAATTTTTCTTTTGAGGATCTTATAGACGCGTTCCGTTTTGCGGTAAGTGGTAATGTTGTGCTAATTAAGTATAGTAGTTTCGCCTACTATATTTTAATTATTAATTTATAGTAGGTAGACTCCTAATATAGTAAGGATACCCAAATAGGTAGGTACCATATCATTAAACATAATATTGTTACCAATTGGAAACGTGGTATTGGTATCAGTTGCAATTTTGATTAGGTATTATATCTGCTCGTATTGGAGCAGCGGTGCCCTTATCTGTGATGGATACACGGATACATAGACATACGGATATTAGATTGCAGTCGCTCTCTGTAATTACTTTTTCCATATCCTGGATCATGGTCAAGGACTCTAGGCGCACCCTAGGCCCTAGTGCGCGACATCAAACGCCAAGATGATAATTTTTTATTGTTACACTATTTATTTATTATTAGGTATCCCAGCAGTGGCATGACAATGTTATACACCTAAGCATACATACATACATAAAGCTCACGCCTGTGACCCACAGGTGGGGTAGGCAGAGACTATGGACCGCACCGTTGCTCTGTCCTGACACAACTCCCTAGCCTCGCATATACATATACACCTAGCACCTAAAATAATATCTAAATTTCCTCGTTTCAAACACAAAAACCAAGTCTTAAAGACAACCATTACAACACATAACTGTATACGAAATCGCCCCCCGCCTATAACTGTCATACATAACTGTCAACAGTATAGTTCCGAGCTTTAGTACGAGACGTTGATACCAAAAATGCCACGTTATCCGCCTCGGTGTCTCCGTGAAACGGTCAAAGTCGCGCCATCTAGCGACTCCCGCGCAGCCGACGTCGCACCCGGTATATGGGACACAATACGTGAATACATAATGTACTTGCGCAGCGCTATAGATCCTATGAGAGCGTGTGGATGAATGCCTCTACCTATGTAGCTGTGGAATTGGTATGCGTTGGTGTTATACTGTTCAGATATTGTCCGACGAAGACAAGAAATTTATGGAAATGGACAGGCGCTTTAGGAAACGTACCAATACCTTGATAGAATGTGAAACGACGTCTAAATAACACAGGACAATGATGTAACTCCAATGGATAGGTACTAAAATTCTCAGAAAGGCTCAGTCACATACACCACGTTAACATTTTACATTGACATATCCACTGAATATTAATACTATAAGCGTAAGTAACTCATTAGTAGGATTTCCTTTGTTGTCGCTGCACTGAAACGTCGAGAACGCTCGGCGTTGGGGCATTTATTACGAAACGTAAAGTACAAGGTCAGGCTATGCAGCTGCGCTGAGCCGGCGACGAATCGATGCAACGCGCCGTCGTATTATCATAATCCCTTTGCTAGGGACGATCTTTTTTTTAATATTTAATACGTGTCATTAGGGACAATTCCCTAAGGCAATGGCGTCAGCAGTCGACAGAATCAGAGATCCTACTCTCGGAGAGTAGTTTCTTTGTTCTTAAAAATTTTTTTTATATTAGACTTGCCAGTCATTTGACTGCCATTTCACTTAGTAAGTGACGATGCGGCTGAAGATGGAGCATGCCTGTCCAGAAACAGCCTATTCACTCTCGCCTTGAAGGCGTCCAGAGCCGATGTTACGTCCGAAGATGGCCTAGTGAGTATATATAAAATCTATGGGGTTAGATAACTATCTATAACTGTCTCTGGTCTGTGACCAGCAGTAATTAAGAGGTCGTCCCCATCACGTGAGATTATCGCATGCGCAATGAAACGAGCCATCAAAACCGCCCATAAACACATCGCATTATAACCGAAGGCTCCTCTTGATATTCTGCCAAGGACCGTTTATTTTTGTAGCGAAGCGCAGTGCCGGCGCGTACGCCGCCGCGCGGGGAAAGAGCCGTTAGCCGAACGCTGGCGGAAACTGCCGAGCGGGCCCGAGCGCCGATCGCGGTGCGCGTCGCAATCACTTACGTGTCTCAACACTGTATGTTTCAACGTGTATTTGTCGCTAATTTAGAGTTTTAAACCGAACTTTTTTAGGTATTGATGTAGTCTAGATATAGTCCTATCGGAATATGTTGAGAAATTCGATTTCGGTGTTGTATTTTGGCAGTAATCTGGCATAAAATGTATTGAATGCGTCTGCGCACATTGGCGTTGTTGCGCGCGCAGTCTATTTACATTATCGGCCGGAACACGCTAACCCCTCTGCTCGGTCTCGTTTTTTCTCTCTTTTATTATTATTAACTTGGCCGCGGCTGCGCGTCGCCTCTTCAAGAAATCTTACATACACACACGTGGCGTGCATGGTATGTATGTGGATGTATACACACGTACATGCGCTCGGGGCTTGTGAATATCGTTGAGTAATAGGTTTGTTTTAGATTCTGACATGCCAAGTTGGTGGCGACGTGTTTTATTTGACGTGCCATGGTACAGTGAATTGCACTATAGGAAGGATACGTGACTGTTTTTTTTATATTTCCCTACAAGATTTACTCACTTATAGAGTCCATACAGTCTATCCATACAGAGGTAACTAAGGCAGACAGAACAGCGAAGTTATTTATTTATTTAACCATTTATTGTACACAAGATTGTTACAAAAAGTATATTACATAATATATTAGGCACAACAGGCCAACTTATTTCTATAAAGAAATTTCTTCCAGCAGGCCTACAGCAGAGAGATCGTGATAATTAAATGCAGTAAAGACGTGCACAGTAGCAAAAACAAAATAATGATGCTTAACTAATACAATACATAAATAAATACATACCTATATACCTACATTGAAAACAAATACATATACATATACATATATACATACAAATACATATACACATACTTACATATCTTAGACAGATAGAGAAAGGTAGTGCTCTTTTACACGTTTCTAGAAGATGAAAATAGAAGTGCTATCCCGTATTTCATGTTATTTGGACCAGCTTGATAAAGTTCTCGTAATGTAAGCCGACAATACGAAATACCGCCACAATAGGAGAATCTAAACCAATATTGTGACAATAATATCATCTCACAAGTGTATTATAATGACGTAATGTTTGTAACCATCTAAGTTATGTTACGCAACGTGTTGCATAAACAATACAAGATTCCGCGATCGAGTTGGGTGTAAACATGATTAACATTAGTCCCCACAGTGAGAATGGGAACGTAAGTACACTGTCGGTTGATGTTGTGCATTTTGTACGTAATGAAACCACGTATTTCTTTCAATTTGTGATACCAATACATATTATGAAATATAGATGGATTATTAGAATAGTTTTCAACTTTATTTGACGATGTCTTATCACAGCATATTATGATTATATTGCTGGATCCTATTTCCTCCATTTCTTGGACGTTCATCTAGGGGCTAATGTCTTCATCATCAACAATTCGAGGACGGTTTCAGTGTTTGATAGTTCTTGAACAAGGATTCTGAAGCAGCTGTATCTGTATATAGTATAAAACAAAGTCTTTTCCCGACAGCTGCCCCTATGTATCTATGTACGCTTGGATCTTTTAAACTACGCAACGGATTTTAATGCGGTTTGCAACAATAGATAGAGTGATTCAAGAGGAAGGTTTATAAGCAAGAAAAAAAGGTTAGGTAGGGGTAAAGTAGGTGTACGCGAACGAAGTCGCGCCGGGTCCACTAGTTTCTTTATAAAACACTGGCTTTTTTTGCCCCCGACTTTGTCCACCA
Source organism: Blastobasis lacticolella (assembly GCA_905147135.1). NCBI lineage: Eukaryota > Metazoa > Arthropoda > Insecta > Lepidoptera > Blastobasidae > Blastobasis > Blastobasis lacticolella. Next base: position 952,560 of record LR990044.1, read on the forward strand.
CCAGTTTCCGTGGAAACCACATTTTATTTCGGGAAAATCTATAGCCTATGTTACTCCCTGATAATGTAGTTTTCTATAGGTGAAAGAATTTTTAAAATCGGTTAAGTAAATAAATAATAAATACGCTTGGAAAATTCACACAGCGCCATCTAGTCCACAAGTAAGCAAGGCTTTCGTTATGGGATAACTGATAAACTACTTATATACCTTTAAATACTTACTTATTAAACATATAACACCCAGACCCGTTACAGAAATTAAAATTCCTCACTTCAATTTCTGCTCGGCCAGGAATCGAACCCGGGACATTAACCAACCAGACTGGCATATTAACCAACTGAACCACTTAGGTCGTCAAGTAGTTTTTGAGTTCATCCATTACAAACAAACAATCCAATCTTTTCACTTTAAAATACCTATTTGTAAAGATTGGCAGCAGAATACAGTGCAGCGTATCAAAAACGTTGCACATCTCACCATCTCATATTCAGCGATTAATATCAAATCCACTTATCTAAGGCTCGCAGCTAAGGAATGACACTCTGCCGGTGTCACTGTTTTTTTTATTATTATTAGAATAGACAGGCATTTGACTGCCATCTCACCTGTTGGTAAGTGACGCTGCGGCCGAAGATATAGCATCCCTGTCTAAGAACAGCCTTTTCACTCTAGCTTTGAAGGCATCCAGATTATAATGATCAAGGAACACCCTCGCAGGCATTGTGTTCCACTATTTAGCCGTACGCATAATAATGGTCGAAACAAAGCAGCTCGTGCGGATCCACGACATAAGGATGAAGCGTTCCCCCGGATCGCGTCTCCCGACGGCGGGAGGGGGGCGCGATCATAGAGTTTCAATGGGAACAAGCACGCCATTCGACCTCATTGTCGCCCTTAAATCAGGTAAGATATAAGATAAAGTCAAATGCAAGCACCTGGGAGTGTGATCTCTGTAAGAGTCGAATTGAATATTGAACCCTCTCGACTGTGAATTTGGTCCATCGCCTGGCATTTGGTTTTGTATGTCGAGCCATGCCAGATTCGTGATTAGGAATAAGTTCGAAAATGAAAAATATGTTTTCATAACAAGCTTTTATTGCGCAGTATAATACTCATCAATACGATTCCAAAGAGCCAAAACACAATGGAGTTATCTGGTTGCGTTTAGTAGTTTTAGAAAGCACAGTCGGCCTAGCACAAGTTGCTCTTGCGCGCGATAAGCGAGAAAAAGCGCGACATAGCTATTTTTTATTTTTTTTATTTTTTTATTTAAAAGGCACATACAACAAATTACCGTCATTAAACAATACTGTGCATAATTTCTTAAATGTAAGTACTAGACTATAATTCTTTTCCATTATGTGCACAGCATGGCTTAAAGTATTTCTAAAATTATAATAGTGTTAGTAGTATTGGTTAGTTAGAACAAAAAACATCAAAATTTCAGTGGTGATTGAACTAGAGAAGTTCAAACTCTCAAAAATCAAACATATTTGTTTGATTTTTGAGAGCTCGAACTGCTTAGTTACCAACAGAAGAATACCAAGCAAACACATTATTCTTAAATTTTGATAAACTCGGATGAAATATGTCAAGTGATGAGTGTTTTTGAACCGCTTCATTGTATTGGCGACAAATACGGACTACAGGGTTATAATAAGATGTATTATTCGAGTAAACTTGAAGGGCAAAAAGTCTCTGACTAGGATTACGTGATTTATAGCGGGTATTAAAGTTTAATAAAGAGAGGAGCGCTGGAGAGTCATAATAGTTGTGGACTATTTTGTAAAGCGTGACCAAATCGTTGCAATTGCGACGTGTTTCCAAGGAATCAATACGAAACTTCAACAATCTATCGGCATAAGAGCGTAACTGTCTGCCTACGTGGCGTCGGTAGCAAAGCATATTGAGAAGTTTCCGCTGTACTCCTTCAATACGTGCACTGTGAACCCCATAGAAAGGAGACCACACTACAGAATTATATTCAAGAATAGTCCTGACAAGCGTATTATATAAATATATTACAGAACGAGTGCCTTTGAATTCTTTGGTGGACCTGTAAATGAAACCCAGAGTCCCAGAGTTGCTATCTCTTTCGTCTTAGAATTGAAAGAAAGAGACAAACGCTATCTCGCGGCGCGAGCTTTGTCGCGGACACGCTTGTGCTAAGGCCACTGAACGCCACCCTCCGTGATCATTATCAGACCTTGAATATCACCTAGAGGTATAGACCATTCCAAAGAGCTCAAACACGACGGTATAATCTCATTGCGTTCATTAGTTCCTATGACCACCTTCCGACTGCATCATCAGACCACCTCCATGGCCATATTAATGCACTGTCAACTACAAAATACAAAGGTATTCCAATTTTCAGCTCAATTGAACAACGGGAAATAAATCAAATTGATAAATAATAATAAAAATCATTTATTACATCTATCTCACACATGGCACAGTTCATTTGGTCACAATACATGGCATAATACAGCATACAAGAAACAATGAGAAAGGGACAATGCTATCGTTACTTCGTTACCTGTGCCATAAGGGGACGTGGACGGCCACACTCAGCATAAGCCACGGCTGACGCCATGGCGCTGGTTTTCAGTGTGCCTCTCGGTGAAGCACGCACGTAAGTGGTTTCAAAGATTTCAAATTAGGTTTGCAAGATTTGCTCCGATCATAGGTACATACATAGTTACACACAAATATTTGCAAGTTAAATAAAAGCTTGTCAAAAGCGACTTACGACCTTTGATGATGTGTATTTTACTAATCTAAACAATTTCGACAAAATACCTGTATACTAATTTTAGCTTACTTTGTGTTCTTATTAATGGTAAGTATTTATTTGATCTACGCTCCTTAAGTGGTTTAGGAGAAATCCGTAATAACCTCTCGAAAACATATCGCGGTACATTAAAAATACATTAAAGAAAATTCAATTTATCGTGTTTTTTGGTTATACCAGTACCAGATAAGGTTTCCTAGAAGCAGATACTAAAATTTCACGTATCTTAATCACACAGCTAGCTCAGAATCTGTGTTCAAAAACAATAAAAAAATGAAAGCGTCCTCTTACGGCGGCGGCGAATAGTCTTAGAGGCTGACCAGCTAATACATCCGTAGATCAGAAAATATACTTTCTGTCTCATATTGTTGTCCTAAACACGGCGACCTCAACTGCATTCTCAAGGAGGGTTGATGGCAGGCAGGCGGCCGGTTATAGCATGAAGCTTAAACTGTTTTTAGCCCCCGACGAATCGTGTGTATCTGTGGCTTTGTGTATATGTCTGTGGCATCGTAGCTCCGGATAGACCAATTTGGATGCGGTTTTCTCTATTTGAAAGCCAGTTTAATCGAGATGGTTCATAGCTTTGTTTCGTTAAATTCGGCAACGTAATTTAGAAAACATTTAAGTTTCAGTAAACTTGGTCAAGGGGTAATCCGACTTCTGTCGATTACGTTATATAACTCGAAGAGACAGAGATGTTGTACCGATCGTGATTTTGAACAGTAGATGTCATTGACGACAGTCGTCGCTCTTTAAGGTGGGTTGTATGATGCGTGCTCCTTCTTCACTAAGATTTATAGTTTACTGGTGGGCCCGGCGCGATTTAGTTCGCGTACACCACCTACTTTGCCCCTACCTTTCTTGCTTATAAACTTCCTCTTGAATCACTCTATCTATAGTTGAAATCCGCAATAAAATTCGTTGCGTAATTCAAAAGATCCAAGCTTACATATAGGGACAGACGCCGGAAAGCAACTTTGTTTTATACTACTCGTATGCATAGAAGAGACAGACATGTTGTACAGTTATCGCTTCTTTAGGTGGGTTGTATGACGGGTGCTCCTTACTTACTAAGATTTTACATCCGATTGCACTAAACTTAAGCAACGCTTAAGTTGACGTTTTAAAATATTCCTAAGAATTTAGGCGTATAGTGCGAGTGCCCCATGTCAGCCACTGGTGATCACTGTTACTGTAGGTTAAGGTTTTTTTTTTTATGTGTTTATGTATGTTTTATGTTATTTATTTGATATACATTTTTACATGGTAGTTTTTTATATTAATAAATTGATACCTGTTTTGACATCGGAATAAATGTGAAATGAATAATCAGAATTTTACGAAATTGTAATAGAAAAAGAATTTTATCGAATCAGTTCGATATTTTTCACCTCAAAATTACACCCATGCAAAACCGGGCCGGGTCGTTACTTTCCCGTACGTCTCCCATTTTCCGTACTTGGACTCATATTCGGTCTTTTATACGTGACTGAGAGCCGGCTATTGTAGCTAGCCCAGCTCCTTCCAGAAGTCTATTAGTCTCTTGGGACGTTCACAGACCTCTCGAAAGGACCCTGTTCCTATTGAGGCTTTAGCTCTGTAGTCCTTTAGCTTCCACACTCCAGGACCACGTGAGCTGTCGTTGCCTCAGCTACTAAACATCCCCTGCACAGGGGCTGTCTGTAGCTCCGATGGTATGCAGTAATTTGTTCAGGGGGACGTGCCCTGTAATTGTACCAACTATTGTCTTAATTTCTCTCCGTTTTAGGTCCAGTAGTCTTTTAGTTAACTTAGGTGATCTTTCGCTCACCACTAACTTAGACTGCCTGCATCCAGGTGTGTTTTCCCAGCGCTTGTTGTGCTGGTCATTTGTATGTTTGCTCACCCACGAGCGTAGTGTGTTGAAAGAAAGGGGTAGAAATGAGGCGGACCGGCAGTCCTTATCCCTGATCTCCTCCTTGCTAGCTTGCCCATTGAGTTGCTATGACCCTTAATCCATTGTAGAGTGACCCTGTCCACCGATGAGATGTCCTCTAGTGCATGGTGACACTCCAGGATCAAGGAACTGTTAATGCTGTTGCCCATTAGAGCTTTCAGTACGGACATGCTATCTGTTAGTATTCTGACGCCTTGGTCGCGTACGCCAAGGCGCTGTACTAGCCGAGCGGCCTGTGTGATCGCAACACATTCGCACTGAAAGATGGTACTATGCTCTCCTAATGTTAGTGATGATCTGAAATTCAGATCTAGCGAGAAGATTCCCGCTCCTGTGCCCTGGTCGGTCTTTGATCCATCCGTGTATATTCGGACTTCTCGTATCCCAGACCAGTCTGTCTCCGTCTCAGCAGTCTGGATTTGGTATCTTTTGCCAAATGTGAACTGCTTCGGAGTTCTGTCACACTTGGCCTCAAACAATGGGTTGTTTGTCACCATTGTTTCCCACAAAGTATGGTGAGAACCAAGTTTGTTGCACCAGAGGTTTGATACCTTGAGTCTGAGTGTAGCCATCATTGCCTCCTGCTGTATATGCAGGTCAAGCGGTGGCGGTCCCGGTAGCACCTCAAGGGCTGCTGATGGTGTTGAGCACATGCAGCCAGTAATGGCGGAAGAGGCCATCCTCTGGAATCGCTGTAACTTGTTAATTGACGTGGCCAGCTTGGTTCTAGTCCACCAGGCGATTGCCCCATGTGTTACAAATGGTCTCACTACCGCAGTGTACAGCCACCTGGCGATTTTAGCGGAGATACCCCAGGTCTTGTCCAGGAGTCTGTTACACTGCCATAGAGCTGGCTAGAGCTTTGAAAGGTAAGAGCAAAGTAGCGATCAAGCCTTCTGTCCACCAATTCGTACACAAATTCGTAGGCTTTATTAACCCCTGCTGAAAAACAGGAGTGTTGTAAATTCGACATGTGTCTCTGAGGATATGTGTGTCTGGCTGTGGCATCGTAGCTCTTGCCTGCGCGTATGTTCCCTGATAATTATAATCTGGACGGCTTCAAGGCTAGAGTGAATAGGCTGTTCCTAGACAGGGATGCTCCATCTTCAGCCACAACGTCACTTACCAGCAGGTGAGATGGCGGTCAAACGCCTGACTAGTCCAAAAAAAACAAAATGGATTGACCGATTTAGATGATGGCAAGAAAGTTGTTTAGCTAGCACCCTAAGGTGGCACTTCAGTTGCTTTTCATACAACAACAAGGTAGATTTTCAGATGTTAACAGCTGACATTTGACAAGTCTTCCGTAAAATGCGGAGTCGCAGGTGCAATATCACTGTGAGCACTAAGCGGCCATTCCTTATGTCTGGGAGCGCACTGGCAACGTTATCCTCGAAAACGGAAAGCTATAATAATAATAAAATAATTAACGACAAAAATAGACAAGACGACAGTGCCCTTCTGGGCCCCTCGGGTATAGCATAACCGAACGCTTCCACCGGTATTGTATCTCAATACATGTTGGTATAAATAGCAAGTAGTACAAAAACTAAAAACCCCTTCTGTTAAAAAACTGAAAAGCAAAAAATTCATTGTGTACCTATTAGATGTAAATTTATTTGAAATAGTTGTTTGAAGAGCTTTATTTTGATACCCCGCTCGATTGGTTTTAGAGAAAAAATACTTTCGAAAGTCTGTTCGATTTCTTCTAATTTTAATGTAACCCACAGTCACTCGCGCGACCAAGACAAATCTCAAAACACCTCATATGTAGTCCATTGAGCCGTTAGAGCCCGTGCCAAAGAAATAGACATTCAAACAAACAGTCACGCTCGAAAAACATAACCTTCCTTATGTCAGAGAAGTTTTATTTATTAGTATAAGAATGAGTCAGATATATGACCACCACCTTATCATCATCTTGGTGGTAAGTAACGACGCGGCCGAAGATGGCAGAGACGATGAGAAGACGGCTGATCTTAAGAAATTCAAAGTGACAGCAGTAAGTAATGAGCGAGCGCAGCTTGCATTGCCGCTTTTTGGCATTTTTACTCCAGACATATTGAGTGATAAAAAAAACAATGAGAGAGCAAAACGAGTACGAAATTTAGGGCCTATTAACTAGGTATCTAAAAAGTTTGAGTAATAGTGCTGGTAAAACTTAAAAGCGAGCTTAAGTTTTATAAGTAGGTCCATTTGGGTTCTCTTTCATCAGGTGGTAGGACTCTGTCAAGCCTGAGGAGTCCGCCTGTGAGTACCACCGCCTTATCTATTTCTCCCGCTAAGCAACAATGCTTGCATTGTCGTGTTCCGGTTTGGAGAATAAGGTAGCCAGCAAAATACAGGCATGAGGCATTTCATCGAACTCCTCACAGTGACAACGCACCTGCGGTTCTGCATTTGTGTTATCTGTAGGTAACCTAATTGTATGAATTGTAAATGTTATGGGCGACAGTTACCACTTACCATCAGGTGGGCTGTCTGCTCGTTTGTCACATAAAAGCATAAAAAAGTAAGTGATGAAACATTTCCGGTGCTAGGACCATTTAAAAAAAATACGATTGTTATTAAAAATAATAGAGCGAGCGTAGCGATTGTGAAATTTATTTCATTTTCTATGTATGCTCTTAAGTTAATACCTGACTTAAATTAATACTTTTTAATAAATTTTGTAATAATGTTAAAATGGCCGTGGAATTTCCTGCTTCTGCCACCCACCCTATTGTTACGCTACTGATTCAATCTAACTAAGCTTTTCGAAGTAAAAATAAAACGATTCTATTTTTGTAGCAATTACGTTTGAGATTTGCCATACTTGTTGTGATCCTAACCGCAATACGCCTGGTTACGCCTGGTTTTGCCATTCAAGTGACTTATAAGGTCATAACAAATGTCAAGTTGTGAACATCTTGTTAAGCAATTTAAACCTAAAACCAAAACGTACTTAATTTAAAAAATATTAACTACAGAAATTATCTTCAGCAAAGGTAAAGAGGCCAAACTTAAGAGGTGTGGAAAAGTTGCCACATTAGGAAAAAAACAGTTCTTGCTAACCATAATAAATTACAAAAATGTACTCAATTAAATTTCTAGAAATAGCAATGAACTTTAGAGGCTGGAGCCTGACTTTTGAAAAAATATCTCAAGCTAGATAGGTAGCAAATTTAACTTTATGAAATATGGATAACATTTGACAGGCCTAAGTCCTCCTTTCAGTATATCACTTTAAAATGCGAAAAGAGATATTTTATTTCTTCAAAATCCGGACAACAAACTTAGTCTACTACTATATTTTTAAATAGAAAATCTTTCATAGACAACGTCTTTGAACAGCTAAATTTCAATTTAAAGTTTAAATTTTAGCTCTACTCTGTGAAAACGTCGCTATTTCAAAATAGTTTATTGCTGCATTTATAGCTATTTTATTGAACGGATTTTTATTATTGTTAGCAAGAAAATAATTTTTCCTAAAGTGACAGCACTTTTGTATTAAATTTAAGGCTTTAAAGAGTCCGCCTGGATCGGTCATCATCTTGGCGTTTATTTATTTATTTATTTATTAGTTCATTTCACAGTTTAACAGCAGTTAATGCTGTGTTCTCACGGGCAAGGCAAGTGTCCGACTTGACCATGATTCAGGATTTGGCAGATGGCCCTTAGGTATAACCCGCGTCACGAAAGAAGAGACTTGTCTAATGGCAGTGGAGGGGATTTCGCGCAGGTAATCGTATACAGCGCAAGTCGAACCACGTGACCCGCCAAGTCTCTTCTTATTTGACACTAGCTATACACATTCAGTCGCCTGAATGTGCAGGTTTCATCACCATGTTTTCCCTCACCGTACGAGCATTAGTTAATGTCATTATGTACAGAACTCAGAAAAAGCCATTGCTACTTGGATCGAACTCGGTACCTCTCGGTTACGAGTCAAAAACGCTAGCCATTAGGCTACAGACGCGTCTATTAAGATTATGTATTTGTAAAACGAATTGAAAATCTCATTCTAAGGCCGTGAAGGCCGAACCTCTGCTCTGCTTTATGCCGTGAATGCATTAATTCTTATTACATGTATCGTATGACGTTCATAAGTGTTTGTGAAAACCTAAACTGAATACACGTATTTGATTTTTTATTTGATTTTACTGCACCAGTAGAACAAGTTTGCAAACACTTCTACACTCCTAACTATTCTCTAACCAACTCTCAGCTAAAAACGAACATTTAATCGTGCAACGAACAAATATAAATATGCTTCGAAGCAGTTTCCGTAACGATGCATATAAACTACGTCACCTACCCGCGTGGGATAGCTCCAATGACATTTTGCTTTGACATTTTACTAGCAACAAATCCGTCTAGCTCCGTCTTGCTGCATTTTAGAATTTACCAATCCAATGAAAAGGAGGCGATAATTTCTTGTTATGTTTAAAATATAGTTCTCAACACTCTCTTTGTCCTTGGGTACCCTATACTTTCCCGGGATATAAAGTATGTTACTCAGCGATAAAGTAGCATTCTATTAGTCAAAGAATTTTTTAAATCTGTCCAGTAGATTGTGAGTTTTTTTATTTCATACAAGCAAAAATACAAATCATTTCTCTTTATAATATTAGTATAGATTATGATGTGATCCGCTGGGCCTTTATCTCCGCTGGTGCAACCGCGGTGCTAGAACCGGGTGGGTTAACCCGCGACGATGGTAAGAGGCCCGACGGTATGACACTCACCCCCCTAAAAACACACTCACCGAATTATCGTATGAATCATTAATAACTGATAGTAACCGGTAACTGCGATCTCCAACCCGCCTGTCAAGCGTGGAGATTATGGCAATAACCTCCCTTTTTGTGGAAGAGGCCTTGGGTCCTGCAGTGGACTGTTGTGGGCTGTGATGATGATGATGAACCGGTAACTGTCGCCCATAACATCTACGATTCATGCACTTAGACTTTATATAACAAAAATACAGAACCCCAGAAGCGTTATCACGGTTAGGACTAAGATGAAATGACACATGTAGACTGTTAGAGCGCCGGGTCATGGAATACAAGAAAAATTATAGTAGCTATAGTAGAGGTTTAGGAGACCTACAAAACGTTGGTCTGCCCGTGCACAACCTGGCACCAAAATTATATTTTTAGTGACCCAAGCTTCGACTTTTCTTAGCGACTTATCCTCTTGTGTGAGTTCTAAAAGTAAAGAAATCGGTGTGCCTCACATCCCCCTGGCAGTTTCGCTTTTCAGCCACATTTTAAAACACATTATTAAAGTCATCAACAAGAAAAGTGATCCACGACTGCAAAATGGATTTTTTGTTGTACTCGTTGACGTAGGATGGTTACGTAGGTTTACGACGCCCTCAGAGTCTAATGCCTATAATTGCGCCAGCTACCTTAGCTTTCTTGTTTTTTTTTTCTTTTTTTTACCACTAAGGTGGCAAACAAGCTTACGGCCTTGATAAGTAAGCATTCACCGCAGCCTATGGACGTTTGCAATACCCACGCGTTGCCGACCCCGTTAAAACCTTTTCACCCCTTTCTTGAAGAACTCCATGTTGAAAAGGAACACAATAATTCCAACATTATTGCTTGGCAGCAGAATTAGATAAGGCAGCAGTACTCACCAAGGCGGATTCCTTAAGCTTGACCGAGTTCTGCTCCTGCTAGTCGAGGGGTTTAAAGAGGTCGTATTGCATATAACTAGACGAAAATGCTGTAACCCATTTTTTTCTTGTCTACAGAGGTTCAAAAGTGGAAGGGGTTGACGCTACGTATGTATGTGACATGAATGAACAGAAGTAAACATTTTGTTTTACAGTTTAAAGAATACAAAGTTATACTTTAATTAGCGATTTCTTCGAGGCAACCTTTTTGGGTAGCGAACTATGAATACACAAAAAATTTAGATGTGTTTAGAGATAGTGGAGTTATCGTGGTAACTCGTACTTTAAAAATATTTTTTTGTATTTTGTGAAAATGACAATTATTTGGGTACAAAATCAGATTATTTAATTTTCACGAACAAAAAAAGTTTTTTTTATTACGATTTCTTCGGATCGAACAAGGGTTTCTTTTACACCCAGTATACGTGTTGTGTTGTCAAGATAAGCCCTATGGTCATCTTGGCATTAATATCCCGGTTGTGCTCTCTCACTTACAATGAGCTCATGAAAAGAGCGTGTCTATTGTACTATTATAGTGAAATTAATAAGAATATAGATATATGCAATTGCAACGTAAATGAAATAAAGAAAACTTACAAATGTTTCTGATTTAGTTTGTTATCAGGTGGTACCAAGCCTGAGGAGTCCACCTGTGTGAGTACCACCACCTTATCTATTTCTGCCGCCAAGCAACAATGCTTGCATTGTTGTGTTCCGGTTTAAAGGATAAGGTAGACAGCGAATTTACACGCATGAGGCATTTCATCTTAGTCCTTATAGTGACAACGCACCTGCGGTTTTGCATTTTTGTTCACTGCAACCTAAATGTAAGAATTGTAGATGTTATGGGCGACAGTTACCACTCACCATCAGGTAAGCTGTCTGCTCGCTTGTCATTGAGCAGCATAAAAAAACCACAGTAAGCTGCACCACTTCTATATTTATATTTAGGAAACTATATGTTTAAACGTAAAAATAATGGTAAATGTAACCGCATCAACCACAATGTAAATGTAACCACATTGTAACCGTTTGTTTCTGAATAAATAAAATAAAATAAAAATGTACGTATATACACCTTTAGTACAGAATAAAAGGCTTATAAGTATATTATTAATAGAACTTCCACTGCTGAACATTTGCCACCCCCACGCATCTGGTGGGCGGCCGTCCTACGCAGCCTTTGCCGCTCCGCAGTCGCCACTCGAGAAACTTTCGCTGCTGCTTCGCGAGCTATGTGACTTGCCCTTTGTCATTTCAGTGAAGCTATTCTAAATACTCGGTAGAGAAACAAGCGGGCTACCTGTAGGAAAGTTATCACTGCTGCCTATGGACATTACATTAGCCACCTGATAGAAAGTAATCACCGCTGCCTATGGACATTACATAAGCAATACAGCACCTCTGAATCTGATATTAAACAATTCAAGCTGAACCTCTATATGTGCCTTGGATCAATGGTTGTACACAAAATAGGGAGCAAATTAGTTTGGCAATGAGGATACGTTCTGGACACATTCCATTAAACAAATTTGGTCATATGATGGGTAAAGAATCTTCGCCAAATTGTTAAAATTGTGAGGTGGTTGAGGACTTATAATGATGAAATATGTGCGAAATCATCATTTTAAGAGTCACCACCGAAAATCGTCTACATTTCGCTCATTTATTTTCATCGGAGTCTGCCAAAGCTCTGTACAAACTTGTCATCTTAGGCTTAAAAAATATAATGTAAGAAGTCACTATTGTAAAAATTATGGACTGACATTGTCAATTGCACTTGACAAAACTCCTTAAATTAAGATAAAAAAATCTCACAATACTCCAGGACACGTTAGTCTCGAAGGAAATAGGAAAATGCTAGGCCCCTACATGCCCAAGCCACTGTCCTCATGGAGTACTGCAGTCTTTGCAAATCGGCAGGAACACATTATTATTTAAAATAGAATTGTTTGGTCGCGGTAATCAATAAGATAGAGGTCCCTGGACGGTTCCAAACGGGATATTCCACAACACTTACCTCTATTGACTACGCCCTGTATCTTTTAATACAGTCTTCATAGTCTACCTACATACTTATTTCCGCAACATGAATACGCTACTGAAGGCTTATTTATTCAAGGATCTATTGCGCCGTCTAATACTGTTAGACAGTTTCACCTTCACGGGGGATCGATATGGGCTCGCAGCCCATTGGCTGAGAGTTAGCGGCATCCGAGACTCATTTTATTACCTACGTTAGATATTCTCTAGGATACATCTAACAAAGCTTTACGTTTTTACGTAGGCGTCTAAAGTAACATTCAATCTCGTCCCATCTTTTTGAAACTTCAAGTTTTACCCCAAAGGTCTTTTGAATTTAGATTACGGGTCGTTGCGTTTTGCGACAAATGTAACTCAAATCCATACAGCAAACAAGAAAAATAATTGAATTTAAAATTGGAACAAGGCTTACGAATAAGTAATAAGTTCGTAGGGACAAGGAGAATGAATTGAGTATATCACCTAGATTAATTTCTATATTTTATAGAATATATATAGCCTTGTGAAGTTAACTGAGTGCCATATTGTATAAATATAGTTAACTAAACTATTACTTAGTTTTGCTCCTGTATGCCCATGCATTTATTTAAATTCATATAAGTGTGGATCTGTTGTTGGCTTTCAATTATGTATTCTGCTTTTTACGATGTTTGTGTAGCTGTTGATTCACCGAAATAAATAAAATAAAATAAATATAAGTTAGTTTGTAGAATGAAAGATAAAGACAATGAAAGACAGCACTGGTATAACCATTGATGTCTGGGTCTTGTATAGGTGACTGTTTCGTACTTCGAACGTTCAGCACCGCAACGAGCTCCCCACTCGTTACGTGTGTCTCCTAATAGTTGGCGAAGCGAGATTCCCTCCGGACGATTTCGTAATAATTTAAACATGTCCTTTTTCAAACATGACCGTTTCCTAACTCGTCACCTTTTTAAACTTTGAGAAAATGGTGTCAACTTCTCTTGTGAGGTTGACCCCAAGATCTTCAGCTGGGGACCCTGAGACTGCATCAGTTTGGGCCCCGTTATCGTATTTTGTTTATACCACCAAAGTGGCAAACAAGCTTACGGCCTGCCTGATGGTAAGCAGTCACCGCAGCCTATGGACGTTTGCAATACCAGGGGCATCACCCACGCGTTGCCGACCCCGTAAAAGCCTTTTAACCCCTTTCTTGAAGAACTCCATGTTGTACTCTCCAGGGAAAACCTCTCCAGGTAGTTCATTTGTCGCCAAACTACCACAATAGACATACCATATGAAATAAAAGCGTTTCGCTTATCCTAAAAGGTATTTGCAGTCTACTTACCAAGTACGGTTAGCTCAATTAAACTTACCTGTAAATAGAAAATGTTCGTTAGATTATAATACGGTTTTCAACAACGGATGAAGAGGAACGGTTATAAGTAAGAAAAGAGTTGGTAGGGGTAAAGTAGACGAACGCTAACGAAGCCGCGCCAGGTCCACTAGTCAATGATAAACACCAAACTAAAACTTGACACGCGTTGGAATCTATTTATTCTTAGACTTGGTGGCCCTTGCCTGTAATTTTTTTGCCATGCCACGCTTTTAGGTACTGTGCTTCCATATAGATGAATAACATCTGTACATGATAAAGCGACTTACGACATTACGCTAATAATATTTTTAATCTCGGACGCAAAAAGTGGTGTTATAATATTGACGTGTGTATCTGTAGATCTGTCTGTCTGTTGCATCGTAGCTCCCGTTCGGTTGGACCATTTTAGATGCGGTTTTCTCTATTTGAAAGCCAGTTTAATCGAGTTGGTTCACATGTCTATATAATTAGCTTAAAATCGTTAAAAAACTTAAAGAATTATATGCAGACTAGTTATGTACATTGGACATACAAACTTTACAATTCATAATTCATTATAAGTCAACGGTGCGCAAACATGTAAGCGGGCCTGATGGAAAGTGGTCACGAAATTAAAAAAAAAACAGTTGCAGCGGTGCTGTATTTCATATTGTTTATTTTTGCGCCTACCGTAATGGGCAATGGAACTCCCCGGGATAGCTGGGGAGGGAGGCGGAGAACTCTCATGAGTACCATTGCGGCCGGCCGGCTGGTTATGCAGGACTCGCTACGAAAACACTTAAGCGCATGCTTGCACCTATAAGGAAGGCTTTAAGGCTTTATCGGATGCGACTGCATCAGGTTTCATCACAACGTTATCCCTCAGCGTAAGAGCATCGGTTGAACTAATGTACATAAGTCAGAAAAGACTCATTGGTTCATGGCGGCACGTTACTGTACCCTGGACGATGCTAAACCGAGGGTATCACTAGTCACACAATTAATTTCATTTACTATTTTATTTAAGGAAAACGAACCTTTCCCTGGTAGCAGGGTCACGGAGGTCAGATGGTAGTCGCTTCACTGTAATTACCTGATCGCTAAATCCTGGAACATGGTCAAGGCGGACCCCGGGCCCTCGTTCTCGAGAGCACAACCGGGACATTAACGCCAAGATTTACGCCAACTTAAGGAAAACGAACAGCAACTATTACAACATAAAATAATACTGGTAGCACAGAGTCAATTATAGGTTGCCGCTTAATTTAACTAAAAGTTAAGCATAGCGAACAGTATATAAGTCTACAATTTCTACCTACTTGTCCTGTAAGACGCTTCTTGTCAAAATTCATCATTCTAGGTCTACAGTAGCCGTATTCACAATGATTCGAAACCGTTTCCGAACGATTCGACACGAAATTCATTGCCATTTAATGTACGTATCAGTCCTTCACTTGAAACCTTTAAAAAGCGAGTTAAAGAGTATTATCTTTCCATTTGTTATCCATGGTATATATGTATGTATGTATATATGTATGTATTTAAGTATGTATGTTGTATGTAACTTTGTATTTAATTAGGTATTATAATTTCATTGTAGTATATTTTTTTTTGGTAGTGTTATGTAGGTTAGGTATTTTAAGGTGCACGCCGTCTGCCTTTCTGATTAAGTATGCCCTGTCTCTTCCGTAGGTCTGCTGTAAGATATTTCTTATGAAATAAGCTGTACCTGTTGTGTTGTTTTCCTTATGTCAATATTGTATAATTATTATTGTGCACAATAAACTGTTAAATAAATAATAAATGAAATTCGTGAGCGGCGAATCCGTGTCGATCGATTTGAAAGCTGTTATTCAGAATCCCGATAGATTCCACGGAAACTCTACTCTGTATAACATATGAAAATTTCATCAAAATGAACTGAAACCACATTTTCCTAGGAACTTTTGCGGGGTCCTTTGTCGATTCCGTATCCGAATCCGATTTCCGAGCCATTGTGAATACGGCTACTGGAGCGGGAGCGGGATCCGCTCTCTCTGCCGATCCGGAGAGCGCGGGCCAGGCGAACAGCCAATGAAGGCTTAATGTAAGCCCGTAAGAAAGATGAGAGGTAAGGTAGTAAGAGGTGTTTGCCATACTAAAAACCTACTCACCAACAAGATTGCGGAGTGTGCTAAGCGGTCCCGTAATCTTGTTGAAAAAGAGAATATGAGGGGCAACGTGGTGGTTTTTAGTGGGTAGGAGTGTCACTTTTAATGACAGGCGAGTCCTACATAATCTTCTCCGTTTAGATATCCGTAAATGGATTTTACCACGTAAAAAAAAGGTCTACAGGAAATAATAAAGGTTTTAATGAAATTACCATTTTCACGATAAAATACTATATGACATAATTGACATTTATTTATATGTTTTATTTAATAGTTGTACACAAAAACGGCAAATGTAAATACACAGCAAATGTATATATGACATAAAAGGCACTACTTCTTTCTATGAAGAAATTTCTTCCAGCATGCCAGAAATTTTTTTTAGTGAAGACATAGTTCAGTACTTACTTAAATTAAAGTTTAGCTAGCTGCACCTAAACTTTAGCAATTTTAGTAAAATAATAGCAAAGCTAAAATAATATAATGTTACTTAAAATTCAGTAAGTAGTAGGTATGTAAAACGTTTTTTTTTTTTCAATATTGACACTTTTTTGGCGTTGGTACTTATAATTACTATAATTAAAATATCCTGTGCGCTATATCAGTAGCTTTGGTCCTCTTTCGGATACATGTCAGCAACGGATATACTAATTAGGATAGGCATATTTTTAGGTACAGCTTGTACCTACGTAGCTGTGTGAAGTAATACCTAAAACTGGCTTTTGAAACTATAGAGTGATTCGATCGAATGGAAAGCAGATAAAAGGTAGGCTATGTCCTTCGACCCTCGGACTACACCGAATTAATCAGGCCGTTAGGATTGCTCCGTTTGGATATGATGGAAGGGCAAGGAAACCGACTTTAAGTTTTGTAATAGTATCGCTATGATACTTAATAAAATAATCATTTATTTCAAAAATAACAATTCCATATTTTTTAGTACCTAACTAAATGAGTAGAAGAGTAGGTATCCATAAACAATAAATATTCGCAATATTCGCATATTTCAATTCAATACTTAAGTCAATTATATCAAATACAATAAATAACAATAATAATCATCTTGGCATTAATGACCCGGTTGTGCTTTAGCGCACGTAGGCCCGGGGTTCGACCATAATCCAGGATTTGGTAGATCAGATAGGTAATTATAGTGGAGCGACTGCGAACTGACCACGAGGGTACGGGTCCGAACCTGGTACCTGGTACCCGGGGGATTCGAACCTGGTACCTCTCGCTTACGAGTCGGATACCTTAACCACTCGGCCACCGACGCTCCTAATTCAATCAAAAACGATAATAATGTGAAATACAATTTTTAAAACTTTGCTTTTCATAGCAATAAAACTCATTAATAACTGGCGCTCCACCGCGGGTTTAACCCGCGTGCAGTTCGGAGCTCTGAACTTTCAACTATCTCGAGCGATCATATTTAATTTTTAACATACACACATACATAAAGCTCACGCCTCTGTCCTCAGATGGGGTAGGCAGAGACTATGGACTAGAGATGTAACGTATATTCGGCCACTATCAGGTATCCGGCCTATCCGGCCATAATTTACTATCCGACCGGATACCGGATAATGCGTTAATATCCGGCCGGATACCGGATAGTAAAAAATGTATGAAAAGCCCATAAAACTGGTTTTGCTCATCGGAAATATATGCCCTTCTGTAACAGTCGAGTAAAAAGTCGTCTCAAAACGTTTAAAAACCATAAGTATTAATCAAAGAACTATTGATTATGTCGGCATCGGCACCTATTATTATATACTTTATTGCAACATGAAACAAGTTAAAAAAAAACAATATTTATAAACGGTTGTTTACACAGGTGGGCTTATCTCTGTAAGAGATATCTTCCAGCCAACCCTCCCGTATTATTATTATTATATGATTCTACTTGTATCGTTCATTTGGTAGGTTAGCAAAAATTTTTAATAGTTTTCTCGTCGTGTGTAGTTTTGACAAGTGCTGTTTAGTATGATAATGTACTTAGTGTAATCATTTAAAGTCAATCAAGATATATATTGATATTATAGATATGAAAAAGGTAGTATACGATGTCGTTTATCCTCTACGATGCTTTGGGCTAATGTGTAAGCCCGTATTTTGAAACTATAAATCCGTATGAGGGCGGAAGAATTGTTCAGTTCAACGTTCAAATTATTCATTAAACCAAAACTTTAAATTACATAAACACATGCAGTCGTATAAAGTCCCACGCCGCGATTACAGCTTGCACAAACTTATTCAGAGACTATGACCTGTGAATATCCGGCCGCCGGATATCCGGCTATCCGGTTAGGAGGCTGGCCGGATATCCGGTATCCGGCCAAACAACTATCCGTTTCATCTCTACTATGGACACAACTCTCTAGCCTCATATATATCCACAATTCTTTCAATACATCTCCTTTTATATCTTGCCACTTCGGACTGGGGTCCTTATTTATTATTATTTGAGAATGTTACTGATATGATCAGTAAATACTTTCTTTGGTCGTCCTCTTAATTAATTAATTAATTTGTTAATTTTAACCGTCTTCGAACAAAGATAACTGTTCTCAATTCATCCAAACTTTTTTTTTTGTGGTCATCTGATGATGGGATCCTAGAGAAATCGAGGGCAACCCTCGAAAATTATTATTATTATTATTTTAAACTTTATTGCACAAATTACAGCAATTGGCGGACTGAAAGCCATTGAGGATTTGTCTAACAGTCAACCAGCAGACCATGCAGAGAGTGATTAAGTAGGTGCTAACAGGAAAACATTGACATAAGTGAAAAAAAAAATATGAGATTTAACTAAATTGAATTAAATTGAATACTATAAATACAATTACTATTAAAAAAATACAATAAACATATACCTTTTATATATACATTCACTAGATACAAAATGTGATAATGACTACGCCAAGCTTATGGCATCACTCATTACCTACGACCTCTTACTCAGAATAAAATCTTTCAGCAGTTTTTTAAACATCAATCGATTTTGCGCCTTTCGTACGTCCTCAGGTATGTCATTCCAATAACGAGCTGCCTGTATTGTATAAAATTGTAGGCACGTAAGACGTGTTTGTTGCGTTATCATATCTTACTTAGGTGTTCGCTTCAGAGTGTCATCATTTGATGTTGCACTGCTTATGACGAAGCCACAGAACTCATACATAGGGAAAAGCTAGTGACTTAAGTTAGACATGTAGGCAAAACTCTACAAGCCGCTAAAAGTTTATCCTAGGCCAGACTACTTTATTTTAAGCTTGTCAGGATAAACTCCCAGGAAAAACCTTAGGAAATCCCTTTACATCAGGTGGCCCGCTTGTTTGTTTGTTTTCCGTGTAAAAACGTAACCTAAAAGAAAAGTTTTTATTGCCAACTTTTTACCATTAATTTAGCCTAGGCCGAACAAGTTTATCATATATGCCGCTTTGTGTAGTTTTGTCTGAAATCAGGTTTGACCGGAACAACATTTGGGCTAATATTCTGCGCTGTCCTTGTCATGTTACCTGATAACTGATAAGGGGGGATTACTGTGGTATTAAACTTTAAACAAAAAATATGAATATATACATTAATAGAAGCAGGATCAGGCCTGAGGAATCCTAGGTGAGTAAAGCACCGTCTAATCTGGAGGAATTTTGGATAAAATAAGAGTTTGATATTGTAAATTATAAACTAACATTCATATTATTATTTAATTAACAAATTAATTTGAATTTGACATTTTTGATTTATTACGTATTTTGACATTGCATACTTTGATTTATTTCCAAGTTTTATTTGGTATTGTTTTAAGTGGATGTGAATTTTACTTTTCAATTATTGCTACTTTAAATATTGTATGTCCGAAATGGGCAAACTGTTGAGACTCACAAATATAATCTGTAATACCTAAATGTACCTACACAGTTCAACAATAAAGTTATTCTATTCTATTCTATATATTTCTGCTGCCAAGGACCAGCGTAATTCATCGTCATCTTAGTCCTTACAGTGACAACGCACCTGCGATTCTGCATTTTTGTTGTCTGCAACGCAAATACATGAATCGTAGATGTTATGGGCGACAGTAACCGCTTACCATCAGGTGGTCTGTCTCCACGTTTGTCACTGGGTAGTTTAAAAAGGACGCTAAGGTAATGCTTAAGGCTCGACGTAAAGGGAGACATAGAGAGAACTGTAAGCTAATTTTGTAACTCTGTTGCCAGCAAATCTGATTTCAATTATTGAAATTGTTACATTTGCGATTACGTATGATCGATTTAATAGTTTCAGTTTATTGCCATATACTTAACTTTGTTAGCAACAGAACCCATGAGATCGATGATACATGATGATGCAAAAGTAACAATTTCTTTCATTGAAATAAGAGAATTGTTAGTGATAGAGTTACATATTTAGCTAACAGTCCATCATTAAATTCGTTATATTGCCATTTTCTCGTGAAGACAATCAACACAAGGACATAGTAAATGATCGCTATCAAAATAAAACAAAACGAGAACTCGACCATGGTCCCACTGTCATTTACTTTAGATATAACCATTGCCTTAGCTTACTAATGTCTTCATTTCGTCGCGCAATTCAAAGAATAATACTAAACACCCATCACACAAAGGTCGGAGGTCGAAGTACTCCAGAGCTACGTTTTACTCTAGTTCAAAAATGCAGACCAATCTACAATTATTATTCGCAAACATTTTCAAACTTATTAATCTTGGTAATACAAAACTATCCTGGGAAAATCTCGTGATTAAATGTCCCGATTGTGCAGTCGCGCACGAGGACCCGGGGTCCGCCTTGACCATGATCCAGGATTTGCCAGATCAGTGAAGCGACTGGCATCTGAACTCCGTGACCCTGCTACCAGGGTAACCTGACTAGATTGAATCATGGTTAAACATTCAGTCTACTGAATGTGCCGGTTTCGTCACGGTGTTTTCCCTCGCCGTAAGAGCATCGGTTAGTGTTCCAACTAATATACATAACTGAGAAAAGAGTCATCGCTACATGACGGCTTTGGGATCATTCGTAGGCTTTAATTACTTTCATTACGATCACCCTTAGGACAACCTTTGAAATATATTATTACTTGCAGTATATTGTATAATGTGGGTAGGTGGAATATATTGATTAAAAAACCAGTCTGTGACCACCCATCACATTGTTTTCATCAATTATGATCAGTAAGTTAAGCGGCGTTTGTATGAGTGGATAAATTCTACTACGAAAAACTACACTGCATTTGTTCAAAGTAACTAACACCGCTCATCCACATACATACATCCGTCCGTAGCCCCAATTGAGCCGTTCGCAGTTGATAACGCTGAAGTATATAGACGGGTTGTATGTATGTATGTATATATATAGCGCTGTGTACGTGGATGCTCGTGTTATTTACGTTGTAAATAGGGCATTAAGGTCACGAACGCGAGTCGCGGACCAACTAGCGCCATCTCTCGAACGCCCGCGGGAAGGCTCGGTGAACAAAGGAGTTGTATATAGGGAAGGGAAGAAGTAAGAAGGTAGTGACCATTATAAAGCGAATTAATTACCTACAAATTAAGTTCTAAATAGTATATAGTGTAGTTACTTGTTTATGTTACTTGTCGCTTACCAATTATATCTTTTATCAGTTTATATGGTTAGCTGGAAGAGATCTCTTAAAGAGATAAGGTCGCTATTTTTACTATGTTTGAAATGAATTTTATAACAGTGTAAGCATAAAGAGTTCAAGTTAGTAGGGAATAGGTATACGATCTGTTCATAAAATCCAACCTATCCTCTAGTTCCAGAATGCTGAAAATTGGTATGCTGGCTGGGATGTGCACACAAATACCAATGATCATAAGGAGTTTAACAAAGACTTTAAGTAACATAGTAGGCAGGAAATAGGTTCACGAAGTGTCCATAAGATTAAACCTATCCTGTTGTTCCAGAAAGCCAACACTGGTATGCAGGTTATCATGTGTACACAAAATAACAATGAACATAATAAATATGAAACTTGCACCGACAACCCCCGGAAACCTTATACCTATTACCTACTTCTATTTCTTATGAAAACAAGCAGAACTCTTCTTATGTAATACGGCAGACAAACAAGCAAGCCACCTGAAGGAAGACAGTCTTTTTTTGTGCTCCTAAACGCTACAAGTTGAAGCTTTCTTGTTTTCGATAATATAGGATAACCAACGGCGCCCTAACAAGTATATTACCAGAGGGCCTATCGGCTATCTCAGTGGACAACTGAATTTGACATAAAAAAATCTGACACTACTCTAATTTGGTAGACGCTATTGCCAGTTTTCAACGAAGATGACGTGGTGTAGAATTATCTAGTGTCAAATACAGTTGTCAACTGAGTTAGCCAATAACCCCGCAGAACCAATACTTATCACTAGAGCGGACCGTCTTTATAAACATTGGTATGACGAGACCCAAATTCGTGAAAATATTCCACTTACTGCTCAAGCGGGATTCGATATAATTCATAAGAAGAGGGCAGTGCGACTAATAACGCGAGTCCCAGCCTACACAGCAAAGAGTCTATTCCGATCTAAACATACTATGACTTTAACATCGCAATATGACATAGCTACCTACCGTAAATCAATCTTGGAACATTTCCCTAGCAAATCAGAACATCCGTAGGCCTAGCACAAGTTGCTCTCACGCGCGATAAGCGAGAAAAAGCGCGACATAGGTATTGCTATCTCTTTCGTCTTAGTATTGAGAGAAAGAGACAAACGCTCTCTCGCAGCGCGAGCTTTGTCGCGGACACACTTGTGCTAGGGACACTGAGTTACACACTTCGAAACAAATCTGATCTTACTTGTGAAGCCTACAGGTTACATAAATCAAAATTTATTATGACGAGTTTCGGTCCTGTAGTCTACAATTAAATTCCAAAGTATATAAGGGACTATGACTGTCTCATCATCATCATCATAGCCTGTAACAGTCCACTGCAGGACAGAGGGCCTCTCCCACGAAAGGGGAGGTTATTGCCATTATCTCCACACTTGGCAGGCGGGTTGGAGATCGCAGTGTTTAAATATATCAATGGAAAATGCTGCTGCCCATTTTCCAGACTACGGAGACTATTGATATTTTGCCTCGAAAACATTATGACTATGACTGTCTAATAACATTTAAAAATAAACTTAAACAATTGTTAATAGCAAAAGCTTATTACAGCTTGAAAGATTTCTTTGAAGACAAATTTAAATAACAATAGTTTCAAGACGTTTTATTTACATTACTTCCTAACGTCGTTATTGACCCTTAATGTTAACCAATAATGTATTTATAGACTATTAATTTCAATTATAATTTAATAATGACAAGTAATATTTTGAATTTAATGTAATAGAGAGTATTTGAGTATTTAATTTAACTCCACATAACTTGTTTCATTGTACTTCTGCGTTTATTTATAGTTGTCTTAATTAGGCTGAAACAGAGTTTGTGAAACAGAAAATAGAATATGAGGGTGACGTCATCGAGTACAAGAAAATACGGCCCTCGCAGTCTAAAAGGTCATTCAATTATTATTTTGTACTTTTTATGCTATTCAATGACAAACGAGCAGTCAGCTCACCTGATGGCAAGTGGTAACTGTCATCTATGACATCTACAATTCATACGTTTAGGTTGCAGGTAAAAAAAATGCAGAACCGCAGGTGCGTTGTCACTGTGAGGACTAAGATGAAATGCCTCATGCTTGTAATTTCGCTGGCTACCTAATCCTTCAAACCGGAACGCAACAATGCCAGCATTGTTGCTTGGAAGCAGAAGATAAGGTGGTGGTACTCACCCTGGCGGACTTCTCAGGCTTGACAGAGTCCTACCTAATAAAAGAGTTTGTAGATAGATAGATAGATATATAAATACTTCATTGCTCATAAAACATAACAGTATCAATCAGTTACAGCAACAAGGAACACATATGAGCAAAAGCAGCCTTATCGCTACAAAAATCTCTTCCAGGCAAGCTTTACAGAAATTGAGACAGGAATTTTACAGCAGGTAGTGCTGATAAAAGAGTTTGTAGATAGATAGATATATAAATACTTCATTGCTCATAAAACATAACAGTATCAATCAGTTACAGCAACAAGGAACACATATGAGCAAAAGCAGCCTTATCGCTACAAAAATCTCTTCCAGGCAACCTTTACAGAAATTGAGACAGGAATTTTACAGCAGGTAGTGTTCAGCAACAGTTGTATTTGTTTGCGGACCCACTCTAGGGCAGCGTGATAGCGAGACCGATAACAAAACTTAATCTACGCACGCCGATGCTGATGGGTGACCGTTTCGTACTTTGACACTAACCTCAATGTATTTGCTACTCGTCAGGTGTGTCTCGTAACACCGTTGTCCGCGACAAAGCTAACGCCGCGAGAGAGCGTTTGTTTCCTTCTCTCAATACTAAGATGAAAGAGATAGCAATACATATGTCGCGCCTTTTCTCGCTTATCGCGTGCAAGAGCAACTTGTGCTAGCCCTACTGGTTGTACTCGTACAGTCTCGGGAGCAAATTGGCACTCCGTGACGGTATATTGTTATTGTGATTGGATCGTAGATGTTATAAGCGACGTCAGGCAGACCGCCTAATTTCCGTTTTAATAGAAAAAGACAAATCTAGAGTACGACTACGATGCGACTGAAATTCAAATAAATAGACTTTTTTTTTATGTCATACGGTAGGCAAACAGGCAAGTCGGCCACCGGATGGAAACTGGTCACCACTGCCTATAGACATTAGCAACACCAATTGTATCGCCAGTGCATTGCCCACCTCTATAACACGTTGCTCTGGCAGCAAAAAGGCAAATGCCCCACCACTGCCAAAGCTACGGTTCCCCAAACCCAACCCAATGGAGCACTGGAGACCTTACTCACCGGCAGAAACAATACTATTTAAAAGAGTATTGTTTAGCTGCGGTATTCTGTAAGGTGGAGGTACTTCCCCAGTCGGGCGGCTCCAATTCGAACGGGATGCCCCGCTATTGCCCTACCTCTCTTATTCATTATTATTATTTAAATAAGTACATTTATTTACACAAGCGGCATAGGGGTTCAGTACAGTACTGAAAGTCTTGACTCGGTTTTAGAACAATACCACTGGGAATAGATAAACTGTACATTTTTCTAAACGTTGTCTTTTTTTATTTCATTTTATGTGCCTTATTATTACTAATTTCTTGTTATTGTTTGTCGTTTTACCTAATTGACGTGTCGTGGTGTCTATGGGCAATGAACGTTTTCTTTCTTTCTTTGTTCCTTATTTAGATTTCTGCGGATAATACTGTAAATAAGCCAACGTATTTAGATTTCCGTGGATAATACTTACCATTGTCGTGCTCCATTTTGGTCGTAACAGTCGCACCGGGCCCACTAGTAAATGGGAAATCAATAGTACATCGCGAGATAAGCATATATACTTATTAGGGCACCTACTCTCGTCTATGTAGCCAAAATAATTCTAAGACTAGTGTATAAAAGTGTTTTTAATTTATAATATATTGGAGTTCCATCATGAATGCATAACACAAAATGTCAACTACGGAATAAATTCAAATTTATCATCTTGTATGACGATTAAATAAATAAATTGAAATTGAAACTTACATTTTATTCGATGACGTGCTTAGGTATTTAGTGAATAGAAGCGATCAATGCTTAATTATGGAAACCCTTGTGGTTCTAGTAACAAGGAAACTCCGATAATGCAAAACGATAACCCTGGGTAATTAGGCAATGGCCCCAATTTGGGTTACTTATCAAACAATGGGTAAATATGCTGTGTTATTATTACATAGTTTGATAGGTAATTCAACACCCATTGCTCAAATAGGCGCTTTTTGTACCTACCATTAAACAATTAAAAACTAGTCGATCGATTCGTCCACAAATTTAAAATACGCAGACTGAAGTCTAAAATAAATAATGACGATGTTTATGATTTATCACATCAATCAATTGCCCTAAATAGTCCACAATTACTGGAGGTTCTTCCGTACTTATGTTTAGGTAATATGTGCATGGCTTTACATGGCTTTTATATACATGATTTGGTCATATGGCGCCCTCTAGATGTATGCATGGTTACACGTGTCGCTTAAACTTACTATCGATTACTGTTGTTACAATATAAGATTTTGTTAGGTAGGTACGTGGCATACGACTACAGCTAGAAAATGTATTAAATACACTTTTTATTATATGTAATAGTTTTTAAACTACAATTTCAGATGAGTATATTTTTTGTTTCATTATTGTTTTCAAGGCAAAAGATCAAGAGTCTCCGTAGTCTGGAAAATGGGCAGCAGCGTTTTCCATTGTTATATTTAAACACTGCGATCTCCAACCCGCCTGCCAAGCGTGGAGATTATGGCAATAACCTCCCCTTTCGTGGGAGAGGCCCTAAGTCCTGCAGTGGACTGTTACGGGCTGTGATGAAGATATTTTTTGTTTCATAGTTATACAGTTTTAATTTTACTTAATAAAAACTAGCCAGCTATTTTGACCACCATCTCAACTGGTGCTAGTGGTAAGTGACGATGGCGCTGAACACCTGCACACGCCTGTCTGAGAACAGCCTGTTCACTTTAGTCTTGAAGGTGTCTTTTATAATGATCAGAGAACACGCCCGCCCGCAGGCAACGTGGTCCATTCCTTAGCCGCACGCGTTGTAAATTGAACGAAAGGGTTTTGCGCGGGTCGCTGGAAGATCCAAGACATAAGAATGGAATATCGCTAGAAAATAAATCTAGTTCACACATCACATGAAAACAACTGGATTTGAGCCTCCATTGAATATATTCATTTGACGCGGCAACAGAAATTATAAAAAAATTATAATCTTGGTGTTAATACCCCGGTTGTGCTCGCGTGCGCCAAAGCCCGGGGTCCGCCTTGACCATGATTCAGGATTTGGCAGATCAGATAATTTTAGTGGAGCGACTGTCATCTGACCTCCGTGATCCTAATATTTGTTTCAAACTATTTTATATGTTATGTGAGGGTAGGAGTCTACCAGCACATCACCGCAGCTGTCACCTCCCACGGCAGTCGTCTCGTGACCACGGTGGGTGTAACCCTACCGAAACGTCGGGAAAACAAATCATAAAGGTACGTCGCGTCCAAGTCCCGTCTAATATAACTCCATGATCCTGTTAACAAGGGTACCTGACCAGATTGCACATGGTTACACAGTCGGTGGCCTGAATGTGCAGGTTTAATCACAATGTTTTTCCTCACCTTAAGAGCATTGGTTTGTGTTCAACTCAGAAAAGAGTCATGCCGGCACTGGGTCCAAACCGGTACCTCTGGGTAGGAGTCAGATACCTTAACCATTAGGCCACCAGAAGCGCTACACTCCCTTTACATTATGCAGGGCTTTGCCCTCTCTACGCTTGGCAGGCGGGTTGGAGATCACTATGACGAAAACGCTAGGCATTTCTATATTCTATGGAGATCCTAGCTAGTAATTTAAACTAGATATTCAAGGATGACTCAGTTACGTATAAGTTTCGTCTCTGAACTAACAATAATCAAGGCTTAATGTACAGTTATTTATCGCATTAACGCTTTAGCTGACCGTACGATAATCCATACATCTAATTTTAATTGGACTAGGTGGTCGCTAATAATTAGGAAAAATATCAGTTCTTGCTAACCACAATAATCTTGGCGGTTGTGTCATGTCCCGGTTGTGCTCTCGCGCCCCAGGACCAAGGGACGACAATAGACATAAAAATAATCTGCTCATTTAAATGTCTAGAAATAGCAATAAACTATTTTTAAATAGTAAAGTTTTCATGAACAACGTCTTAGAAGAGACTTTTTGGCATAAGTTTAAATTGTACCTATACTTAGACGTTGTTTCTGAGAAATGAGAAGGTTGCTAATGAAAAAAGTTCATTGTCATTTCTAGACATTTAGTTAATTGCGTAGATAGTTGATTATATATCATCTAAGTACAGTAAAAGAATACGGAAGCGTAAGCGTAAACAAACGTAGCGTAAATACTGCGCAGGAGTGGCGAATTCGCGCGCGCGGCACACAAGGCGCGCCAAGGCCCCGCCGCGCGCGCACCGACCACAAAATGGCGGACATCCGCGTCATCGCATCGCGGAGACTGAGCTCTGAGGTGGCACATTCCTGGCGTAGGCAATTCGTTAATGATCGTCTGATTGTATTGTGGGTTCAGTTTGCTTTGTTCGTCTCGTTTCTCGTTGCTTTGTAATGTGATTGTAGGTTGGGCCTTTTATTAATGAAATAGCTAATAATGCTATTAAAAAAATCAAATAGCTATTGGGGTGTATGTATGTATGTAAACTCTTTATTACGTATATCTTCATAAAGAACAAAAGATGGAACAAATGGCCGAGTGATGTCCGGCAGAGTAGAATAGCACCAATCCCTTACACTCGTGGGTGCCGTACAAGGCGACTAATGTTTCCGAGGCAAAAGATCTTAGATTCTCCGTAGGCTGGAAAATGGGCAGCAGCGTTTTCCATTGTTATATTTACAACACTGCGATCTCAAACCGCCTGCCAAGCGTGGAGATTATGGCAATAACCTTCCCTTTCGTGGGAGAGGCCCTAAGTCCTGCAGTGTACTGTTATGGGCTGTGATATGGATATACATTGCAAATGCGGGCTTATCCCACGGGATATGTCCGCCTTTTGTTGGGTGTTTTGTTTTTGGTGGGATGGGTGTTTTACAGGGTAGACATTTTTGGATATGTAAATAAATATTTATGCATTTAGAGTACCACATATAGCTGAATAAATGATTTCTGTCTTCTATTTTATCTTCTATCTACCTCCGGTTTGCTCGCCTGCCCTTTGACGAGTCTTACGACTTATAAACCGGAGATAAGCAGTATTTACCTTTTAGTAAGATCAAAGTGTTATTTATGTGTCTGCGCTTAGCGTAAGTATAGTTGAATAAATTTATTTTTGTCCTCGGAGGCTGGTTGAACAGTTTAGGGCTCCGAAAAGGTATTTATTTTTATTTATTCTCAACTTAAACTGAAGTTCTGTAGATACTAGGGATGCCAGTTTTAAATTAATAGTTCGAGTGTTCGGATAAATTAAAACTGAAGGTCTGCAGCCCGCTTTAAGTATGCGGGTGATTGCACTAAACTTCAGGCGACGACTAAGTTGACTACAGATATTCCAAACAAGAAAAGCATTGCACCAATCACCAACCATAGGTGAAAACTAAAGTCGCTAACTCACTCTTAACTTTATGACACCGATTTTGTCACGCCTAAATGCTTAGGAACATCTTAAGGCGACAACATAAGCGTCGCCTAAGTGTAGTGCAATCGGGAATTAGTATTTTGTAATTGCGGACCGAACAGCAAAGTTACCCACTTACCAAGCACGACTGGCACAATGAAGCTTACCTGTAAATCAAAACTCTCGTTAATAAAGGGAAACATTAAAAAAGCACGAGCGTCGGTGGCCGAATGGTTAAGGTATCCGACTCGTAAGCGAGAGGTGCCGGGTTCTAATCCCACTGCCGCCATGTACCAATTACTCTTTCCTGAGTTATGTATATTAGCTGAATGCTAACTGAAGCTCTTACGGTGAGGGAAAACGTCGTGATGAAATCTGCACATTCAGGCGATTGAATGTGTAACCATGATACAATCTGGTGCGGTTTCCTTCGTAGCAGGCTAACGGAGGTCAGATGGCAGCCGCTCCACTGTGATTATCTGATCTACCAAATCCTGGTCATGGCGGACCCCGGGCCTTCGTGCGCGAGAGCACAACAGGGAATAAAAGCCAAGATAATTTTTTTTATGAAAAAATTATTGCGTGGGGTTTCAATTTTCATGCCGCCCACGGGGCATACCCCATGGCTGACATACCTAACTACAAAACTATAGGTACTATGTAGTTAGACTAGGATGCCACACGGCCGTAGCAAATTAACAGCGGCTGCTAATTTCAGTAGCCGCCATAGCTGAGCCTTGGATCAATTTGTTTTGTTTTAGTTTGTTCTAATTTTTTCATACAAATGCATTTTCTCTTTGTATTATTACTTAAGCAAAACAAATAAACATTTCCATTTTTCAATTTCAAATACGAGTGTACCGAGGACAATATCCCAGAGCATATTAAAGACATGGGAGAAGAATGCATAAAGATTCAGTTACTGAAACAGAACCGAGCAACTCCATTCAACTCGTTTTGTATTAAGGTGTTTGTGAATAAACTGCACACATTTCTAGATAACTTATTTTAAGTAAGTTAAGTGATAATGATGACATGATGTAACTTGTAAAGTAAAAAAACTCTCGTGTCCCACGTTCGTGAACTGCGCCTTTTAGCCGACATCCTAGCTCTTCAAGAGACATGGCTGTTGCCGCATGACCTAGGCTTTATGGAGCATATCGACAAGGATTTCGGTTATATAGCCAAGTCATCAGGCGACACCTCTGCTGGAATCCTACGAGGTCGTCCGTATGGCGGATTTGCCATAACATGATGCCATGCGGACCTGAGTGGTTCAGGTGGTTAACATGGCGTCTGCCATGCAGAGGAGCCGGGTTTGAAATTGAAATGATAAATTTTAATTTCTGTTACGGGTCTGGGTGTTTTTGTAAGTATAAGTATGTATTTTAAAATATATATATACGTAGGTTATTAGTTTTCGGGCACCCATAACACAAGCTTTGCTTAGCTGGTGGCTAGATGGCGCTGTGTGAATTGTCCAAGGTTATTTCATTGTTTATAATGTGGAGATTTACTCTTTACCAATATCTCTGTGATAATTTGTGACAGTGACCGTATTGTTGCATTAGGTGTAAAGACGTAGATGTAACGTAATTAAGACTACAAACATGCAGAAAATGTTTAACGAAAAAAAAAATTATCAAAAAGTTATATCCCGGATGAAATCTCGCGCGCGGGTTCGCCTTAACCGTGATCCAGGATATTACAGATCAGGTAATTACAGTAGAGCGACCACTAAGTAACCTCAGTGTCCATGTTAACAGGGGAACCCGACCAGATTGGGACCACGGTTACGCTCCCCAAGTCGCCAGCGCTCTTATATACAGAACTAATATTAGTAACAGACAGACACACACATACACAGATACGCAGATGCACGAACTTGCAACACCCCTCTGTTGTCGCCGGGATTTAATAATAGGGTATTTTAACTTCCTACGCAAAATAAGGGGTTTCATGTGAGGCGCGTATGTGCATCACGAAAATACACTGTCTGTGGCATCGTATTTCTTGAACGGATGAAATGGAACGGATTTCGAAGCGGAATTCTTTATTTGAAAGCCAGTTAATCGAGATGGTTCTTAGCTTTGTGCCATTAAAATCGGTTCAATTAAATTAAATTCAATGCATTTATTGTGCACAACTCATCATCAACACAGCCCGTAACAGTCCAGTGCAGGACTTAGGGCCTCTCCCACGAAAGGGGAGGTTATTGCCATAATCTCCACGCTTGGCAGGCGGGTTGGAGATCGCAGAGTTTAAATATAACGATGGAAAATGCTGCTGCCCATTTTCCAGACTACGGAGACTCTTGATCTTTTGCCTCGAAAACATTAGTCGCCTTGTACGACACCCATGAGTGTAAGGGGTTGGTGCTATTGTACTCTGCCGGACACCACACGGCCTACTCACTAAGATACAATACATTACATTCAACAAACAACAGTTGTTTTGGAAATATTGTATGTAGACTTTGTCGGGGTTGCCCGACATCTTAGGTTTTTACGGGGTCGGCTACGCGTGGGTGATGCCCCTGGTATTGCATACGGCCATAGGCTGCGGTGACTGCGTACCATCAGGCAGGCCGTAAGCTTGATTGCAGCAAGGTATAATTAAAACTAATTTGTCGTTTGAGTATCAACACTGTGGTCTTCGACCCGTCTGTCAACCATGAAGAAAACGGTGTAACCTGTAGTAGGTTCAAGGCATATAGTGGCTTTAATCCTTGACCCGTTTACGATTTTTAACCTCTGAAGAAAAAAAGAGGTAGTTTGACGAGGCACTGTGTTCGTGTGGAGGTGAATGTCTGCGGTGGCATCGTAGAATCGGAGCGGATGGATCGATTTTGAAGCGGTTTTCTTTATTTGAAAGTCAATTTAGGCAAAGCTTTGTTTCAATAAAAACGGTTGAACATATTAGAAAATATTTTAGTATATGTAAACTTGGTCGGGTTCCTACGTTTTTCTGTCGGAAGGTGTAATTTCTGGTTAAATAAATAAATTTTAATTCATTCATAATTGTAAAATATGTACGGTTTCAAACCTAATACTAAACACATGGTCAAATCGAACCCTGGGCTCTCTTGCGCGAGAGCGCAACCGGAACATTAACACTAAGATATTTTTAATTTTATACTAAACACGATGGATTGGATTAACTAACATCTACCCATTCTTCAACTAGGATTTTCTAATCTAGGATTTTCTTCACGTCTTCGCCTTCATAAAACTCGTTTATTATAGCCTACGTGCTGTTCTGGGCTTTAAGCCTTTCATCAAAATCCTTTCAGTACTTTTTGCAAGAAGGATAACGAACATCCAAAGATCCTTACAAACTTTCGCATTTATAATATTAGAAAGATGAGATTTAAACAGCGTCACTGTTAAGAGTTGATATACGACAACAGGTACTAGGACTCTGTCAAGCCTGAGGAGTTCGCCTGCGTGAGTACCACAGCCTTCTATTTCTGCCATCAAGCAAAAATGCTTGCATTGTTGTGTTCCTTTGAAGAACAAGGTAACCAGCGCAATTACAGACATGACACATTTCATCTTAGTCCTCACAGTGACAACGCACCGGTGTTTCTGCATTTTCGTTGCCTGCAACCTAAACGCATGAACAGTAGATGTTATGGGTAACAGTTACCGCTTACATGCTCGTTTGTCTCGTAGCATAAGAAAAAGCTGTCACTGATGGAAAACTTGTTGGCCTCTACAGCCAGGCCAACAAGATTCGGCCACACAATAAGCGGACCTGAGATTCAGGCGAATGAATATGTAACCAACCGTGGTCCAATCTAGTCAGGTTCACCTGCTAACAGGGTCACGGAGGTCAGATGGCATAACTCCACTGTAACTATCTGATGCCAAATCCTGGATCATGGTCGAAACAGACGGGCGCGAGGGCACAACCGAAATATTAACGCCAAGATGATTATCGGTGTGCAGACATGAATACTTGTCCTTGAAAATCGTTCACTAACCTTAGTAAGTAAGTAACCTAAGCACTAAGTAAATAAAAATGTATGAATGAATAATGAAAGCATTTCTCGACTATCGACGTTTTGTTAAAATTTGGTTCAAGGTGGTTGTAGCGCATGCGTGATACCCGATGCCGGGCTTACGTTTAGGTACAAAGAGTCATGACCTATCTAGCCTTATGACATTGACTGAAAATAACAACCATTTCTTTAAATTTATGTTCCGGATTTCCTACTGCGTACCTTCAGTCGTCCCATGACCATAGTGCATGCAACTGGTACGCGGTAGGAAACCCGGAACATCCCTTAAAAATGTGTGATAATAACCGCGCTAGTTAAATGCACGAAAACTTATAGCGACTAAAAAATTCAACGATTGAGATACAACGCGAAAAATATATATGCGATCGAGGTGAAACGCGACTCGGTGAATCGCTATAACGAATTTATGCTTTTGAGGTAAAAGACTAACAAATTGTAAAAATTGAAATTAAAGACTCAAAATTGATAAACATAAATTAACACGTCAAATGTCATTAAATTCTTGAGTAGTCATTCTTAAAATAATGTTACGACAGATAAAAAAAATCACAATCCTAATGTCATAAGGTTAGTTACACAGATTAACGTATTTTGTCCTAGGGAGTTAATTACAAATTCAGGTGTCATAAAAATTATTATTATTCTTACAATTCAATTCAATCATTAAAAAAAATATTAATTGATGTCAAATGTATACTTATATTATTTATTTATTTATTTATTTATTTAACATTTATTGTGCACAATAAATAGTATACAAAATAGACATACAGAAAAAATCACAACAGGTACAGCTTATTTCTAAAGAAATATCTTCCAGCTGACCAACGGAAGAGAGAGGTCAAAATCGAGAGGCAGATGGCGTGCACCTTAAATTTACTTACCTACTATGGTACAACTAAATATAAATACATACACCATACATAACAGTACATAATACATACATATATAATTAATATAAATATATATATATATACATATACATATTATGGATAACAAATGGAAAGATAGTGCTCTTTTACTCGTTTTTTAAACGTATCAGGCGAAGGACTGGTACGTACAGTATGCGGCAGCGAATTCCACAATCTAGCCGCATGAACAGAAAAGGAGTTGGAATAACATTCGGAGTGATGAGGAGGAATGGAGAGCAGTGCCTTGACGCTAGAGCGACAGGGCATGTCTTGGGAACGGGAAAAATTAAAACGATCACGAAGGTAGGAAGGAGCTCGATGATTATAGAGAACATTATAAAGGACACAAAGGATGTGAATATTCCTGCGATGGCGGATTGGAAGCCACTTGAGTTGGGCCCGATATTGGGAGATGTGGTCGTACTTGCGTAAGCCAAATATAAATCGGATACCAAGATTTTGGAGCCGCTCAAGCTTATTCAATAATTCTTCCGTAGCGTCGAGATAACAGGAGTCGGCGTAGTCTAATAAGGGAAGAATTAGTGTTTGGACGAGAGAGATCTTAGCATTCAAGGGCAGAAAATATTGGAGACGCTTAAGTGAGTGCAGTGTGTGGTGAACCTTCCTGCTGACATTGTTCACTTGGGACGCCCATGACAAGTTTGTGTCCAGAACTACCCCCAAATTTTTGGCAGTTGTTGTATATGGGATAATTGAGCCATCATATATAACCGAGGGCAATGTTGACATCCTTAATCGCTTACACATATAGGTACTGCCAACCAACATCACCTTCGATTTATTTGGGTTAACAAGCAGACCGTAGTCTCTTGCCCAATTGCAAACACTGGCAAGAACAGAGTTGAAGTAGTTGACAGCACCATCAATATCATCGAGATCGAAATGGTGATACAGCTGCAGATCGTCTGCATATAGATGGAAATTACATGGGATTATCGAGGTGACAGTATTTATAAAAATGGAGAAGAGGAGAGGAGAAAGAACGCCACCCTGAGGCACGCCAGCAACGAGGTCACACCAGTTTGAGTTGGACTCATTCAAGCAGACACGCTGCGTACGGCCCCTAAGATAGGAGTCGAACCAAGATAATGCTGAAGAGGATACATTAAGTGAACGAAGGACAGCAAGGAGAATGTCAAAATCCACGGTGTTAAAGGCACTACTAAAGTCCAGTAAGGCAAGCACAGTTAACGACTTATTTTCAAAAGCCCAACGAATGTCGTCTGTGACCTTAAGAAGCGCGGTAACAGTGCTGTGACCAGAGCGGAAACCAGACTGATAAGGTGATAATAAGTTATTAGTTAAAATAAAATGTGTTAGTTGCTTGTGGGCAATATGCTCAAGGACTTTGGAGAGGAACGGTAAAATTGAGATGGGTCGGAAGTGGGCAGGAGATGATGGACTGGGAATCTTGGGGAGAGGAATGACGTTAGCATGTTTCCACGCTGTAGGGAATGAGCTATTTTCCAAGGAGAAATTTAAAATGTGAGTTAGTATAGGTAATAGCTCAGGAAGGAGAAGAGAGATCATACGGGATGATAAGCAATCATAACCCACGGCAGTAGATGTTATAGATAAAATGTGTTTTTTGACATCCTCCTCACCTACAACGTTAAAACAGAAAGAGCTACAAACTGGCAAAGGTTGGGCTGCGATATTAGATATAGTTTTGGCTTTACGAACGCTATCGGCTACAATAGGTGGGACAGAGAAGTGGTCATTAAGGGAGTTTAAATCTACTGACCCCTCGAAAGAGTCAGGTGATTTACCAATACCAAGTGATCTTAAAAATCTCCAAGCCTGTGTCGAGTCTGAACTGCTGATAGAGTTGTGAATGTAGCGTCTTCTAGCATCCCTACACAAACGACTGCAACTGTTTCGAAGATATTTGTATCGAGCTAAGTTGACATCTGTGGGACAACTACGGAAACGATTCTTTGCGCGATCACGCCTGCCCATCACTTGCTTAATATCTGGGGTTAACCACGGTGCAGGTGTATGTCGCATTTTTACCTTTTTTAAAGGAGCATGAGCATCATACAGATTAATAATCTTTTCATTAAAAATGTTCACCTTCTCATCTATGAGATCAGTGTCGGTAATAGGGGCCCAGTCAATTGCAGAAGCATCCTTACTCAACGCCTCCAAATTTATGTCCTTGAAGCTACGTAATAGAAGGAATTTTGATTTTTGTCTGGATGGACGAATTTTGTAGGATAGATAAACAAGATCGTGATAAGAAAAATTTGCCGGAAATTGACCGTGTGATGCTATATGACTAAGAGAAGAAGCGATCATTAGGTCTAAGAGTGAAGGAGTGCAGTTTGGTGAATGATGTGTAGCAGAAAGGGGAAGGATATGAAGGTCGACCGAGGACAAGAGATTTCGCAGTTTCTGGGCACGGGAGTTGTTTTTAAGGAGGCATGTATTGAAGTCACCAAGTAAAACAATGTGTTCATAATTTGGGCGAAGAGTAGATAAAGAATCATCAAGCTGGCTAAAATAATCGACGTGTAGATTGGGACTATAAAATACTCCCAATAAAATTTTCTTATGATGCAATGTGACTTCAATAAAAAGATGTTCCGCTGATTGTGTGTACTGACTAGGTGATACACTGACTACATTATAGACAATATCCGCACGAAGGTATATTGCCACACCACCGCCTCCCTTGCCCGTACGGTCGTTACGGATCAGTTTATAACCCGGAAGAGGATAGAGATAGGTAGAGAGAGAAGGCTTTAAAAAAGATTCAGAAATTAAAATTGCATCAACAGGAGAGCTGCTAAACGACGCTAGAAGATCAGAGTAATGTGCAGGAATACTCTGTGCGTTGATGTGTACAACATTGAAATTTTTTGGAAATTTAGAAAAGACTAATTTTAGTTGATCATGTACGGATACGAAAGTGGAATCACTGTCACTATCAGCACTTAAATAGGTTTCGCTAGAGGAAGAGCACGAGAAAAAACTATCGTCCCAATGTAAAGAATCCATATGAATAAATACTAAGTATAAATAAATAAAGTATTAAATATGTAAAACAAAAAGTCTTAATAATAAAAAACTATCTTATACAACCTAAATTGTAGCTTATTCTTAATTACAAATCAAATCGACACTTGCCGTGGTAATTTCCTGCTTCTCAATAGTATTAACCTACAATCAATTTACTATGTAATAAAGTCATGGCCAACAACTGATGGATTTGATGTCGAAGAGAAAAAAGAAAAAGGCAATTATACAAAAAAAAAAACCCATCAATGAAGACCAGGCTGTATAGTAGTCAAACCTTTGCCTGCTCTCTTCCATGGATTAAGAAAAAAAAAAAAATTTACGTTGAC
This sequence comes from Blastobasis lacticolella, assembly GCA_905147135.1. Classification (NCBI taxonomy): domain Eukaryota; kingdom Metazoa; phylum Arthropoda; class Insecta; order Lepidoptera; family Blastobasidae; genus Blastobasis; species Blastobasis lacticolella. The sequence goes on from LR990044.1 coordinate 990,046, forward strand.
AAGGTGGTGATTGACAATTCGATATTTGACATATCAATGTTTTGATTTGTCTGTTGACAGACAAAATATAAACAGTAACCTCCAAATCATATCAAATTATTTTAAAGTAAAAACTAATAAGTAATAACATTCACTGTTGAAGGGTAGCAAATAATTTGACTACCGCATTGTACAAAAGTTGAAAAAAATATAAAGAGAAACAAACTATAATCGGACCAAATTTAGAAGGTTGCCTACTTAGCCCTTGTACTACGGACGCGAGTGGGGGCCGCGGTCGATGCTGCCCCTGTTTTAACAGGTGGTGGTGGTGGTGCAGTCTTCACTGATGTAGCTTGAGGGCCTTGAGGCTGTGGCGAGTGCTTTTGAGGCACAGACCGTGCCTGTGGCGAGACTACCGGATCTTTGGTGACAGGCTCCGGGAACAATTTGATAAGCGCCAGTAGTTCACTCTGCGCTTCAATCCTTCTCCGCGTCTTATCAGGCAGCAAGATATATATTCTGCCATCAGTGGACCAGCAATTACGCACCCCGAAATGCTGCCGCGCAGCTACAAATACCTCATGTCTAGATTTAGTCAGATATTCCGAGACTGTGACACCTGACCCCTTTAGGGTGGTCTTAGCATTCCAAACAAGCCGCCGCAGATCTAGATCATGAAAGCGGACAAGGACTGGACGGGGTTTCTTTGTTGAGGTGCTTTTTCCAAGTCTATGACAAATTTCCAGATCTTTAGAGGTAAGCTCAGTCAACTGCATTTGGTTGGTTAATACAGTAGTTATGCCCTCGTGTAAACTCTCATCTTGTTTTTCAGCAATACCATGCATCAACAACACTTTTCGCCGAAGAAATGTCTCTTGTCGGTCGAGGCCAAGCGCAAGCAGCTCGGTTTGGCTCATGACTTTGGACAGAGTTTGCCAAACAAGTGTTTTAAAATGTATGAAGTCACGTACCAGAGTTGGAAGATCGTAGCTCTCAGGTGCCGGTGCAGAGATTGCCTTATTGAGCCTTTCCTCAAAGTTGCCCATTTGCTCGAACAGTTTTGTCATGTCCTCTCTGTTCACGGACAGTTTTCCAGAAACATCCATTGTGAGTTATGTTGAGTGTAGTGCAAGACTCCAAGAAGTACACGAGATGTGGAAACTATTATTTACAGGCAAGTGCAGACCTATGTTAATTGTCTACAACATAAATATATTTAAGTAAACTGATTCTAAATATTTTTAAATTCAATAAATATAGCACCAAAATCAAAACACGTTTATTGGCGCCGACGCCTACCCGCAGAAAAAAGCATTGCAAGCAATGCATTATAAATACACTTGTATTATATTATATAATACAAGTGTATTTATAATGCATCACTTTACAATTAAGTCATACAAAGTCATACATGACAACTTATATAAGCTAAACAAATATTCAAGCATACGTCAGTTATTTAACTAAGTAATTTTTCATTAGTAAATTCGTCTAGTGAGTAGAGCGCCTCGGACAGCAGTTTCTTACAGTTTTGTCATAAAGATGTTGTTACTGAGTGAGTTTTTAATTTCTTTTGATATTTTATTATATATTTTGGGGCCGACCGTGTGCATGCATTTCGCCGACTTTGCCAATCGTTTTAAAGGGAGTCGCGGTTCCTCGTGTTGCGAGAAATGTCACGTGGGCTGTCTGCTCGTTTATCAATACGTAGCATAAAATCCCAATTAAAGCCGTAATAGCTACTTCTCGGAATCAATATTCGTCATATACTATACCGGAATAGATGAACTGTAGGCGAGTAAATTTTGTTTTCTAAGAAATTGTTTTATGTACATTTTGTTCATAATTAGTTCTTGTAAGTACCTAATTATCATCACAACCTGTAACAGTCCAGTGCAGGACTTAGGGCCTCTGCCACGAAAGGGAAGGTTATTGCCATAATCTCCACGCTTGCCAGGCGGGTTGGAGATCGCGGCGTTGGAGATCGGCCTAAATATAACAATAGAAAATGCTGCTGCCCATTTTCCAGACTACGGAGACTCTTGATCATTTGCCTCGAAAACATTAGTCGCCTTGTACGACACCCATGAGTGTAAGGGGTTGGTGCGATTCTACTCTGCCGGACACCACACGGCCTAATTATCGTGTCGTGGTGTCTATGCGCAATAAATGTTTTCTTTCTTTCTTTCACCCATTTCTTCTTATCATACAATGTGCTCTGCACAATACGTCTCTTTTTCTATTAAACCCTATCACAATTCCTACCGGAATTTATATTAAGGTTATATAATAAATGGAAAGGTACGATAATAATACACAATAGATTCATCTGTCGTCTATAATTTCATTGACATACATACACACAAACTCACGCCCGTATCCCATAAGGGTAGGCAGAGACTATCGAGTGTCACAACTCTCTCGCTTCTTTCACATTAATACATCTTTTCGCCGGTTGAGAGTATTCCTGGCCTTCTCTTTTTGGAGCAGATCATTTATTTGAGTAACAACATATTATTATATGGTCATTTATATCATCGTCGATGCGCAGCTATTTCCGACCAATTATATTTTAATGCCCGACGCTAAAGAGGGGTGTTATAAATTTGACGTAAGTATGTATTATTGTTGATGATGGCTCGTAGCTTTGCTTCATTAAAATCAGTACAGTAGTTTAGGATATATTTGAGTGTAAAACTATGTAGATTTTCTTAGGGCTTTGTCTGTTCTGTTGGTCATGTCCTTAATGGGTTATTTCGAGAATAAAATAGTTTTATCTAAATTCTGCTCTTTGTAACATCACAAAATTAAAAAAATATTAGTATTAAGTGTACCTATACACAGCCCCCCTTGATTCCTTGTAATCAGAAATAGGTACCTATAAGGGCGAATAAACAGTAATTTACGGTTATTTCACTTGAAATAACAAGAATAATGTAATTGACAAAAAACGCCCGAGAACCCGCGACCAAGATCATCATTATATATTTCCTAAACTATTAAACCGATTTTAATGAATCAAACCTAAGATTCATCTCGATTAAACTGGCTTTCAAATATAGAAATACACATCGAAATCGGTCAATCCATTCCTGAGCTACGATGCCACAGACAGGTAAACACATACACATACACACAGATACAAATTTAAAACTTACAACACATCTATAGTACACAAGCAACGTGATCCAATCACAACCAAGTCCGTCATAACATTCGGAGCACCGTAGCGTCGCGAAACAAGCGATTCCGTTGTCAATACGCTCCCACTAATGCCATCTAGCTGCGTGGACGGATACTGCGATATTTCTACTTGTAATTGCTTCCGTTTCTGATTTCGAAGAGTTGGGTTAATGGTCCGTTTTAAAATTAAATCTCATCGAAGGGACGATTTTATAAAAATTGGTGTTCTATTTTAACCCCCGCCGAAAAAAGGAGGGTTGTCTAGGGTGGTATAAGTTTGTGGCATCGCTCCCGAACAGAAGAACCGATGCGTTTTCTTCATTTTCATTTCTTTGAAAGTTAGTTTAATTGAGACGTTTCTTAGCTTTGTTTCATTAAAATCTAAAAGTTAGTTTAGAAAATATTTAAATAAATGGTCGGAGTATAAATCGGTCCATTCGTTCGGAAGCTACGATCACAGACAGACACACATATACACTCGGTAAACTTGTAACACAATTTTTAACCTCCGACGAAAATAGAGGGGTGTTATAACTTTGACGTGGGTATCTGTGGCTCTGTGTATGGGTGTTTATGTGGCGTCGTAGCTCCCAAATGGTTCGACCAATTTCGATTAGGTTATCTTTATTTGAAAGGCAGTTTTATCGAGATCCTTCTTGGCTTTGTTTCATTAAAATGGGTTCAGTAGTTCAAAAAATATTTGAGTACATGTATACTTGGTCGGAGGTTTTCCCACGTTTTCCATTTACAATTAGACTTATAACATTTTTCGTTGGGCAGCAAACCAGCCCCTTAGATTCATAAACAAACGATATCAGCCTCGCTGTTGTTTATTAATTTTATTTATTGTACACAGTAAAACATACAGGTAAAAACACAATTATAAATGACACAACAGACACAACTTATTTCTAAAAAGAAATTTCTTCCAGCAGGCCTACAGAAGTGAGATGTTACATAAGAAACGCAGATACGACGTGCACGTGTTGATGACACTTGTTCCGGCTTTGACCACCGGTGGACCTCCATAGACCCATAAGCGTAGGAAGAGGGGGGGCCAGGTGGGCCGTGCCCACCCCAGAATGGTCTGGTGCCCACCCCAGGATCGGGTGCTCACTGACTGTACACTGGCGATTGACTCGGCTTCATCGGCCACGTCAGGGGCCAGGCCCCCCCTGGAAAATAGCTATAGATACGCTAATGCATAGACCACAAAATGAGTGATAGGTAGCGTTGTTTTATTGTTTCATGAATAACAGAACTGATGTTTATAAAATATTTGAGTAAGTATATGTTAACTTGGTCGGGGAATTTCCGTTTTCGGAACGTTTTTCGGTTCTGTCAAACACTTCACTGTAATAAGATTGTAACACCAGTGACTAAACCGTATACTTACTTCAACGACTTACCACTTTGGCTTAGTTTTAATTTTAAAGTATCTAGAAACAGTATTTCCCAAAGGGAATCCCATTTCTATGACAAAGACTCATCATCATCTTGGCGTTAATGTCCCGGTTGTGGCCACGAGGGCCCGGGGTCCGCTTTGACCATGATCCAGGATTCGGCAGGTCAGGTAATAACAGCGGAGTGACTGCCATCTGACCTCCATGACCTTGCTACCAGGGGAACCTGACCAGATTGGATCATGGCTACACATCGAGTCGCCTGAATGTGCAGGTTTCATCACGATGTTTTCCCTCACCGTAAGATTCTATGACAAAGACTGTGACAAGTTATACACCTACCAAGCACAAGATTTCTTCCAAGAGACGTCTCCTCTACGGTTTCATCAATGATTAGCTTATGTTTTTTTTTTATGTCGTACGGTAGGCAATCAGGCAAGCGGGCCACCTGATGGAAAGTGGTCACCACTGCCTATAGACATTAGCAACACCAAGAGTATCGCTAATGCGTTGCCCACCTCTATAACACGTTGCTCTGGCAGCAAAAAGCAAATGCCACTCCACTGCCAAAGCCACGGTTCCCCGAATCCCCACCCCATGGAGCACTGGAAACCTTACTCACCGGCAGAAACACAATACTATTTAAAAGAGTATTATTTAGCTGCGATATTCTGTAAGGAGGTACTTCCCCAAACGGGCGGCTCCAATTCGAATGTATCTAAGCATTGTATATATTTGTGCTGGAATTTGCTCCATTTCGGCCTATTACATTATAACTAGTGGGCCCGGCGGGACTTCGTTCGCGTGGCGTCCTACCCTTATCCAACACTTATCCTAAACCTAACCTACACCTACTCTACCCCTACCTACCCTTGTTTCCTTGCATATAAACCTTCCTCTTCAATCTCACTCACTTCTCTATCTATTATTGAAAACCGCATCAATATCCGTTGCGCAGTTTAAAAAATCTAAGCGTATATACATAGATACAGAGAGACAGACAGCGTAAAGCGATTTAATTTTATACTACGTAAAGACTTATGAGTGTTACATGTGAAATTAGGCGAAGACACGCCACTAATGCAAACACGCGCACCAGAAACGTGTTCAGATTTACTGAAAGCGGTTTCCTACTAGAACCTTTCATTATATTGTTGATAGTATGGCTTGGCCGTTTCATATAACCTATTTTGCGACACACATAGGCTGGATTGAAATGTAATTGTGATAATTAAAGTGTATTGGTTGGATAGATGAGCTGCGGGCCTTCGAAAGTGCCTGGCAGACATTGGCACTTGATCGCGAAGAGTAGATGAATCGGGGGGAGGCCTTTGCCCAGCAGAGGGACGATTAAGGATTATATAATATAATAATGACATTTTAAAATAATATGACATGAATATTCTATAAACAATTTAATTGTAATTAAAAATTACTTTCACTAACTACGACATTCTGAAACACTAAATCTGTAGTACCTATAAGTATCTATATTTGACATGTAAATTTTCATTTACCATTTTATTATTATTATATTTGCCTGAATCATCCCACTGCTGGGCAAAGGCCTCCTCCCGATTCTTCCACGCACGAACTGGGCAGGTCATGTTTGCCGCATGTCGGAGGAGTTATGGGCTAAAACCGTTACAGTTTGGAAACCCAATTCTCGGAAACGACGTCGCGGCAGACCCAAAAAAAAGGTGGACAGATGAGTTGCGGGCCTTCGAAAGTGACTGGCAGACATTGACACTTTATAATTTACTATTAAATATTGAAATTGATTCAGTGCTCGATCGATGCGTTGTCTGGGCTGATTTTATCAGTCGGACCGAGATAGCGCGTAGCCGCAGTTTGGGAGGATACCGAACCCAAACGTGAAAATACGAGCCCAAATCTGTTCCCAAAACTCCCAAAGATTGTTTGCTTGACCACGAAATACAAGTATTGGACCTTGCATTTCGTGGTCAAACAAACGACCTTTGGTTGAGAGAGTACACACCATAAGGAGGAGTTGTCCCGCCGTCACCACCCGGCGGCATCAGTTCATCATTGTCTCTGATAGAACTACTTTAGAATCTATAAAACGGCTAAGCTACACTTTCTGACTAAAATCTAGGCTTTGTAAAGTTAGGGGCTTGGCTCTTCATGAGACCTGACAACTTTTTCTCAATGAAACCGTTAAGAAACATGGGTGGAAAGGTATATCGGGGTCGGCAACGCGTGGATGATGCCCCTGGTATTGCAAACGTCCATAGGCTGCGGTCACTGGCCGTAAGCTTGTTTGCCACCGTAGTGGTATAAAAAAGAGCTTACTAGGCTTGGTCAATCAATTTTATATAAATGTTTTGGTGGGATATCATAACTTTTTGTAGTATGTAGGTATGCAATGGATTTAATTTTATATAAAGACTGCAGCCTCGTTTATGGGGGTTGGAGGTTAAAAGTTGCAGATTTCCTAATTTTCTTGTTATTTATGTCTACAAATCTTAGACGCATACCAAATTTCAGCTTTCTGTTATTTCGGGAAGTGCCCTTTAGATTTAAATTTTTATACAGACTCTGACCCTTTATGGACGTTGGAGGCTAAAGAACGAAGATTTCTTAATTTTCTTTTATTAGTGTGCAAATCCTAGCCTGCATATCAAATTTCAGCATTCTAGCACATCGGGAATGCATCCCCGTTTATAGGATTGGAGGCTAAAAGTCAAAGATTTCTTAGTTTCCTTGTCATATATGTGATATCCCTGGCTGAGGCCGGGATAACCGCTAGTACGATGATGATGATGACATGTCATATTTGTGAAAATTCTAGCCTACATTTTAAATTTCAGCATCCTAGGACTTCAGGACTGCCATAGGTAAAACTTATGAACAGACCTGCATTTCCCGTTCTAGGGGGTAGGATTTCTTTATTTTTCTGTTTGTGTGCAAATTCTAGCCTGCGTATTAAATATTAGCTTCTTAAGACTTTGGAAGGTACCCTAGGGGTTTTGATGAGATGTCGGTCCGTAAATGAAAGAGTTTGTAAGTTCCGTGCCCCCAGATCTACTAGACCAGACCAGATAGACTTAAAACGACTCGACTCAAAATTTAACAAAGTGAAGTGAGTGGACTGTATGTAAGTAAATTCTTTATTGCATAATAAATAAGTGCACTCTCTAGGTCCCACTAGGTGACCGACAATATGGTTATGATCGCAGGTACCAGCTGGATGCGGGAGACACAAGACCGGCCTTTGTGGAGAGGCCTCTGGGGGAGGCCTATGCCCAGCAGTGGGCGTCTTACAGCTGATATGATGATGATGATACACGTACGTAAGTACACGAATGACAAAAGTATAATTTTACAAAGCAAAAGAAGGCTTGTACCACATTAGATTTGTATTATGTAGTCCTATCTTTCAACAGTAGGTACCTATTAGATACATCTCTATTTTCACCGTCCATGATTGCTAGAAATTGCGTCATTCAATTGCGTAAAACGATATCTGTATCTGCGAACCATTTTGCGTACCAAATTGCGTAATGAACGCTAAAGTCAGGGAACGTTACAAATAAATGAAATGGGTTCAATGGGTAGGAGTCATCTCTAAAATAGACATACAGGGCTCTTTATTTGGTCCAATAACACACATCCATAAAACCGCTTCGCTTCCCTTTCCTGGTACTTACCGGCAGATTTAGGGAGTTAAGTAAGGGCACATATTTCCCACATATCCCTGTGGCGTACGCAGCACGTGACCAAATCAACGCAGGCGAGCCTCTTTAATCTGAACCGCGATATCTCTCGCGCCAAGGTAATGTTATACTCGTATAAAGTAAGTACCTACCTACTTATGTATCTATAAAAGTGTTTCTACGCAGAAAAAACAGAGTCAACAGTTCATCGAGCAGAAGGAATATTTAACCAATAAAATATCGCTTGCAATAACAATGGCAAAGGGAAAACGGCGCGAATCTCTTTTTCCTCGTCCACAAACGAGTCTAACGTTCAATCGTTATATACCTATCTAGGTACATTTCTCCCAAACACTTGCTAAACCCGATCGCTCTCTCAAATACGTTTGATAAATTCGCACGTGCGATGCCAACGTGACGCTCGCGAAGCTGTGAGTGAACCTTTCGTGCTAAAAATAACTTAAGCCTATTCACGCCTAATGCAGAAACAGCTTAAGCCAATGCATCGAACGGCCCACAAATACCCCGATATGGAAGCTACAGGACTGAAGATTTCGAATCGAAAAGGGGAAGATAGGTTTCATACCACGACACGATATAAAACAATATGGTGATTTTTGTGTCCGGGCCGCCCAATGCACTCGCGTTTATCGCTCACCGTATCGGGCGGCGAGCTGGCAGCGGCGCGCTCGCATTCCTACAGCGGGGCACGCGAGCTGGCAACGGCGCAAGCGCCTGCGCAACCCGATGTTGGGCCTGTGCGCGGGCGCGGGTGATAAAACGATTGGCCGCGTGGAAATGACACTTTCGGTGGCTGGCGTCCCGAGACGAGAAAACGGCGCGTCGGCGTCGGTGGCGAAACAAGATGGACGCCATCGCTACCATAGCTCTCTGTTGGCTTGTTGCGGCGGTGCGCAAACGCAGGTGCGCACGCCAAGAGGGTGGAAAATCCGGTTCTATTAACCGCTTCGGCGATTATGCCATGTTGGCCACGGTAAACTAATAGATGCTCGATGCGCGATGCTCTGTCGACGTTTGCACGGTGGTTCAGATTTGGCGCTACTTGCATTATTGTGGCCATTTGTGGCGTTGCAGGGACTAGGTATGTGTCGTTTCGATGACGCATGTTTACTCGGTAAAGTGGCATGTTTCACTATTAAGTAAGTAGTAATTAGTAGGCACCCACGTAATGTGGACCAAGTTGTTAGAACAATAAGCTAGACACCTATGTATACATAGGTTTTTATTACTAGCGTTCAAACTAATTTTAGTAAGTAAGTACACATTTTCGTATTGCTATTTAGCTTTGCTATGTATTAGGATACTAATCAGGACAGCATCTCTCAGGACTCTGAAATTTAGGTTTCAAACGAGGAACTGCGTTGCAAATATGGTGAGGTAACCAAACTGATTCAATAATAATTGTATTGGATACCGTACCCTTCAAGACAGAAGAACAATGCACGCATTGTTGCCTGACGACAAATAGATAACCAATCTCAGAGTGTAGCAACCACAAAACGTTATTTCTAATTTAAGCGCTAAGTAGGTACAGATTTCGAGGACTTCTGACTAGATATGTGGTTAGGATGATGAAATGGTTCGATATACGATTTTACGGCTGTGTAGGAGCGTATCTAGAAAGAGGCCACGTGGGCGACCCAATAAGCGATGGATGGACATCGCTGAGTCGGATGCGAGAGCCAACGGATTACGACGCGAGGATGCTGAAGACCGGACGAAGTGGAGAAGAATGGGTAGGAAAGCGGACCCTGGCAGAGGCCGAGATAAGCGCTAGCTATAAATCTATGTCTATGTCTGAGTCTATGACTATGTGTAGAATCTTAGAAGCGATTCAACGCTTCAGCAGTCTCGGGAGTCGAGTGGCACCTCGGGACGGTATATTATTAGTCCTGTCTTAAAAGGGGTTTAACCTGTCACAACAACGAGTGCAATGTAATGTTCATGTAAATCCACTGCTGGACTCCAGCCTCATCCAAACCAGTGGAGGGGTTTGCCTTAATCTCCACCTTCGCAGGTGGGTAAGAGATCGCAGAACAGGAAGCGCTGCGTCCCATTTTCTAGTCTACGAGCCTTTTCGTTTCGCCTTTTTATAAATTACTCTAGCTAGGCATTTGACCGCCATCTCACCAGGTGGTAAGTGACGATGCGGCCGAAGATGGAGCATGCCTGTCTAGAAACAGCCTATTCACTCTAGCATTGAAGGCGTCCAGAATATAATGATCAGGGAACACATTCGCAAGCAACGTGTTCCATTCCTTATCCGCATCCGTAAAGGTCTAACCAAAGCGGCTCGTGTGGATAGCTGGAAGATCCACGACATAAGGATGAAGCGTTCGCCCGGATCGCGTGTCCTGATGGCGAAAAGGGGCCGGCACACATAAGTTGTAGGATACCACACGGCACAACTTATGTAGGCACTTACTAAATTTTAAGCAATTTATCAGTTTTTTTTTTATGTCATACGGTAGGCAAACAGGCAAGCGGGCCACCTGATGGAAAGTGGTCACCACTGCCTATAGACATTAGTAACACCAAGAGTATCGCCAATGCGTTGCCCACCTCTATAACACGTTCACCTCTATCCACTGCCAAAGCCACGGTTCCCCAAATCCCCACCCCATGGAGCACTGGAAACCTTACTTACCGGCAGAAACACAATACTATTTAAAAGAGTATTATTAAGCTGCGATATTCTGTAAGGTGGAGGTACTTCCCCAGTCGGGCGGCTCCAATTCGAACGAGATACCCCGCTATGCCCTACCTCTCTTAAAATACACACACACACAGTTTACAAGTATACAATAAAGTAAGCGAGACCCACGTCAGGCAGGACTAAGTTACGAATGAATAAATAAATGATAATGAAGCGAAACGTGTGGGTGCATGTATAAGCCAAATGTTTACGTAACTACATACCTATATGGCAAGTTATTTAGCTAGCCAGTTGCAACCTAAAGCTTATGTTTGTTTTGTACGTGTTCTGCATCTCTGTTGACTATCAAATGACTGGTGAGTGGTATTACACATTATAAATAAATAATAATAATAAATATTCGTGGACTAATTCACACAGCGCCATCTAGCCCCAAACTAAGCAAAGCTTGTGCTATGGGTGCTAGATAACTGATATACTACTTAAACACTTTTAAATACATACTTATTATACATTTAACACCCAGACCCGTAACAGAAATTAAAATTTATCATTTCAATTTCCGCCCGGCCGGGAATCGAACCCGGGACCTCTTGCGTGGCAGACCGTCATGTTGACCATTGAACTATTCAGGTCGTCGACATTAAGTACATAGAAGCCAGACACACTTAAAAAAGACATTCAGAAGATCGTGCTGTGATCAAGTATGCAGATATATTTATTACCAGCGACCCGCCCCGGGTTCGCACGGGTTTTTGCGGTTTTTCTTTACAATAACATGTAACATGTATTATAATATATACAAGTGGACCCGGCGCGACTTCATTCGCGTGGCGTCCTCCCCTTACATACAGCTACTTTACCCCTTCCTACCCTTTTTCTTGCTTATAAACCTTCCTCTTGAATCACTCTATCTATTATTAAAAACTGCATTAAAATCCGTTGCTAAAGATTCAAACATAGATACATAGAGACTGGTGGCGGGAAGCGGCTTTGTTTTATAGTATGTATACCGTATGGTGGAACATGGAGATCTGTTAAATATATGTAACCAACCTTGTAACCCATGTTGACGATTAATTAAATAAATTGAAATTGAAAAAAATGTTTTGTGCTTCTTCTAAACATATCAAGTCAAAACACATCCAATATTCGGTCAACATTATGGAATCCATTGTATGGTAAACATAAAGTAATAATTTTTCTTATTACGCCTAAGGACGAGAAGGGTGCTCCTTGGCTCTAACTTTTTGTACAAGATTCTACAGAATAACATTAATTGTATTTGGAGTTGACACTTTGTGTTGTGCATTCATGATGGAACTCCATTATATTGTAGATTAAAACACTTTTATACTCACTTTTACTTATATAATTTATGGATTTGGTTAAAACATCTTTCAATATTGGAAAATATTCCCATTAACCCATATAAAACACGAGATTTGTATCCGAATAACTTATTATCCGCCAAAATTTGTAACTCCAATGCAGCTAAGCGTGCTCCCCTGCGGCGTACACTGATCTATACAATGCTAACTTAGGAGAAGTGGACATATTTACACAATCTCCACAAGTTTACAGAAAGCTCGTTCTCGAGGTGTTGCAGAGGGAATCCTATTTTGTTTAATTTATAACTAAATAGATAGAATAGAGATGTATGATGTTTCTCTATGTATTTTACTGTGTGCAATAAAATGTTAAATAAATAATAAATAAATAGCGCCAAGCCGGGTTTGTTCTGCAATATCTCAATGGCTTACCTAAAGAGTACTTAGATAAATTTTTAAATGTAATGTCGTCTTTCAAATATGTAACATAACTTAATTTAAATTCTAAATTGTATACATTATATCACTAACATTAATAATTAGTTCGCGGGTAAAGGTGCTGGGTGCACAGCAAGTCAAGTTCATTGTTTAAATTCTGCCGCAGGTTATTTGCAAAACCCTACACCAACCCATGGTCCTCCTCCAATCCGCGATAGATACTCCGGGGCTCTCGCTAGTTACCACGTACGCACAAAGAGACCCTTCATCCCTACACATTGTTTACAGTACATTCTGTACTCAAGTTTCAACTTTCTGGAGCTTCCACGCAGCTATTCTCTCGTGTATGGATGGATAACTATTGTCAGTTCTTGGTCAAAGGTCATCGCGGTCGCCGCCGAATCTAACGTTCATCCGCGAGGTGGCGCTCCGATCGACGATCCGTTTTCAACTCAAAATGTGTCCAGGTCAAAGCGATTGACTAACAGGCTCATGACCGTCTCCGACATAAAAATTATGTGGCAAGAGTGCACGAAAGCGTTAGAAGGGGAACACCGAAACGTACAACGATTAAATAGGAGATATTTTTAAGAAAGTTCAGGTCACAAGTACCCGAAAAGGTCAAGAGTGGCAGAAGTGGCGGGCCTGACGGCTCGGATGATGATGATCGGGTCAAAAGTACCCAAAGTCGACGAACGTGTATGAAAAGATTGAGGAATGTGGAAGAATCGAGAGAGATTTTTCAGGACCGTAGCAAGTGGAACAATGTGGGCTCTGCCTACCCCTATGTGAAAAAGGCGTGGCGTCATGTAGTAATATAATGTATTATTAGGTTTTCTTACATGGTAGAACTCTGTCAAGCCTAAAGAGTCCCACCGCCTTACCTATTTCTGCCGCCAAGCAACAATGCTTGCAATGTTGTGTTCTAGTTTGAAGTATCAGGTAGCCAGCGCAATTACAGGCATGAGACATTTTATTTTAGTCCTCACAGTGACTAGTGACAACGCAAGGTGCGTTGTCACTAGTTTTGAACCCATGGATTTATTACTTTACTTTGTTTTCTATTCCTAATGCAAATTTTAGTTTAATGAAATCTTGAAAGCATGCCCGTTCCACGTATGAAAATGGGTACCGCCTGCTTTCAAGTTTTAGATAAACCGTACACAGGTTGGTATTATATTGAGCTATGGAATAACTAAAATTTGCATTATCTTTACTTACAACTCACTGATTGTTATTCTTTTAACTTATTACTAGCAGTCGAGGTTTTTGGTGTTTAAAATTAGGTACGATCTACTTTCTACCCGACTGCGATGGATGGAGGATTATGTGTTTTGAGCGTATGTAGTATCTGGGTAGATAGTATCTGGGTATGTATGTCTATTTCTTTGGTACGGGTCACAGCCCCAACGGGTCTATGGATTATAACATATGATTCTTCTTAATCGCGTGAGTGAACATTAAAATTAAAATCCTAATAATTTTAAATAATTAATTATGATTACAATTTTTAAAATTTTAAATGTCAGAATTAGGTGACATGTATATTGTGGCTTTCTGCTTTCAGTTTTTAATAGCAGTCGGGGATTTTGGTTTTTGTACTACTTGTTATTTTAATTTTTAATGTTCCAATGTGTTATTTACCCCAGAAATTAATATTCGTATTGTGATGATGAAAAAATAAAATGCTCTTCCTCCCACATGGAACACGAAGGTAGGCACTTGACCTGTTTATTTATTCTTGAATTTTTAACTATCATTATCATGATTGATCTATCTTTACCAACTATAAATAGCTTGTTTCTTTTACCACGAAGTCATGCCTGGCCTGTTTCATCCTTTCAGTCATGTTATCGCAATCGTAGAGGTTATGGGCGACAGTTACCGCTTACCATCTCAGGTGGGCTGTCTGTTAGTTTGTCACTGCGTATAATAAATAAAATGCATACGTGTACATACACTCATTCAACGATTTCGTTGACTGCCTGACAATATAATTACATATAATATTATAAATAAATAAATAATAAATAAATATTCGTGGACAAATTCACACAGCGTCATTTAGCCCCAAACTAAGCAAAGCTTGTGATATGGATGCTAGATAACTGATATACTTCTTAAATACTTTTAAATACATACTTATTATACATAGAACACCTAGACCCGTAACAGAAATTAAAACTCATAATTTCAATTTCTGCCCGGCCGGGAATCGAACCCGGGACCTCTTGCGTGGTTGACCATTGAACCACTCAGGTCGTCAAATTATAGACTAATTGTTCAGCTAATTAGTATCACTGTACCATGTTAGTATTAACGGTACCATGGGGGTAATCAGTGGTTGCATGATCACTTACCACCAAGTGAGACGTCGTTTATGCCTGGGTACTTATTTTAAAACAAAACGTAACAGTGAGATTGGAGTGGAGTGTTTTACCTGTCCACGGCTGGTGTGTGGGTTGGTGACTGCTGTATTTAACATACATATCTCAGGTTGTAAAGGGCCTGGATCTAGGACTATATTAATGAAAAACTCATTATTTTTACCTATGGAGTGTGCCTATGGAGGCACATGGATGGACGGTCTACTTGATGGAAAGCGGCCATTGTCATCCAGGACATCTACAACCTAAAGCGAGCGAAAAGGGATGTGGGTAGAGCTCGTCTAATCTAAAATGACGCGCCCCACTATCGCATTAACGCACACAAGCAAGTTTAAAATATGGACGCAATACATATACAAATGCCGCTGTAATTGGTCATTCAGTTGCCGGTGAGATTCAAACGTAGGAGCACGCGTCGTTCATTGGCTCCCACACAGATGAAGTGTCGTTATCAATATTTGCACTCACACATCGAAATCAACTAACTAAGTAGTGGGGCGCGTCATTTTAGACTAGACGAGCTCTATCTATGTATATTTCTTTGGCATGGGCTACAGCCCTAACGAGTTGGTCGCGCGTGTGACACTGGTTACATTAAAACTTAAAAACTTCAAAATGGCGGATTTCAGGTTCCTTACAATAGTTTATTCATCCAGGTAGTACGGATTGAACTATAATTCATGGCGGGTAGTATGATAGTTAAACGTCCGTCTGTTAAGTAAGGCGAATGTTTGACAGTTTTCTTGCTGTGATTTTTATGAGTAGCGGTCAGAGTAAATCGCAAGTAAATATTTGCCTCTTAAAAACTGTAACGCAATACTGAAAATTCAGGGACTCACGTACCATACTTTCAGTGCGGAGCGAACTAATTGTCTAACTACACTTACGTAAAAAACACTACAGGAAGGGAAATAAACTAAATAAAAAGCTAAAGTTTAAAAGTCTGAAACTATAGAAAGTCTAGAAGATAGACTACTAGACTATAATCCTAGAAGGATCATAGATTCCTCTTATAGATAGCTCTAAAATAAAATGTAGTTACCTAAAAGGTTAATAAGTTAAATAAAGAGCCCGCAAACACTCTTAGAGCGTACTAAGACTCAATCTAGGCCGCGCAAGCCGAGAAAAGTATACCACTCTAAGCACAATGCCAACCGCGATGTGGACCGTGAGAACCGGATTTGAAGACAAAAAAAAACCGAAGCGCTGGAATTTCGCGAGTCGCGACCACCTAATCTAATTACATGAGATTAATTCGCATAGGTATGTGGTAATATTGCTAGAAACGTCGGTGGCCGAGTGGTTAATATATCCGACTCGTAAGCGAGAGGTACCGGGCTCGAATCCCATTGCGACCATGTACCAATGACTCTTTTCTGAGTTATGTACATGCTCAATGTCGCTGAATACATTTTGAATGCTAACCGATGCTCTTACGGTGCGAAAAAACATCGTGATGTAACTTGCACATTCAGGCGACTGAATGTGTAACCATGATCCAATCGGTCAGGTTCCCTGGTAGCTGAGGTCACGGAGGTCAGATGGCAGTCGCTCCACTGTAATTACATTAGAGGTCTCTTTAGAGGCGGGCAACGCATTGGTGTTGTCGATGTCCATAGGCGGCGGTGACCACTTTCCATCAGGTGGCCCTGTCTGTTTGTTTGCCGCGCCTTTTAACATAAAAAAATGAACCTACAACTACAACCTAAATTCTATAAAACAGTTCGATAATTCTCGAGAGACTTCTGTATGAGACACAGACTTGTTTGCAAAGCTGTATGAATCCATCGAGACAGTTGAAAGGTTACAAAAGTTCACAGAGTATCAAATCAATACATAGTAGAGCTCTTTTAAGTAAACTCATCCAACATTACACGAATTAATAATTATTTCAAAATTATTAATTCGCCATACAAATTATAAAACAAAATGTTCCCATGAGTTAACGCAGTCAAAACCCTGGGAAATATATTATATTAAGCAGATATAAAATTACAAAAACACGTAACAAAAATTTGGAAGTTTGTTGCTTTCTCACGCAGAAACTGCAATGTTTATGAAGTTCTGAAATAATAATCGTATCATAGAATAACACGAGACTAAACCTATTTACACAATTTAACGCGATACTCAATGTAATCAAACTGGTATGTCCTGCAAAGTGATACGATTTGAAATGAAAATCAAGGAAATGTGTGATGAGCTTTCAGCGAAAGTAATAGAGTTCGAATTCAAATGCTGGACTTTTATCGCTAATGTAACTGAGTTTTACTTGGCACTCTTATTTTTATTTGAGTTAATTAATTACTATTGCAAGTAAACGCGGGTTTGTGCGGGAGCAGAATGCGGTGGCGACCTTTGAGCTACCTGTAGACATGCCTTCTGATGAACCCTATGTTATAGATAAAGCTCGTCTAAGCTGAAATGACGCGCCCCACTATCGCATTAACGCACACAAGCAAATTTAAAATATGGACGCAATACATATACAAATGCCGTTGTAATTGGTCATTCAGTTGCCGGCGAGCCTCAAATGTAGGAGCACGCGTCGTTCGATTGGAGCAGTCGACGCTCCCACACAGATAAAGTGTCGTTATTAATATTTGCACTCACACATCGAAATCAACTAATTAAGTAGTGGGGCGCGTAATTTCAGCTTAGACAAGCGAGTAAACGGTGCAGGAATCAAGCAAACATATTCGCTAGTTTAGGAATTGCAAAGAAAGAAAGGCTTCAGTTTGACGTTTCACTTAAAGAAAGAAAGAAAAGAAAGAAAATAGTTATTACAAAGGACGCCACGACATAATAATTTACAATTAACACAAAAAAAAGCCGTAACTTACTATCCGTGACAAAAGCCTTGCAGTGTGGTAAGACGTAAGTGGCAACCGATTTTTCTGACATCGTAACACCGTTGCCGCTGTCAAACTTATGTTCTAAGACGTAACTTATTTATTTTTAACTAAAAGTAAATTGGCGGGCTCAAAGCTAAAGTAGCCTTATTTACCAGTCAACCGTGAAAAATACCGTAAAATACTATTTACAAATACTTAATAATACATAAGGATTCGTATTTGCACAGACAACGATAATCTCAAATCTCTGTTTGTTGTTGAGGCACTTAATGAACCGCCCAAGTACAGGGCACTTTGTGAACAGGAAAAGCATAAGGTCCTGCCGGGTGACAACCTAGCGTTACCACTAACCTAACCGACAGAAAGACGTCGGGTAACCCCCAACCAAGTACTTATACATATAATAAAATAGTAAAAAGTGCGTCAGTACTTTTACAAAAAAAAATGTTTGAGCGATGAAGAAATAGTAATAGAATAAGAATTTTTGTCTGTCTGTTTGTTAGTGTGTACACGTTAAACTTCGAAATCTTCTTATTTGGCCGTGTGGTGTCCGGCAGAGTAGAATAGCACCAACCCCTTACACTCATGGGTGTCGTACAAGGCGACTAATGTTTTCGAGGCAAAAGATCAAGAGTCTCCGTAGTCTGGAAAATGGGCAGCAGCATTTTCCATTGTTATATTTAAACACTGCGATCTCCAACCCGCCTGCCAAGCGTGGAGATTATGATAATAACCTCCCCTTTCGTGGGAGAGATCCTAAATCCCGCAGTGGAATATTACGGGCTGTGATGATGAATCTTCGAAACTACAAGACGGATTTAAATAAACGACGAAGTCGTGGGCAAAAGCTAATACAACATAATACTTCATTATATTTGATAAACTACTGAACCAATTTTAACCAACCAGAACCTACCCCATTAAAGTGGCTTTCATTGAAATCGGTCCATCTGTTCGGGAGCTACGACGCCAAAGACACACACAAATACACAAATATTCGTGGACAAATTCACACAGCGCCATCTAGCCCCAAACTAAGCAAAGCTTGTACTATGGGTGCTAGATAACTGATACACTACTTAAATACTTTTAAATACATACTTATTATACATACATACATAAGTATGTATCGACACACACGTAACATTTATAACACTTCTCTTTTTTAGTCGGGGGTCAAAAAGTGCCATACCATAGAGAAAAAAAATTATAAACAGGAGCGTATCACCAACTTAACCACAGAGTTTTTAGCCTAGCCTAGCCTAAAGCCTAGCGACATCTATCGAGTACGTCAAACAGTTAACGAGCAAGTACAGTCTGTTCCCAAACTTATGTCACCAGGGTACCGATTCTGGTGTGCAATGCAGTTGTTATCATGTTGCAATGTAACTGTGATGTTACTAAAACTACGTCGAGGTATCGAGTCAGTCCCAGCATCATCCCAGTTAAATTGCAGTTAAGCCATTGTTCGACCTTTGACACGTTTCCGTTGACAGAATTGAAGGCAGTTTGACAACTAAGAAAGATGCAACTTAGTAATTTATTTATTGGAGTACCAACAGCTATATAAAACCATAATATAACTAAAGTACCAGAAAACGAATTGTAGAAAAGTTCGAACTCATGAAAGTTGCAACTCAACATCTGTCATTTGAATAACAATCACACGTTTGACATGCGATGCAATTGTAATGTTACTGTAACTGAGTCGATTTCCGTACCATAATCGAATCCCAGGCATATATGTAGCAAATGTTTTAAATATATTACGCAGTGATAAAAGAGCAGACAGTCCTGATGGTAAGCGGTAACTGTAGTCCATAATATCCACGATTCATGCATTTAGGTTGCAGGCAACAAAAATACAGAACCGCAGGTGCGTTGTCGCTGTGAAGACTAAGATGAAATGCCTCATGAATGTAATTGCGTTGGCTACCTTATGCTTGATAACATAAATATGCATTTAGGTCCAAAATAAATGATGATTTAATTTAATTTTAATTTAACCTTCAAACCGAACCACAACAATGCGCATTGTTGCTTGGCGGCAGAAATAGATAAGGTGCTATACTGTACCGTTAAAATAATGCGATTATAATACCTATTTGAATCGGAAAACAATTGGTATTTTTAAATCTTGTAAAATATAAGGAATTAGTACCAAACCTACATAATCACTACATATTATAAAACAAAGCCCCACGCCGCGTATATCTGTCTGTCTGTTTTCCATGAACTCAAAAACTCCTGAACGGATTTTCATGCGGTTCTCACTAATACACCGAGTGGATTCATGAGGAAGGTTGAGGTATATAATTTGTGGGTGAAGAGATATTTCGACGCAGTTGCATGCATCATGGTCACGGGACGACTTGAGAGCTTCCGCTACTCTAGCGGGAGTTGGAATCGAAGCCGGTACCGACAGCTTACAAGTCAGATACGTGACCTGAATGAGGTTATTTGGTGCAGTCTCTCTATAATGGATGTAATATGTAAAATAAGTATGTATTTAAAAAGCATATATGTCGTTCATCTGTTATCTGTAGCACCCATAACACAAACTTTGCTTACTAAGGGGAAGTGCGCTTATTACACATTCCTAAATTCAGTGACTGAATTCAGAAACAAAAAGCGTGAGAGAAAATCAAAGTGGAATGTATTGCTCATGGAATAAGGTCAATTTTTGTATCACTTATATTAAACACGCGTCGCTCCGCTTTTCAAACATCCGAGATAAAAGCATATTTATTTTAATGCAACATAATAAAAAAAATAACACCAATACACCTAACTTAGTCAGACTGTACCAAATCAATAAGAGAACAACGTGCGTGCACCGTCTTTCCGCTCTGCTAACTTCCATAAGTTGGTATTATTTGAACGACATGAAAATAACTTGAATACGCGCTACGGAGACTACGAGATGCCGGCCGATGAAAGCGTGGCTGATCACCTTGAAATGTGAGAGCCGTTTTACAATTATTATTATAGTTGTCGATGCTCTTACGGTGAGAGAAAACATCGTGACGAAACCTGCACATTCAGGCGACTGAATTTGACACAATGATCAAATCTGGTCAGGATCCCCTGGTAGCAGGGTCACGGAGGTCAGATGGCAATAGCTCCACTGTAATTACCTGATCGGCCAAATACTGGATCATGGTCAAGGCGGACCCCGGGCCCTCGTGCGCGAGAGCACAACCGGGACATTAAAGCCAAGATAATCATGATGATTATATTAGTCATGGAGCGTGCATTACCACTTTTAGAACTGCCACATACAGGATATTAGGTGCATTATTAGACAAATGCTATGAGAAGGGCCTATTAGCTGTTCCTTAGTCACCAACAACTAATTCTTAAACTGCAGGTTATTTATTTATTGAATCAATCTAAATTGGTTTAATGAAATTCCATCGTTTTCGGCAAAAAAATGCACTTTCTATCAAATTTCCACAGACAGAGGTCGCTGTGAAGGTTAGCTGTGTGGAGTCCGGCAGAGTAGAATAGCACCAACCCCTTACACTCGTGGGTGTCGTACAAGGCGACTCATGTTTTCTAGGCATAAGATCTAGAGCCTCCGTAGGCTGGAAAATGGGCAGCAGCGTTTTCCATCGTTATATTTACAACACTGCGATCTCCAACCCGCATTGCCCAGCGTGGAGATTACCTCTCTTTTTCGTGGGAGAGGCCCTAAGTTCTGCATTGGACTGTTATGGGCTGTGATGATGAGAGGTCGCTGGAGACAATTTATACGTTCCCGAATAGAATCCCACCATGATCACGATTTTCAGACATGAAGGACCGAACTGCACAGCTAGCACAAGTGGCTGGTCGTACTTGCCGGGTCTCGGGTTCCACTTGGAAACCAAGGGTCAAAATTTACCGGATTTTGTATGAAAAGCTTTAGCGTGACACAAATATTTTAACATTTATACAGAGGTATGTCAATTAACATAAACCTATTGGTCATTTGGCTAAATTACCTTGTGATAACTTGAAAGTGATAAATTACTGAAAGCTGTTATCACTCATCAACAGTCCATAACAGTATACTGGTAGATTTGAACCTACTGTACTTTAAACCGCTTTGGCTCGACCTTTATAATGCGTACGGCTAATGAATGGAACGCGTTGCCTGCGAGTGTGTTCCCTGATCAATATAATCTGGATGCCTTTAAGGCTAGAGTGAATAGGCTGTTTCAAGACGTGCATGCTTCATCTTCGGCCGCATCGTCACTTACCAACTGGTGAGATTTCGGTCAAATGTCTGTCTTGTCTACTATAAAAAAAACTTGAACTAGTAGAATATTTTGCCATAATCTACACACTTGGCAGGCTGGTTGGACATCGCAATTAATAACGGAAAACAGTCGGATAACCACTGACCAAGTATAAGTATCCTAAAATATTTCCAAAAACTACTAAACCTATTTTAATGAAACAAAGGTAAGTACCATCTCAACGAAATTCGCTTTCAAATAAAGAAAACCTCATGCCACAGACGGACACAGACACACACGAAGTCACATTTGTCTGTTTGTGCTAAACGGATTTTGATGAGATTCTCACCGGTGTGTCTCACATGATTCTCACAAACATGTCAAACTTATTGCACTCCTCTTTTTCCGTGGGGTGGTAAATATAATACATAACACACACAAACAACTGAATCATACAAATGCTGTTGCCCCATTGTCAGCTCTACGCATATCCTAGCTGGTTAACCTCTAAACCAAGTTGCCATTCACCATAAGTAGAAGCCGTCCTGGTGACATTGTGCTTGCAAGTTCGATAGCAAAATTTAAGCAACGAACGCCGTCGCCGGTAACTGGGTGGGTGACCGATCTGTATTGAAAATAATTTGTGGAATGAGCTCCCAGCCACAGTGTTTCCTTTTATGACATGGCATCGTTCAAGCAGTATACTAGAGGTCTCTTCAGAGGCGGGCAACGCATTGGTGACTCCCCTGGTGTTGCTGATGTCCATAGGCGGCGGTGACCACTTTCCATCAGGTGGCCCGCTTGCCTGTTTGTCTGCCGTATAACATAAAAAAAACGAACTTCAGCACCGCAACGACCTCGCCACTCGTTAGTGACTCCTAATACCGTTGGCTCGGCGAGGTAGGAGCGCCACCGGGTTAAGTGGGTACACCGGCGACTGTTGGGAGTCCCACACAGGCCTTCCGTCCCCCCCTACGGAGGGTATCGTGCGTAATGCATTCCCCGGGTAAAAAAAAGTCCTTCCGCTAAGGAGCCTGAGACTGGTTGAACAGTCTCGAAAGTCGAATGGCACCCCGTTACTGTACATATATTATTTATTAGCAGTCAAAGGGGTTCGCGCAATTTTACTATACAAAACTATACTAGTACGGACTCCACTCAGCGTGTCACTGTGTGTTTCCTTCCTACTTTCCTACCCCCTCCTTTTTGACGATTGAAAGAGATATTTAATGTCCTAATCAATAAAGAAATTTTGAATTTGAGAATTTTTCAGTTCCCAATAAGGATTTTGATACTGTTTGTATTTTACTTAAAACACTATGTACTGCCTTTTTGAGAAAAATAAACATATTTTGTATTGTATTGTAATGTTTTTAACCCCCGCCGAAAAAAGAGGCGACACTACAACTTACACGTGTGTTCAGTGTATCTGTGTGTCTGTAGCGTCGTAGCCCCCGAACGGGTAGACCGATTTAAACGACATCGTTCTTGGCTTTGTTTCATTAAAATCGGTTCAGTACTTTAGGAAATATTCTAGTAAACTTGATCGCTGGTACAACTAGTGTCAAATAAGAAGAGACTTGGCGGGTCACGTGGTTCGACTTGCTTGGTAGGCGATTATCTGCGCGAAATCCCCTCTACTGCTATTTGACAAGTCTCTTCTTTCATGACGCGGATCATAATAAATAATCACTACTGCCATTTGACAAGTCTCTTCTTTCATGACGCGGATCATAATAAATAATAATCTTGGCGTTAATGTCCTGGAGAGCACAAGTTCTCGCGCCCTTATGGGCCGGGGTCCGCATCGATAATGGTCCAGGATTTGGCAGATAAGATAATTACGAGTACAGTGGAGCTGGACTGCCGTCTGACCTCTGTAACCATGCTACCAGGGGAACCTGACCAGATTCAATCATGGTTACATATTCAGTCGTCTGAATGTGCAGGTTTCATCACCATGTCTTCGCTCACCGTAAAAGAGCATCGGTTAGCATTCAACTAATCTACATAACTCAGATAAGAGTCATTGGTACATGGCCGCAGTGGGATTCGAACCCTGTACCTCTCGCTTACGAGTCGGATACCTCAAACTTGGTTGGTTAGGTTGTTTACGTAACTTTGCGTTTCCAAAGCCTGTAAAAACGCATGTTAAGCCTAATCTAAGTACGGCGAACGAGTGTAATAGAAGAAACATTCGCGCTTCGAAACGACCTATAAAAGCAAGTTATGACCAATCGGTATTTCCAATATCTTATTTATGACGCCCGCCGTTCCGCGTCACGTGTATGGCACGATACTGTATGATGTTGTATTATACTGCAATACATGTCTGGAAGAGATCACATTAGTGATAAGACCGCCCTTTGTACTGCCTACCATATTTTTTGTATCTGTACTTGTGTTGTCTGGTGTGCAATAAAGAGTTTTGTATTGTACTGTATTGTATTGTACATGCAGTCACAATCCATACCTTTGAACAAGTTCGGTAAGGGTCTTCTGTTTCTTACCCATGGCACAACCACCCACCCATCACCACCGCACCCTCCAATGATGGGATAGATTTCATCTACATCATCTAGATAGCGTCTAGCGCTTTTCCGCGCACGTGCAAGTTGTGAAATGAGCTCCCTCCCGATGTCTTTTCTCTGTACTACAACATGGGGTTTTTCAAAAGGTACAAGTACATCAAAGGCCGGCATCGCATCCACCTGCTTAGATCGCAGATGTCATGTCCTGGACTACGGTGGCCACTTTCCATCAGGTCCGGCTGTGCGCCTCTAAAATTAAATTTAAAAAAACCGACACTGCAAGTAGTGGCCATCTTGGCGTCAATATCCCGGATGTGTTCTCGCATTCAGTCGCCTGAATGTGATTTGGATTTTTGTCTGTTTAAATGCCTGTCCTGTTTTGATATGGTTTTCAGTATCCTTGTTTGGGGTCCAAGTTAAAATCTAAGCCATATTTCATCTTATTTGGATGAGTAGAACCAGAGATACAGCATCACCTCTCCTCGGAATTTTTTGTATTGTTGTTACGTGGCGTCTTTGATGTAATAAAACTATTCTATTCTATTTTAGTACTAACATTACAGAGGTAATTTAATATGGTAACGCAGGCAAAAGTGAATCTGTCTTAAAAACAATAGATTTTAAGACTTTCGTAGTTATTGGCTGCACATAAATTGTCACTTAAATCGGGTTTGTCACCACAGTTTTCATAATTTTTAACTCCCGACTAAAAAAAAATTGGTGTCAGGTATAAGTTTGACTTATGTATCTGTGGCTTTGTGTATCTGGCCGTGGCATCGTTGCTCCCGAACGGAGGGACTGATTTGGATGCGGTTTCCTCAATTTGAAAGCCAGTTTAATAGTGACGGTTCTTAGATTTTGTTTCATTCAAATTGGTTCTGTAGTTAATAAATTGATTGAGGTTAAGTAAACTTGGTCGGGAGTTATCTAACTTTTTCTGTCCGTTAGTTTAAGTTAATACATCGATATTTCGAGCTGTGGTGACAAACACGTGACCTTATATGTGTCATAAAAACGATTTTAACGTAAATTTTTTTATTAAAACGTACGCTGGAGATACGGAATTTTTTCTTCTGTGGCAGTGCCTACTGGCTGTTTTGACTGGTCGGTCAGTCTCAGCACGGCCAAGGAAATACGCTTAATGATGAACGCCGCAGCGCCTAGAATTTGTAAATTACTATTGAAATTATAATTATTCTCATTTAACATTACCTATGTAGGTATGACGTTCCTAAGAGTTTGTGAAAACCTAAAGTTAATAAACGTATTTGAGTTGAATTGAATTATTTCTACGCGGACGGAGGGGGTTTTCCGACATTTTGTTATCGATTACTTACTATATTATCAGTAATGTGATTGCCAATCCCTCCAGCAAAGTGATTTTTATGATAATATAATCCCTTATTGGAAAAAGTCGGAAAATCCCCGGTCAAGTTTACATATACTCAAATATCTTCTAAACTACTAAACCGATTTTAATGAGACAACGACTCCATTAACGGATTAATGTTGGAGTCTAGTCTGTTTAGACTCCAACATCGTCCGGCGTTCGCAGCTCTCCAGTCATCCCGTGACCATGATGCATGCAACTGTGTCGAAATATCGGGCTACTCGTCAACAAAGGTACGCGGTAGGAAACCCGGAACATACCCTTAAAATGTCCATTAAACTGCCTGTCAAATAAGGAAAACCGCAATGAAATCAGTCTATCTGTTCGGGAGTCACACGGATGCCACAGACATATACACACCTCACTGACATCACACATCAAACTTGTAACACCCCCCTTTGTTCGTCGGAGGTTAAAAGATTGTGTAGTGTTTCATCATCATCATCATCATCACAGCCCATAACAGTCCACTGCAGGACTTCGGGCCTCTCCCACGAAAGGGGAGGTCATTGCCATAATCTCCACGCTTGGCAGGCGGGTTGGAGATCGCAATGCAGTTGATGTAAATCTACCCAGAAAGATGCTGCTGCCCACCTTTCGGATTTGTCCCTTAGTCGCCTCTTACGACACCCACGGGAAGAGATGGGGTGGTGCTATTCTTTGAGGTGGCGGCACCACACACCACAAGTGTAGTGTTTATTGTGTCATTAATGTAACATTTGACGACCTGAGTGGTTCAATGGTCAAGAGGTCCTTTCGGTTTCCGGCTGGGCAGAAATTGAAATGATGAATTTTAATTTCTGTTACGGGTCTGGGTGTTCTATGTATAATAAGTATGTATTTATAAAGTGTTTAAGTAGTATATCAGTTATCTAGCACCCATAGTACAAGCTTGACTTAGTTTGGGGTTAGATGGCGCTGTGTGAATTTGTTAAGGAATATTTATTAATTTAAAACGTTACGATAAAACAAACATAGGTTTGTTTCAAACTAAACTCGCGTTCTTTACACATATTATTATATAAGGCGGGACTTCACGCGATTGGCAGTCGAGTTCATTAATATGTGAGCATTCCCAAGGCT
Source organism: Blastobasis lacticolella (assembly GCA_905147135.1). NCBI lineage: Eukaryota > Metazoa > Arthropoda > Insecta > Lepidoptera > Blastobasidae > Blastobasis > Blastobasis lacticolella. The sequence goes on from LR990044.1 coordinate 1,017,203, forward strand.
TCAAATATAAACGTACATGGAAGGGTACTTAGGTATATATCTGAGCAGATTCATCAATCAAACATATGTACATCTGCTCATATATATAAGTACCCTTCCATGTACATTTACATTTGAAGCCTTGGCAATGCTCACATATTAATGAACTCGACTGTACCTTTTCGATTCGGTTTCCCGACGTTTCGGTAGGGTTACACCCCCCCGTGGTCACGAGAAGAGTATTCTTTCTATTCTATGTATTTATCCCATTCCGCTTCCAACTGATACTATAAATCCTACTAATACTGTAATGCGAAAGTTTGTAAGGATGGGTGGATGTTTGTCATGCAAAAACTACTGAACGGATTTTGATGAAATTTGGCACCAATGTAGCTTATAGTCAAAAATAGCATAGGTAAAGGCGTAAGAGGGAACGGGTTCGGAACGTAATAATTGAATTTTACGCGGGCGAATTTTTTTTTTTTATATTAGACAAGACAGGCATTTGACCACCATCTCACCTGTTGGTAAGTGACGATGCGGCCGAAGATGAACCCGTCTTGGAACAGTCAAATGTGTTTGAATTTTCATACAACCGGTGTACGAAATCGAAATTCAAACAACTACCATCTTGATGCCTAGCATCACCTTCGAGCCAAATTGGTCGCGAACTGTGTGGTTCCAAAGGAACTTTCTCCCACGCCTCCCTCTTCCCTGGAGAGTACAGCATGGAGTTCTTCAAGAAAGGGGTTAAAAGGTTTTTACGGGGTCGGGTTACGCGTGGGTGATGCCGCTGGTATTGCAAACGTCCATAGGCTGCGGTGACTGCTTACCATCAGGCAGGCCGTAAGCTTGTTTGCCACCACGGTGGTATACTAAAAACTAACTAGCGTACGGCAATCGCAAGCCTTTTTACCGCGCACGCGCAAGATGTGAAATGATCTCAATTCCGAAGTCTTTCGTGTACACTATAACATAAGGTTCTTCAAAAAGCATGTCTACAGGTACCTCAAAGGCCGGCACCGCTCCCCTTAGATTGCAGACGTCCTGGACGACGGTGGCCACTATCCATCAGGTGGACCGTTCGTCCTTATAGCCAATAAAAAAACCATCAAGTATGCTCTCTGCTCGTTTGGCACTGAGTATCATAAGAAAAGAATTTAAAAAAGAGTCAATACGTCGCCTCCCTCCGCAGTAAATTAGGTTTCACGATAAGACGGATGACTTGCAATACAGCTAACATAAATAACTCTGACGTCGGATCGGATTTGAATTACAACAATTACGATGCGACGACGGGAGGTCTAGTTCTTTTGCATCCAGTTATGGGCTTTAATTCCTCACGAGTTACACGCGTTGTATGATTTCCATACAAATTTTGGATCCCTTGCAACTTTGATGAAAATATGACAAACAAATGTATTGGTTTCTGGACCACGACTACAAATGATAAAACTACGTTTACATGGAGCGCGCTGGAACACTTACTAGTCTTAATAATACCTACCTATGTCTTATGCCCGATTCCATCATTTCTTTTTTATTTTATTGATTATATTTGACATTCATCATATTTGATAAAATTATTTTTTCATGTAATTTACATGATAGTAAATAATAATATTTAGGACAAACTGTAATGCTCATTTTATTTTCTTTATTTGACATTCGTAAGTCCTATGTATAGCCTAAACTGAATAAATTGTTTTGTCTTTGTCTTTGCACCAAACTTTAGGCGACGCTCGAGTTGATTTAAGATATTCCTACGAAAACACATTTAAGTGAAAACTAAACTCGACATGTAGATGTCTTCCTAGATTCATTTAGGATACACATAAATGACATCGGTAAAAAAAAATATTGACGTTAATGTCTCGGTTGTGCTCTAGCGCACGAGGGCCCGGGGTCCGCCTTGACCATAAACCAGGATTTGGCAGATCAGCTAATTACAGTGGAGCGATTGCCTTCTGACATCCGTGACCCTACTACCAGGGGAACCTGCTCAGGTTGGATCATGGTATATGTATATACAATCAGTCTCCTGAATACGCAGGTTTCATCCACAACGTCTTCCCTCACAGTACCGGTTCAGGTTAGTATTCAACTAAATCAAAACTCAGAAAAGAGTCATTGGTTGGCCGCATTACAATTACGATAAAAACCGTTTAACTAACTCCGCAATGCAAATCACTAAAACAAGAGGCCGTAAAACGGTTTTTATATAAAACGCCATTTTATATAAACGAGTTTAGTAATACGTAAAACATTCAAGACCCAATTAGTTACATGCTGCACCTGCTCCATCTAACTAATCCAAATTCATTAGCGAATCTAACGCAACGCCAAATCTGTGCAACACAAAACCACATAAAAATGCACCGCAGCTTTGACCAGATCCGCAAGCAGCCCAGTCCATTTAGCCGTATCAATCTGAGCAGTAAAAAAATTACGTAACACCGATCATACGACTAGTTGGACGAATAACGCGCAACCATCATCGGCAAACATCGACTATATTGTACCTACTATAGGTAGGCACATACTATGCAACCTAATCGAGCGATCCAAGGAGACAGCGCAACGATTCCGCGAACAAACATCAAAAATCGCAAATTGGCACGCCGACTGCGCCGGCGCAGCTCGAGGGTACGTCACCTTGACACGAGGCCCCGCGGCGCTCGCCATCCCGCTCTCGCACACACGTAGCTCGCACGCGCGAGTGGGATAGCACCACCCGTAGACGCTTTCAGAAACGCTACGCGCCGCCATTTTGTTGCTCCTTTTCTCTTGATGGATTTTTTATTTTCGATCATCGTTTCGGTGGCCAGGCTTGCAGCCTTTGTGTGGATTGAATGCTCATTGTGCATGGTGTGACGTCACGCTCGCGTTCTCTCGGAGCGACTCGGCGTCGCCTCGTGGATGTTTAATTATTGTATGGACGCATTAATTAGATTAGAGAATTGGAGTAGGTACGATCGAGGCTGGTTAGTTGTTGTGGTATGGTTGTTTCGGGTTCTACTTCCAATCCAGAAGTACCTACATAGATAATGAAAATTAAATTTTCTACTAAATAATGAATTCTCGTACTGTATCCTTTACTCGTCCTTTATTTGTTTAAAGACTGTATGAATCTACCTACTTCAAATCAAATACCAACATTTATTTTCGGCAGAAACAGGAACATTTCAAGAAGTAAGAGCGGGATCCCCGATGTAGGTATAAACGGTATAGCTATTTCTGATTTCATAATTATGTATCACTAGAAACGAGAATCAAACTGCATTAGGCACTTACGAAATCCTACGCCCCACTATCAAATGGCAATTAATCGGAATGTCACAATCCGGACGCAACGCTGCCAAGATAATTGAAAGACGCATTAAATTTATACATAACTGCGTAAGCATACATTATATACAAGAGTTACAACTGCGCACATGTATTTTAGGTAGCTATATAATGTATATAATAACTTATCTCGCGGCACATCGATAAGATAGCTGGGCAAATACAAATAAGCAGCTTTATTCTAAACCACTACGTAGAATACCATAATATTCTACGTAGTGGTTCGTACTGTCACAGAATCCTTAACACAAAAAAAACCGACGCTCATTCGTTAGCATTCGTTAACGAAACAACGCAATAAAAAAAGCAATACGAAATCAAATTAATAACACATAATACAGCGCATAACCTGAAAACATTACGTGGTCTTTATTCTTACTACACCAATTTTGCGACTCGTAGCGCCATCTATTGAGTAACTTGGGAGGCAGCGCGAGCGGGTCGATAGTTTGATTGCAAACCCTCGAGTTCTGTGATTCTGTGGCCTGCCTCGAGGTTATTTTGGCTGGCGGGCGGTCTATTTAAATTAATATTTATTTTTACTATCGGTGGACAGTGGACTCGGGCGATATGTGAAGACGGCGACATGCTATTTATAGAGCCAGGTTACGGAATGTACTGGGGCTAAGCGAATTCATATTGTGGCGCGTGTAATGCACGGAGTTTGGGGGGAAATGGAAATGCTTTGATTACGTTTTCAGTGTAAACTTATGCCGGTTAAATGTAAAGTAAAGTAAAAAGTAAAAAAACGTTTACACTCAGACACATGGCACAACATTAAAAAACATTCGCAGAAAAAGAAAAAGAAAAGTAAAACAGGGACATAAATTGACAGAAAAAAGATACTCTAATGTCGTTACTTGTTACTTGGGCCACACTCAGCATATGCGACCACAGTCGCCGTGACGCTGGTTTCAGTGGGTTATTAAATATTAAATTTATGTGTGTAATAATAAATAATAAGAACTTATTTATTATTACATACACAAATTAAAATAACACCAGCGGATATCGACTGTGAGGCAGTGACTTCTTTGGAGTGAGATCGTCATCAGACAAAACTCCATGAACTAAATTTAAAAAACTTAACGAACGTATTTATTAAAGATTAAACAATTCATAGGAATTCGGAGAAAATTCTAAACAGTTTTTCGTAAATAATATTGACAGAATGAGGATCAATTACATGGTAGTATTTTATAGGTTTGTTGATAAAATCTAAACGCATTTCCAGAGCAATGAAAGCCAGTGAAGGAATTTTTGAAATTATATGGGTTTGAAGGAAATGTCAAGCGCAATGAAATATGTGCTTTACTACGTAAAGTTTACCTGGGTGTCGAATGACATCATCAGTTATGCCAAAATTAGTGTTCTAGCGCATATATCTTCTCCTGTTCTCCAAAAATATCGTGAAAATTTCTTAACAGTCATTCATATGGTATCATAAGCTAATGGAAAAGTCACTAAACAAATATCTTGACTGATCCTCATCGTTTCGTTGTAAGCTTCTTGCGTGGTAGTGGCAGCGTGCTTGCGAGACCAATAACCACGGTTAAGCCACGACCGCGGAGACTAAGACTGAGGTTAAACAGTCGGAGCCGATTGGCAATCCGTCATTGGTGAGGATATATATTTTTAACCTGCTTAGTACAAACAATCATTTCATAGCTTGCAAAGGGTACTGTGGTTCCTGCCAAACCGTACAAGAAAAAAGCGTGACATCATGCTAGTATCACGTTAACATCATATAGTACTCCGCTGCTGGACTCGAGCCTCCTGCACATAAGTGAAGGGCACTGCGGATCCCAGTGATTACGTTTCCGACAGGATATTATTGGGATCGCAAAAAGGAGAAAATAAGAAATCTTTAAAATAAGTACTAACATGTACTTTTTAACGAAATATGAGCTTATTTACACTGTTTATACTTTGTAATTTGTAATGGTTGATATAAACGGTTTATTATTGTTATTATTGGCAGGATCTAAGCCTAAGCCTGCCTGTATCAATCAATAAAATACGTTTATTTAGTTTAGGTTTTCACAAACACTTATGAACGTCATACAATATATAATGAATGCTAGGCACCACGGCATCATCGAGCGGACAACGGTTTCTTGGCCAGTATGTAGGGCCACATAAAAAAAGAAAACAAAACATAGACTCCGCGGCCAAAAAATAAAATTTACTAAATATGTAAATAAATATCAGGACAGAGGTCCCGCGGGAGACCCAAAAAGCGATGGATTGATATCGCCGAGTCGGACGCGAGAGACAACGGCTTGCGACGTGACGATGCCGAAGATCGGGAAAATGTGGAGACATCAAAGTAGGAAAGCGGACCCTGGCAGAAGCCGAGATTGGCCGATCGAATTATAATGGTGATGATTGCCGCAATCTCCACGCTTTGCAGGCGGGTTAGAGTTCGCTGTGTTGAAAATGGTCAATGGAAAATGCTACAGCCCCTTATCCTTGTTTACGCGTGACTGGCAGCCATTCGCCAAAATTCTGCTGATCTGCTTATTTTATTTGTACCAAAATTCGGCCACATAATATTAGTACAATTGTAAATTCTGATAAACTGTCAATTTTGTTTCAATACCTAAGTAAATACCTACATACATACCTACAAGGCAAAAACATTATAAATATCTGCCACAGTTCTAAAATTCTAAAATCAGATCTGCGATACAATCTGCTAGACCATAAATTGGAGATCTACGAGGGTGAATCAAAAAGTTCTTAGAATCGCTATAAAAATACAAGAAAACTAGAAAAAAATATTTTATTTTTCAACGTAATCTCCTTCTAATTCAATGCATTTAGAATACCGCTTTTCTAACTTTCTAATTCCTTCCGCAAAAAAAAACATTTTCTTGGCTCTCAAAAAATTCGTCGACGGCAGCCATAACTGCGTCATCGTCCTCAAATTTTGTGCCACGGATATATTCCTTTAATTTGGGGAATAGGTGAAAATCACTAGGGGCCAAGTCCGGAGAATATGGTGGGTGCTCAAGAATTTCAAAGCCAGCTTTCCGGATTGCCTTGAGCGCAACTTCCGACCGATGTGCATTATCGTAAAGAATCAACACACCCATGCCAGTTTTCCACGACGTTTTTCTTTAACTGCATCACGCACTTTTGGGATTAAACCTGCATTATACAGTCCAGTAATCGTCTGCCCTTTCGGCATGTAATCAATATAAAGAATTTCTTCATTATCCCAAAACACAGAGGCCATAACCTTGCCAGCGGTAGGAACCGCTCGAAATTTCTTCATAGGCGGTGAGGATGGTCGTTTCCAAGACATGCTTTGCTTTTTTTTTTCGGGATCAAAATGGTGGACCCATGTCTCATCCATAGTAATAATACGACGGAAAAATTGAGCCGGATTGGACTGTAACATTTCGAAATTGAGCCTTGAAATTTCCAAACGACGTTTTTTGTTTTCTTCGGTTAGCATTCGTGGAACCCACCTTGCTGACACCTTTTTGAAACCCAGTAAATCGGTTAAAATGGATTGAATGCTGCCAAATGATATCTTTAGGATCTCTGCTAAATGTTTTATGGTTATTCTTCAGTCTTCCAAAACCAATTATTCAATTTTCTTGACATTTTCTTCCGTAACAGAAGTTGAAGGCCGCCCGGAACGAGGATCATCTTCACAGCTCGGTCTACCTCTTCTAAATTCGGCAACCCAGTAAGCGACGGTAGAATATGGCAAAGCATTATCCCCTAATGTCTGCTGGATATCCAAAAAAAATTCTTTAGTGGACATTTTTTTCAAGCACAGATACTTTATCACTGCACGTAACTCATGCTTCTTCATATTTAAGGATTTTTAGAAACGCCTTGTACTAAATAATTTATTACTTGCAAACGGTACGATCAAATCGAGTGTTATTACGCATAAATATTGTGTGCTTGGCACTCTTTAAAATAAATATTTAACTACCCACAAAAATATTATATTCATGTGCACTTCTAAGAACTTTTTGATTCACCCTCGTAACTCTGCTTTAATCGCAGAATTCTCACACTGATCGGTGCTTTCTACTCTGCCGCTAGTCACATTGCCTACACTTTTTTATACCACAAATTGGAACAATCTTACGGCCTGCGTGATGGTAAGCAGTCACTGCAGCCGATAGACATATATATGGATGAAACTGCAATGCTTTTATTAGCAAAAAATTACTTCATGTTCACATGTTCAGATATTTGTGGTCTGGACAAATACGACACAACTGAACACTATGATCTGTTTTTTCTGACTTGTCTTATTTGGTGAATAAACAATGCCCAAAATCACGACTTGCCATATCAATCCCGCTACGTATATTGTGTATAAATGTCTTGAATTATACAAGAAATACATAGAATGTGAATTTCAACGAATACTGCTGCACATTATCCATTTAAATACATAATTTACTGAACCAAATAGGACAAGTCAGTTTGGACAGATCATACATTAATATTCAGGGGTAATCTCTAGAACTAAAGAACGCAAAATTAACACTGATTGGCGTATATATTTTGTTTACTTAAAAAAATAAGAATAGCTAGAAATCCCGACATCAGTAAATATAGTCGGAGCAAAAACCTAACGAAGTCACGAATTACCAATATTCATTTCATTACTTCTACTATATACAACTTACAAGAAGACTATTAAATGTTTACAAAAATATCTCTAACTCTCATTACACTCCTGTTATAAGGTTATCATGCGCTAGTGTGACAGAGTCAGACACAAGGTTAACTGTATTGTAAAAGTAGGTTCACCATAACTTTATTACGGGCGACGGCAATAAGAAAAACATACTTGTATCTTTAGAAGTATAATAGCGATGTACGTGTAATTTAAGCATGCGAAGTTTAATAGTTCGTGTAATTATAACCCATTTGTAGCAAAATAATAAATAAACACCGTTTTACCCGCATTAAATGCGTTTTTTTATAAATTACTAAGGTGGCAAACAAGTTTGCAGCCTGCCTAATGGTAAGCAGTCACCGCAGATGTTTACCGTGTGGCCCCGTAAAAACTTTTTCATTTCTTTCTTGAAGAACTCTATGTTGTACACCCAAGAAGCTAACTCCACAACTTTAGTATGCGTGGGAGAAAGTTCCTTGGAAACCGCACAGACCGCGACCAATTTGGGTCCAAGGTGTGAGGATGCGGCCGTGTGGTGTCCGGCAGAGTAGAATAGCACCAACCCCTTACACTCATGGGTGTCGTACGAGGCGACTAATATTTTCGAGGCAAAAGATCAAGAGTCTCCGTAGGCTGGAAAATGGGCAGCAGCATTTTCCATTGTTATATTTAAACACTGCGATCTCCAACACGCCTGCCAATCGTGGAGATTATGGCAATAACCTCCCCGTTTCGTGGGAGAGGCCCTAAGTCCTGCAGTGGACTGTTACGGGCTATGATGTGTGAGGATGAACTCTGCTAACATTCGACTACATTGCTGGATCCGGTTACATTTCCCTGACATGGAGTATACCATTGTACCGTATGGTACTCGGGAAGAACTCAGAAGTTCCTCCACTAAAAGGAGGCCGCGTTTTAGTTAGACGAAATTCATTCGTTCATTTTGGAATTTACTTTTGTTAATCGGAAATCTTGAAAAGTTGTTATCTGCGTATCTGCTTCACGTTGTTTAATTGCCATTGCAACGCGATACATTTATAATTCGTTGATGTGTCACTGATTTCACAACGGTTTTAGACCAACGTTCTTGGCCCGGGTGCGTACCTACGCCTGTGTGTCTTTGTATTGAGGTTTATGTATTAAATCATAATAAATATTTAGACTTTTACACAGAAGTAAAAACAGATACCTACATTGTCAAATTACATAAAATTTTACAGTACATTTTAAAAGTAAATAAGGGATCTTAAAATAATTTCTTTAATTTCTACTTTTAGTGGCCCCAGTAATAGCCGGAGGGTTTTCTGGAATCACGATACTGTGAGGGATTCTGTTACTAGATGTAGGCGGCGACACCTCAAAAGTGGTCTATGTCATTCCTCAAGGTCCAAACTAACATCTGAATGGTCTGTACACTATAATTTTCTATTTAATTACTATACTCTCATAGGAGTAGACAAAGACCCCATTATTTCACTGGCTACGGTCCTGCCTGACAAATCTCTCTCGCTTTTTTTATCATACTAGCCAGGCATTTAACCGCTCATCTAGTGATGAGTGCCTTTGCGGCCGAAGATGGAGCATGCATGTCTAGGCATAGCCTATTCACTCTAGCCTTAAAGGCGTCAACATGATAATGATCAGGGAATACACTCGCAAGCAACGTGTTACATTCCTTAGCCGTACGTATTCTAAAGGTAGAACCAAAGTAGCCTGTTCAGATTTCTTGAAGATCCACGACATAAGGATCAAGCGTGCGCGGATCGCGTTTCTCTATGGCGGGGCGGAGCCGGCGAAATGACGTCATGCAACTGCTTCGTACACTCCGAAATGCAACCTGTCGAAGCCGGGCAACCCCACGCCGATGCTCGAGGCTTTGCAGATAAGCATCAACCAATTGCGGGTCACAAATTATCCTGTTTCCACGTTTTTCCACCAAGCAGCCAGTTGGTATTTGATTGATCCATCCCAGAGGCGGGAGCAGTAACCCACGCAGTCTTTGCTTTGGATACCAAGTTTCTGGGTTGCAGTCTTTGCTTTGGATTCGATGTACCGACCGAAGACCAATCTTGGTAGATATTTTAACGACAAGGAGCTGTAGGTTGTCGGTAATTTCTACAAGTGCATTCCGGAAAGTAGGAACTAGATGAAATGGACTCCGTTTGACGGAATCAAACACGCCTGTGTTTTGGTAGCGCTGAACGTCGCCAGGTTGGCTTCGCCCCAATCGAAGACTTTGTTTAAAGAAAAACCATGGCTTCTTCTACATTTATAAACCTTTTTATATGTTACCTAAGCTTATGTAGATTATACCCGAATATATCACGATAGGTGGCAAATAATGCAGAAAATACAGAATAGCGTAGGTCATAATTACTGCCCATAACAGTCCACTGCAGGACTTAGGGCCACTCCCAGTCAGGAGTCAGGAGGTAGTTGCCATAATCTCTAAGCTTGGCAGATGGGTTTGAAATCGCAATATTGTAAATATAATAAGTTCTCAAATGGAAAAAGAAAAACATTTTATTGCGCGGTAAAGTACCTACTTATCAAAACTATCCCAAAAAGCCCAAAGACGATGGGGTTATCTTATTGCGTTCATTAAATCCCATGACCACCTTCCGATTCATTAATGCATTATCATCAAAGTTACATAGGTATACCAAATTTCAGCTCAATCGGATACCAACAAATGGCTAAAAATTGTTTTCAAATTTTAACGGATAACTTACATACGAACAGTGCAAGTTAAATAAATGTTGTAAAAATGGAAAACGCTGCTGCCCATTTTCAGCCTAAGGAAACTAGATTTTTGCCTCGAAAACATAAGTCGGCTTGTACGACACCCATGCGTGTAAGGGGTTGGTGCTATTCTACTCTGCCGGACAGTTAAAACAATTAGTACGAAACGTAAAGATGATAAAGGAATGCTTAGTTGGTTAGAACACAGAGAGGTTGAAAAGGATCTACATTATATTTTTATGGCAGATTGATCGAATTTATTAGTAGACCGAGACGCTTGTTTAGAATGTGTGCAAATAATAACAGGTTAATACCATTGTTTGGTATCTTTGGCACATCAATTGTCCCTATAAAGAGAATATTGAACTCGTGGTCGTATACTTGTAAATAAATCGATTTTCTAAATTTTTAGATTTTGATTGTTATTCGTGACTGGCAGACATTGGCACTTGATCGTGAAGAGTGGAGGAATCGGGGGGAGGCCTTTGCCCAGCAGTGGGATGATTCGGGCTAATATAGATATAGATTGTTATTCGTATGTAATGAAATTTATGAATTAGGTACTTTATAAGTAATATATATACTTCAAGAAGTAGGTAAGATGTACACTGTTTTCTACCACACAAACTTCGCTAATTAAGTCTTCTTATTATAATCTTGTGTAATATCTAGCTTAGTAAACATATTGAAAAAAATTACGCTTCACGATGAAATTGACGATTGTAATGTATCAATGATATTTTAAAGAGGTCAGATCCAAAGTAAACTACACCTACAGAAAAGATTTTATAATATAGAAGAAGCGAGAGGGCTTTTTCAAGACCGTATAGCAAGTGACGGCAAAAAGGAAAAAAAGCGTAAATAAATAAAAAATAAATATTCGTGGACAAATTCACACAGCGCCATCTAGCCCCAAACTAAGCAAAGCTTGTACTATGGGTGCTAGATAACTGATATACTACTTAAATACTTTTTAAATACATCTATACTAATATTATAAAGAGGAAAGGTTTGATTTTTTGTTTGTTTGTTTGTATTGAATAGGCTTCGAAACTACTGGACCGATTTCAAAAATTCTTTCACCGTTGGGAAGCTACACTATCCCAGGGTGACATAGGCTATATACCCGTGTACCCGTAGTGGTACCCGTGCGAAGCCGGGGCGGCTGCTAGTACTTATTATACATAGAACACCCAGACCCACAGACACGGACAGAGGCGTGACTTTATATAGTACGGAAGTATTAGAAAACTGAAAAGTAGATATAGGTACATCTAGGATTTGTACATAAATAAAAAGATAATTAAGAAATCCAATTAAGCTAGGGAGCAGGTCTGTACAAAAATTAAATATCAAATCCCACCAACAACATGTAATACTGGTTGCCAAGCCTCGTACTTAACTCTTGATGGTTTCTCAGAGAAAAAGTTATCGGATATCTCCCAAATCTCCCAAAAGTATTACTTGGCCGATGGTAAGACTGATGATAGTAAATAGATCACCGTGATATAAAAATGTGTTGTCAAAGTCAAAGTCAAAGTCAAAATCTTACACCAGTATAACCCTTGCATAGTTCAGGCCTATCTTCTCTGTATATAGCAGAGAAAATATCGAACAATATCGACTGATGTCTCAAAAAACACAGCAACTATCAGTGTTGGCAGCAACACCAAGTCTTGATGTTCTCGCCGATTCATGGGGCGAAATTATGCGAAAACCCTAAATATCTTAGAAACCTATGCAAATTGAGTGGATTTAAATTGAATACCGTAATGTACATTATGTTATAGTTTTTATTTTTGTCGGTTATCGTTTTATTTTTCCTAATATAAAACATTAGATCTGTCTTACTTATCACATCTCTCTTCTATTCTGTAGGCCTGCTGGAAGAAATTTCTATTTAGAAATAAGTAGTGCCTGTTGTGTCGTTTATATGTATGACAATTCCTCTATGAATTTTTTTGTGCAATAAAGTAAGATTGTTTTTGTGGTTAATATGTTTAATGTTGTTCACACCACCTAGGCTTAAGCTGTCTATGTAAACATTATTCTAATAATAATTTTGTGCACAATTAAGACTGTATCTATCTATGTACATAAACACTAGCCACCTAACCGCCGCACATATTATTACAATTCACGTATTAATTCAATAAGCAAAGCTCCAACACAATTAGGCGGAGCGCCGCTATGACCCCAGAATTAGTGGCGTGGCCCCGAGAGTTCGTCGGCCCGGGGTCGGTGTCCGCGCCGCTTCACGGACCACTTTTCAGAGCCGCTCGACGGTTTCCAAATGGATTTTACAACTCAGTTATTGTTATTACAACTCAGGAGGGGCATTTTATTGTTATGCGGCAGACAAACAGGCAAGCGGGCCACCTGATGGAAAGTGGTCACCGCCGCCTATGGCATTTGCCTTGTTTGCTGTCAGAGCAATGTGTTATAGAGGTGGGCAACGCATTGGCGATATTCTCGGTGTTGCTAATGTCTATAGGCAGCGGTGACCACTTCCCATCAGGTGGCCCGCTTGGCTGTTTGCCTACCGTATCTCATAAAGTGGCAAAGGAGTAGGCAGCCCATTTGAGTGGAAGTGGTAACTGTCAAACCCTCTATGTATATGTCAAAATCTTTGGTCAACAAGTCAACACCTACGAATCACATCATCCCAGAAGACGCCCACTGCTGGGCATAGGCCTCCCCCAGAGATCTCCAAAAAAGCCGGTCCTGTGCTTTTCGCATCCAGCTGGTACCGGCGATCTTTATCAGGTCGTCGGTCCACCTTGTGGGAGGCCTACCCACACTGTGTCTTCTGGTGGTCGTCACTTGAGAACACACAGATAAATATAATATATAAACAATTCCGGGATCGGTGTCCAGGACGCTTCACAGAACACTTTTCAGAGCCGCTCGTTGTGGGTTTTGGGGAATGGATTTTACAACTCAGTTATTATAAGCATTTTATCTAAAACAATGCGGATCGATGGCGATATCTATCTTCATCTCAGCATTAAGGTCCCAGTTGTGCTCTCGTGAACTAGGGCCCGGAGTCCGCCTTGACCATGATCCAGGATTTGGCGATCAGGTAATTACAGTGAAGCGACTACCATCCAACCTCCGTGACCCTGCTACCAGGAGAACCTGACCAGATTGGATCATAATTACACATTCTAGTTGAATACTCAACCGCCCGGCTACCGACGCTCTCAACCTTATTTGTGTAATTCACTTCAACCTAAGTATAGTTAGTGTCAAATAAGAAGAGACCTGGCGGGTCACGTGGTTCGACTTGCGCTGTATACGATTAACTGCGCGAAATCCCCTCCACTGCCATTTGACAAGTCTCTTCTTTCGTGACGCGGGTTATATTTACTCAAAATAACAATGTAATATAAGAAAATTTAAGCTTTACATAAAAAATCTTTTATTACAACTCAGTAGCAAAAGAGTAGGCAGCCCACCTGAGTGGAAGTGGTAACTGGCAACGGAACACGGCTGCGTACGGCTAAGGAACGGAACGCGTTGTCTGCGAGTGTGTTCCCTGATCAATATAATCTGGATGCCTTCAAGGCTAGAGTGAATAGGCTGTTCCTAGACGGGTACGCTCCATTTTAGGCCGCAACGTCACTTGCCAACAGGTGAGATTGCGATCAAATGCCTGCCTTGTCTAACAAAACAAACCTCCATGTACATGTCAAAATCGTTAAGCAACAAGTCAACACCTACAATTCACATAGATAAATATAATATATAAACCGGCCCGGGGTCGGTGTCCGCGACGCTTCACGGACCACTTTTCAGGGCCCCTAGTTGTGGGTTTCCAAGTGGAATCTACAACTCAGTTATTATTATTCCAACTCAGCATTTTATCTAAAACAATACGGATCGATGGCGATATCTATATTTAATAGGATTCCACAAAAAATAAAAATGCAACCAATTAATAAGTTAAAAAAAGAGCTACATCCTTTTCTTAGGTAATACGACACACAAACAGGCATGCGGGCCACCTGATGGCTACACGGGTCTTCGTCTCCTTTTTAATCTGGGAGGGTCTACGGGCCTGTGAGATCTTTCTCGTGCCCGGGCTTCATCTCGGTCAGGGCACGGCCTGGCCGGTCAGTGGGCGAGGTGCCATTTCGGCTCACTCTGGGCCTTCTGTTTCGCTCCTCAGGGGCATGTCGAGGTCCCACAGGATCTCCATGCCTTGCTCTAGGATGGGCCTCGCATCCACTCCTCTGTCGAGTGCGGAGCGCAGCCACACGAAGATCTGCCTAAGGGCGGCGGTGACGAGGTGGATGTCGGAAGCGGCGCGTTCACAGCGGGCCACCTGATGGAAAGTGGTCACCGCCGCCTATGGACATCAGCAACACCTTAGAGGGGGGCAACGCATTGGTAGCACTCCTGGTTACCAATGCGTTGCCCCCCTCTAAGGAACGCTGTTTTTAGCCCGTAAAAGAATTTTATAGATTGTAAATTAAAATAAGGTTTGCATTGACCAGTTTTACATGTCTTTTAATACTGGCTGAACGTGATGAACTGTAACGTAATATTGATTAAAAGATCAAAATGTACCTACGATGTTCTTAGGATAAAGACTTATACTTACAACTCAGTGGCAAAAGAGTATGCAGCCCACTTGCAGGGAAATGGTAACTGTCACCCTCTACGATTCACATAGACAAGATATAAACACTGTTGCAAAAAACAGTCAATTTGGGCAATTTTCATACAATCGAGACAGTTTGGAGGCCTTGGAACTTTCTGGGTGCAATCTGATTGTACATTTCTACACCATGGATGGAGGAGCTCTGGAGTTCCTAAGGTAACTGATCCAAAAGGCATATTTTCTGAACTACTGAACCGATTTTAAGATATAGACATAGACGTATCTTTATTTGATCCAATAATACATTATTTATTTATTTATTTTATATACACATTTACAAAAAAACTGGTACAAGAAATATACAGTGCCTCAAAAACCTGATAATACTAATAAAATAACCATCTCGATTAAATTGGCTTTACTGGATGCGTACTGGAGCTCTAATGCCACAGACACACACTTCGACACACTCAAAGAACAAAGATACACACGGGAAACTTATAACCTCCTTTTTTCGTCTGGGGTGCAAAATACGCCGAGCGACAGACGAATAATTTTACAAATCTCAGCGTTTGCGAAGACTACTAGCGCTATCTATCGACAGTTCTCAAAACCTCACCTGTCTTATATCGTGTTCGACATGATTTTGTAGTCGGTTAGGTATATTCGTTTTTGCTTGTCTGGCCTACGAAGGCCTAAGCCGTAGATTGAGAAAAAATATAGCCATAAGTGATAGGGATTGGTGATTTTATATTTCGTTATTCGGCTGGAACATAATACGGCACGTACTTACCTATAAAAAAAGGTGTACCACTAAGGTTGATGGTAAGCAGGCACCTTAAAGGTTTCTCAAATAATCACTATTTAATATAAACTAGTGGAACCCGCGCGACTTCGTTCGCGTACCTACTTTACCCCTACCTATTTTTTTTCTTGCTTATAAACTTTCCTCTTAAATCACTGTATTTGTTGTTGAAAAGAGCAATAAAGTCTGTTGCGTAGTTTAAAAGGTCTAAGCGTAAAGCTCGTCTAATCTAAGATGACGCGCCCCACTATCGCATTAACGCACACAAGCAAGTTTAAAATATGGACGCAATAAATATACAAATGCCGTTGTAATTGGTCATTCAGTTGCCGGTGAGATTCAAACGTCGGAGCACGCGTCGTTCATTGGCTCCCACACAGATGAAGTGTCGTTATCAATATTTGCACTCACACAACGAAATCAACTAACGAAGTAGTGGGGCGCGTCATTTTAGACTAGACGAGCTCTACAAAGATAGATACACAGGGGCAGACGGCGACTTTGTTTTGTACTATGTATATGGAAGGGGATTAACTGTCTCTTGAGCCCAAAGCACTCGTCCTTTAATCCCAGGTATTTTTTTATATAATAAGTTAAATTTTAATTCATAAATACTATAAAAATCGTTTGACAACGGTACTGCACTGTGGTGCAAAGAAATATAATTCTTAAGATGGTCACTGCACTTATACTCTTGAATTGGGTGCCCACTGAAAACCAGCGTCACGGCGACTGTCGTGGCATATGCTGAGTGTGGCCCCATTGCACTCTCCACATGGCACAGGTAACGAGATTAGAGTATCTTTTTTTTCTTTTTCTTTTTTCGTTTATGTCTCTGTTTTATTATATTTTTTAAATTTAATTTTAAGAATATTGTGCTGTGTGTTTGCTTTACTTTACTTTGCTTTATTTTACATTGTACACTGCTCACCTGACCTTCGACGAGACTTATAACGACTGGTAAATCGGTAATAGTATCATATAGGCCCTATATTATAGGTTTTACAGAATTAATCACTTACCAAGCACGACTGGCACAATGAAGCTTACCTGTAAATCAGAACTCTCGTTAGTAAAGCCGAACACTAAGGCACTAAGGGGTAAAAGTGCTGCCACATTAGGGAAAAAAATTAGTTCTCGCTAACCTTCCTTCCATTCTTCCCTTCGTTTGTCAATTATGTTTTTTTTTATACCACTAAGGTGGAAAACAAGCTTACGCCCTGTCTGATGGAAAGCAGTCACCGCAGCATTGCCGTGCCGTGATGTGATAAATGTCTTTTCTTTCTTTCTTTCTAACCACGATAATTGTCAAAATTTGCTCAACACAAAGTCTAGAAATAGCAGTAACTATTTTTTCTAAACCAAAACACACGAAAACGGTCTTAGCTAAGCATTTAAGTTTTACTAAAAACGGCCTGCTATTTTTAGTGCGTCGAGCAGATTTTTTATTATTGCTATGGTTAGCGAGAATAATTTTTTTTTTCTTAAAGTGGCAGCACTTTCACCCCTCTTAGCGCTTTGAAAAGAAACAATCATTTCCACGCCGCCCAAGGGCTTTCTGAGTGGCTTACGACTGCGATCTTTGTATAAATTGTAAGCTATACCTACCTACAATCTACCTAAAAAATTTCATTTCATTTCATTGAAAACCAGCATAATTGATATAGATTAAGTAGTTTGGGAAATATTTGCAGATTAGGTTACTTTAGGCTTATCTCAAATCCGAAAGATGGGCAGCAGCATCTTTCTGGGTAGATTTACATCAACTGCACTGCGATCTCCAACCCGCCTGCCAAGCGTGGAGATTATGGCAATGACCTCCCCTTTCGTGGGAGAGGCCCTAAGTCCTGCAGTGGATTGTTATGGGCTGTGATGATGAGGCTTATCTCGAGGAGTTATAAAATAGTCATCTTGACCTCAATATCCCGGATGTGCTCACGAGCGCCAAGGTCCGGCATAACCATGATCCAGGATTTGGCAGACTGCCATCTACCTCCGTAATCTATTAACAAGTGAACCTGTCCAGATTGGATAATAATACACATTGAGTCGTCTCAATGTGCAGGTTTCATCACGATGTTTTCCCTCACCGTAAGAGCATCGGTTAATGTTCAACTATAGTGCATAACTCAGAAAAGTCTTGGATACATTGCGGTATACGGGTTCAAACTCGGTACATCCGGCTTACAGGTCGGGCCGCATTAGACCGCCGCATTCCTGGTATCGATAAATACCGTTTCAAAATTTGTTGCGTAGTTTGCGTAGAACTACATTAACTCTGTTTACTATCATCATCATCTTGGCGTTAGTGTCCCGGTTATGCTCATGCGCACGACGGCCCGGGATCCGCCTTGACCGTGATCCAGGATATGGCAGATCAGGTAATTATAGAGGAGCGACTGTCATCTGACATCCGTGACCCTGTTAACATGAGAACCTGACCAGATTGGATCATGATCACACATTCAATTGCCTGAATTTAACCCTATTTACTATTTTCGTGTATATTATTTAGGTACTTGGTAATAGAAATCACCAAAAAAGCAGTTCGGCTAATTTCTGCGGCGGCAATCACTCGACCAAACTCTCTATTCTGTGTTCATCATTACGGTACGAGCAATAATACGGTATTCTGTTCGATTTACTACAGCGGTTGTGTGAAACTCGCTATACGAGGTATTCACCTCTAGAAGAGCTACTTGGAAAGGTTTACCTCAGAGAGTTCAACGTGTAGTTCTTCAGAAGGGATGTGAAAAGGATTTTAGCAGACGTGTACCCCGAATACGGGTGTAACGTTGGCATGCGTAGGAGATTATGCCTATTCAAGCGGGGACGGTTATTTTCCACATCTATTTTTACTATTGTTTAGGGTGGCATACGGACGGACGGTCCACCTAATGGAAAGCAGCTACCGACGACCAAAACATCTGCGACTTATACTAAGGGTATAGATGCGGTGCCGGCCTTTGAGCTACCTGAAGACATGCCTTTAATAACATGGGGTTCTTTAATAGTGCATAAGTAAGACTTCAGGACGGGGATCATTCCACATGCGTGGCAAAAAGGCTCGCAATTTCTACACATTATTAGTTGCGTGCCAGGCATCTAGATGTGGAGAAAATCTATCCCATCGTCAGAGGCTGCGGAGGCGGAAATGTGACAGTGGCACCAAGCTAAACAGGTCGTAACTTAACCTCCGTTAATTTACAAAGATAAAGAAATATAATACTAATGGCAGGACCCTGTTAAGGCTGTGTAAGACCTCCTGGCCTATTGCTACCGCCCAGCTACAATTGTTTACTCTTCGTGTGATGTTGTGGAGCTCCGTAAACACCTTCAAAGTATAGAATGATCCGAATATATTTCAAATATTTATCCGTAAACGAAACCGATAAAATATTGTTCAAATATCCCTTCATATCCGAAGTTTCCTATCTTTAATACCTTTACTAACTGCTTTCAATAGGCCCGGTGGACCGACGACCTGGTAAATATCGCAGGTACCACTACTTGACTGCTCCGCATTTCTAACGGTTGTAAGCCACGCATCAAACTTGATGCTTAGAAAACACTGACGTTTAAACGACGGGCTGTAATAGGAGATAAAAACTGTCAAACTTTCTGACAATTTTGGTGTCGCAGTAAGCAAGCATTTCGTAACTATCGGCTATGTCTATTTTCATAAAATTATCCTATTTGTAATAATTAATCGTCATCACCATCAATTCGATTCGAGCGATCAATCCCGGCTTCTGACAAGATTCTCTCCACGCCCGGTCTTCAGCAGGGCGGTTAGCTTAAACTTAACGTAAGATCATACTAACTTACGACAACTTGATAAATATCATGATTATTATCTTGATAATAATAAAATGTCGCTTTACGCGTATGCGAATGCGATTTGCCACTTCTGAGCGGACGTATAAATGTCAACTATAGAAAATTATCACATGCTTTTGTCTATATTAAAAATGTTAAAAATTAAGAACCTGTTCAAAGTTTGAGTGCACAAAAAACGTCATTTTGTGAACGAGATGCCCGAAATAATTATGAGGTGTCTGAAATAATTATCTGAATAATATCCGATAATTAAGTATCAAAGAAAATAATTATCTGGACAATTTCAAACCCCGTTTCTTGACTTCCAAACCAGCTTGATAGTTCTAGAAAAGCTCTATGAGCGCCAATATTAAAAAGTTTCCCTTTGAAAAAGACCGCGTACGTTAACGTGAAAAATTTTTAACACTTTCAGAACGGTGTCATATATACAGGCGTATTTTTCCTTTTATATAAGGAAAGCCTAAACCGACGAGAAAATGTTGCTGTGTGTGGAAAAAGCGGGAGGGCGTTGTCAATATACCATAGCAAGTGGAACAATGTGGTTTCTGCCTACCCCTACGGAAAAAAGCGTGACGGTTTGATGTGTTTGTATGTGTCACCGTAAGATTGCGAAAACAGCCAGTTTACAATCTAACGTATTCAAAGTACCTACGTCAGATTACAAACTGTCGAAAAATTTTTGAACTGTAACTTTCTATAACTTAACCGTCTGTCTGTCGGTTGGGTTAGGTTGATGACTCTTTCGCGCCACCGCTCCGCAGATGCAGAAAAGGATTGAGAAGCCAGTTCGACCACTCCCTTCTCGATCCCGATGGTAGCCACCGAGCAGGAGGTGTCTACATTGCACAGGCCTCCACCTCCGTCGTTCGGCGTTTACGGCTACCCCCAGTCGCCCACTCGCAAGGGGGGCATAGCGGGCATAGCGGGTGTAAGCCGGGTGGTCACCTGCCACCGCCTTACAGGCGAAGTACTGCTTCGCCGCGGGGTTTAGTGGGTGTACCGGTGACTATCGGGAGTCCCACACAGGTGTTCCGTCCCTCGACGGAGGGTACCGCGCGTAATACATTTTCCACGACAAAAATAAGTCGGGAATGTCGGATAACTCTCGCCCAAGTTTGACATGTATGTACTTAAGTATTTTCTAAGCTACTCAACCGATTTCAATGTAACAAGCTAAGAACCACCTCAAATCAAACAGAGAGAACCGCATTTAAAACGGTGCATCCGTTCGGGAGCTACGATGCCACAGACAGATACACAGATAGGCAGATACACAAGTTAAATCTATGACAACCCTGTGCTTTCGTCGGGGCTTTTAAAATTCTATGGCAATTCGGCACTGGGCCGAGTTTTGTTGACCGTCCGTCTGTCAAGATGCTTTTTCTCAGGAACGCAATGTTGGTATCAAGCTGAAATCTATGTCCAATACTAGGGTCTGCAATCCCTTGGAGCAGTGAAAAAATAAAACTTCTAAGTCATCGCAATGAAAAGTTACGGCCGTTTATGCTCCGTTTATGCCGATTATTTGAGTATTGGGTATTGAGGTAGGCTTGGGACCCTGAGTAGGTGGTGGGGCCTCATAACCACCCCCTGTTTATTAGATAGTCATCTTGGTGTTAACGTCCCGGCTGTGCTTTCGCGAAGGCCCGAGGTCCGCCTTAACCAGATCCAGGATTTGGCCGATGAGGTAATTACAGTGGAGCGTTTGCTATCTGACCTCCCCTAACCCTGCTAACAGGAGAACCTGACCACATTGCATCATGGTTACAGATTCATTCGCCTGAATGTGCAGGTTTCATCACGATTTTTTACCTTACAGTAAGAGCATCGGTTAGTATTTAACTAATATACATAACTCAGAAAAGAGTCATATGTACATAGCCGCAGTGGGATTAGATCCCGGTACTTCTCGCTTACGAGTCGAATACCGTAACCATTCTGCCACCGACGCTCCTTGCATCTTAGTGACAAAAGAAAATAAAGACTTGCCGCGTGAGCTATGTCACGAGCACACGTTTAACACGTGTGCTAACCACGCAGGACATCTGCTACCAAATGGAAGCGGATGAAGTGTTGTGGTGTTTAATCTACTTTAGCTACGTAGTAGCTACACATTTCATTGATTGATAACCATTACTATCAGCACATGAACATGGAGTTCTTCAAGGGGTGTAATGGTATTTACGGGGTCGGCAACGCGTAGATGAAACCCCTGGTATTGCAAACGTCCATAGGCTGCGGTGACTGCTTACCAAGAGGCAAGCCGTAAGCTTGATTGCCACCTTTGTGGTATTAAAGAATCTGCTTAGCGACAATGCAGTGAAAGATGGAGCATGCAAATCTACCAACAACAACAATATATACTCGTAAATATTCATCCACAAAGTATTAACGCTTAATCCGTAGCCAGATTCATCACAATAGAAACAAAGGTTTGGCAGAGCAGCCAGAATTAAATTTAGCATTTGTATTTTCATAGCGATGCCAAAAGGAGAGCGTATGCTCTGACATTGCATTTGCAAGTCAGATTCACAGGATTGATGTTAAATTTTTCGCTTTCAGTGGTTAGGACTTAAGCTCCGAGCGAATAATTAGGTCCTTACCTATAAAATTGTCGTTTTGTCAAGCAAATTTAAATTTTTTTTGGTAATAGCAAATTTCAATGACACTCTGTATGTATAATCTGACAATATTAAGCTAACTAGTGCATAGCATTTAATTGTGATAACTACACTCTTCATAAAATTACAGCTGGTTAAAGAGGCAAAACTGACGACAACTGAAAAGGGATATTTTCAAACCCTTAAGAAAATATTATTTATTTAATTTTAAGAACTTATCGGCATCTAAACAAACTCTATTTTCGAAATCAAGTAGTTATTAATTTTGATATGTTTTATACAATTAAAAATATTTGAAATTAAATATTTGGCCATTATCGACATTATTGCAGCCATACATTGCATTAAAAATATTTCCCGTTAAAAAGCCTTTTAATTATTGTGATCACTTCTACTGCACCTTGGCTTGGTACTATTTTAGAGTACACGACTAACATACCCATTCTAAACACGTTACATTGAAACCACATACATCCAGAAGTTTCCATCGCGAATCGCTGACCGCGAACCGTTTTCCCGCGCACATTGGCGTGCCTATGTACCCGATAAGCGGAAACAAGATGGCGGCGGGCGGCGCGCGCGCACCGCCGGATGTGACGTCACCGAGTCGATGACACCGCCGCCGCGCGCGCACTTTGATAACTTGCGTCCTTTGTGAGCGATCTTCCAGCTACCCGTTCACATTATATCTGCACATCAGAGGAATGCGACGCCCCTCGCGACGTTGTGCGAAATCAAACCTTTCGTTCGTATAAATAAGATATGTTATTGCGGATTTTGGGTAGTCAATCCCAAGTGCAAGGATACTGTGGCCGGGTAAGTAGCTATGTAGCTGTTGATTCGAGGTATGAATGAGTTCGCAGCATTATTTATGAATATGAATGGGACGGCTTTATAAATGAAAGTTAATTGTGTCGAGTTGGCGGCTCACCGGTGTAAATATGCATGGACTTGTACCACGAATAAAGTAATTTGAATTTGGGCACAGCAAAATGAAGTCCATTGCGTTCTGAATATACCTATTCATACCTTTATGTAGACATAAAAACAAATTATGATTACGCAAAAAGAATTATCATATTGGCGTTAATGTCTAAATTGTGCCCTCTGGACTAGATCCATCACGTACCTATGTCGGTATGAAGTTCATAAATGTTTATGAAAACCTAAATTAAATAGAATAGAATGAGGGTTTCACGATTTCAGGAACAGCCAAGGCTCTATCAGTTCTACCTCTACAAACCCTACATCGCTGTCAAAAAGCATGGCTTGGCCATCGCACGAAGTCAATAGATTTATAGTAAGAAAAATTAGGCACCAGCCACCATTAGTAGACAGGTAGAGTATAGAGGAATATCCCGTTTGAATTGGACCCACCCGACTGGGGAAGTACCTCCCGCTGAAGTAGCGACCTTACCGAATACCGCAGACAAACAATACTGTTTTTAAACCCCGACCAACAGGGGGTGATATAAGTTTGGCGTGTGTATCTATTGTATATGGGGCTCTGTGTGTCTGTCGCGTGTCTGTCGGTGGCATCATAGCTCACGAACGGATTGACCGATATTTTATGCGGTTTTCTTTATTTGAAAGCCAGTTTCGAGATGGTTCTTAGCTTGGGTTCATTAATATCGGGTATTTTAGGAAATTTTAGTAGAGCTCGTCTAATCTAAAATGACGCGCCCCACTATCGCATTAACGCACACAAGCAAGTTTAAAATATGGACGCAATACATATACAAATGCCGTTGTAATTGGTCATTCAGTTGCCGGTGAGCGGAGCAGTCGACGCTCCCACCACCTCCCACACAGATGAAGTGTCGTTATCAATATTTGCACTCACACATCGATATCAACTAACTAAGTAGTAGGGCGCGTCATTTTAGACTAGACGAGCTCTACCTACCTATCAAATATACACTTGGTCGAGAGAACAGAGCAAAAAAAATGTATCTGTCTAAAGTTCTAAACCATGAAGGTAGGTAACTTTCCAATCTTTTTGGTCGGGAGATTTTCGAATAGTTTCGGTCGATTAGGTTATAAATAACGTACGTTTTATATAATAACTACTAACACTAGTATGTAAAAGATATGGTTACTATTCGATATAAAAATAGCATAAATCAAGAGCATCGGTCAGGGTTCAACTCAGTAGCCGTATTCACAATGGCTCGGAAATCGGATGCGGATACGGAATCGACAAAGGACCCCGCAAAAGATCTTAGAAAAATGTTGTTTCAGTTTATTTTGATGAAATTTTCATATGTTATAGAGAGTAGAGTTTCCGTGGAATCTATCGGGATTCTAAATAACAGTTTTCGAATCCATCGATACGGATTCGCCGCTCACGAATTTCGTGTCGAATCGTTCGGAAACGGTTTCGAATCATTGTGAATACGGAAACGAGTCACTGGTATATGGCCGCACTGGTGTTCTAACCCTATACCTTTCGCTTACAAGTCGGACACCTTACCCATTAGGCCACCGACTCTGCCAGAGCTAATACAGTTTACAAATGCAAGTATGACGTGAACACGACTACGATGTCGGCAGCTCGCAACCGGCAGACAATGGCCGGCCGCCCCGTACATAAACCTACCCAAAACAAGTATAAGATGAGCTAGCATCTTTATTAACACACATAGCCATGATAGCTCCGTTTATACTGGTTGTGCGCTGCTTTCTGCACAATGCGCAAGCGCAGGTCGCCGCTTCCGGCACACTTCCACCGCCGAAGGACGTTCGGACCGGTCCGTTGCTAAATATGTACTAATACTAAATCGTTTCTGTTCTATGCAACTAGGAATATAGACCGGGCGGATATAGGTGTCCCATTTTTTTAAGTATACAAAGCGACAACGTCTTAGACGACGAGATTAGTAAGCAATATGTAAAGTAGAATTTTCATCCCTGCGCAACGCACTTCAAGTTTAAATTAACAATAATAAAACTTCAACCTTTTTCATTATGCAAATTCTTGTATCGATTGCGTTTCTAAGTAAGTGATATTTTTGCGCGTGCGTACGCAAGCGCATATTGCGCTTGCATGCTTTTCGCACGCGTACTTATTTTGACAACTTTGGATAGCATGCTTATATCCTTCCTATCATATAAACCTCCCGGAAGAAATTGGTAGTGAAAACCGCACTTTTCTATCGGAACATAGGTCGGTAGTCGCAGTTGAGGAGTATTGATCGCATGATCATAAAACAGCCGACGATGTCGGGTAATTTAATATGCTATATTATTTTCTATTATTCACCAGTCATACGTTAATTTACCATTGATTATTTCTGTCAGGGATATACTTGCTGCTTTGTCGCCAAACATCAACTGCAATTCATATCATGTGCTGGTCTTGAAATGTTACTAATTGTAGAGGCAGACTTAGAATCCCTTTAGTAGGAGCGTCGGTGGCCTAATGGTTACGGGGTCCGACTTGTAAGCAAGAGATACCAGGTTCGAAGCCTATTGCCGCCATGTACCAATTACTCTTTTCTGAGTTATGTACGTTAGTTAAACTCTAACCGATGCTCTTACGGTGAGGGAAAACCTTGTGATGAAACATGCGCATTCAGGCGACAGAATGTGTAACCATGATCCAATCTGGTCAGATTCACAGAGGTCAGATGGCAGTGGATCATTGTCAATGCAGACCCTGGGCCCTTTCGCACGAGAACAAACTGGGACATTAACGCCAAGATGAGTACTTTACTGTACCCACAATCTATCATCATCATCTTGTCCTTACACCATAGGTACTTTATGATAGGGACGATAGGACAAGTCGACGCGTCGCTTTGATCGCAGCCAACGCGTCGACATTGAATCATCCCAAATTTTAAGGATCGATGTCTATTACGCACAGCCGGCGTACCCAACCCTGGCGTAGGGGTGCGCCAACGTGATCCGATTTAATTGGAGACCGTATGGCATCGGTAATCCCGTAGGTGAAAGCAGTAACCACATTGTTACTACTGCTTACACTGCTGACATACTACTGCTTTTTCCACATTTATAAACTTTTAGTTTAGGTTTAGGGTAGGTACCCTTGACTATAAGAATGTGACGTACATAGGTCAAGGTCTAGGTCACATTAATCGATACATTACGAATGATTTTCGTAGCTTCTTCTTTATCGACCAAAGTAGCCACTTGATATTTGGCTGTTCCATCTTAAACCTGGCAGCAGTACTTCATACTAGACAGAATTTGTGGTTAAAAGCTACCACCCTAACCTTTGATTGGTTGTCGATATTTTTTGCTGCTGTTTTTGCTTTGGCTTTGAAGTACAGGCCTAAGCAAGATGGATGGGTTTCGTTTCGATGGATGGGGTCCGAGCACAAACACGTGTGCGTTTTCGTAGAATTGAATTGAACAATCAACTGCATTGACACATGACATGCATCGCAATAAAATCTCTTGCAGTCTTCTGGGTGCAGTAACAAGCCACCTCAATAAATCAAAAGCTAGTGAAATAGATAAGATAGTTTACTGATAGCGAAAGGATTTTATTTTAAGATTTTATTCTGAGTAAGAGGTCGTAGGCAATGAGTGATGAGCTTGACGTAGTCATTATCACATTTTGTATCTAGTGAATGTATATATAATAGGTATATGTTTATTGTATTTTTTTTAAATAGTAATTGTATTTATAGTATTCAATTTAATTTAATGTTATATTTTCTTATTCACTTAAGTCAATATTGTCCTGTTAGCACCTACTTAATCACTCTCTGCATGGTCTGCTGGTTGACTGTTAGACAAAGCCTCAATGGCTTTAAGTCCGCCAATTGCTGTAATTTGTGCAATAATGTTTTTAAATAAATAAGTAAAGGATTTCATGGATTTTGATAATAAATATAAGTAAAACGAAAATACAGAGTTGTATTGAACGTTTTTACCAAAATCCGATGTCAAAATAATTAAATATTTTCGTAAGTCAGAATATGGCATCTCAAATCCGCCATTTTCAGTGACAATCAATCTATCAACTCTAACAACACCTCTATTTTGTCAAAATTTATTTAACCATGAGGGCTGTAGTCCGTGTAAGTAATAGACATACATACGATCGAAAAACGAAACCCTCTATCTGTCGCAGTCGGATAATATTGTCTATGTTTTACTCTAGTTTTAAATACCTATCCACTACATAATATAATTAGCCTTACAAAAAAGTTATGTTCCTAAACAATCTCGACTACCTAAGTTATTAGATAAATCTTTCACAAAATTATTTAAAAATATATTATTTTCCTACATGATGTTCTCTCGAAGATGTCTCTACAACGAAGGTGTTGCAAACCATTACGACTTTACGATTCAATTAATCGACACGTCAATTTCGACGCATCACAACCCCTAGAACACTGTGTGACACCCCTAGCGCGGCCGTCTGGGGCGGAGCGGAAGGGTGCGAGGTTGCCAGACAGGCGAGACTTGGCTTAATTGACCAGTTGTTATTTTATTTCATACAGTGATCGCCACTATAGGATATCGCTTGTGACAAGGGCGCTGTTGATCGGGCAGTATTAGATTTTAGTTGATGATCATCATATTTTAATTTGCTTTATTGCCTATGGAGGCACACGGACGGACGGTCCACCTGTAGGAAAGCGGTCACCGATGCCTTTGACCATGTAGAGCTTTGTGGCGATTCTTGTCCATGTTATTGTAACAAGTGCAAAGGAAATACTTCATACACAAATTGTCTTTTTGGCAATCACTACAATATTAACAAATAAACACAATACCAAGGACAGTTACGTTAGTCTGAAGAAAATTCTATGTTGCAAAAGCTGTTTTTTTAGTTTGTACATAATTAGAGAACTGACTTATAACTGGATTTTACGTGACGTAGTCGCTGGCAAAAGCTAGCCCTATCATACATTTACGCCGGTTGAGAGTACTAATTGACTTCCCTTTTTAGAAAAATTCATCAAATAGCATAGCCATTTCAATTTTCAGTTCTGGCCACCCCGATGCGACCCTAACAACGGCGTGTTTGCTGAAAGCACTCGCCGACGCTATTGACCTTGACTGGTTGCTAATTGAGTTAGGATTGAAACTATATACTTAATTTACTATGCTGTAAGACAAAATGTAAACAAACCATGAAAAAGGTGTTTTATAAATAAATTTAAATAATTGCAAGTTTAAACAAAACATAAATCTGCTTAATATAGGTGTTATTTTTTCATCCCAAAGTGAACATTTATGAAAAAACAGTCATAAAATACTTTTAATTGTTGGTCTTATAAAATGCCTTAAAACACTGTGAATATCCAACTATGAACGCATTTTAATACTACCAAATGAAGATACAGTTATTGTATATAATGAACGTAGAATTATCAGCTTTCGTATTTGGCTGAGTTAGACCCGCCATTTTTACTCTTGATCAACTTGTTGACGCGAGTGTGTTTCCTCTCCGATTATTTCGTATTTTCATGTTAATCTCTGTTAAAGTAAGTCTTATTTTTGTAAGTTTTATTGTTGCGATTCGTTTTTACTTTTTTATTTATTTAACAGTCCATTGTGGACAGGAAATACATAGCGAATAACAGGCAAAGTAATAAATGGCACAACAGGCGCTACTTGTTTCTAAAAGAAATCTCTTCCAGCAGGCCTTCGGAAGTTTTATACGATCATAAGACGCCGATAGAACGTGCACAATATTTACATTTTACATTCTGTTATTGGTGTGTTTCTCTTGTCTGAACGTTGATTCGGATGAAAATGAGTGAACCATGACTGAAAAGTTTGACAACCATCGTTTTCTTTGTTTAGAAATAAAGTATATTTATTCGACGAATAACTATGATTTTTCATTCCAAGTAAGATAATAATAATCTTGTTATGCTCTCGCGTACAAGGGCCCGGGACTCGCCTTGACCGTAATCCAGGATTTGGCAGAGCAGGTAATTACAGTGGAGCGACTGTCATCTGACCTCCGTTATCATGCTACTAGGGGAACCGGACCAGATTGGATCATGGTCACACATTCAGTCGCCTGAAAGTGCCGGTTTCATCACAATAATTTCCCTCACCGTAAGAGCATCGGTTAGTATTCATCTAATGTACATAACTCAGAAAAGAGTCATTGGTACATGGCCGCAGCGAGATTCGAACCCGGTACCTCTCGCGTACGAGTCGGATACACTACTCGGCCACTGACGCCATAACTTACGATAACTTTGAGTGTAAACGTGGTAATCTACCTTGATAAGATAAAATAATGTAAAATGTTCTTAATTCCAAGAATTGAGTGTTTTTCTCCGCTTCCCGCAGACCAAAACACAATTAAATATAAAATCGTAAATCTTTATTAGTTTTAGACAAATTAATACTAGATGTAGACATTAATATTAGATAACTTGACAAGACCAATAGCATAGATGGCATAAGTGAACTAGCCACGATGACTTGAAGCAATAATAGAACACCCTAACCTAACCGACAGTAAAACTGAAAATAAAACTACTGAACCGATTTTAATGAAACAAAGCTAAACCCCACCCCATCTTGACTAAACTTCCTTTCAAATAAAAAAAAACGTTCAAAATCTAGACATCCGTTTGAGAGATACCTACAATGCCACAGACGACACCTCCACACATAAACAGAGCCTCAGATACACACGTCAAACTTACACACCTCTTTTTTCTAGGGTTATAAAAAATTATCTATAGTGAGTATCAATTTGAACTGTGTATACGTGTAGCCTTCTACGCATTACCCTCCGCCGAAGCCAGACAGCACCTGGCGACTTAGGAAATCAATAACAGTAAAAGTACCTGCCTATAGTAATATGCGATGAAGATAACAATAGGAACGGTCTGGCGCCATTTTGTGACGTCTTCAGATAGATACACTCGTTATCGCACACAAAATTACAAAAACAGAAAGTTTAACAGGTATTTTCAAACATTGTGGGCAAAGGCGGCCATATCGCTAGAAGCGATATCTTCCAGGCAACCCTTGTCTAGAAAGAGGTCTTTAATAAAGTTTGTATAAAAAACAATGAAACGTAAAATCGTGATGGAACCAGCCCATTCAGGCAACTGAATGTGATACCGGTCCAATCTGGTCAAGTTAGCCCGGGTCACGGAGGTCAGATGGCAGCCGCTTAACTGTAATTACCTGGCCAAATCCCGGATCATTGTCACGGCGGATCCCGGGCCCTCGTGCTTGAGAGCACAGCCGGGACATTAACGGCAAGATGATGATGATGACTTTGGTTAAATAGGTTTAAAGGACATTAAAAAGGTTTTGACATCTTTGTAAAACATGTTATCGGTTAGTGTTATTTTAAGAATAATACTGAAAATCATCTTGGCGTTAATGTCCCGGTTGTGCTCTCGCGCACGAGGGCCCGGGGTCCGCCTTGACCATGATCCAGGATTTGGCAGGTCAGGTAATTACAGTGGAGCGACTGCCATCTGACCTCCATGACCCTGCTACCAGGGGAACCTGACCAGATTGGATCATGGTTACACATCCAGTCGCCTGAATGTGTAGGTTTCATCACGATGTTTTCCCTCACCGTAAGAGCATCGGTTAGTATTCAACTAATGTACGTAACTCAGAAAACAGTCATTGGTACATGGCCGGAGCGGGATTCGAACCCGGGACCTCTGGCTTACGAGTCGTATACTCTAACCGCTCGGCCACCGAGCTCTGATTTTAAGAATAATACTAATCGTGGTAATAAACCGGATAACATGTGCGACGACAGTGTAGTAAATAACCACGAGTCTTAAACCTATATCTTTGTAAGACACTGTTTATGGCTTTTTTTATTATCATTTTTTTATACTACGCAGTGACAAACGAGCAGACAGCCCACCTGATGGTAAGCGGTAACTGTCGCCCATAACATCTACGATCATCATCTATTTAGGTTGCAGCCAACAACAATGTGGAACCGCAGGTGCATTGTCACTGTGAGGACTGAAGAGAAATGTCTCATGCCTGTGATTGCGGTAGTTGGTGATTGACTGGATATAAGATGGCTCTATGATATAGTCGCTTTTACGACACCTGTCAGCTTACTAATATAGCGCACGCAAGCGCACCGCCACTCCCCGATTCCGCTCGCTCTGTCGAGGCTCGAGGCCCTACTGCCAGCAACGCCAAGTTTCGATGTTTTTGCTGATATGTGGAGTGATATTATGCGGAAAACCCTACATTTCGCAGAAGTGCCACCCCACCAAAATAACGTTTAATTTATGTAACTTTTGTTTAGTCTATTTACTTCCTTTTGTTTTTTATATTTTTTTCTTTTATATCTAGTTTTACTGTTTATTTTGTTTACATTAATTAGGCATAAGCTGTGTATGTAAACTTATTTGAAATAAATAGATTTCCTGAACAAGCGAGAAAACAAACAAACAGTTTTGTAGACTCCATTCTGTGCCTACGTGCACGTACAATAGACATCAACGCTTGCGAATGCCGCATGCCAAGGGGCGATTTTTGGAGTTCTAGTTTTATTGCTTAGAACGAACTATAGGAATAATTACGACGTAATATTTTAAACTATCGCGGTTATTATTACACATTTAAATGCATGATGCATGCAACTGTGTCGAAATATCGGGTTACTCGTCAACAAAGGTACGCGGTAGGAAACCCGGAACACAACCCTTAAAATGTATAATTACGACGAATCCAAAAATAATATTTATTTAGAATAGAAAGAAAATTTCATGCAATATTTTAAAGGAGGTTTTTTAGTAATTCACGACAAAGAAGTAGAGACCGCACAATGTTTCTATTCTTTGCCCCAAGTCATTTTTAAAATCTTAAACATGTACACCAATAAATTGAGGAGCGTTTGGTCATGTGCTTCGTACTGGTGGTACTTGATTAAGTGACAAGATAAAAACGGCATTGTTTTTATCATAACAAAAATATGAAATTTACTTACTTAGTGGGGTTGTGATATCTATGATATGAAATCAAGAACTACTTGGCATTTTTCAGGGGGTTTTGGTTTTCCTATGGAAAAACACCTTGTATCAATTTATAGAACTAAACTTTGCCGTATGGTGTCCGGCAACGTAGAATAGCACTAACCTCCTTACACTGGCGGGTGTCGTACAAGGCGACTACAGTTTCGAGGCAAAAGATCTAGTCTTCGTAGGCTGGAAAATGGGCAGCAGCGTATTCCATTCCAACCCGCCTCTCAAGCGTGAAGATTATGCCAATAACCTTTTGTGGGAGAGGCTCTAAGTCCTGCAGTGGACTGTTACGTGCTGTGATGTAATTGTGCTAAATTATGACGTCACTAATAACAGCAGACACTAGACGTGTTCTTTCTAAGCTCTAAAAAGCTAGCAGTACAAAATGAGCAAAAATAAAAAAAAATATGGTCAAAATTTGTTGCTAATTTGTGGCTAATTAGTTGCCGAATAATCGATTTTGTTTCTCTTGCCGATTTCGGGAAATCGTCAACAATGCTAGCTTCAACATAAGCTGGCATGGACTTTAAGATAAAATCATAAATTAAATATACAAAATCACTACAAATTAGTTGCTAATTAGTTGCTATAAAACCGAACTAAAAAAAATACAAAAAAATTTTTTTTTTTGCTAATAAATATTTTTATTTGCTTTGCTTGCTTAAATGTCGATTTTTTTAAAGAAAAAAAACGAAAAAAATTTGTTTCTCATCTCAGAACTGTTAAGTATCACTTGGAGAACCAGCAACTAAATAGACACCCACAGATCGGGTGTCTAAAAAATTGGTGTCTAACAAACCGGCCATGCTTGCTTGAATGTCGATTTTTCCGGTGAAAATCAGAGAAATGAATTTGTTTCTCGTCTCAGAACTGTTAAGTATCACTCGGAGAACCAGCAACTAAATAGTCACCCGATGATCGGGTGTCTAAAAAATTGGTGGCTAACAAACCGGCCATGCTTGCTTGAATGTCGATTTTTCCGGTGAAAATCAGAGAAATAAATTTGTTGCTCATCTCAGAACTGTTAAGTATCACTTGCAGAACCAGCAACTAAAAAGACACCCACAGACTGGGTGTCTAAAAAATTGGTGAATAACAAACCGGCCACCAATCCGTCACAAGTCCGCCGGATTTCCGGTGGAAATCACCCTCAGATCGTGGGTGTCTATTTAGTTGCTAGTTCTCCGAGTAATACTTAACAGTTCTGAGATGAGCAACAAATTTATTTCTCTGATTTTCACCGGAAAAATCGACATTCAAGCAAGCATGGTTTGTTAGCCACCAATTTTTTAGACACCCGATCTGTGGGTGTCTATTTAGTTGCCGGTTCTCCGAGTGATACTTAACAGTTCTGAGATGAGCAACAAATTTATTTCTCTGATTTCCACCGGAAAAATCGACATTCAAGCAAGCATGGCCGGTTTGTTATTCACAAATTTTTTAGACACCCAATCTGTGGGTGTCTATTTAGTTGCTGGTTCTGCAAGTGATACTTAACAGTTCTGAGATGAGCAACAAATTTATTTCTCTGATTTTCACCGGAAAAATCGACATTCAAGCAAGCATGGGCGGTTTGTTAGCCACCAATTTTTTAGACACCCAATCTGTAGGTGTCTATTTAGTTGCTGGTTCTGCAAGTGATACTTAACAGTTCTGAGATGAGCAACAAATTTATTTCTCTGATTTTCACCGGAAATATCGACATTCAAGCAAGCATGGCCGGTTTGTTAGCCACAAATTTTTTAGACACCCGATCTGTGGGTGCCTATTTAGTTGCTGGTTCTCCGAGTGATACTTAACAGGTCTGAGATGAGCAACAAATTTATTTCTCTGATTTTCACCGGAAAAATCGACATTCAAGCAAGCATGGCCGGTTTGTTAGCCACCAATTTTTTAGACACCCGATCTGTGGGTGTCTATTTAGTTGCTGGTTCTGCAAGTGATAGTTAACAGTTCTGAGATGAGCAACAAATTTATTTCTCTGATTTTCACCGGAAAAATCGACTATCAAGCAAGCATGGCCGGTTTGTTAGACACCAATTTTTTAGACACCCGATCTGTGGGTGTCTATTTAGTTGCTGGTTCTCCGAGTGATACTTAACAGTTCTGAGATGAGCAACAAATTTATTTGTTTTTTTTTCTATAAAAAAATCGACATTTAAGCAAGCAAAGCAAATAAAAAATTTTATTTGCAAAAAAAAATATTTTTTTTGTACTTTTTTTTAGTTCGGTTTTATAGCAACTAATTAGCAACTAATTTGTAGTGATTTTGTATATTTAATTTATGATTTTATCTTAAAGTCCATGCCAGCTTATGTTGAAGCTAGCATTGTTGACGATTTCCCGAAATCGGCAAGAGCAACAAAATCGATTTTTCGGCAACTAATTAGCCACAAATTAGCAACACATTTTGACCATATTTTTTTTTATTTTTGCTCACTTTGTACTGCTAGCTTTTTAGAGCTTTCTTTCTATCATATTGAAAGTGGCTCAACGATTTCTAAAGGCACTAAGTGGTGCGTTCCGAATCGCTCATCGAGCATTAATTGCGGAGAAAGATCGCTACTGTTCCATTGTAAGCCTACAAATAGAACCAAAAAAGAAAATTGCTCACCAGAACAGTAGGACAAATATAACCTTTAGGCAAAGTTACCTTCAGGTTAATAAGGATTCAGTCGCAATAGCTCTAAATATTACTTTCTAAACAATCGCTGGAAACTTTTGTACGCATGTACAAGTCAACAACCCTTAATGCCAGAAACCCAAAAAGACAGAAGCACACAGCGGCAGAATTCGAGGAATGTTTCCGGTAAAACCCGATGACAACATTTTTGCGGTTGTAGGTAATAATGCAATGCTACCAGACCATATCGTCATTCCTTAAAGGGGTCATTATTGAAGATTGTTGTCTGATTACGCAGGGTATTATAACGTACACGTATCAGCATTATCTGCTAGTGTATCCATGAATAATCATAATAAAACACCGTATACCCGTGGTTTCCTCCGTTTTCCGCGGGATCCTGTTATATCACCGCGACATAGTATCCCATGATACTCGGGAAGAATATGGCTTCCTCTCAGAGAAGTATTTACGAAAACGGTTCAGTATTTTCGGAGATTAGCGTGAGCAAACAAACAAACCGACAGGAAAATGTTGGTAAACCCCGATCATGTGTAGAGAACAAATACACTCAAATATTTCCTAAACTACTACACCGATTTTAATAAAACAAAGCCCCGAACTATCTCAATTACACTGTCTTTCAAATAAAGATAATCGCATCGAAATCGGTTCATCCGTTCAAGATCTATACAATGCCACAGATAGAGACAGCCATACACAGATCCACAGATACACGTGTCAAACATATCTATCGAGTGTCGAGTGTTAAAAGCAACGTCGGACCATCGCCATAAATGAAAAAAAAAACATATTAGCATTGATGTCCCTGTTGTGCTCTCGCGTATGCGAGCCAGGAGTCTCCTTGACCGTGATCCAGGATTTGGCTGACATAATTGCAGCGACTGCACCAACTTTGTGACCCTGCTGCCAGGGGAACTTGATCAGATTCGATCATGGTTACACATTCAGTCACTTGAATGTGCAGTTGTCATCGCGATGTCTTTCCCTGCCGTTAGAGCGTCGGTTAGTATTCAACTAATGTACATAACTAAAAAAAGAGTCATTGGTACATGGCGGCAGTGGGTTTCGAACTCGTTACCTCGAAAATGAAAAAAGTATTTATTGAATTAGGATTACGTTAATTAATCTCTTTTCAAAAAAAATCTCTCGCTTAATGATAACTTTAGGTGTAAGCGTGGCAATCTATCTTCATAAGATAAAACAATGTCAAAAGTTTAAACGTCAACAAGATGTTTCCCAACAAACAAAAGCTTGATCAATCTTTTGACAATCCCTGAGTAACTTTAGTATCAGCAAAAGATTTTTTTTTCGAAGAGGAGAACTTTATATTGAAATAAAACAAAGAAAATGTATGTAAATTTAGTATAGGTTTTGAGACTTTCGTGGTACACTTTATATCGAGGTAAAAACAATACTAACCGTGGTAACAAACCCGATAATATGTGTAATGAAAGTGAAATGTATTTAGTATCAGTGTAATTCGCTTTATTGGAAATATAATTTTATGGTATTTACGTTTGAATATGATTTCGGTCATATGGCCATCAAGTGATTATTAACTTAGTATTATAAATACATTTCTTTTTAGGTGAGATTAAGCAAGGTAACGCGTTAGGAGTAGCAACTTAGCCTGGACCACCATTGCCGTTGCAATAAATAAGTGTGAGTGTTGTGTTGTGTGTCGTAACAACACAAAGCAAAGCTAACCGAACCAAACTTCTTGGCAAAAAATCGTTTAGTGTTTTTTTATAGATTGTAAAATAATATCATGTCTGACCCATACAAATACCTACCAATTAGGTAACGCGGGAAGTATTTCGTGGCATAATACATTTGTATTATGATTATAAACAAGGGCTCACGTAAATAGAACCACTTGAAAATTTCATCAGCGCATTTAGTGAGTTGTCCTCATCACATGCTACTGTCGGTAATTGATTTTATAAGTTGTATTTAATTTGATTTTTACATGATATACAGCCTGTATATCACGCCATTGCTTAAAAACATTTGGAACAGCCTACGTATTTTAAATAAGTAGGTAAGCAATAAATAACACTGAATAATTTACATAAAGAAAAGGCATTATTAGGGAATCGATGGAAATTATTTATACCCTTATATAAACCTAACCAATTATATGATACGTAAATAGCTAACATCTAACAATATCATAAAAGTTAACGAATTTGTTCTAATGCGCTTACTATAAAACATTTCCCTGTACATTGAACTAGGTACTTCCATAGTAGCATCCACGCAAATCATTTACAACACGTGGCAAAAAATATTTATTTATTCGAAATCCCTTTCATTTGTCATACAATGTAACATACATACAGCGAATACAGATATAAATACCTACAAATATCTACAGAAACATACTAAATTCTAATAAACCATTATTAAACCGGAATACCCCATAAAACAGAGTAATCCCATCAAGCATTCTCGTGAAGCGAAAACATCGTAGCACTAACTACGAAACAGTACACCTGGCGCCATCTAGCGGCGCCGAGTCGTACTATTTACAAAGCAAGCTTGTCCTTCGCGAAGTGGTAGCGTATTGTGTTGTGGTAGGTTAGGGGCCTACGTGTTTCGGTGCACATCCGTAATGGCTGTTAGGCTAAAAGAAAACATAATTAGCTAGGTAATATTGTCTCTGTAAATAATTATTTTCACGATTTTGGTCACGATTCATTATTTTCTGACAATATTTTATAAGAAATGTTATTAAAGACAATGGATATCCTGTATTCTGAATAAAGAAACATGATTACATGTTAAATTTCCCACGCGGGTGACTTTTTCTGTTTTCTTCGTTATTTTCACACTGCGTAATTGTGAGAAAATAATGAGAATGTCTCCAATAGTGTCTATTATTATGAAGTATTATATTATTTAGGAAATAATGGACTACAATTACAATATAAAAATTTTAACAAAAGTTAAATTGTCCAAGTGATTTTTATGCTTTACGGAGCCACATGGGGTCACTGTTACCCACCAACTCTATTCTGATGAAAACTGGGGGGGGGGGGGGACCTACCTGTCCCACAGGCGTAGAGACGCCGCCGAGATATAGATTTGAAACGAACCAAAGATAATATACCCAATATTAAAACTGGTACTGGTAGAGAAAGCTATGAAGCTTTAAGTCCGCCATTGTACGTAACAGTACATGAAGTTTAAATAAATAAATATTATCGATATAGATATAAATAAAAATACTGTACTAGTAATGCGGACTCAATTTAATCGAGTCCGACAAAGCATGAATAGAACAAAAATATCGCCGACATGGTTACTTAATTTAAAACATACAATACAACTCCATTTTAATTATATAAATAGTCATCTTGGCGATAATGTCCCGGTTGTGCTCTCGCGCTCGAGGGCCCAGTGTCCGCCTTGACCATAATCCATGATTTGAAGATCAAATAATTACAGAGCGACTGCCATCTGACCTCCGTGACCCTGCTACCAGAGGAACCTGATCATAATGGATCATGGTTACATATTCAGTCGCCTGAATGTGCAGGTTTGATCATAATGTTTTCCCGAACCTCACATTAAAAGCATCGTTTAGTGTTCAATAAATGTACATAACCACCCCCTGT
Source organism: Blastobasis lacticolella (assembly GCA_905147135.1). Taxonomy (NCBI): domain Eukaryota; kingdom Metazoa; phylum Arthropoda; class Insecta; order Lepidoptera; family Blastobasidae; genus Blastobasis; species Blastobasis lacticolella. Next base: position 1,056,036 of record LR990044.1, read on the forward strand.
TTGTTGTTGTAGTATAATAAATGGCAATCAAATTATTTTTGTTTATTTCCTACACCGCATTATTATATTACGCGACACCTCTGGGGTGAACAAGTTCCTGAATGGAGACCGTGACTCGGCAATGTAGTGTACATACGCCCTCGGCGCCAGGTGCAGTGACTATATGTCAAAGGCAGGTCGGCTTGATTCGGCAAGATAGGTAAGTAAGAGTGCAAGAAGAATTATATTTAGTACCTACGTAACTGGTTACGAAGTTCCGGTTACGTACGCAGCCGAAGGGGTTGCATTGGAGGAGCCCTATGTAACTCGTTTCGAAGCTCTGTTTACGTACACGGCCGTAGAGGTGGCATTGGAAGTCATTGGAGGAGGACTAGGTCCAGCAGTGGATGGACTACTTATAGATTGATGAGAGATAGGTTCGCGATCCACAATCGGCGCTGCTTACAACATGCGTGCAGGTACCAATGCAGGTTAAAATATTTTAGGTCAAATTCCGTTAGGTTATGTTATATTGTTGGTGTGTTGCGTGTTAGTTAAATTATTCGACATAATCGACATTGAACGCGGACATGGTGTTAACGACACCGTGTCCGTATTCTTTTTAGATTTGGAATGACTTGCCTCCCCCTGTACTAGTCAAAACAAGGCTACTTTTGCAAAACATTGCAAATCTTGGCTGCTCGCAAAGTAGGCCTTGGGGTTTGCCAAGACAGACATTTGACCGCCATCTCGCCTGTTGGTAAGTGACGATGCGGCCGAAGATGGAGCATGCCCGTCTTGGAACAGCCTATTCACTCTGGCCTTGAAGGCATCCAGATTATATTGATCAGGAAACACACTCGCAGGCAACGTGTTCCACTCCTTAGCCGTACTCATTGTAAAAGTCGAGCCAAAGCGGCTCGTGCGGATAGCTGGAATATCCACTATCTGGAATATCCACTATCTGGAATATCCACTATCTGGAATATCCACTACTAGGTTGAGTGGGTGTTTTGCTTGTGCTTCCTGCTTTCCGCTTTGTGCTTTATTTTATGTCTTTTCCTATGTATTTTGCTCATTATAATGTGCTACCTACTTTGTTTTGTATTTTGTTTTCTTGATGTTGTGTTCTTCTGTTGTTTGTGTAATATCTTTGTTGTCTTGCAGGGTATGGTATTGTTAATTCTAATCCCAATTAAGTAAAGACACATTTAGCGATAAATTAGTTTGACTCTGTTGTCTAGTGCATTGGTGTTGTGTTCTCTTTTCTTACTTGTTAGTAGTTAAGTACCTACTGTAATCAATAGGTATTATAATGTTAGGTTATAGCTTCACAAGGCAAGTCGCGTCCTATCTTGGTTGTTAAATGTGCAAACATATAATTGGCGTATCAGTTATTGACCTAATCATAATTTAATGTCGTAAATGCTGTTTGTTTTCCAAATAAAATAAAATGACATAATAGCAGGGGAGCAAGACTTATTGAGCAATTTCTCTTTTTTTTGTTATGTTTATGTTTATTTTTTTCGCTATTCTGTCCTTTTTTATTTCCTGTGAGTGTTAAATGTTGTGGTGTATGTATTATCTATATGGCGATAAAAAAGCGACTTATATATCTATAATTTTTTTTAACATAGCTACTCAAACGAGCAACCGAGCTTGCAACACCCGCGGGGAGCCAGGAATGCGTTGCCGACATTCGATAAAGGTCTATACATCGTTTCTTGAACGTTGAAATATCGTCGTTGCAAACACTGCTGCAGGAAGTGGTCAAACGTGTGTAGAGCAAACAAATGTCGGAACATCTCCTTTCCAAAACCCAAAAAACTCAATTCCCAAAATTTCGTTATTGAGTAGGACATCAAAAAATAAGTCTAGGAGGAAAAAAGCAGACAATGACATGGTGGCCGCCCATGAACGCTCTCATATATTGGCTGTCTATCATACATCGTCATCATCATCAGCCTTCACTAGTCCACTGCTGGACAAAGGCTACCCCCAAAGAGCCCCAATGCAAATTTATCGAATTTCAAATTTTTTCAGATTCAAATTTCAATATTCTTTGTTGTGTAGGACATTACATTACATATCTCTTGCAATCGTCAATGAGAAGAGGGTAGGAAAGTAGGAAGGAAACACACAGTGTCATGTTGGCCACCCCAGGACCGGAGCATATCCACCACACGCCGACAAAGGCCGGACCGTGTCAGACAATACCAAACAGAGCCGGTCAGTGCCTACCCGACAGTGTCAAGCAGAGCCGGACAGCATCCAGCATCCACCTTCCGAAAATCGTCACTTCATCTGGCCGGAGGCCGTCCCTCACTTCGCTTGCCAATCGCGGTGTCCACTCAAGAACTCGTTTACCCCAGCGGTTGTCGGTTCGCCAGCAGATATTGCTAGGCCGTAGGCCGGCTGCTAAAGTTCGAGGCGTTCAATAACTTTTTGATCGTACTTGTAAAACTTGAAAGACATTTATATCTCACTGGGTTTAGGACTACAGTGTTTAGTGAGAATAGATTCAAGGACACTAAATTATACCGCTCACTATGGGCCTTATAAGAAAGCTAACTGTTGGCCAAAGGGCAATGGAAAGGGCAACGAGCGGTAGAATCAGAATGAGGAGATCCGCAAGCGAACCAAGGTCGCCGACATAGTCCTAAGGATTGCCAGGTTGAGGTGGCAGTGGGCAGGGCACATAGCTCGAAGAACAGATGGCCGATGGGGCAGTAAAGTTCTCGACCCGCCTTTGTTAAGATCTCTGGTGGAGGCCTATGCCCAGCAGTGCGCGTCTTTCATGATGATGAAATTATACTTGCAATTGTTGTCCGCAGCGAAATCAATGCCACAAATGTATATATATGTCGCAGCCGGATGGTTAAATTAGCCGGTTCATTAAATGGCTAGCTTTTTAAGCAGTTATTTAATTGAATATTTGCCAAATTCATGAACTTTGAAAGTTACGTCTAACGAACGATGTTGCCCCGAGTTTACGGAGCTCCTCCATGCATTGTCACAACACTAACCTAACCCAACCGAATTAAGACCTAATGCAAACTATTATTATTGTTTGAGATTATTGTGATTAAGTTAGCATTGTGACAATATTTGGAGGAGCTCCGTAAACTCGGGTCAATTTCTTTCTTTACACATTACTTTAAAAATTCTTGAAATTGGCAAATTTTCAATTAAATAATAGCATAAGAAGCTAGCCGTTTCATTAACTGGCTAATTTAACCATCCGGCTGCGACATATATACACTGTCGCGCCGTGAAATAAATTGCTCATTTAGTAATTGACGCAATTGTCAGACAATTAACGACATGAGTGATTCAGTTTGTTAACATCCGGTCTGCCACGCAGAGGTCCCGGGTTCAATTCCCGGCCTAGCAGAAATTGAAACTATAAATTTTATTTTCTGTTATGGGTCTGGGTGTTAAATGTATAATAAGTATAAGTATTAAGTATAGTTTGTCAGTTATCTAGCACCTATAAAACAAGCTTTGCTTACTTTGGGGCTAGATGGCGCTGTGTGAATTGTCCATGTATAATTTATAATTGAGGGTTGAAATTCACCGAACTTCACTGATTTCGGGTCCATTTTATAACTTTTAAACTTTCGTCTCCAATATTACGAGTTACGAAACATTACTTGCGTAAGTGTTTTTTTTAACTTTCTCTGCCTAAACTGGTATTTAAGTACGGGCCAAAGTCAAATACGTACTACTCTAGGTAAGGTCGACGGCTGGTGAGGTGATGGTGTTTTCCTCTATTTGCAAGAACTTCCTCACTATCCTGCAGGTATTTAACATGGCAGCGACATATTATTATTATTACATTGTGTATCTTTTATTATAAGTCTCGCAGGCACGCTTCCCTGGGTACCCCAGAGCCCTAACTCTCAAATAACATATAACTGAAAATTATATCTGCGAAAACCTGTGGACTGACAAACACATAAAGTACACAGGCTTGTCAAGTGACATCGAAACTGACTTACCTTGAAATTCTGGTGGGCCGCTTGCTCCTCTGCCTCCAGCTTATGTTTGATGTTCTCGATACGCATCTGACGCAGGATGCCAGCTACTTCGATTCTGGAACAAGCATACAATAACGATTGTAATGGGAATATAATACTACTGGATTTGTATGCGGCCACGGATATCGCTGTATCCGTGGCCGAGTACTGGCCCTCGCAAATTTAACCCGCCACGAGTCGACTCGCCAAGAAAAAGAATACAATACTGTATATTTGTAAGTACTATTAAAAAACTGAACGGTGGCAATCTGGCAACGGTGGTAATAAGTAAGTAAATAGGTATTAAATAACTGTAAAATATACCCTACTTATACTTGTGGATAAAAGATCTTCGCAGATAACCAGTTACAGTCCATCAATAGATTACAGATATATAAAAAAACAGTTGGAATAAAGTACGGAAGCAGATTGGTAGCATGGAAGTTATGCAACTTAAAATCTTAGTCATGTTATATTTAATTTTGGTCGGTAGAACCAGAGATACGGCTTGACCTCTCCATAGTACCAACACTCATACATTAGTGAGTTCATTAAAAATCGTCGCATAAAGAAGTCCTGGGCAAAATCTAAACTGACAAATAAACTACTTCCACACGAACCAAGTCGCGGGTAAATGCTAGTTTGAAATACTACAATTTAAAATGGATGAATGAAAATCCATTTGACATCCAAAACACAAGTCACAAACAACACCACAGTTGCCAGAGTGCAGACATCGTAAAGAAACTGTAGGTACGGGGAGGGCATTTGGTGGCGTATTATTTAGTCACCAAGGAGCTTGTGGAACCCCGTGTCTGTTGTCATCTTCGGGTCAGCGAGAGCCAGGGGTCACCTAGACCCTAATCCAGGATTTGGCAAGATCAGGTATTTACAGTGGAGCGACTGCCATCTGATCTCCGTGATCCTGTTAATAGGGGAACCTGGCCAGATTGGATCATGGTTACACCACGATGTGCAGGTTTATCACGATGTTTTTCCACACCGTAAAGGGCTGTCCTAATTGGCAGCAGTCGTGCGACCTTGTTTTCCAATTTCCAGCGCCTAAGAGCATCGGTTAGTGTTCAACTGATGTACATAACTCAGAAAAGAGTCATTGGTACGAGTACATGGAGGCACTGGGCTTCGAACCCGGTAGGAGACTTAACCATTAGGCCACCTACGGTCCTGTTCTCCATGTCTATATAGCGCGCAATTCATTCGGTTTTCAGGAACGTATAGCTGTCTTGTCGTGCTGCGGGTTGTCCCAGCACGGTTAGCACAAAGTGTACTCGTGACGTAGCTCACGCCGCGAGAATCATTATTTCCTTCTTAAGTTGTGGTTACAATAGACTCATCATAGTAATATAATGATTACTATGATGAATGAGATAGCAGGATCAGGTATATTAGAGGTCTCTTTAGAGGCGGGCAACGCATTGGTAGCGCCCCTGGTGTTGCTGATGGCCATAGGCGGTGACTACTTTCCATCAGGTGGGCCGCTTGCCTGATTGCCTGCCGTATAACATAAAACAAATTTACGTCAAGCCTTGTCACTCTCGCGCGCACACTTGTGCTTGCAGGACGACGTTCCGGATGTCGCTGAACATTAACGGTTGGTTGATCTGAATGCAACAATCTTTGCGGCGGGTGGAGTCACCCGCCAACGCCATTGCTGCCTTGGCGATCATAAGATCTTACAGAATATTGCAGCTAAACTATAGGTACTACTTCAGAGCTAAATGGAAACCATGGCTTTGGCAGTGGTTGACAATAAGTATGATGACTGGGTCAAAATTTTAAAATTCTAATCCATCAGTTTTTAGATTTAAAAATATTAGACACGTATTTTTTTATTTGTGATAACAATAATCGTGGCAGATTGATTAGTCGCACAATGGCACATTCGCAATACACATTGGAATTTCGCAAAATGTCACGATCAAATTACATGACTGTCATCTGACTCCTGTGACTCTGTTAACAATAGACCTGACCAGATTGGATCATGATGACTGAATTTTCCTTCACCATAAGAGCATAGGTTAGGGTTCAACTGACTTATTTTAAAAACTATAAAGTATATTGGCTAGTTACCTGATTCTCATGTTTTCCTGCAACCTCCTAAGAGGGCCAAGATAATCCTGACTACGGCCACCGCGGACTTCCGACAGTTGATGTTCCACATGCTTTACCCGTTCGGTGTATAGCTGTTCACGGAGAATATTGAACTGACGCTCCAGGTTTGCTGAAATTGGACATAAAAATAAATTATTCACATGACAACTATAACATTAATTTATTTACACATTCAATATATTCCCACAAAGTCTCAATTGCAATTCAAATTTAATGATCTGAATTGAATCATCATCATCATCACAGCCCGTAACAGTCCACTGCAGGACTTAGGGCCTCTCCCACGAAAGGGGAGGTTATTGCCATATTGAATTGAATCAATTTAATTCAATTCAAATCATTTATGTCAGAATCATTATTCCATAATATGTTAGTAAATGAACAATATTTCCTACTCTATGTTAGTAGATAATTTTGTAAATCATAAGATTCATATTCATAAAATTCTGATTATTCTATGTTTAAAATAGCCTATTTTAAACACATTCACAGCATGTTGCTAAATGTTTTACTAAAGGTCCCAATAAACAGACACAACAAAAATATTTGTAGAAAGTTCAAGCCAATATCAATATCTTAGATTAATTCAATAGCATATCATCAACATCACAGCCTATAACAGTCCACTGCAGGACTTACAGCCTTTCCTCTCCTCAGCCGTAATCCATACTTGTATAAATATAACAATGGAAAATGCTGCTGCCAATTTCCAGCTTACTAAGACTCTTAGATTTTTTCCTCTAAAACATTAGTCGCCTTATACAACATCCACAAACATAAAGGGTTGGTGCTATTCTACTCTGCTGGATACCATATGGTCAATAGCAAATATATATCAACAAAAAATTAGGAGAATAGTTTATGATGAGTACTGGGCAGAGGCAACATAGGGTAAGGTAAGGTAAGTTTATTTAGTACACATTAGGTTTGATAGAATGGTTCATCCACACGTGAACAAGGAGCAGCAACATTGAGGTAAAAGTAATCATAACAATTGTAAACAAACCCAATATGTGTGACAATTTATGTGTCAGCAGAGGCACTTCTGCAATAGTATGGATAAGTATAATACGTAGAAAATATAGGTTTTAAGACTTTCGTAGTTATTCACTACACTTCAATAAACCCAATAACATGTGAGATGAAAGTGAAATGTAGAGAAGACAGAAAGTGCCACTAAAATTAGGTCACCTTAGAAAACAGTTAAAGCATAAGCACAAAACCGTTTCATTAAAACTTGGAGAGCTCAAAGAAGTGCCTGAACCCAGAATAAACGTTCTAACACCAGAATTGAAGCGAAAAATACTATAGTCTTAGTCAGACAGGTTCGTTTGTTTGTAAACATAACCTCAAAATACGTACCCAAATTGTCGAGGCATTCGTTGCGGCGACGCTCGCACTCACTTTCGTCCATCTCCGAGGAGTCATCGGAATCTGGTTCATCAGCCTCTTCAGCACTGGAGTCCCTATCTGGGCCGCGGGAGGATCCACCAGACCTCTCAGTGTCTCCTCCAGACATGTCCCCATCACCATCACTGTCACCTTCCACTTTCATCGACGGCATCGTGGGGCACGTCCTCTAACTGAGGAATACGCTTTTTAACAATCAAGGGTTAAGTTTTACAAGATCTTGTGGCAATTGTATACCTCGCTTGGCTAAACTCGGCTTTCGCTCCGTTTTGCTAACGTCAAACATAAATGTCAAAATCAATTTGACATTTGTACGTATGAACGTCAAACATACGTCACGTCTTTTTTACTTCGCATTCTTCTTAGGCAAAGGACGTAATATTGGTACAGCCACAGAGTAGGGTAATATTAGAAAGAAGGTACAGCCGTGGCAGTTCAGCAGCAACACAAGAAAATAAATGAGAAAAGGAAAAGGAAATCATAACGATTTGTGTATTTTGCCCTCTTAGATTCGGAATTTGTACAAGATTTTTGGCGATTTTGTGGCCTAGCGGGAAAGGTGCTAGAGTTTATTTGAAAAGTTAAACGACTTGGTTAATTATTCAGCCTCAGTTATACGCTTGTTATGGGTCAAAATATTCATTTGGAGTCGTAGATTTAGGATAAGTGAGTTTGAATGAATGTTTTGACCCATAACAAGCGTGCTGAAAACTAGCATGTGTAACTGGAGCTTAAAGGGTTGGGAGCTGATATAAAGCCAGTTGAATAGAAACAAGATCTTCAGAGATAATTTTATCAAGCTAGTTCCTCGTTCACTCTGCCTTTACTGAAAATGGTTGAACAATCTTCGGTGCCGATTGGCGCCCCGTGACCGCTTACTGAATGTAAAGGTAAGTAACTATCATTATAAGAGGGAGGAAAAGTTACATACTTAGATATTTCAGTTCAGACCATTCAGAAGGTCACTTCGCTCACCACCTTTTATTTATATCCTACCTACGAGGAATAGACAGTGATGATGTGGGGAGTTAAATAACAAGTTTTAATGGACGGATAGCTTTATTGAAATTGATTAACATTGAAAGTTCCGTTCTTAGAATTCCGTAGGTGCCCGTAGCGTAAAAAAAGGACTGGCTGTTTGTCACAGGGCTGTATCTTTGAAACCGTTACAGAGCTAGGTACATAAAATTTCCACAGAAATTTTTCTTACAGTGCCTACAAGTGATTACCAGAATAATGCTCTTTTCACGTTTAGAGGTTTTTAATTTTTTCTCTAATGTAATATCTAACGACAATACCTACATACAACCACCAAACTTTGTATGATTATAGTGCCAGCCAATAAAAAAGTATATAACAAATACTAAAGATCGGTCTACAAGGTTTCGAATTTAATAAAATTTTGCGACTGCTCGACATCAAAATCTTATTGTTTGTACGCGAGTTTGACTCGTACTTGGCCGGTTTTTAAACTAGGCTCCTCTATCTAGAGCGGAGAGGCGGATCGCAAGGCATTTGCATCGTTTGCCGTCAGTTGCTACGTAGTTGCTATAATCAGTGGCGCGCTCTGGCGCCGAACTATGGCTCGATAGGGGCGCCCTCTGCCGAAGCGTTTTACGTTGGATTGGCTGGATTTTGCTTAGCGTCACGGGTACAGATCTGTTGTATTAAATCTATGCTTTGTCCATGCTTGTCGAAGTCAGGACCAGATATTTATCATTTTTATTATCTGTGGGGTTAAACTCAGTTGGCATTGCCAACTTGGCAAGTGAAATTGACATTAGATAATTCTATACTACCTCATCTACGTTGCCTACTGGCTATAGCGTCTCCCAGATTAGTGTTGGAAGATTATTTTATGTCAAATTAGGTTGTCCACTGAGTTAGTCAATAGCCTCGCTAGCCCCCTCTACTCAGTGATCCTTGGAACACAATAAACGTTTTCGTGGATATAAGATATTACTCGCTAGTACCTACCTATAGGTACAGTCAGCTGCACTGAGGGGCAGGTATCTATATTACCTTTTGGTAGGGTACCTATTCGAAAGATCAAAATAAAACAAAAATTAGGTATATCTGATATTAAATTTAATAGGTATTCTATTATTTACATTAAATTGTTCTCTATTAACATGTTATTTATAATATTTTTATTACTTTATTCAATTGTTAATAAATTATGTACAGGACTATTTATAAATTAGATATTTAATAATATCAATACTGTGAAGTCGACGCACGCACCACTCTGATAAGATTTGGAGGCTTCGATCATAGTGATTGCGCCCCGGGGCCGCGTCCACCGACAACTCATCCATGCAAACACCAATTAACAAGATAATACAAACATAGAAATCGATAAAACAATTTTACATACAAATTTAGCACCTCCACAAGTTAGGGGCACAGTGTAGCCTGGTACAGTAGGGACACTCCATCGTCAAAGTACTTTCTTTCCAATAATAAGTACACGTAAAGCTTGTAGGTAGGAGACAATGATAGCATTTATTCTATAATTTATGAGACTGATTTCATTTTGACCAACATTTTGGACAAGGACAAGGTACTAAGCTATGGATACACTAAGTAATATTACAAAGTATTTCATAAGTATTCGCAACGTCAAAATGCAATTGTTGTTTATGAACTAATGTCATCGATGCTCACCGATGACCTATTGCTGGGTCTTCGTTATTAACCTAAATGTAGATGCAGTTAATGGCAGTTCCTTGGCCTATCACAAACTTCAAGACATTGCGAAATGGCGCTCATTATGCTCTTAAACCTAATTTAAAAATGGATTTGTGAAAGAAATACCACATTATGAAGTAGTATCCGATCTAAGGCCAATTTCTGGCCGAAGCCAAAAGTTTAAAAGCTCTAAGAAATGTTTTCCAACATCGGCCACAAGCTACAATTAACAATATAAAGGATTTAAAAACTTTAATATTGAACTTTTATTGGCTTACATATGTTATAACATAGAAAGGCAATTTAAATCATATCTAGAAATTGATCTAGAGACGTTAAAAAAATTACCTTGCCATAATATTTGCCAAAAAAAAAAACCACCTTAGGCGAAACTCGACGAGAGTCGAGGTCGAAGGTTTCGCCGAACTAAGAGATACACAAATAATTTGGGTCAAATGGCAATGTTATGGTAAAATTATCTTCTTAAATTTTTCGCTTATGAACGATTTGCAACGACATATTAATATTATTTCTTTACAAGTTTCCCTACTGTCCCCACTGTGCAAGGGGCTTCACTGATCACTCAAACACGATGATATAGCTTACACGACTAATGTAGGTAAGTAATAGTAATAAATTCTCCATCGAATACCTAAACATCATGTCATGACACATACTCCAAACCAAAATTACGTTTATAGTACTCTCCACAAAATAGGAATAACCTGGTGGTCTAAATTGGGACTAAATTTGCCATCACATTCCAGTAAATTGGCAATATAGTAACTAGCGCCACCAAGGGTACACAACTTTGTGGTAACATAAAGTGACACCTAAATAAATGACTTCGCAAAATGGCGTCGATCGAATAAATTGTTGCTCATATTTTGTAATCAGTCGTTTGAATACGCCACCGATGGAAAATATCTAACATTTAATGGTGAAGAATGCACTGTAAAACGAAAATATGTAAAAATATGCAGTGGTAAACATATATTTTTTGTATGTTATTCCACCGACGCCAAGGCGCCCTGTTTTGTATAAAAAACTGTGATTACAAAAGTATATTTGACACCACTTTTCAGCACATTAGGTATTTGGCACTAAATTATTTGGAGCTCGCTCTCTAACTATGTAAGTACCTACCTACTTACAAAATACATTTCCTGAATCAAATTGCAGTATTATTCTCAATTCACTAGTCATTTATGGGATTTTTAAACTAGAAAGTATACCAACAAACAACAATAACTGTAACTGGACAACTTTTAAATATTATATTAGAAAAACAGCAGATTGAAATCTACGAGAGTAGTAAAATTTGAATAATCGAAGAACAATATTTATTTAAAAACTGGCTGTAAATTTTTCTACAATAAGTATCTAAAAAGTTTCAAAAACGTGATCTGTTGTCCAGTTACAGTAAGTTAATTGGGGATTTGCTTAGAAGCAAACATTTTAGATGTATAGGAATGCGATTTAGGGCGGTTTAAACCTGGTCCGCAGCGCCATGTTTTCCTGTTACTATTGGGTCGGGGAATCCATCTTGCATCTATCGCTTACAATTATAAAATGGCAAACAGCAATTTCATGAACGAGTCTAGCAATTTTAACTTTCTACCTATTTGATTCTCTATTTAACTTTTTATTAAATCTATCGACGCAAGCCAATATCAAGTGAGATTACGCATTCGTTCGCAGAAACTCTACCAAACTATATATCATCAGCGGTTTAACAAACTTATAACGTAAGCCTCTGATGATTCCTTCATTATTATCTATTAGTATAGCCTCGCGATGCAGAGGCCAAATAGTAATGCTATTGTCCGCCCGTCTCGTTCGCTAACCACTACCTGACCACGAACCAACGAGGGCTTGCTACGAGATGTCAAACTCACATTCTACCAATGACCAATAACTCGATGAGCGGTCATATCTCTCTTTACCAAAACCAACGACAATACCAAGGGCCAACTCGCAGCTGTTCGACATTTCTTAATTGTAATAGATTTTAGTTTGACGGTATAAAAAATAAGGGGGTAGTTTGCCATCTTAAATGGATAACACGTTTGTGAAACGTGAAACATGTCATGATACTAACGTGACGCTGTGGACCCGGTCTATTACTGCTTACATCAATTCAGTAGCAAAACATGTTCGAAGAGATGAAACGAAAGATATTGCAAGTACCTAGTTAATGCAAACCTGAAGGAGATACGGTCTTCATAGGTAACAGTTTGTTGACAACATCACTTTACCCGATATAAGGAATGAGAGACTTTTTGCTGTGAACAAACAAAGCAGGGAAACTTTTGGCAGATTGTAAGATGCAATAGATAGAAAGGTCTTTGATGAACTGTCGCGTTATTATGGTTGGTACTTGTATGTTAGGTACCATTTAGGTAACTGACTGATTGAATCGGTGTAAGCAGCCCTACTGTCCCTGTCGACGTAACATTAAAATTATTGTAAATGACATTTGGCGCAAAAATGGTAATAGGTATTCTAAAAGTGAGATATGTCGTTGTACAGTAAATATTGATTTAAATACAATAGGGCAGTATAAAATATTGCTTCTCTACTCACTATCTTAGTTGTGTTTGATGAAACTACGAAATTTTTATTATTATTTTCATCTTAGGAGACCCACGAGAACTACAGGAGAAACTTTTCAAAATTTCCTATATATTTTTTTTAAATACCTACCATTCAAATTTGGCAATGGGAGAAATACTTTAGAAATACTTTTATTGTTTATTCATCGTATCTATTTATTCATTTCTATTAAATCTATTTATAATTTATACTTGCAAACTATAAATTCCTTGGCATAACCTTGGTTTAACAGTAACTGCACAAGTCAACGATTCATCAACGCCCCTTTTTACTTCAAGTAGAATTTTTTAAAATTAGAAATGGAAGGAATACTTCAATGTGTATTTAAGTAACAAATAAGTAAGTACTATGAGAAAAAAGATTATCGAAACACCAATAACTGCGAAATTATTGTGCTGCTTGTCTACTGCCGGTACAAATTAAACATTTAAATATAATATTACCCCATAAAGTTCTAAAGTTTAAAGTCACAGCATACCAGGTTTATTGGACCTTATTCAAAGGAGATAAGTCTTACACACCATACACCCGCCCGCGTAATGCGGCAAACACCTTCACTATCTGCATATTACGAGGCACGTTATTTGAAAAACCGATTGCTTTAGTCGTAAACATATTGTGATGTATCTACGTACAGAAGACTGCATATCGACCTATCTAAAACTAGTATAAAAGGAGCTAACGTTGCTACGTGCGCCTATAGAGACGCTAGCTTATCATAAACTAGTGTTGGATTGATCGATATGCCGTTGACTGTACGTTGGCGGCAAACTAAATGACAGTTCGTCGAGTGCCATCGGAACCGCCTCCGCGAACGCGCGTGGTGAAGTCGTCGCCACAACCAGGACTAAGAAGTCGACCATAGACACGATATTTGTTGCGCAAAATCATCGTTTCGTAAAACGTTTATTAGCCTTAGCAGGATTAACTACCTATGTTATTATGTTGGCAGCCCCTATGACATTTCAAAATGGCGACACTTAGTTCCAATTTGTGCCGCCAATATAATAATTATCATAGGTATTTAATTCAGCAAAGGATAATACAAATGGAGGTAACCCTATACCAGTGGGATCATTCTCTAACTTTACGTTAGTTGAAACGTTTTTAGTTTTAACTTGATAGCGATGGTACTTAGGTCTTAAGCCACACATGCTAGTAAACGGCACCCATGAGGATTAAATAACTTCGGAATGAAACTTGATGAATGAAACCGTCTCTGGGAGCCATAATAAGCATGCCGAAAGCTAGCATGTGTCTTCTCACAGGTTTTATTCAAATTACCGTATTTTTTATTAGAGTGAAGCAAACGAGCATGCTTGTCGTCTAATGGTAAGTAATTTCGTGACTCATCGCTACCAAATAAGCCCTAAAAAACACAAAACTCTTCAACTATCATAAAAGTTAAATTGTAGTACAGCCCTACAAGGATGTTAAACACGTGGCCGAAATCAGAACTAACGCCGCCATCTTATAAAACGTCACTCTTGACAGACAACTGGAGTTGATGTTTGACAACCAAGCCCTCATATGGGTGCCAAAGAATCCTTGTAGGTCTGTAAATATCGACCAATTCATCTGTGAACGGACATTTGTCGCCAGCGTCGCATTCAAATGTTTAAAGACACCATAGACACTGACAATCGAATGACATCTCAACCTGACGGCCATAGTACCTTCGCCATTTCACAGATAAGTTGGTCACACACTATACAACTTCTATATTAAAATCTGTAAATGGGCCTACAAATTGAACAGAGAAATCTACCCAATATCATAACCTCATTTTCTTTTCTTATATAATTTTGTATGCAATAAATCGTGTATCTATCTTGCTTAGCCGATTGCGGACAACTACTCCCCGTCCTCACGCGCTAGTCACGTCATCTCACGCCATCTCACGCTATCTCACGCCTGTCTCGCTCCCTGCCCTGCCCCAGTCTCCTCGTGGCCGTGATCCCCAGCCTACTAGCCGGGGCCACTAAAGCCCTGAGTCTCCTCGGCGCGCTGTGGACCACGTAGATGACGAGATTGAGGAGCAGCGTCGCCAGGATATGGAAGATCAGGATAACGGGGCGGGGCTTCCGAGGGGGGCGTGGCCTGAGGCGTCGCTAGGTGTGCTTCAGCCAATGGGCGGGCACCCATTGGGGTTCCCGCTCCAGGCTGTTGATCTCGTTGAGGAGTTGCTGGTACGCGCGCTGGGTGTCGTTGTTGATGATGATCATGTCGAAGAGGTGGCCCCAGCGGAGCTCCATGTCGCGGGCGGTCGCTATTATCTCCTTCAGTTCTTCTTCCTGGAATTTTTTTATTGGGAGGTTAGACTTTGTTTTGAGAGGAAGGTATGTAAACAGAAATAGTATAATACTATTTATCTAAATAGTATAGTTTTCACTATAATTTACAGAATTTCTTAGGTATGGTATACATGTAGATATAAATTATTGCAGAGAAATGCCGAATACTAGAAATTTAATTTGATAGTAGATGACGTTTAGATGATTGTACGATTGTTACTCAATTATACCTCAGCAGATAAACAGATTTTGATGAAACTTGGTATCTAAACACTAGTAAACCCACATCGGCGCGGTACCGGTATTTTGACCACTCAAACTGATCGATTGTCACTTTATGTTGTTAATGTCTAATGCCATACATTTTTCTATAGATTCTACTGTCGATCGCGAATGATGAATCTTGACTATACCCGCAGGTAGGTTCATACCTTACATCAAACTTACTAGATATGTACTTATGCACTATCGTGGAATTGTACCTATCGTTTTCATACATTTAGCACTCCATCCAGTACACGGTTTCATACACATATTATGTAACACACAGTACAAACGCTTGTAAAAACGAGGGGGTATGATACTAGGAAGGCAACACACAGTGACATGTTCTCAATCCCAACCAACACTCACCTTAAACCCTTCCCCGTTCCTGATCTTCTTCTGCCTCAGCTTCTCGAGGCTGGGCGGCGCCACGAACACGGTGTAGGGCTTGAGGTCGGAGCCGCGCAGGATCTTCAGCGACTGCGGGTGGAGGTTGAGCACGCAGATCTTGCCCGAGGAGACCACTGAGCGGATTGCGTCCAGGGATGTGCCTGGGGTGGGGACAGGTTTTTTTTTTAATTATTTCTTTCTTTATTTGAAAAAAAAAGCAGCATATTAAACATCAATGGCCATATGGTGCTCGGTAGAGTGGAATAGCACCAACCCCTTACACTCGTGGGTGTCGTACAAAGCGGCTAATGTTTTCGAGGCAAAGATCTAGAGGCTCCGTTGGCTGGAAAATGGGCAGCAGCATTTTCCATTGTTAAATTTATAACACTGTGATCTCCAACCTGCCTACCAAGCGTGGATATTATGGCAATAACCTCCCCTTTCGTGGGAGAGGCCCTAAATCCTGCAGTGGACTGATATGGGCTGTAATGATGATTACGGATTTTAAGAATTACAAAACAATAAATAATTACAAAACAGTAAATAAATCCGTCGACGATTAATCGTGGTTTGATTGCGTGATTTCCCAGAGAGTCACGGGGTGAAAATCGGCTCCTGAGACTATCCAATAGTCTTGGGGTCCCCAGCGGCAGATGTTGCTAACCCCGCTTCGGCAAATGCATTAGGAGGCCCACAGAATCACCTAATGAGTGTTGAGTCCGCCGCGGTGCTGAAGTTCGATTAACCTCAAAGAACGAAACGGTCGCCCATCTTTGCCATTAGCTTTTGACGCAATGACGAATTAGTCCGCGGTATTGTCTATGGTTACGAACAAATACCACGGACTAACTCGCACTGACAGGTGGTGAGTGCTACCGCCAATCTCAGATAGTACGCCGAACTCAGCAGGTCAGTATAAACGCAATCAACGAGTATAGTAACAATCCGTTTCAAATGGCGATAGGCGGTACCACCAATGAAACGTATCAATCGAATTCTTCCACTCACCATAATAAGCCTTCTCGTACTCGCCGTGCTCGACGAACTTCCGGTTGAGGATGTCGGTCTCGAACTGCGTCCGCGAGATGAAGTGGTAGTCCTGCCCCGGGACCTCGTGCTCCTTGCGCGGGCGGGACGTGTCTGCGGGGGTGACGTGGAGGTAAGCAATAGTTGTTTGCGTATTTAGTATGAAAAGGGCGTGTTTGGCAGAGGTGAAGTGTTGTATGTTTCAGATGAGAGCAAACTTTTGATGTCTTTCTTTTTCCGCGATGTATGTAGATACAAAATCAACACTCCAACGGGTTATTTGACCGAATAACGGCTAAGAATTATTAAAAAAAATATCTGCTGCGGCGGCAACTTGTGCCAACATTTTGAACGGGGATCTAGATTTTAAGCTTAGACACTCTAGCAGTATGAGGATAAGTGAAATTATTAAAAATCTGACTATCGATCGAGGTATATATGAGTACATATGTGTGTTTGTGTTTCTCTCTCTCTCTCTTCCGTGTGCCTTTCCCTTTGGGGGACGTGTGTACGTCTGTCCATATATACGTATCTGTGTATATGTGTCTGCGAGCGTGGGTACGTACGCGGCACGGCGGCGGCGAACCGCGCGGCGTCCTCCATGAGCCGCTGCCGCAGCTCGTGGCGGCCGATGTTGGGCGGCCCGATCAGCGTGTGTGTGTATATGTGTCTGCGGGCGTGGGTACGTACGCGGCACGGCGGCGGCGAACCGCGCGGCGTCCTCCATGAGCCGCTGCCGCAGCTCGTGGCGGCCGATGTTGGGCGGCCCGATCAGCGTGTGTGTGTATATGTGTCTGCGGGCGTGGGTACGTACGCGGCACGGCGGCGGCGAACCGCGCGGCGTCCTCCATGAGCCGCTGCCGCAGCTCGTGGCGGCCGATGTTGGGCGGCCCGATCAGCGTGTGTGTGTATATGTGTCTGCGGGCGTGGGTACGTACGCGGCACGGCGGCGGCGAACCGCGCGGCGTCCTCCATGAGCCGCTGCCGCAGCTCGTGGCGGCCGATGTTGGGCGGCCCGATCAGCGTGTGTGTGTATATGTGTCTGCGGGCGTGGGTACGTACGCGGCACGGCGGCGGCGAACCGCGCGGCGTCCTCCATGAGCCGCTGCCGCAGCTCGTGGCGGCCGATGTTGGGCGGCCCGATCAGCGTGTGTGTGTATATGTGTCTGCGGGCGTGGGTACGTACGCGGCACGGCGGCGGCGAACCGCGCGGCGTCCTCCATGAGCCGCTGCCGCAGCTCGTGGCGGCCGATGTTGGGCGGCCCGATCAGCGTGTGTGTGTATATGTGTCTGCGGGCGTGGGTACGTACGCGGCACGGCGGCGGCGAACCGCGCGGCGTCCTCCATGAGCCGCTGCCGCAGCTCGTGGCGGCCGATGTTGGGCGGCCCGATCAGCGTGTGTGTGTATATGTGTCTGCGGGCGTGGGTACGTACGCGGCACGGCGGCGGCGAACCGCGCGGCGTCCTCCATGAGCCGCTGCCGCAGCTCGTGGCGGCCGATGTTGGGCGGCCCGATCAGCGTGTGTGTGTATATGTGTCTGCGGGCGTGGGTACGTACGCGGCACGGCGGCGGCGAACCGCGCGGCGTCCTCCATGAGCCGCTGCCGCAGCTCGTGGCGGCCGATGTTGGGCGGCCCGATCAGCGTGTGTGTGTATATGTGTCTGCGGGCGTGGGTACGTACGCGGCACGGCGGCGGCGAACCGCGCGGCGTCCTCCATGAGCCGCTGCCGCAGCTCGTGGCGGCCGATGTTGGGCGGCCCGATCAGCGTGTGTGTGTATATGTGTCTGCGGGCGTGGGTACGTACGCGGCACGGCGGCGGCGAACCGCGCGGCGTCCTCCATGAGCCGCTGCCGCAGCTCGTGGCGGCCGATGTTGGGCGGCCCGATCAGCGTGTGTGTGTATATGTGTCTGCGGGCGTGGGTACGTACGCGGCACGGCGGCGGCGAACCGCGCGGCGTCCTCCATGAGCCGCTGCCGCAGCTCGTGGCGGCCGATGTTGGGCGGCCCGATCAGCGTGTGTGTGTATATGTGTCTGCGGGCGTGGGTACGTACGCGGCACGGCGGCGGCGAACCGCGCGGCGTCCTCCATGAGCCGCTGCCGCAGCTCGTGGCGGCCGATGTTGGGCGGCCCGATCAGCGTGTGTGTGTATATGTGTCTGCGGGCGTGGGTACGTACGCGGCACGGCGGCGGCGAACCGCGCGGCGTCCTCCATGAGCCGCTGCCGCAGCTCGTGGCGGCCGATGTTGGGCGGCCCGATCAGCGTGTGTGTGTATATGTGTCTGCGGGCGTGGGTACGTACGCGGCACGGCGGCGGCGAACCGCGCGGCGTCCTCCATGAGCCGCTGCCGCAGCTCGTGGCGGCCGATGTTGGGCGGCCCGATCAGCGTGTGTGTGTATATGTGTCTGCGGGCGTGGGTACGTACGCGGCACGGCGGCGGCGAACCGCGCGGCGTCCTCCATGAGCCGCTGCCGCAGCTCGTGGCGGCCGATGTTGGGCGGCCCGATCAGCGTGTGTGTGTATATGTGTCTGCGGGCGTGGGTACGTACGCGGCACGGCGGCGGCGAACCGCGCGGCGTCCTCCATGAGCCGCTGCCGCAGCTCGTGGCGGCCGATGTTGGGCGGCCCGATCAGCGTGTGTGTGTATATGTGTCTGCGGGCGTGGGTACGTACGCGGCACGGCGGCGGCGAACCGCGCGGCGTCCTCCATGAGCCGCTGCCGCAGCTCGTGGCGGCCGATGTTGGGCGGCCCGATCAGCACGATGGGCCGCTTGTGGGACGCCCGCGGGTAGTATAGCGCCACCTCCTCGTAGGTTAGAATCTCCTCTTGCTCGTATTCTGGAAGGGATTGGGAGGTTGGTCACCCATGCGATGGACCGACCAGTAGGCTAATTGTAACGCTGTTGCCAACAATTATCTTTTTTTTTTTTTTTTATGTCATACGGTAGGCAAACAGGCAAGCGGGCCACCTGATGGAAAGTGGTCACCACTGCCTATAGACATTAGCAACACCAAGAGTATCGCTAATGCGTTGCCCACCTCTATAACACGTTGCTCGGGCAGCAAAAAGCAAATGCCACTCCACTGCCAAAGCCACGGTTCCCCAAATCCCCACCCCATGGAGCATCTGATTTCAATGATTGAAATTGTTACTTTCCGATTCTGTATCATCGATTTCATGAGTTCAGTTATCAACAAAGTATTATTAGATTATATATAATCGCAAAAGTAAAAATTTCAATTATTGAAATCAAGGAATTGTTGGCAACAGAATTACGTAATTTGCCTACAGAACAAATCTGCTTTGGACGGTCCCTTGCACGAGTATACCAGAAAACCAACAAACAGATGAGGATGGCAAGAAATCGTGAGGCGAGCGATAGCTGCCCACAACACAACGACCACGACCGCTCTGCCAAGAGCGTATCGCCCAAGAAGAAGGCAACGTCATAGAAAGGAATGACATTTTATAGAGCGATTTTACACAAAATAAAATTGTTCAAAATTACTTTATAGATAGGCGCTGACAAATGTCAAAATATGTTTACAATAATAAATAATCGTGGACAAATTCACACAGCGCCATCTAGCCCCAAAGTAAGCAAAGCTTGTGTTATGGGTGCTAGATAACTGATTAACTACTTATATACTTTTAAATACATACTTATTATACATAGAACACCCAGACCCGTAACAGAAATTAAAATTCATCATTTCAATTTCTGCCTGGCCGGGAATCGAATTCGGGACTTCTTGAGTGGCATACTGGCATGTTGACCACTGAACCACTCAGGTCAAATAGACCTTTTAAGCTCTGTTTAATTTAGGATGATTATTTTGAAATCTCACTAACTGTCGGTTTTTGGCTCACGCCTATGAAGTATCATATTTTTATCGATAAAATGTACTATGGATAATGTCTTACTTCATAGACGGGTACCACACCACCCCTTTAGTGAAGTGCCAAGCATATCTAACAACAACAGACTATCGAAAATCGGTTTACAAATAAAATAATCGAACATTTAAAATTAACATTCAGATAATTATATTATTTTTTTAGTAACGAAATTCTTATTCTTTGTTTGAGTTTCACCTTACTTTACCTCTCACAACAATGAATCCAACTCGCGCATATTTTACTGAATAGGATAATTATCATAAAAAAATGACCTTATAAAAACGTGTCAAAATCGTTGTTGAAAGGTTTTTATTGTCGTATTAATACAAAAAAATAGGTTGTTTAGTCACCACTGGTGAAACACCACTACCTGTGCTGTTTTATTTTTTATCAACAACTTATGGATCCGTAGCGGATCAGGCGGACCCTGGGCCCTCACGTACCGCGCGGGGGCGCAACCGGGACATAACGTCAAGATGATGACACATCCGTAGACCAAAATTCTACCATAGATAAAACATACGTTTTTTATTTTGACATTGATAGATAATATAAATGAGCGCCATCTATCGTCGATTTTAACAACATGTCCTGGAAAATCGCTTATGAATGCCTATTAAACACAGAAAATTAAATAAATTGACTTATTTTAAATAAATTTATTTTCACCTAAACTGTTCAACAAGTCTTCACCAATGCATAGGAAGCACATCTAACGAGTTACAAGCTCGTTGCGGTGCTGAAGTTCAAATAAATAAATGAATAAAATAAATACATAAGTCAATTTATTAAGATATAGGTACTTTACGTAAGATCAGTAGGCTTACGTAACTCTGTTGCTAACAATTCTACAATTTCGATATTGAAATCGTTACTTTTGCGTTCGTTACGCACCGATTTCATGGGTCAGTTGCTAATAAAGATCCATTGCAATGAACTGAAACTATTAAATCGGCCATACGTCACCGCTAAAGTAGCAAATTCAATAAGTGAAATCAGATAATTGTTAACAACAAAATGACGTAACTAGCCTAAAGTTTATCTCTACCACAATCCATGGACCACCTCGTCTCATGCTCTGCGTGTCCTAAAACTTGCACCATGGAGGACTTGTTCGAGGCCAGTCCAAATGCTGTATGCGTCGCCGAATACTGGGCGAACAAAATGTTAAGTCCATCGACTCGATAAGAAGAAGACTAGACACAGCAAAGTGGGGGTCCATAGTCTCTGCCTTCCCACCTGTGGGACACAGGCGTGAGCTTTATGTATGTATGTAGAAAAACTATTCAACTTACCGTCTCCCCCAGAAGTGGAATACAGCGGGTATCCCGCTTCGCTGGTGGCCTTCTTTCCCTTCTTCTTCTTGGGCGGTTTCTTGGCGCAAAGCAGCGTTCCGGACTTCCTTGGCTTGTCTCGCGCCGCAACTTCGCCCGCTAGTGTCAGCTTCATTGACTCGCGTCTGGGGGTAGATTGCGTTATACTGTTATAGTTTATTGTAATGTAATTAGGTATTATCTATTGTGGAAACTTTAAAATTGTGTGAAACTGAAACTGTAAAAAAATAGCGGTGCTTAATTTTGAAATGTATTTGAAATTCAATTCAATTCGGTATTCGGTAACAAATATTCATTTGTGTTCTGAATTATACATAAATAAAATTATGTAGATAATACAATTAAATTGATTAAATTACATAATATTTTCATGTCAATGTCTAAAATTTAAAATAGCTAAATTCATTCATTTAAAAAGCATGTTACAGTTTCAAACACAGTAAGCGTATACACTAATATATGTAATATTTCAACTATAGCGGTGACTATTGCACATCTTAAAAGTACCTTATCATCTGGCATACCTACGATCACACACGGGATTGACCATAGCCAATCGTCCCGTTACCAGAAAGCATGCCGTCCCGTGACCAGGATGCATGGAATTGCGTCAAAATATCAGGCTACTAAGCCAAGGTAGGAAATCCGTAACATACTTATAAAATGGGTATTAATCCTATTGGTGAAGGTTTATTATAATTACTTTCTAACTATTTTATATTACTGCTCTTATGTAAATTGTAAGCTGTTGATCTTCCAAATAAATTAAATAAAAATGTACTCACTGATGCTGGAAGGCCTGACTAGGGATGAGCCCCGCAAGGCTCTGGTCGTCCTCGCCCTCGCGGAAGGCCTGCCACCAGTTCGGGTCCTCGCGGCTGATCACGTGCAGCACGTCGCCCTTCTGGAAGCTTATACCTGCAATGTGGAGGGATGCCGTTTTATAAACAACTTATCGGTGAACTCACTGTTTGCTAAGCCTCTCATTGTTATGGTTATTTTGCGTTTCAATGGATTAAACTCATTTATGTCTACAGTTCGCTAATTATTTCTATCGGCATAGTTATTCTGAAAGTATACCTGAAGAAATTAAGCTAAATCAATTTATCAATGATTTTTTATGACTCTCAGCTATAATATTTTGATCATCTTGATTACGGATGAATGCCATATGAGTAATTCCGAGAGCCGATTAATGGACATTTGCAATACCGTTGGCGTTGATTAGGCACAATTCTCAAAATAAATAAAAACGAGGCCATTGGGTGTATAAAATGTGGACAATACATTAATACATATTTAATTAATTAATAATATCTGGCACTCACCCAACTCCCGACAAGGTATATAAACATCGTCCTCCGGGTCATAGTCGAAGTGCGCGCGCACGTGCAGCACCCTCGCGGGCGGCTGCGCGCGCGCCGCCCGCCGCCCGCGCGCCGCCACCACCACGCACAGCGTGCCCGCCAGCCCGCCCAGCACCGCGCACACCTCGTGCACGGACTTGCCGCGCATGCCCACGCCGTTCACTTCCAATAACTGGAACAATGTACGTCGATTCTATATCTCCTATATTCCGATTCTATAGATCCTGGTCACGGCACCAAATTATAGCTTCGCCTAATACAGTAGTAACAAGAGTAAATTAAACTGTAGTGGGACTAGATGCGTTGCCACCAACAATAGTAACAGAGTAATTTAAGCAGTAATAGCGTGCGTTGCCGCCCAGAACCGCGCACACCTCGTGGACAGATTTGCCGCGCATGCCTACGCCATTCACTTCCAATAGCTAGGGGAACGTGTGTCAGTGCTTAAAGTGCTGAGTATTATCCTGCCGTACGTCTCCTTAGGACACAGGTAACGAAGACTTTCTCATTGGTTTGGAAATGGGACCGAATTGTAAATAAACAATTATAAATTTATTTAATATTGAATACTTGTGCGGAGTCTAACACAATATTAATTGAGTAGAATTATAATAGCAAAAAAATATATAATGCCTCAATTCAACCCCGTCGTGTGAACAATTTGGATTTTAACAGCAACAATACCAAAACCTATAAGCTCGCTGCGCTCGCTCATTCTAGTCTGTTACTTTGATAAGTTCGCCCTAGCTCTTTTTATAGGCAATGTTAGAAAAATTTAGAGCTCGCTACGCACGCTAATTTTTTGAAATATTCTTACCACCAACCTTTTAAACTAAAATCGTAAAAAAGTTCGGGCTCACAACGTTCGTTTATTTTTTCAACATCGTTACTCACTACCCGAACCGTGTAATCAATTTTTATTTTCAGCGCCAGTATACCAAAAGTTCCAACTCGCTAGGCTCCATCATATTTCAAATGTTCACGCCGCCCGTGCGAGTGTAAACAATTTGGATTTTAAGGGCCCATATACCCAAAATTCCCAGCCGATCTCGCTGCGCTCACAGTCATTGGTTTATGCACATTGTTCATCCCAGGTCGTTTGAAACAAAACTTGTAAAATTTCGAAAAACACTCCCAAGGCAATAACAAAAAAAAACTGCTAGTGTCAGCGTGTGTTACCTCGTCCCCCTCGTGCAGCAGGCCGGACTTCTCTGCGGCGCCGCCGCGCACTATGCGCCCGATCACCACCGCGTCGCCCTCGTTGCGCACCGTAGCACCTATGGGTGACAAACTCAGTCAGTGAATACTCTTTAATGCAAAAAAAGTGCAGTACACATAACAGAAAAAACAAAGATTTTACATGTGCTCTTAAAGCGATCTCTTCCAGACATCTTTTGACACAGTATAGACACCGAGACAGACAACAGTTGTTGTGTTCCACACAGTATCGCATAGTAGTGCAAGAGAAAATAAGGGGAAAAATTGAAAGGGAAATATGTAAAAGGAGTACTATAAATTGTCATTATTAGCTTTTTATTTTACTAATTACAAACGAGCAGACAGCTCATCTGATGGTAAGCGGTAACTATTGTCCGAAACAGCAACGATTCACTTGCATTCATGCAAATGTAAAATCGCTGGGGCGTTGGCGTTATTAGGGATGAAATGCCCCATGCCTGTAATTTTTATACCACAGAGGTGGCAAAAAAGTATACGACCCGTCTGATAGTAAAGCAGTTACCGTTGCAATAGCTGGGTGTTGATTAAGATAGGGATATGGAATATAATGGGGCGGCATACTAAGTCAACGCTAAGGCTAATGGTAAAGCCAATAGCGCCACAACGGACTGTACCCACAATCTGTTTATTGATTTGAGTAAAGTCAAAACTTAACATACCTACTTGTTATTTTGAAAGTAAAGTATACTGGTAATTAAAGCCTTGACGGCTTAGTCCATTTGCAGCATTGTAGTAAATTGATCATCTTGGCGTTAATGTGCCGGTTGTGCTCTCACGAGGGTTTGGAGTCCGCCTTGACCAAAGTCTTGGATTTGGCAGATCACATAATTACAGTGGAGCGACTGCCATCTGACCTCCGTGACACTGCTACTTGATGGTTACACATTCAGCCGCCTGAAGCGCAATAAATAAATTATATCCACACTCACCAAGTGGTTCATTAGTCTTCTCTATTTTGATGACTTTAATGTTTTCGCTTGGATCATCGGGTGAAGGCGCCGTCGCCTTGTCCTCCTTGTGATTCAAGTTGTTTCCAGTCTGCAAAACAAAGATTATTTAATTGAGTAAAAAATATTAAAGTTGAGCCGGCTAGGAACAAGATTTCACGATGACTAATATACTATCTTGTTTGCAAAATGTCTCATTGTAAATTGCAAATATTTCATCCCAGCATTCCATTGACACCCATATCTTTTCCGTCATTCTCTTGAGGTCATCAGTCATCTGTCATCTGTCATTCTTTCTATCCTCTCATTGATCACTATTCTCACAAAACTTTAATCAGGTTACCGCACGCTGACCACCTGCCTTCTATCCCAAGACTCATGATCCTGGTCACGGCACATAATTGTACAACCCCAACCTATTACTTTTTTTAAATACTAATGTGGCAAAAAGGCCTGCCTGATGGTAAGCAATCACCGTAACGTAGTCTTATAAAAACAGCCTATCCATTTACCCCAGGACTCATGATCCTGGGCACGGCACACAATGTACCTACCGCAACCCGTAAAATTCATAGTATTACACTTTCACTACACATATTATTAGGTTTGTTACCACGGTTAGTATTGTTTTACCTCGATATTTTGACGCAGTTCAGAAAATATGTGTAGTGAAAGTGTAGTGTATAACCACAAAAGTCTTATATTAATTGTATTATTCAAATAACCCATTTTTTTTCTTCCACGACTATGTGTCCAAGACCTTGACATCCATCTCCTTCTCGTCACGCTCATCAGGCCGTCAGTCATCTAGCACACTGCCCACCTGCCTTTACCAAGACTCACGATCCTGGTCACGGCACACAATGTAACATTCCCCAAATTTAAAAAATTAAAAATCATAGTAACTGTTTAATCATACACTGTTTTCTACCATACGAGCTTTGTTAAATAAGTCTTCTATCTTGTGTATCACCTATATTAGTAGACCAAACTAAAAAAAATCCTATACAAAAAACCCTACCTTATTCCTCTTCCCCCTGAAAGCAGCAGCATCCAGCAACGCCGCGGCCTGGTCGTGTGCTTGCAGTAAGCTCTCCAGCTCCAGCCCGCCGAGGAGCGTCAGCAGCTCCGCCGCTGTCGCCGAGCTGGCGCCAGCTCCGCCTGGCGCCTGCGTGCCTATCACGTCTATGCACTGAAATGGGGAGGTGTGATGGTTAGGCTGGGTGGGGAGTTTGAGGTGAGTAGAAGAATAGAATAGTACCAATCGTTTCCTGAGAGATATAAGTAGTGGGTACGAATGCGAATTTTATTCCCAATATAAACGATCGGTGCATATAAAGTGTCCACTACATAATACATACACACACTTACATATTACTTCTAGACTAGCGGTTTTTACCTGCGTGCATTTCAAAACTCCACTAATATTCGACTATCGACTAGGAAGCAACATTCTTCCTATTACTTTTATAGCACATAGCCGGCAATGTTTCTTCTATTTCTAAAAGGGTTTAGAAGCTTCTTACATTATGTACCCTAAAATTCGACTTCTACAGGCAAAATGTTGATACCTTGGTTTATATTATTGCAATTTTCGTATTTCTGTTATCTTATTTATTTATTTAATAGTTTATTGCACACAAAAATGGTAACAAAGATATGGCAAATATATACATGACACAAAAGGCACTACTTATTTCTAAAAAGAAATTTCTTCCAGTAGGCCTACAGCAAAGAGAACGTGATGACTGGAAGTAGTCTTATTGACAATAAATACAACATAATTTCGAATACAGGTTAAATGAGTAGGCATTGTATGGACATCCGCTTTGCCACAAACTAATTTGCTAAAAACGAACAAAAAGCCAAATATTTTCTCGTAATAGTATTAGTTCAGATAAAAACTCACGTCTTTAAGCCTATCGCTAGCCCGATGCGTGTAAGGCGGGGCGAGGCCGTCCCCATGCCTCGTGGCTGCCAGCACCGCCGCGCGGGTCCCCAACGCAGCCCTGAGCGCTGGCCCCAGCAGGGTACTTGCCACGCCGGCGACGCGGGCGGCGAGGGCGGATTCCCCACCAGCGGCCAGAGCCTTCTGGACGCGCGTGAGGGCCGCACATACTTCTTGGTAGTCTGTGGGGTAAAGACGAGATTGTTACATAATTAGCTTAATAAGTAGTACACAGGTACAGAAGGTACAGGTAAGCAAGGTTCTCATCTCAACCTACCCTGTTTAGACTTTGGACTGGTGGTGGGTAGGTTGATGTGCTCCGTTCTGTACGTGGGAAATTAAGAACCTAGCTAGAACGTTAAGTTCGTGAGCAAACTGAAGGACAATGTTGTTGCACTCTGTTGTGGGGCTCGCGGAAGATCAGCGCCGCGGCTCCGGCCGTGGCTCATGCTTAAGGTCCTTTTGTTAACAGGGTGTGCCACAGCACAGCAATTCCGAATCGACTTATTAATTTTGTAATTTGTTTAATTTTTTTTTTATTTGTATTTGATTAATGTTTATTTTATATGTAATTGTTGTAAGGCGGTGTCTTTGTTAATCGATAAATATCGTTTCATTTCTATTAATTTTAAGACATCGGCACGTCAGTTACTTATAAATTTCGTTATTTATTGAGATGAAACTCGCCCAGAAGCTCATAAATAAGACAGCAATAAAGACATCTAACGGCATTTCTTAGATAACGAAACGAAAGCTAATACTTCATGAAAATTGGAGAGCCAACATCGACCATAAAGGCTAACCATCTACAAAAAACGTAAGGTACAATTTGACTCTTCATAAATTCGTCACGCCAATCAACTTATACGCACAGTTTACAGGTCATTATAGCTGTAGCCTATTTGCTTTATTAAATCGATTCGTCATGCCCACATACAGCGCCTCTCATGGCACCATATTGCGGAGAAACAAATTGGAAACTCGTGTAAATGTTACAACCCGCCCACTGATGGAATTTTGTAAAGAATTTTTTCCAATTAAAGTATCAGTTCAAGTACCGGTGCAGTTCATTAGAAATTTTATTTTCATTTGAGTTGTTAAATTCTTTGAAATATTATCAAATAAGGAAGAAGGAGAAAAACAAAAAAAACAACACAAAGACAATTTTTAAACAGAATCTTACGTAGTCCGAATCTGGCTAAACATAAACTGAACTCCGCAGAATCTGTCGTCCTGAGAATCTGACCTACGTCGCAGTGCGGAAATTGTTGGTATTTACCTTATGCCTGTACTCAAGTAATGCGAGTGTTTACTTAAGGGCCGCCAAAATAGGTCAGCGGTCAGGATGCGGACCGCGGTCCGCCATTTAGAGACCCCTGATCTAAACTAACGCATCATCATTATTATGTCAGCCACCGAATTTTCATTGCTCTAGGCCTCTCCCAACGCCACATAATACAAAATTTTAGATACCTATGGATCTACTGTTTAAGAAAGCATTTCAGAATTATTTTGCAATTTTTCTATTTATTTAAAAATTACGTTCTATAAAAATTTGTAAAATTACCCATCCATCTCTACGGATGACCTGTTGCCGGACAATGCAACATAAACCAGCCTATGATGCTATTCGAACTGGAAGTAATTCGGTGCCAACCCGAGCTGACCGATTTGCCGTCTCTTATAAACCATACTAATTAGGTTATACTTGGAACCCCGAAGGCGCAGCTATTTTTAGAATATTCTCCCACATATTTACGTACAGGATACCCTCATCCGCCTTATCTGTGTCTGTCGCCACGCAAACAGTGCCAGCGTTGGGTTCCGGCTAGCTAATATGTAGGTACAGGTATGAGGCATGTTAGCTGAGTACTCGTAATGGGAACGCACCTGTGTTACTGTTGCTTATATTAAAGTTAAGTGAATCCAAACGTTGAATCGTACATTAATTGCGTGTATGTACTTAGTTGTTCTGACTCGTCAGGAGGAGAGGATATCAGGTGGAATCTATCTTTAAATTTCATGCCGTGCCTTTACCTAAAATGTTCATTAAAATTACCCTAATCAACGTGATAGGGAGGCGAATAAAGGATACAGGATAAACCGAACAGTACAGAAGGCCCGGGAGGGGGCTATATCCAGCAATAAACATCTTGCGGCTGACATCATAATGCATAATGGTTGCGATAAATTAAAAAAATAGATTTGAAAAATCGTCACGTGGTCTCGCACCAATCTGCACCATAAATCGCTTAATAGAAGAATGGAAAAATAGACGAACTGGTACCTAAAATGACCGACTAGACGAATGGGAAATTGAACGAATTGGGAATGTGTTTCGCCCTAGGGGGGGATTTGACCCGATTATTGTTCTGTGGTACCAACGGTGCAGAATTGTTACTAGACTTTGAGAAAAGTGTAATGTAAAACCACTTACCAACAGCATTATAGAGGTGCGACTGCCCATCTTCGCTGATGTCGTCCTCGTACGCGTCATTGATGAACGCCTGCGCGGGAGTGCCGCTCTTCAATGCCTGTAGCTTGTTCGAGTCTCGCAGCGAGTTGCGCAGGAAATCAGACTGCGCAGCTTGGCGGTCCTCGGCCTCTTTGCGTTGCCGGAGTTGCTCCTGGAAAGAGGATTTGGGGGTTAGACGATTATTTTTTTTCTTCTTCACTATTGACTTATTTTTTATTAAATGATCACAGCCTATAACAGTCTACTGCAGGACTTAAGGCCTATCCCACAAAAGGAGAAGTTATTGCCATTGTCTCCACGTTTGGCAGGCGGGCTGGAGATCGCAGTTTTATAAATGTAACGATGGAAAACGCTGCCGCCCAATTTCCAGCCTACGGAGACTCTTAGATCTTTTGCCTCTAAAACATTCATTGCCTTCTACGATAGACACGACTGTAAGAGGTTGGTGCTATTCTACTTTGCCCGACACCACACGGCCATATTATACCAGACTACATAGTAGCCACGTGGCGGGAGGGGATCTCGCCACCTCTCTGTTTGGTATCTATCAACTAATATTATTTCATTGTCGAGTGTTGGGGCATTATTTTATTCCGACGCATTATAACCGGTATGTAGGTAACAGAAACGCAAACTAAGGTACACGATGTACCTACACGACTAGGTTAATGATTGCATTTCAATTAGCAAGTGACCGGAATTCTTGTTTGCAAATGACCAATTTATAATGCAAGTAGAAAGGTATGTGCAACGTAAATGTTCAGTTATTAAACACTATGATATGGACCCTTGTTTACAAAATTTCGACGTGCTGCTGAGTGGCCCTCACACCACACGCACATGAGACTGAGTATTGCCCTCCGCAACCTTCAATCTACCGCAAAAAACATCAAATAAACAATAAAGCAGGTAGCAATATACGGTAAGTACCGACTCTGCGCAAGCGATGATGTCATGGCAAACAGAGTGTAACCAGCGTGAATGCAAACTAGCCCCGGCCTGTGGTTTTGGCGGTTTAATGCGTACTTGTTTCAATGACAAGTGGTACGTACGTTACTTTGTTTTTTATTGTTATTTCATGGCCACCGAGGGGAGACAACAGCGAGAAAAGTTTCCTAGTCATCCCCTCTACGAAGCGGGAGCAGACAGCTGGGAAGATTTGTCACCCAGGTGATAACTGGGAATATAATTCCCACTTGTCGCTCCGGAGGACAGTGCTAGAGGAGACAACTGCCCGCAATACCTATTATAAATGTGAAAGTTTCACAAGTCCCAACTGACTACACTTAAATTTGTAGTTTCGTCATTTTTGAGTTGTACCAGGGGGCCGTATTTTAGCGCAGTGACATTTGAAATTCGACATATTTATAGCTAAATATCTCCTTTATAATTGGCCATGTGGTGACCGGCAGAGTAGAATAGCACCAGCCCCTTACACTCACGGGTGTCGTATAAGGCGACTAATGTTTTCGCGGCAAAAGATCAAGATTTTCCGAAGTCTGGAAAATGGGCAGCAGCATTTTCCATTGTTATATTTAAATTATGCGATCTCCAACCCGCCTGCCAAGCGTGGAGATTATGGCAATAACCTCCCCTTTCGTGGGAGAGGCCCCAAGTCCTGCAGTGGACTGATGATCTCCTTTAAAAACGTCACTGAAAACAATCCTCGACAATAAATGATTGGCGAAAATCGTTGAGAATACGTTTTTTGCAACAGAGAGAGAGAGATTTGTGACATAGAAAATGTTAAATTCTAATGTCGAAAGCGCGAGAAAAGGCCTCCTAGACAATCTAACAGATATCGAATCCGCGGACTTCCCATGCTTGAAATAAGCCTTTACCACAGATGAAACTAACAAATAACTGAATAGATGCTTAAGAGAGAACAAATGCAATGTTTTATCGTGAGTATTTACGGAAACCCACTTTGATTATAACTGAGTAGTTATATGCTATTTGCGGTTTGCTGCGGTAAGTGCGAACAGGTGGTGCGGAGTTTGCCTTGTGATATGCGTAAAGTGCGTAATAAAATTACTATAGGTAATAGGCCAACTAGGTAGGCCGAGCCTAGCTTGTTGCACAAATATGAGACAGTATTAAAAATACCCCGTCCGATCCGCAAAGTAATAAGTAGGTATCGGTATAAGAATTGGTACTTACCGACTTTTCAGAAAAATATATGTTTTTTTTGTTTAATAGAAGTTCATTATTCATTATTCATTTATTCGTAGTAATAATCATACATCGTCATTTAAAATAGTTTCATGAATAGAATTAAGTACTAATAGTTGATGTCAATGTTAAAAATCCATTAATTCAATAGTATCAAATTATCATGATTCGAAATTGTCAAGAATTAAATTAGTATTATAATATCAAATAAAAATTAAGTCAAATGTTAAATTAAATAATTATTAGAAAAATACAAAATGCTTCAAACATGTCAAATATAAAATCAAAATATAAATTCAATCTTTATTCAAATTTTATTTTATTTATTTATTTCCATCCAGTTTTACAGAAATACAATTAAGTTATAAAAGTACAATTCAAAGTTGCAATGCCAATAACAAAACTGCGGTTTAAAATTTGTTAAGATATTAAATAATAATTTACATACAAAAAAATCCAAATCGCTGCTAGTTGGGCGTGTTCCTAGGAGGCTGGCAGCGTTTAATAAAGTGAGAATTTGAGAAAGTTTGTACCTACAAGCGTCATTGAAAGGCGCATGCTTTTAACATCGCGCGGCTCTGTTTTGCTGGTTGGTGGCGAAGTATGAAAATTTTTAGATTTTGTACAAATGGCAATAATTTTAATTCGGAGCCTATGGATTGGACAGGGTATTTTCTAAATACAGGTTGTCTGTTTGTCACAATACAATTTTTTTTCTTCTAAACTGCCATCAGTCAGTTGGAGTGAATAATTGGGAGGAAAATAAGCGTGAGCCATTGCCCTTGTTTCCCATGACCAGATGATATGATGATAATTTTAATTTTACTTTTTTTTGTGAAGTATAGATACGTTTATGTCTATGTCTGTCTTTTCAGCCTTTTCACATTATCGCTTGTGTACAACAGTAATAAAAAAAATACTAACCTTATTCTACTTTTAAACTCACATGCCGAGCCTATCCTGCGAATCTAGCCTAATCGTGAGTTACCACAAACAGAAGGTTGCTCAATTATTAATTCAAAGGAACTCGCCGCTACGCTGAAACACACTACGTACGCACGGGTAATAAGTATCTATAGCTTCTTTCCTTGGTAAAACCACAGACTCGCCTCTACATGTATAGTAATCTAGCAGTCCCTCGGGGTTTACTGCCGCGCACAGTTCGGATTTCTGTAAATATTCGGCTATCCCGCGGGACCCCATTATTTCAACCACATTCCATTTGGGAATAATGTAGCTTCGTAGTTGTGAAAGAATTTTCTAAATTGATTTGTTATAATTTCGGAGATTACACGCAATATTCAACTCACAAAATTACAATTACCTATGCAAACTGTTCTCCAGTATAGTATTAGTGGTTAAGCAAAGAGAATATGTATGATAGAGTGAGGCAAGCGATCATGCAGGTCACCTGGTAGGTAGAAGGTAAGTGATCACCGCTACCCATAAACATCCGCAACACCAGCCGGTCTAGCCATCTTTGACAGCTCCGCTTGCGTGATGCGTGTATGGTAGAAAATTGACAGGTCGAAGTTTGACTATTTCTACCAACATCTACATTGACTCTGATTGTGTAGGATCATCCGCCAATCCGCCTCCTTTGTACACCGAAAGTACGTGAATTGTCTATGGACCAAGAATTTCTACCACAAACAACTTATGTCAGGTAACGTTAGCTTATGTCAAATCCCATACATTTTTTCTACCACAAACGATTGTAGATTAACGAAACCTCTTGGCTAACTGCCTAGAAGGGTGTAAACACGTCTCTACTGCAGAATGCAGTATTACATCTGCATCTAAGTTTGCAGAAATATTCAGACAATAAGCATAACAAGCAAACAATCCCGTTACACGTAGAGACGTTAATTGGGACCTACGAAAATTAATTTAGTTCTAGCAAGGCAGGAACCGCAGCGGTTTTCGTGGAAACCGCACTACCTAACAACACAGGCGAGCCCCAAATACTTGCCGCGAGCCACTCGCCAAAGGAAACATCTGGAATATTCTGGAAATTTTAGAATATTCCAGAGCTCCGCTTGCTGCAACGTCTCGCAGAGAAACACGAGATAGAGAGCACATACCCAGTAGAGGTGCAATCTAGAGGCTACAATTTAATTTAGCGATTTTACATACCTACATTCATTTTTTTAACCACTTAGATTTGCCACCTAAGAAGCTTACGGCCTGCCCGATGGTAAGCAGTCACCGCAGCCTATAGACGTCTAGCCTTTTTCCTGTAGGGTCAAAGATCACATTCTTAATGCATAAATGACATTATAATACCTACTTTAAAATGTATACTGCGATAAAACTTAATTGAATTATTTAATCAGTCACTTTGCAAAGTAATTTACGTTGATTTAGACCACAACGACTAAATTAGCCTAATATAGCACACACACGTGTTGCCCTTCCCTCCCCCCCCATACCACAGCTGTTGATAGGAATTTTGCCGCACAATACTTCTCTACTGGTCTGTGCTCGGTGCTTGGAGACCATGCGGAAATTTGGCAAAAAAGAGGCCATTTAAAACCGTTTCTCCGAAGAGAATTCGTTTACCAGCGTATGATTTAATCATAATGTCGTCCGTTTTACTGAGATACATATCTTTGATATTCAGTGGTTATTGCCGTGGTTCTAAGAAAGGAGAGTGGTATTTAGTTGGATCCAGTTTATTCCGGATTTGCTGTAGGTATAACTGCAACGTCGACGGTAGCAACAGAGGTATTTTACTCCCTTTGCGTGTTTCACCGCATGTGTATAACGGCGTTCCAAAGAACGGATTTCTGCCATTGTCATCGAATGAAACAGCCGCGCATTGTGCGGTACCCTTCGTTTGGATTAAGGAATATGCTCTCTGAAGACTTTTTCCCAAAAGCTACTGCATTTCGCTGGGTCAGCAAACGTCGTTTTTGGCGTAGCGTGTTTGCCCCATACACAGAGCAAAAAAGAATTTGTCAGTCTAGCCATGAAGATAGCTAACTTTCCAATATTTTTGACCTTATACATAAAAACGGACTTCCAAGCGTGCTACACTTGTCTGTCACCTTGGCAGTATAAAAAATACAGCTCACATAACCTATTAAAAGATCGCCATAAAAGTCATCCATAACAATTCTCGTGCTAAATAAATCGCGTGTGCGCTTATAAAAACATGATTAACAACTCCTAAACTGTTCGTTGATAGGCAAATTAAGGCAGTTGGGTGGAAGTGAACAAAACAAGCAGCGATGCTGTGACATGGCGCTGTGATCTCATAAAATTGTCATAAACTGCGCACCACTGCGTCGAAACTGCTGTGTGTAATTGCGCAGCCTGTTTGCTGCAGTCGGATGGACAGGGATCCTTCGGCTAAATCTGGTATTATGTTCAATTTATACTAGGTAAGTAATTTAAGCATACGGCAGACAAGTCTGGTCATCTTGGCGTTAATGTTCCAGTTGTGTGCGCAAGGGCCAGGGGTCCACCTTTGCGATGATCCAGGATTGGAAGATCAGATAATTACGGAGGAGCGACTGCCAACAGACCTCCGTGATCCTGTTAACAGGGGAACCTGACCAGATTTTATCATGGTTACACATTCAGTTGCCTGAATGTGCAGGCTTTATATTTTCTCTCACTTTCGTTCAACTAATGTACATAACACAGAGAAGAGTTATTAGTACACGGCCGCAATGGGATTCGACACTCTCACTCTCACTTGTGATTCAGTTACGCTTACCACTCGGCCACCGAAGCTCTATATGCTCTGTAACACGGCAGCAAAGTATGCAATGATAAAACTCTGAACTGTTTCAACTGAATGCAGTACCCGCCTACATACAACAATTTTCCAGTTTCAACTTTCAAAGTTTCGATCGGCAACGTCTATGAGAACTGTATCTAGCGCACAATAATGATTATTGAATTAAACGCCGTATTGTACTGCAGAAAGGTAAGCTGCGACGCGACAGGCAAAAACCCGGGGCGTTATTCTGTAACTTTCTCGTTTGCGATTCGTTTTCGTTGACGATCTGATGTTGATTACTAGAAGAATTAGGAATGGGTAGAAGAAGGTTGAGGAAGAACTAGCTACTTCATTCAAATACTCGTTGGTATTGACGCTTTCGTTAACTATAAACTCAAATTACTAATTGATGTTATTTCGCGCAATTGTTATGTTGGGTGCGATTCGGTATATTTATCTCTCACTCTGTCCTCTACCAGGCAATGTTTCTAAAACGTTAACAACAAATTATAATAGGTACATATATACTATATTCAGACAAATTTTGCTGTTATTCTCTGCACTTACACGCACCAACTCATCTAGTGGAAATCGCGACGCGTTCTGCATATATTATTTACCGGGCGACACCAGACAATGTTCGAGCCAAAAAATCGATCAATCGGGAGCTCATCTAAGTCGTCGGTGGCTTAATTTAGCATTGATATTCGGTGAAAATTTGTACTGGCTACCTATTAAGTACAATTTAAAAAAAACAGCCCGACGGCATAAGCACGAACTGAGCTTTACGATCCCCTTCATATTTAAATTATTCCACAATTTTTACTCGTTTTCAACAAAAACCATCGAGTCATAGCTAATGTGAATATCGCACACCAAACCGATACAGATACATAATCATCCCCCAGTTCTGTCAGCTCTGTCGTAATGCTTTGCGCAACGTTGCCATCGGCCTGCGCACGCGCACATTACGTCGCAGTTATTGATTGATTTACGTTGAGATAGCTTAATGGTGCCACGAATTATGAAAATGTGTAGAAAAGAAAGTTGAATTGAAAAGCATTCGGGTCGATCATTCATCATACCTTACAGACCAGCATGTATAAAAAGGTTGATGAATGTGGAAGATTTGAGAGAGGTTTGTCAGGAAAGTGGCAAGAAATGTAGTCTATACGGGAAAAAGGTGAGACATGTGAATAGCAAGTGGTAGGACTCTGTCAAGCATGAGGTGTCTGCCTGGGTGAGTACCAATCTATTTCTGCCGCCAAGCAACAATGCTTGCATTGTTGTGTTCCGGATTGAAATGTAAGGTAGCCAGCGCAATTACAATCATGAGGCATTTCATCTTATTTAAATATAATTATTATTGTATAATAACATGATATTTTATTGAGATTGTACACAAGGAATCAATATTTTATAATATTGATAAAACTGTAGAATTGGAATTATTAATTATTATATAATGGAATTGTAATGTAGGTATACCGATCTATCTTGTAACTAATGTTATCAAATCTAATCTAATCTAAGTCCCCACATGCGGTTCCGCATTTTTGTTGCCTGCAACCAAATGCATGAATCGCGTAGATGTTATGGGCGACAGTTACCGCATAAAAAAGGTTATGCCAATTAAACATTATAAAATGTAACAGTTTGTACCTGTATCATCATCAACAGCCCGTACCAGTCCACTGCAGGCCTAAGGGCCTCTCCCACGAAAGGGGAGGTTATTGCCATAATCTCCACGCTTGGCAAGCGGGTTGGAGATCGCAGTGTTTAAATATAACAATGGAAAATGCTGCTGCCCTTTTTCCAGACTACGGAGACTCTTGATCTTTTGCCTCGAAAACATTAGTCGCCTTGTACGACACCCATGAGTGAAAGGGTTGGTGCTATTCTACTCTGCCGGACACCACACGGCCAATGTAC
The DNA here is from genome assembly GCA_905147135.1 of Blastobasis lacticolella. NCBI lineage: Eukaryota > Metazoa > Arthropoda > Insecta > Lepidoptera > Blastobasidae > Blastobasis > Blastobasis lacticolella. Next base: position 1,093,908 of record LR990044.1, read on the forward strand.
CTGTATGTTTTTATGAAATTCTGTAGGATATAAGCCTACTTTTTGTCTTACCACGCGTCTAGATACTCGCTAAATCTATTATTATATTATAAATCAGGAATAATGTGGACAGTAATGTAGTTCTGACTCTCAAATATCACATTATATTGATGTCAAATTCCTGAAGAAGGTCGGCCACACTGACATTTATTGCGCGAGGTATGCTTGAGTGCATGGTGGTCGGGTTGTGGAGATTGTATCAAGGGCAAGATGCAAGAAAATGATATCTCAAAAGAAATACGTTCAAGAAAGAATACAAGTACATTAGGTACAGATATCGGCAGTAATAATGCACATTGGCTAGTTCAGCGTCGTAGTGTTGTCTCTGTCGCGTGTGAGTAAATACTTAACCGAAACTAGCCCCTGATGACCTGAGTGTCTGGTAGGCCGCCTTTGAAGAGACCTCTAATATACCTCTTGAACGATACCATGTCACAGTCCAAATCAAACAATCAATCAATTAATTAGTCAATTTACTATTATTTATTATTAATCAACATTTTGTGATAGCTTGGAAGTTGGAGCTCTATAAAGAGCCGTAGAGTTAGAAAAGGACAAATAATGTAGAGTTGGCACAGGCAATGTCAACTTAGGTAGAGCCGAGACAGACTTTCAAGTAATTTATTAAGTATCATATAATTAATAAGTATTAATATCAACGTTATCTACCGTTATTACAAATATTCGGTGGATAAAAATGTTAATAACACATGTAAATATCAGATAATGTCGAAGTAAAACTAATTAATGAACGATTTTTTACTTTATCACAATCTTATCCATCCACGAATTTGTGTCACACAATGTCAATGCTTTCATTGTCCTGTTTTTTTTATACCACTAAGGTGGCAAACAAGCGTACGGCTTGCCTGATGGTTACCCAATATTTCAATGAGTACCCTTCGCTGTCAGTGTAGAAACAACTAATAAAGTATTTGACAAACGTTTTCATAGTTAAAGTGACAGAAACTAACACCGTGTTTGGTCATAGTCATCATAATTTAACATGAAGTAACCATTTATTGTTGTCTATAATGCCAAGTCGATTACTGACGTCTTGACTTTACATAACACCTGTCTGAAGATAAATCTTAAACCTCCATGTATCCAGTTTTAGAGTTCCATACAAAAAAGGGCCAACGGGGGATTGCTATGAGTAAAGTCTCAGTTGTCGGACTGTCTGCCACAGCCCAGGGCCTCAATTCCGCATATACACTAATAGCTCGATTGAATTATAATTGGATCGCAATCGCATCTATACACAAATTACAGCAGTTATACACATTTCTGGTATTCTGCTAGCTACAATTACAACTGCCGTTGATTAAATTAGCGGACTCGAGGCCCATGGCAATATTTTATAGAAACAACTCCTACGTATTACATGAATCGCATCATAAATGACATTGTCTATATTTTATGTAATTTCATTATCCCACATCCTTTTTAATCCCTGCAACTTCTTTCATCGCACCGCTCGCCATCGACAGGGAGTGTACCTTGGAGCAAAATTGGTCGCGAACTGTGCGGTTCCAAAGGAACTTTCTCCCACGCACACTAAGGTTGTGGAATGAACTACCTGGAGAGGTTTTCCCTGGAGAGTACAACATGGAGTTCTTCAAGAAAGGGGTTAAAAGGTTTTTACGGGGTCGGCAACGCGTGGGTGATGCCCCTGGTATTGCAAACGTCTGCGGTGACTGCTTACCATCAGGCAGGCTGCAAGCTAGTTTGCCACCTTAGTGGTATAAAATAAAAAACTTTTCACACTTAAAGCACCTACGTTTTAATTCTCTACATTTAACCAGTAGTTGTTGACATAATGTATAACGTGCAGAGCACAAGTACGGAATTAGCCGTGTGCTGTTCACAGCTTCGCGCCCATCTGGGTCGCGCTACATGGCTCTACCTGGATGTAGAGTTGCGAAAATTAGTGGATAGAGTTGTAATATTAATTTTTTAATTTGCTTTACTAAGCTTCAGGTTACGTATTTCGCGAATGTAGAGTACTTTTTGGAAAAGGAACTCTAGTGCACGAGAGCCTTTTAGTTTATTTTTTTATACTGCTCAGTGTCAAACGAATAGACAGCCCACCGATGGTTTAATATGTTTCAAAATTAAATATCTATTATGTATTACGTTGGCAGTGCAGCGCCACATTTTGTCATGTCATTTTGTTGTCAAACACTATACGTTGTACATGTCAACCTAATGAAATAGGTATTTAATCTTGAAATTATTTATACTGCCATTTTTTTATACCTACATTTAAATCATACGTTGTACATTTTATCATAATGGAATAAGTGTTTAATCTTGAAATTATTTTTAATGTAATTTTATTGTCATACATATTAACGTTGTACATGTCAACAATGAAATAAGTATTTAATCCTGAAAATATTTTATATAAGCGATAACTGTCGTTCACAACGTCGACGAGTTGGGTATAATGGGAACTAATGTATTAAATCTGTACGAATACTGTTATAACGAGTGCGGGGCAGCAAATGTTTGATTACGCACTTCGAAACGGACCATCTATCTATTCCATATTTCCCCATTCCAATAAAACAAGCGAGACCACTGGCAAAAACAACAAACGGACAACCGGTAACAACTTTACTGTGTACCGCAGTTACCTATAACGCACTAGAACATCTAGATTACCTGTGAGGTCTATTACCTGCAGGTGCAAGTTCCAGTTTATTATTGCATTCCAGAACTCCATTCGTACTGGCGGCCGCTGTGTTTCTATTCTACAAACTGTACCGTGTGTTTGGCCTTAATCTAGACGTGACTCGGCACGAGGGTGGAGTGAGTAAGGGTGGGTCGCGAAACTACGTGAATGGGCTAGTGGGCTACGCATTTTTTATACAGACGACTTGAAGGCTAGAGAGGAAAAAATACTAACTTCAAGTAGGACGTGAGTAGCGCGATTGCAGGTACTTAGTTTTCAGAACCGGATAAAAGCTACTGCGGTGGAAGTGGGGTATTTTTTGTCCCATCAATGTTTGTGTGACAATTATAACGATCACGTGTTTTGATTATAAACATCATTTCAATATACATATTTTTAAGTTCTCTACGAAGTTTTTTGGGAACAATATGGCGGATGCAATGTGATAGGGGCCTGAACAAAAAGATTGGAAAGTTAGCTATGTTCTCTCTATCATATTATGCTCTGTGGGCCTGGCCGCAAAGAAATTGGACATAGCTCTGCCGAGAAAATCAGTAACAAAGAGGCTGATAACATCTACGATTCTTGACCTTACAATACACCATAGAGGCGAGTGTTCTATTCATTTAAGAAGCGCAAATAAAGTGCATGCTTCCAAAGCCCTGTAGGATAAGCAAGGCAGCATACACATCAAGATAAGTGTAACGCCGCTAGAGTAAAACAAAATAGAACTACTTAGTTAGAGCATTGATGAGTTGCGGAGCGTACAGCACAGGGATTTATACTTGAAATACCTACGTTTTACCTTTTAGTTTTAGAAATACGTTGTATTTCTTATCACGGACCTATTTCAAGGGATCCGTTGCGGTGCAGAGAAGCAAAGCGTTTGCTGCATTTAATTTATACAAAAAGAACCGTATTTTTCTAATTAAATTGAGACTTTAAAAGCTTGAAATTTAAAAACTAGAATTGGTCGTAAAACTATCCATGCTACCTACTTTTTAGCAAGCAAAATTACGTACATACGTCGCATAGTACCTACGAGTATTACGTATATTCAACCACAGTACAACCATGAAATTGGAAATAAAAAGACCTGTGTGATGCAGGTTATTCACCTAGTAAGGTTCCATACCAGTCTCTATAACATTTCTCTACTCTCTTAACTAATATTGGAACCATTTATTTCTATGGTATTTGCACATGAGACACTATTAAAGAATAGAGCTTCCGATAGGTATCCTGACACTGGTTGAATAGTATCGGGAACCAATTGGCACCCCGTGATGATAGGTATATCCGTTCCGTTCAGGTGCAATACCAGCCTGTAGTCTTGCAAGGGTTATGTAGGTCATATCAGCAGGAATCAAGTATGGCATCGTGCTCATCGGTGTTTTTTTAGTTGGACTAGCCAGACATTTAAACGCCATCTCACCTGGTGGTAAGTGACGATGCGGCCTTTGATAGAGCATACCTGTCTATGAACAGACTAGTTTCCGTCGTCTGTACCTGCATTTTGAGCGACCGAGCAATAGAGAGAGTATCACCCAAAGAGTTGGTTTGCTCTATTATCTTAATACGAAAGAAAATCATCCGAAGATTCCGCGCGCAACACCAAACATGACCCGAACCTCACATACGAGTTACGAAACAATCCGAACAATGCCGAATACTCACCGAATAGGCCCTTATCCTCTCCGGATCGATGTCGTGGAGCGAGCGCGCCTGCGCATGCGGCGATGACGACACCATGATCTATGGATCACGATCTATAGATCCTAACGGTTAATCCGCTTCGGCCAAGCGCCATACCAATCACTGATGGCCTTTTACACTATCTGTACGCACGTCCAACTTCCGCGCGTCTCCATTTCTGTTTTTACTGTTACACAATTTTATATTTCACACTTTGATTATAGCTATTTTATTTTAGATTGAACTTCACGTCTAGCGTAGGTATAAATAGCACCACTGGAATATGGGGAACACTTATTTCAATCCACGTACTAGTTGGTCGAGCATGTTTTGGTTTGAACAACAAATGGCCGCTGTACTCAACTGCAATCCGGCACTGACTCGCGGAGGCGTGTTGCTCATAATATATTATTTAATGCAACCGAGTAGGGTCTAGAACTCGTTTTGAATGAAGCCGATTGTGCAATGGCCAGCGGTAAATTACGTTTTGTGCCACAAAATCTAGAGACACCAGGTGGGGAATAATTAGCTAATTTGCAGCTAATGTGAAGACGTTATGGTTAAGACGTTGTGAGCAAAGGATCGGAAGAAATGAGTTTTTCTTTGTAACGGCGTCCAAAAATGACATAATTATCTAACGTTTCCTTGTGACGCATTTGAACAGTTGCTGATGTATACTCTTAGCAGAGTAGTTTTTGAAGCAAATATGCGCCTGTTTCAGAAATTGTTGCTCAATAAAGTATTACATTATTAGTACATATCAAATATTTACAGTTATAGTAAAAAGAAACACTAATACATTTATTTATATCAGCCTGAATCATCCTACTGGTGGGCAAAGTATTTGCCCCTTTGTACCCGTTTGTTTGCCTGTCCCTGTCGAATACCAATAACTGGTCTCAATAATAATTATCTCGTCTCAAAAATAACTAAAAGGTACTTAAAATTTAAAAACTCGTCCACTTCACCGCCCCCAAAAATGGTCCAGAAAGCTGGCTGTGTTGGCTCGTTGAATAGCAATGCTAATCAAGTATTACTTGTACTAAACTAAATAATAGCCAAACTAATTGGGTAATAAACAGTGCAAGAAACTATGAGGCAAACATTCCTGTACCAGTAATGTTAAATGCTTATTCATTAGTTGCGACTAATTTGCTAATTTTCCTTGTGCTATGCCGTTTAAGGATAAAACAGACTGTGCCCTTGGTTTTAACGAGTATTTAGCTCATCCTGTGATATTTAAGTTGTAAATACAAGTTATTTTAAATAAGCGAAACATACTTAAATAAGAAATAGATAAAAGGCGACGAATGGGCATCGCTGAGTCGGATGCGAGAGCCAACGGCTTACGACGCGAGGATGCAAGAACGAAGACCGGGCGAAGTGGAGATGAATGTGTAGGAAAGCGGACCCAGGCAGAAGACGGGATATGCGCTAGGACGATGATCACTACTTCTACACACACAAGTGTAGCATATTGAAATGTATGACAGTGTTAATTGCAAAAAGCTTTATTAACTTAGTTCATAAACCATTAGATACTTTTCTTTTTCTTTTTTCATAACGTAATTGTAATTTATGGGAAGATGCAACTGTCTCCCGTAACACAGGTCTGTACCTAGCTCGGGATTCAGTGTATACTAATGTGTGCTACGATTATGGAAATAAATGTCTATTTTATTATTATTTTATTTTATTTACTAAACTGCATATTACATATCCTACCTTACCTTATACATATATTATATCCAATATATCGCTGGTTAAATAATTATATAATTACTTTGCAATAAACTATACAGTATGCAAGTGAAAATATTTATATAGCGCTGGGTTTGCCAACATTATCAGTAAGCACATCAATAAAAATGTCTTTAATTAAGATTGGTCCAGATCAGCCGTTAAAGAGCAATAAGCTACATACTAGCAAATAATTAACACAGGCTAGCTTTGACAGGCAGGGCCGACGAATAGGTTACACTATCTTGGAACCCGTAAGGAGTAGGAAACTTACATTCAACCTAACATACAACAATCCGTCCATATAAAAATATGTGTATGTAGGTAAATATTTTTATGTATTGATTGATATTGTACGATTCTTATTATGTATGTAGAATGACTTCTCTATAACAAGGACTAATGTACCTAACATTATCTAGAACTAACAGGGAGGGGTCCGTTCACCTTACACTACAGGGTACAACGTCCTTCCTAGAAGCCCAGGACCCCTTCAGCCAGCGTAACAGACACACAGAGACACTAATCAGCTTAAAACCAGCAAACATCCGCAGAGGTGAGAGAGCTAATACTATTAAGTGCCTTGAAAGTGGACGGCGGGAAACAACCAAGCAAGCATTTTATAATTCGATTTGAAACTTTGTTATAATATTTAATGCACTTTTAAAATGGAGTTCTCTGTTTCGGCCAACGTAATTGGGATTGGCTGTTATTCTAGTGTTTTGGGTAATAATATCGCACGCTCTCGCGATGCGATCAAAATTAAACCTAATGTTATGATTATTCCTCATATAGGTAAATATTTTTGTTATAAAATCATTATGAAATGATAGCCTAATGTGTCTATTTGTTATTGTTTGAAGGTTATTCTGTTATAATTAGCCGTGGTCCTGGAAAAAATAGAGCGGGCCTAGTTAATTTAATACCCGAATCCTATCTCTAGTTACATCCAACCGGTCGTATGTAGGTTTAATCGGTTTACAGATATCGACGGTACCTAGTGTGAGTATTGACGAAGCCGAAACACGACGATGTGCATTATTTGCAGTGTACAGTTGTCGAATACACATCTGGCTACAGCTCAATACACGTTGACGCCTGTCATAGTAACTAAATACTCGTATTTTACATGCCGACCCAAAGGGATTGCAAGGGATAATTGGTCCTTGGCAGTGGACAACGTGTGGTGAATTACTTATACATAAGTAGTTCGGCTTCGAAGTTTTCAGGCGTTTCGGCCGGTCTATTTATAACCCGCGGGCCGAAACCGAATTAATTGAAATTATAATGTTTCCTTTCGCAGTTGACAGTTAAAAATTATATTTAAAAAAGGTTTTCCCCGACTGCGTACAACCATTTTAAGGACATTTTTAACTGCAGGCCCAAATGCCTGAGGAATAATATTAATTTCAATGAATCACCCGCTTCGGCCCGCGGGCCAAAACAGGCAAGGCCGAATCGCCTGAACACTCCGGCTTCATCGAGCCTCGTCTGTGCAAATAAATATACGAAGCCGAAAGCAGCCGACGTGCATTATTTACAATACGACCGACTAATAAGAAGTACGTATCGATGTTGTAACCGTGATGTAATGGCGTCGGTAGCTACTCGTAACAAGGCCACGGCTGGGATTGGACACGCGCCGCGCGACCGGTGCGCGAGCGCAGCGCATAGTGAGCGAGGTTGAATCAATGGGTACTCTTGTGGTGGTTATTTTATGGGCTTGTTCAAGTAACTATCAGGAGTTTTCCCCGAATTTTGTGGGGTGATAGAGGATGTGCAGCATTTATTGGCGGAGTTCTGAACGAGGGTGCTAGACATAAGTTGAGGGAACTAAAATTAAATTCATATGACGTGGGTTCCTTGTTAGCGTATTCATGTACTGAGCAGGCCGAGAAATTATCCTTTTTTTTAGCTTTACTAAAGGATAATTGCGTGGATATTTAGTTTCTACGTTAGCCTTTTTATATAGTTATTGTTTTAATACGGAGCTGTTATGTACTATATTGTAAAAAATTCCCCATAAATATGTACCTTTATTTTTTTAACTACTCAATGACACACAAGCAGATGTTCTATGTGATGATATGCGGTAACTGTCGCCCCTAACATCTACGATTTACGCAGCTAGATTTTAATAACAAAAATGTGGAACCGCGGTTGTGTTGTCACTGACAGGACTGATTCATGGGTAGGTAGGACTCATTGCCCGAGGATGAGTTAGTCGAAACCGGTCGCAATTCATTAAACATTTTTGACAAACAAAACAGTAGTGGAACTTATAATAACTGAGTTCCATCAAGAATATATTACACAAACTATCCTATGGCATATCTTTTTGCACAAGTTTTCCTACTTTCCCATAGACACTGAGGAGTTCGTAAGCTCTCATTAGGGAGGGTTCATGATCGCTTTTGAGACTCTGTCTCTTCAGAATTAACGAGACACTCGTGGTGATAGTCGTAATTGACTGCGCCATAATGAACATGCGAAATGTGAATACTAGCGCGATAGCTAGAAATAAGTCGAGATCAGGTCACTAAAGATGTATTTACAAACGAGTTATTTTATCACGTACGATATCTACACGATGTCTTACAGATAACGGCGGTAAACAATGCATATCTAGATCTAGGATGACCACCCATCCGTGCTGATTTTAAAGCACGTGATCGAAAATTACATGACTAAAGAAAAAAATACGGGACACTACGTTGATCATGATTTTTTTAGTATCATCTAACAAATCTAATAAACGTTCCTTATTGCTATTAATTGCAGCGGCTCATGGCGCACGAATGCCGGCTGAATGAGCAAATTTAGGATTCCGGACCATTTATGGCTACGTATTTTTTTTTTCTGTAAAATGCAGGACGCAGGAAATGTAGCCCAGAATAGTACATAGGCATAGTGTACCTAAATTTTCCTGAATATCAATGGTTCGCGCGGGAAGGGCCCCGAAAGTAATTTCAGAATTTTACGCGGACGAAGTCGAGGGCATAACCTAGGATAATAAAATCGGTCCATTCGTTCGGGAGATGCGTTGTAACGGAAGAGTGGTGTATTCGAGAGGCGTTATCAACACCACTCTTTAGGTGTCGGGGGTTAAAAATAAAATATTTATTACTAAAATTTCAAACGAGCAAACGAGGAATCGTCTCTAATGAATTTTGATGAAAATTACAGGTTGGGCCTTTTGAGGTGAAACAATCGATTGAACAACGCCGTTTAATTTGCTGCGAACGAGGCTTGGTTGCTAAGGTGGTAAATTTTTATTTGGATTAAATAATATTTTGTCTTCGTTTGTGTCTACTCTGTAGATGTTAATAAGTACTAATGTGTGGGTAAGATGTATGAATGTTGGAGAGGCGAGAGAGGTGTGTACATCAGCGTATCTAGGGCTATTTTCCAGGGGGGGCCTGGCCCCTAAGGTGGCCGATGAAACTGAGTCAATCGCCAATGTACAGCCAGTGAGCACCCTATCCTGGCGTGGGCACCAGACCATTCTGGGATGAGCACGGCCCACCCGGCTCCCCCCCTTCCTACGCCTATGGGTGTGTAGGATCATAGGGACTCGATAGTCTCTTCTTAATCGAATACGGGCGTGAGTGTATACCTATGTATGGTTAAGTATCCATATCTTCCCTTATACCTTCATAGTATGTATAAATTAAAGTTGCTTTCCGCACCTGTCGGTCTGAAGGTATATCCGTTAACTCATCCTAAACGCAACGGATTAAGATGCGGTTTTCACTACCATTTACCTGGAGAATTTCTTCCGGGAGATTCATATGTATAATACAAGCATATTATAGGAAGGAAAAGCCGTGCGAAGCAATGGACACACATATAGGTTGTTGTAGCACTATACCAACTATAGTTAATTGTACAGTCGAGTTCATTAATATGTGAGCATTGCCAAGGCTTCAAATATAAATGTACATGGAAGGGTACTTATATATCTGAGCAGATGTACATATGTTTGATTGAAGAATCTGCTCAGATATATAAGTACCCTTCCATGTACATTTATATTTGAAGCCTTGGCAATGCTCACATATTATTGAACTCGACTGTACCTGAATCTTTCAATTGAACGACAAGATGAGCTAATGCCCGACCTATGCAATGATAGATAACAACAACACTCTATCACGCACTTAAAAATCTTATCAACAACGTACTCCTTATCCGTTTCTCATACTGATATCATAATATTCACATATGTTTTGGACCGCGATTGGTTGATCAAAATAATAATAAACATATGGTTTGGGCAATAAAAATGTAAAATCTGTCCAGACTGACTTGTCTTATTTGTCTATGGAAATTGTAAATTTAAATGGATAATTTGCAGCAATATTCGTTGAAATTCACTTTCGATGTGATTCTTATATAATTCTAGACATCTGTGCACAGTATACGTAGCGTGATTGATACGGCAAGTCGTGATTTTGGGTCTTGGTTGTTCACCAAATAAGACAAGTCAGTTTGGACAGATCATAGGGCGAGCCTACAATAATTTGTTTGAAGAAATGTAGGCTAACATTTCTTTAAACATTCTTCGTAACATTTCGATGCAATTTAGATCTGCTATTTCTGTTGGTCTTTGCTAAACGAATATCAATCGATTTAAAAGTATTAAATCTAATGTCACGGTCAATTTGAATTTAGAACGCTCGCTGTCTTTGCTTTCGGTCCTTGTAATGTGTAACTTTCGTTGTGAAATAAATAATCTTATATTTAGCCAATCTGTTATGATTTCCTTATATATCCTATAATTTCAACATCATTTTTGTTTTAATTATACTATTTGACCACCATGTCACCTGGTGGTATGTAACGACGCGGCAGAAGATGGATGTTAATGCAAGAAGCATTAACATCCATCTTCTGCCCCAAGAAGGGGCTCAACCACGGGGCTCAACTTTAGATTTGTATTGAAGCACTTTTTGCAAATAATAACAGGCGATTTAATGGCGTTAAGTTTGTCTGAAGCAATAGAAGATGTCAGTCACACATATTGTTTGCCAAACTACTTCAGGCCAAGAGATTATAATAATTTTTGTTTTGGTGAAACTATATTGAATTTTTTTTTTCAATAATTGTGAGCTACATTATTCCCAATTGTTATATATAGGCGACATTTCATCGCGGAAAAATAATAAGCAGGTAAGTTGAGATCCGAACTGCGTGCTATTGAAAACCGCGGTAAACTATACAAAACAGCTCTAGGTACCCCTCACCAAGAGGCCTTCCAACCGGAGCTCCATCTTGTTTTATTTCCACTGTTTGGTTGTTTTTAAACGAGTGAAAGTTAATTACAGGTCGGAGCGAGTTTCTCGTAAGTATCAGAAATACAGCCGTATAAGGGAAAGGGTGCGCTGAGCCTCGTGGGCGTTACACCCAAATCGTAAGAGACCGTTCCATTCTCCGGATACGAATTAAATCAATTTCAAATGTTCGTTTAGCGGGGATTTATTAGCGAACTAGGTATTCTACTTCCTGGCGAAAATAGAAAGTCAAGGAGAGAAACTCTCGTCGTTTATATGGTCCACTATCTGTCATTTGTCGCGTGGCAAAATAAGGAACTATTTTTTTTGCATTTGCTGTATTGCATTCCATCATGTTGTACTTGGAGCGGCTGTTTCATAGTTAGAAAGAGCTGCCATAAGAATGCTTGATAGACTGAAAGGCGTTAAACAAGGAGACAAGCCTTGACTTTCTGGGAATCTGAATTGTAAACTTTTTATTTCCCTGTCAGGAATCGAATTTCGTAGAAAAAATACTTAGTTATTAATAATTGCGCTATACAGTTACTTGCTAACTAGATAAGTAACCCAAAATAACGCTTCCGAACCAGAACATTATTGACATTGACGCTGTACAAACAGCCAATTTATAATTATCCATACTGTTCGGAGTGAAATTATAGTGCCAGCCTTTGAACGCGGCTATTCATTCCCTAAATTAAAGACATAATTAACTTTCCTTACTTGCTTATTATTATTTATTTTTATCCGGCTGTGAAGCCTGAGGAGTCTGCCAGGATTGCCACCACCGCCTTATCTATTTCTGCTATCAAAGAGCACTGTTTGAGTTATGTTTCAGTACAGGATAAGATAGTGCAATTACATGCATGAGGCATTTAATCTTTGTCCTCATAGTGACAACGCATCTGCGGTTCTTTACATGCAGTGCAAGAACCGTAGGTGTTTTAAACGATATGTAGTCAACTACAAGTCCAGTGGACTGTCTGCTCGCTGGTCCGAATTATTTATACGGATGTAACTGCGTTAATCGGGCATTGCCACTCTCCTCATTCCCACCACTGCAACTCCTGTATAACCCTGGTCTACAGCAGCGTCCACATACAGGACCTGCGGCATAACTGCGTTATACCGATGTCCTTACTATACTACAGAGCACGGCCACTAACCGTTGTTCTTACGGTGAGAGAAAATTTCAATCATTCAGACGACTGAATGTGCAACAATGATCCAATGGTCGGGTTCCGCTGTTACCAGGGTCATGGAGGTCAGTGGCAGTCGCCCTACAGTATCTGATTTGACTGATATTATCTGATCCGCCAAATCCTGTCATGGGTAAAAGAAGTGACATTATATATGTATGTATGTTCGTAGCTTTCTTCTACCCTATGGCCTCTAACCGAGAGGATCCTAGGCCCTATCTGAATCCAAATATCTAACATACGGCAAACAATGACATTTTCGAATGTTCTGGCAAGGACATTCAAGTCTTTGCATATACCTACTTGAATAAATATTTTAATAGTACCTAAAGCATAAATTGTAGACCTTATCTAAATTTAAAGCCATAACTACTATGATGGTAAAACTATAGTTCTTGCCTAGTGCATTGCACATCGGATTAAGTCAGACAAGAACAATGGCGTAGGGATATGAATATTTGTTTTTATGACACCAACTGTTTGATAATTTAGTTTGTTATATTTCTACTTTTGACTATGAGAAACCACATCTATTGTTAAAGATTATTTTTGTTCTTAATGAAGTAACTCGTTTATTTGTTAGGAACTAAGAAGTCGGCAATGGAATTGAAAGAAAAGAGAATGAAGTACCTAATAGTGAGAAAGCTTGTAGAAATTTACTACAAGCCGTTACTACCTATAGGAAAACAAGTGGACGAAATTATAACATATTACAAATATATATGTAATTAACTTCGCAAAATGTGAGGTTGGCTGGAAGAGATCTCTTTAGGGATAAGCTCACCTATTGTATCTATGTGTTTTATTATGTGTCTGAGCAACAAAAAGTAGGTACCTATATTAACGAAAAAAAAGAGAGAAACGCCTATATATTATTTTGTTTCGAATGTCATGTCATGTCATGTAACATTGCAGCATAAAAACTTTCCGAAACAAAACAATAATATCTAATTAAACGTGCAACCCAGAATCATGAAAATAAAATAGGATTTTAGTTCAACTGACTCAACTTATCCGTTTCTGGCGAAGACATAAGAGGATCAGATATCAGATAAGATATCGCATTGGACCGCGATATCGCTGAAAGATCGATACCATGTACCATTTTTCGAGATTAGTTAAGATAGTGTCTGCTTTTAAGATTTTCCTTTACCTTTCCCTCATATATATTGTGGGGAGTTAGATATTTTAAACTTAAAGGTAATGTAGCATGTAAAGGGCATAAAGCATTTCTTTAAACAATACCGCGATATATTTTGAAATTTCAAATATTTCGAGGCTATTTCGAAATAGTAGGTATCACAAAACTTAAAAAAAAATTAATTCGTCATTATCCCAGCCCATAACAGTCCACTGCAGGACTAAGGGCCTCTTCCACGAAAGAGGATGTTATTGCCGTAATCTCCATACTTTCCAGGAAGGTAGGAGATCGCAGTGCTATAAATATAACAATGGAAGACGCTGCTGCCCATTTTCCAGCCTACGGAGACTAGATATTTTGCCTCGAAAAGATTAGTCGCGTTGTACGACACCCACGAGTGTAAGGATTTGGAGCTATTCGACTCTGCCGGACACCACACGGCCATACGTATTAATACGTCATAATCATAATTAGACAAAATTAATTTCTCTTTGTTGTATCACGTACCTTCGAAATGACTCATCTGTGATTTAGCTATATTGATTATCTACTTATCATATCAATTCATAACAATGAAAAAATAGTTACAATCCTATCTACCACTGAACCACCTAAAATATATTGATTGTGACAAATTCATTTATTTACCTCATTACCGACTGTCGTAGGTACACCACGACACAGGCAGAAATGTTTCAGTTTATCGACTGAGACACAGCATTTTGAAGTGTCCAAGAGCAACGCATTCAACGTCTGCACAAATTGAGGCATTTTACACTAACAGCACATCTGGTGATCTGGCTCCGCACAAATCTCACGAATCCGCCATTTTATCACATTATTCACCGATGGCAATACCACTTTTTTTATTTTCCTCTCAACCGGCCAGTAAGTATTGAAAAACTAAAAAGGTATTTTCTCGTGCACAAGTTTTAGATCTTAATCGGCGCCTTTTAGGCAAAGACAATGCGTGTATACAGCCGGGAAAATGTTTGAACACTGGCCGTTATCAGAGGCTGGCTGGCTATCTCGCGTGTCACGGCAGATTATTGTTACGCGCGTTGTGTTAACGATAAACTACCTACACGAGAGTTTCAAGGGGGCGTATTTGGTACGGTGTTGCGTTTTGCATTACAATATGCGGGCAGAAAGTGTGCGGGCTACTCATAAAAATACATTAGGGCAACCTTTGTTAAATTGTAAATGTAGCGGAGTCAACTGTTTCGAGATGTTTACGGGGAAATTAGCAGTTTACGAGTGTATCCATTACTTTGTAGAGAATATTTTTCCTGAGCCCATACCTAGCGCTGCTGATATTTACGATTTAGTACTTTGTTCGTTTTATCCTGAAAGTTAGAGCATCTACATTGTTTATGTGACTATTTTATTTAGCAATCAAACGAAAAAAGGTCGTCTGTTCCCGTTAGCCACGGCTTCATCAATAACTTAGTGAGGAAAAGAGGACAATAAAGCAAATTATTTCTCATTAATAGCTAGTCGGGCCGGCTGTGGGGACTGGAGAAAGTTAATTATTACCTTGTGCATAAGTAAATCCCTCTCCTGAGAATATCCATTCCACTCTTACAATTCATATTAATTAAGAAAATTAAGGAAAAGTAAAACTGGGACATAGTTTTGAGGTTATGGGCTTAGTTTTTCGAACGGACCCAGAAAAGTAAACAGCTAGTTTAAATTTTTGTAATTTTATGTAGTTTGCATTTAAAATAAACATACTTATGTACACAGTCACACCCTTATCCCATAGGCAGGCAGAGACTATCGAGTGTCAAGATAATAAAAATAAAAATAAAAAGTGAAGAACCTTTTAGTCCAACTTAAAACATAAACAGTTAAAATATAGATACCCTTTACAATCTATCAAACAAAGCTTGATCGATACCATCGAGCATCAATACAGAACCTGATAAAACTTTCACCTGTCCGCATTCATTTGGCGTCGTGCATTATACCCGTCCTTATCGTCGCTGCGAGCTTCCCCTTGTGGGAACGGGACAAAAGATGTGCATGAATGGTGCATTGATTAAAGCAGGGACAGAGAGAGCAGTGTTTGAGCGCGGTTGCCATGACAACGGCGTGGCAGTAAACCTGGACACTTCCTGCACGCATTGTGTCACAGGTGTGGAATACTGATACCGGTGATGCAATGACAGTCAGTGCTCTATTGGCTTTAGGAAGATAAACATTGGTGCCTTTTATTTTGATAAGCAGTTAGCACATGGCTGTTTGAGCTCATGATTGGTGGTGATGTAACTTGTTAGCGTTGGGGATAGCTTAATGAGGAAAAAAACTGCTTATAAGAGGAGAGGACATAATAATGCATATGTATACTTTTGATAATGATATAAAATGGCCGACGGATGTGCCCAAAAATAACTAGGCTACCCTAACATCATAGTACATACATACAGTGCCTAGAGTACCTCAAACGTATCTGATCCGCTGACGGCGGCGTCGCTGTTCTTGGCATAGTTCCAGTTTTGGCCACTGGGTCTGATAAGTTTGTGGCACTAAACTGGTAATGCATGCTGTAAAGCACGTTCACGGCCATAGAATTTGAACCATGGGGCTGTTCCTCAAGGAGTTTCTTTCGTCATTGGTATAGATGCATTCGCAATCGCTAAATTGACAAGATCACTTCAACATCCCTAACATTCTGTTGTCGAATTGAGTCTCCAACACATTTATGGTAGGTTTTGCCTTAAAGTCCACGATTAGCGTGTGCGGAAAACCCAAATTCTTTCGGAAAACTTCGGCAATTCCAAGAAACGTTGCCCATCCACGCTAATCTAATCCGTTGCGTGATGAAATAAATAACTTAGTATTGGCCGTAGCACGCTCAACTTGACCCTGGCATTACATCATAGCTATTTTTTGGCCTCATAAGGTATCAACACCGAACTCGTCGACCGCAGTAAGCCATAAAGAGATGGGCGGATAAACTGTAGCAAAATGTGTTTTTGTACTGTGCGTCATGTAGGAAGGCAAGTATGTTTGGAGGGCATTCCGTTTGTATATTTTGCACATTTACAAGCAGGCCGTAAGCCTGTTTGCCACCTCAGAGGTATAAAGAAAAATTTACGAGACAGAATTGATCGTTTGCATTGAGTTATAACTATGTCAGTTTGAAGCATCTACATAGATAAAAAAAAACATTAAATTTCTTGAAAGGAAACTGTCGTTACAACCTTCTACAGATAATTCATTTAAGTTTCAGGAAGGGAACTACATAACTGATTTTTACCTACAGTGGCGCGACTGCCATCTGACCTCCGAGACCTTAACAGGGGAACCTGACCAGATTGGATCATTGTTACACAATGGGTCGCCTGAATGTGCAGATTTCATCACGATATGTACCTTAGCATACCTAACTAATTGAATCAATTAGTTAGGTATGCTAGCTAGATATGGTCAGAGAATAAGCATTGCTATTCCACGAGTCACAATTTCGGGGGGCAGCGGTGTGGATTTTCAATTTTTAATGCGTATGTATAGTGCTTTTGTAATGTGTTTTTTCCTATTCTTCTTTCAATCATTTTTACTATTTTATGAATTAAAAAAATAACAAATTGAATTTGTAAGTACCTAATATAAAAACTATCACGGCCACAACATTCTGGGTCACGATCGTGACCGAATTGTAGATCCAAATTAATCACAGCTCAACTACAACAATGTGGCGGATTGGAGGCACAAGCGACAGAGGCTTCTGCGAATCGCAGTGAGGCTGTTTGGTACAGTACAAGGGTATAAATCCATAAACTTTTTTATTAAAAAATCCTTTTCATCTACAACAACTTCAAGATTTAATTACGGTTTCTATTACATTTCCTGCAGGAGATATCTGCATATATACGATGAGGTAAAATTCGCTGTATCGGTTGTTACTAATAATTTATGAAAGTCAAAGAATCTCACGCCTCTGTCACGCAGTGGGGGAGGCAGAGACTATGAAAAGCCGGACAATATATTTATTTATATTAGGGTAAAAGTGCTTTAACATTTTTATAAAAAAGTCATTTTCTTCTACTGAAACTTACAGGGTGTTTGGTACAATACTACGTCTACGTTTGCCCTATAATTTTAAACAACTGCACAGGAATATGATCCTTAAGGTAGTACAATTATTGCAGCCTTTTCAAAGCCTTTTGTTTTAAGGCCCGTGCTTACTCTTCTAGACGACATATTTTTCCAAAAACAACTCGTTACATAACCCATCCCGTCCTATAGATAGCACACCCGAACCCAGCATCCTCCAACCGCTATCTATATTTCCATGATATTTTCTTACTTTTACGCTTCAGCATAAAAATACCGACAGTATTATCATTTTTACTCGCCATTTCGAGGGTGAATAGACGTTTAAAGCATTCTAGCTTTGTCTGCGGAGACGACTGACTACACAATAACCATTCTTTTAAAAGGAATTTATAAGTAACCGTGTTTCAACCACAAATCCATTAGACAATTGCAATCGCATGAACATCATTGGGCGGTTATGCTCTCGCGCACAAGCGCCCGGGCTCCGCTTTGACCATGATCCAGGATTTGGCAGATCAGATAATTACAGTGGAGCGACTGCCATCTGACCTTCGTGACCCTGTTAACAGGGGAACCTGGCCAGATTGGATCATGGTTACACATTCAGACGCCTAAATGTGCAGTTTCCATCACGATGTTTTCCCTCACCGTTAGAGCATCGGTTAGTATTCAACTAATGTACATAACTCAGAAAAGAGTCATTGGTACGGCGTCAGTGGGATTCGAACCCGGTACCTATCGCATTGCGAGTCGGACGCAAGAACATCATTATCTGCTAAATCCACTTAGCTGCTCAACCTAAGCGTTGCGTTCTGAAAGCAATATCCTGGCAATCTCGAGTGAAACGCAAATATGACGTTTGTGGGAAGCTATAAGCAATTGAGTTTGCCGGGAGAGTTCAGGGAACGGCAATTCCACTTCATCCGCGATTGAATGTTGAATGAGCAGTTTCCGGTACTAAGACTGTTGGGAGACCATCGACAGCAGGAGATAGATATGGGTAATTAGATAGAGGGCTAAAAATTTTGAAAAGTTTGTATAGGTTTGATGTGTACTGAGAACGTAAACCAGAATATGAAATCCCTCAAAGTTGTTTTAATGACCTGCCTCGCCCTAAAGCACATAGTAGTAGTTAACACTGTTAGTTCCTTCGTCAAGATCACTTCAAGGAAAAGAATAATAAGTAAATAAAACAGATATGATAGGACAAATTCACACAGCGCCATCTAGCCCCGAAGTAAGCAAAACTTGTGTTATGGGTGCTAGATATATGATAAACTACTTTCTGCACGTTCAAACAATTCTGTTGATAAGTTTTGAACTTGTTTAGTTGTCGATCTGTTCTACTTCTAGGTGAATATCACCGACTTGAAACTGAACATGTACGAACAACGTCAATGTGGAACCGAATAAAATGCTGTCTGTGTCTATGTCTATGTCAATATCTCACGTCTAGAGCTTCCTGTTATCTCAGTAGCAAGTTTAAACTAAAAGGTCGTGATTTATTGAATAATATTGTAATTTTGTTTTATTACATCTCGCGATTGAATCAGCTACGTTATTGAGCAACTCCTCTATTTGCAAAGACGAATTTATCTGAACCTGTTTGTGTAAATAAATATTTCTTATTCTTATATTAGTGACCCCTTCCACGTTTTTCGTACATCGTTTCGTTTTAGGCACTTTGTGACGGTGTACGGTCCTATCTACCGTATGTTATTTTTAAACTGTCTTTCTTTATCATGAGGGTTCTTTTCATTATTCGACATTATATGTTTCTCAAGGTACAAGAATTAAGAACTTCGACCGACATTTCTGATTAAATATTTTACGGTTTAGGTGCTTGTAGTTCAGATTTTATGGTTATTTTATTTATCAACACCTACGCGTACAGGAAGCAGCTTGTATGCTAGCGTACAGCAATAATCCACACCTCAATGGTTGGTTGATAAGCGGTCGAGGAAATGCATAAATATGTCACAGATTTTCTTCGAGATTTAATTACGGTTCCTATAACATTTTCTGCAGGAGGTTTCTTCATAATGTATAACATGACTTAAAATTTACAGCATTGTGGTTACTAATAACTTATGTATGTCAAAGAATCATATCGACAAAATATTTAGTTATTTATAATCTTTATTGAACAAATTACAATAATTGGCGGCCTTAAAGCAATTGAGGCTTTATCTACTAGTCAAGAAAGTGAATTAACTAGTAAGGTAGTGTAATAAACAATTTACACTCAAATTAGGTACCACAATCATAATTGAACACAAACTTTATTGTATGCCAAGCAACTGTGTCTTGACTTTAATAAGTGAGTATACCTTAACCCTTTGGACATTATAAATTCTTACTCGAAAACTTTTTACAGAAAAAATAAACACCGGGTCTGAGCCGAGACGAATTTTTATTTAATTAGTAAATTCACTTTCTAAGCAGTACCTACAGTTCGTCAGTGCCCTCCACATGTTCACTGGAAGGGAAAACATCGATGGAAACATCCGTCTACATCCCTTTAGCATTTGATTGACTCGTCTGTCCCTGGGCGGAAATTAGGAGGGTCATAAAAGTAGGCATAAACGGGGAAAAGATGCCGCTGGCCTGCGAGCTCCAGCTAGTGATGGGCCACGCACGTACAAGAATAAGAATAATTTGTTTACCTTAATAGGTTCAAAAGACCAACTATGAGTTCAATTGCGGAAAAAGGACTAACCTAACCTATAACCTAGTAATGGGCGACTGTTTATTTATGCAAGTATGTATATATTTAATCGGACAATTTAGTAACCACTATTCACTGGTAAACACATTTAGGTTTTCGAATGAAAAAGATTATTATAATGAATTTTTCACGAATGAAAAGAACGATGATTTTTATTCATTCGAATAGCATATTTATATACATACATCGAACCATTAGCGTATCTAGGGCTATTTTCCGGGGGCCTGGCCCCTGAGGTGGTCGATGAAGCCGAGTCAATCGCCAATGTACAGCCAGCGAGCACCCCATCCTGGGGTGGGCACCAGACTATTCTGGAGTGGGCACGGCCCACCCGGTTCCCCCCCTTCCTATGCCTATGCATCGAACACGCCGATTTCCCATGGGGCAGCAGAGTCTATGGACCGCCACTTTTCTCTGTACTGACACAACTCCCTAGTCGATATATCCACAATTATTTTCATACATCTCCTTTTATTATACATCTCATTCTTTTATTTATTTCTTTCATGAAAGTTGATGTAGGGACGAAAATGGAAAGAGTGATTTTGAGATTGTTAGGGCATGTAGAGCGGATAGATGAAAGAAGATTGACGAAAGAGGTATATAGCGAGAATTTGGGAAACCAGTCCTTAAGAGGACGACCCAGAATTACACTCACTGACCAAATCAGTAATGTTCTAAATAAACAGCTGGGGTCCGGTGGCACTTTTATACAATCGAATAACTCGAATGGTAGTGCAATCGAATATTCGAATGATTTACTCCTATTTGCCCATCACTAGCCCTGTCCTGTTAACGATCTCCAGCCTCCCGACATGTATGATATACTCAGATGCAGTACCCAGCAAGGCTAGCACAAGTATGCCCGCGACATAGCTTGCGCCACGAGAGAGCTTTTCTTTCCTTCTCTCAATACTAAAATGAAAGAGATAGCAATACGTATGTCGCGCTTTTTCTCGCTTATTAACTTGTGCTAGGCCTACTGTGGCCCTAGCACAAGTGTGTCCGCGACAAAGCTCGCGCCGCGAGAGAGCGTTTGTCTCTTTCTCTCAATACTAAGATGAAAGAGATAGCAATACGTATGTCGCGCTTTTTCTCTCTTATCAACTTGTGCTAGGCCTACTGATACGATCAAAGAGGCCCAGACATTTTTCGATATCGGCCCACACTCAATTCTATATCGACAGCTGAATTTTAAGCTCCATTGAACATTGGCGACTTCTGAGGGAATTCGGGATAACCGTGAATCGTATTATGGTGGTATACGAAAGGACATATTTCTTTTTTTCTGTGGGCAGAATGATTTTCTGTCGTGTGAGATACGACATTGTGAACTTAATAAAACCGTTGGATCTTTAATTGTATTGGGTATGTTTCGTGTGCCTCATTATCATGACTGAGGGATAGGAAATATCTAACAAAGAAAAACTATAGAAATTATCTCTTTTTAATCATGAATGAATGACCTACTGAATACTACTGAGTCGACCGAACTTTCGTGATATCAAAAAACAAAAACTTAGACAGTAGATACCTAGATAAGCTCTAACAACTAAAATGAACACCAAATTACTAAATTAAATTATTGCTACCTGAGTACTCAGTAAAATGTGTTATGATACAAAGGCTTTATTATG
Source organism: Blastobasis lacticolella (assembly GCA_905147135.1). NCBI lineage: Eukaryota > Metazoa > Arthropoda > Insecta > Lepidoptera > Blastobasidae > Blastobasis > Blastobasis lacticolella. The sequence goes on from LR990044.1 coordinate 1,116,099, forward strand.
TGGATAATTTTTTTCTGATAGTTCCAATTGAAAACGCTCTTCAGCATAAGTATTCGTATTTAAGCAATCAGCAATTCCGTTTAAAATCACTTCACAAATATCGCGATAAATATTGGCATCACTCTGACGATACGCCATCGGTATAATTGCCAATTTAACCATCTGAGCGAATATCGCCCTCTCGATGTTATAAAATACAAATTACTAGCTTTTGCCCGCGACTTCGTCCACGTAAAATTCAGGTATAACGTTCCAGACTCGGTCACGCGGGAAACACATTGAATTACGAGATAAATTGTAGCCTATGTGCTATTTTGGGCTGTAACCTATGCTGCTGCCGAATTTCATTAAAATCCGTTCAGTAGTTTTTGCGTGAAAGAGTATCAAATATCCAAACATACATCCTTACAAACTTTCGCATTTATAATATTAGGTACTAGTGGACCCGGCGCGACTTGGTTCGACCGATGGGAGGGCTTGTACCTAAGTCAACAAATAAAAAGCATTCTTTCCAATCAAATTGGTCATAATCAGATACCTACCTTAATTAAAATGGCACGGCAACGACCAGGCTATTAATATTGTAGCATAATCCACGAATCGATCAATCAGCCTACGAGATTTTCCCTTCAAGCGACAACTGCTTAAGCATAGCTCTCTTCAAACAATACTAATTTAGATGCAAACTCGGGGCGGTTGGGAATAGCCCGTCCGTACCCCCTCTCCCCCTTTTTCCCTTTCCCCCCACTCAATTATTCGTTACCGAATAATATATTAGGCCTAAAAATAATCACACGCCCCGCGTTAAATTTCAAAGAACGGTATGGTTTGTTGGGTTTCAACATGGGGTTTATTTTCGCAGTTTTTCCTTTTAATATTAGATACGGAATTCCAGGAAATAAATGGAAGGGAAAATGCTTTGACGCGTAACGCAATCTTTTTTAGAATTGGCGGGAAATGTCTATGGTATGTCTCTCTCTGTTTTGATATTGCATTGCCATAATATGTATATAATTAATAAAATGTTACGGTCTCATTAACTATAGTTTAAACTGATTTAAATTCTATCTATTGGGAATGAAATAAAACAGACTTTTCTGAATATAGAGAAAAAAAAATTCCAACTTAAATTTTTTCCCTATGTTTCTGAGCATCGTTTTTTCAAAGAGATAGTTAAGTATACGAATGTTAAACAGACATATTGGCAAACCTGTGTCCTAGTTATTTTTGTATTTGTCGAAAAATAAATGCCTCATTCGATGCCATCCGTCCGTATGCAAATTCCGATTGGGAAAACCTTTTAAACATTTGTAAGGCAATGCAAATAACTGTCATGAATGCTGGGCATTATAATATGAATGATGGATAGACACTGACACATACTCATTCTACTCAAATAACAATGAGGTAAGCGTGCCTAGCAACAAGTAAAGAATAGATTAGCCTATATTGATATATTTTCGAGCCAGAGAAAGAAATGGAAACTTACCTACCTTTTTTATAAATCAATAACCCATTTTCACTAAACATATTAATCGCCTAAATCCGATGCCCAAATACTTAGGAATTGCTTAAGACGAAAACACGTTTCACGCTATAGGCAGCCGTGTCACGTAATACCTATCCTAGTCCTTTTCACGGATTTTGATGAATCGCTTTCCATCACATAAAGTGTCCCTTATTAATTTTATTGCGAAAGTTGTCAGTTTCTGTGTTTATTGCTCTTCCACGATGAAACGGCTGGACGGATTTCGACGACTGTTTTCAGTGATGAATTCAATACCATACCACTATATTCAATGGATGTATAACTCCTGAATTAACATAAAATCTACATTTATGCTGTAATTGAACGTTCGACTACGTAGTTCCCGCGGGAACACGGCACAACCGAAATTTACGCGGACGAAATCGCGGGCGAAAGCTTCGTAAAATCACCTTTGCGTCATACATCCAACCTCTTCAGTGGAAGTATCGGAGTAATCCCTTAGGGTTGATGTTTCCCAAGGATAGTGAGTGCTCCGAAAAGTTTAGTGTTCAGAAAAGGCGCGAAAACGCTATATGATGAGGGTGCGAAACAAGAAAATATGAAGGTTTATTTCAAGGTTTAGGGCATTGTAATCATTTATAGTTTCATTCAGTACTAGTGGACCCGACGCGACTTCGTTCGCGTACACCTACCTACACTTTTTTCTTGCTTATAAACCTTCCTCTTGAATCACTCTATCTATTATTAAAAAGCGCATTCAAATTTGTTGGGTACTTTAAAATATCTAAGCGTACATAGCTACAGACGGCGGGAAGCGAATTTGTTTTATGCGATGTTAAGTAGGTAGGTAATTCAATCATGGTTGTTCGCAACGAAAATTATTTTTATTTTGAAATATTTTTATATTATTATAACTTCATGATATCTGGATATCTAATCTAGAACCTACGGTAGCTAGATAGAGCACGTAGAGTTTAAAGTAGATAATATAATTATAGATTAGGAGTATATTTTTATAAAGGTCTCGATTAAAATATGAACGTTTATTGTTAAACCCAACAAGAGGATTTTTTTTAATTTTGACTTATAAATTATTTTATAATTGGTTATGTATTAATTGAACTCTCCAACAAGAGGAAACATACATTAATTTCATCCACACAAACGGGGAAAACAAACTGGATCATTCATTTTGCGATCCCATCGAGGGCTTTTGAAAAATTGCCGCCAAAGTTTTCAAATAAAGCGGCTGTGTTAGCAAGTTGGTTGGGAAATATTATTTTTATTCCAACCAACAACTTTAATAGTAGACACGTGTAAACAATTAGATATAAAACACGTAAGTAAAACCACAATTTGAATATTACAACTAACAGAAAGGGCGCTAAAACGAGAAAAATAGAGTTGGTATTTAAAAGTTTCGTCCTTTAAATGTCAAATCGGACATAGAGTTGCACATTAAGCAGAGTGGAGTAGGGTCTAATGCACTGCACTCTAGGTTAAGTTGTCTTTTGAAATTATATTACATATGGGTACAAACTACTTAGGTATATGCATATACTGCATATACCTAGAGATCGCTATTGGCGATAAGACCGCCCTTGTACTTGTCATAATCTTACAGAATCGGTGATAATAATACTGTTAATGTACAATAAAGTGTTAAATAATAAATAAAATACCTAAGTTGGTCTCTGATAACCATTTTTTAATCAAAAATGTTTTACAAGTTGTTTTACCACTTGAAGACTTCAGACATTTGGAATTGACCTATTGGGAACCTATAGTATGCCTAACCTCACCCCATATACGAATGCAGGTCAGCCTAAGCAAACAGATATTTAGAGCCACTAAAAAGAGTTAGTCAGAGTTTTGAACAAAGAACGTATTTTCCTGCCAGTACGTACCTCGTTTAGGCGAAATAGGTACCTAGTCTACTATATATATATAATAACAGTCGTACGTGTGTGATGGACAGACACCTATACATATGTCACCGGTGACTAATTAACCAAACAATACAATAGAATACAAAAGAACAATGTTTTGAAGTGGGTCGAGTTATGTTCACGACTGACAACGTGACAAAACTTACTCCATAGACATAGGTTAAAGTTTGTGTTAAAATAGTCTGCGTAAGTGTTATTGACATGCCAATTGAGGAAAATGAGCAACTCAAAATTTACTGTAAGTAATAACTTTCAATGTCGAAGCTAGCTACAGGCAAACATTAGTTACTATGACAACATTACGTAGATTGAATAAGGTTGCGTATTTCTACATCGCCGGAAGATTTAAAATCCTTATAATTTCATTGGATATTTTCGTGTTAGGAAATTAAAAAATATATACAAAATTCGAAGTACGCCGACATCAATGCAGTATCCAAACAGACTCGATCACAACACTGGCCATTCGTTGTTCAAAAACAAAATTCGACGCAACACTTCACACTAAAAAAGGATATATTAAATAACGCACATGTCACACTGAACGTAAACAATCTCTTTAGCAGAACTGTATTCTTTTTAAGTTACAAAAGGCACTTGTAAACACTGGCTGGTAAGAAACGCGCGCTTTCATAAAACGTGGATTCGAGGCAAAGGCTCGCGGCATACTGCCGCCGCGCGAACACGCCACGAATGATACAGCCAGCATTCTTTACTCAACAAACCACTTTACACATACTGTGGTTCCATTTTTTTTCTTTCATTTTTAATTCACATTGACATGACGCTGTAAATGGTATCCTACGGATAACGGTCAGGGCTAAGTGGGCGTTAATGTTTTTAGATGAAAGTACTTTGGTATGCGACTTTTTTAGCGCAATACGGTAAGTACTTAATATCTAGTGAGTTCAGCGAGAGAGAGAGGTTATTGATTTAAGAAATATCTACCTATATATATACTACCAATGAAGATATCCAAAAAGAAACTATACCTACATCATACCTATCACGACAACCAAAGATTAAAACAGTAAAATCTTAATTAAAACGGATTACACCATGCAAAGACGTCATAGACAATACGTTCAATGCTGAATCTAATTTCGATTTGAATTAAAAGACGTGCGCAGTGAAATTGTTTTCTTTTTAATTATTATATTTAATGAAGTGTAGGAAAATATTCCCACCTTCATTTAGATAAAGAGAAAAATCTAAAATATTGAATAGTTCAAAATAACAATAATGAGCATCAAGGATAAATTCTGTATCTGTGACATAGCATATATTTTTTTAACTGTAACAGTCATTAGTCATTAAATTATCTTATCTTTTTGCAAAACTATTTCCTGATAAACTTTATGTTTTTGCTTTTATTAACCCTATTGTGTTTACACTTTCCCAACAAAATCCCTTTCGTCTCAGAAACCCCGATCCTACTCGATTCCCAAAATATCCGTACCCCAAAACGCCCGTTTCCCGCCATATCCGTTTACAAAAGCGGGCATACTGGAAAGTGGCCTTTATATATCTAGACAACCTACATCCGCTGGGCTTACTGTCCCTGTACTGGGTATGATACTGTACGTATAAACAGAGGAAAGTACATCGGTGAAAGCATGGCGCAGACCCGTTCCCTATCGGTTTGCAGCTTTCGTACAATCAGCAAAAACTACACGAATATGCGAGAAACGAACGAATGTATCTATCTAAAACATAGTATAAAACTGTCTGTCCCATTGTATCTATGTACGGTTAGATCTTTTAAACTACGCAACGTATTTATCGAAATATCGGGCTACTCGTCAACAAAGGTACGCGGTAGGAAACCCGGAACATACCCTTAAAAGTTAAAATGTGTGATAATAACCGCAATAGTTTAAAGCATTATGTTAGATAGACTCAAGTGAAAGGTTTATTAGAGAGAGAGAAAAGGTGGATTTACGGTGGTAAAGTAACTGTATAGGGGTAGGACGCCAACGCGAACAAAGTCGCGCCGTGTCCACTAGTATAATAATATAAAACGAATAAACACGAATGTCGGTGCTATAAAACCGCTACGCTACTTTCGGTACATTTTGTACTGAGACCGCTAAACGGTTAATTTTTTAGGGATTCGTACCCTCTAAAGAGAAACATGGATTTATGTGGCTTGTACATCTGTAAGTCTGGCTATCTGTCTATAGGACTCTCAATATCCTTTTTCTCAAGAACGGGTAAAGATAGTAAGTTGTTATACGCGAGTGTCAAACAATAGATAGTAAAATTGTCACACCTATAATACAATACAACACAATTGTTTATTGGTAAATAGATTTACATGTAATTTTTATGCTACTTTACATTTGTACATAAAGCAAGTATTATTTCATTAAGCAATTGCAATATCATCAGATACATAAATTGAATTCCATTATATAAATTCGTCCATAAAAATAAAATTAAATAACATCATCAAAACCTATCAATAGGGCACTTCCAGTTGAATTCCTCTAGTCCTAGAACCATTAAATTCGGCAAGAAGCGACATATTACCGCACGAGTAACTTAAAATATCCGAAAACCAGGAATCGGTAGCCACCGCTGCTGACGGTGGTACAGGGCGTTAATTTGTACGTTTGCTTCGGTAATACGCGGCCAGTTTCGGCGCGGACATGTTTCCTCACTTAAGTAAATGGGGGAAACTGAAATTCACCCGATATCCATACACGTATTTGCGTGAACATGCTTTTTTTACACTTTCACCACACATATTATCGGGTTACCACGGTTATGATATGTGTAGTGAAAGTGTAGTGAATAACCATGAAGGTCTTACAACCTAATAAATTATTTTCCCTCTAGCAAACGCTTGGTAAAAAGAGACCTCAAGAAAGCCCAATTCCCTGAAACGAACTGGGACCAGGGATGGAAGAAGAAGATCACTAGGAAAATCTTCAAAACGAGAGTCTACTTGTTTTTATATTAAAACTACGCGTAACACTTGTAGTCGTATCATGTTTAGCGGTAAGTTTGATCTCACCAAAAAAATCTCACGGAAAATTTGTTGGCCAAGCCTCGTGAGAAAAAGTTATCAGATCTCATAATGAGCCAAGTTTCTAACTCTACGTTTTGGTCAGAAAGTATGGCTTGGCTGTTTTATAAAACTATTGCATAGGCTGGATTCAGCGCTCGACCGACATGTAAGTTATGGCTGATTTCGTCGGTCGTAATCAGCTAGCATCAGTTGATCATTGTCTCTGATAGAGCTACGTTTGAATCTACGAAACGGTCAATACCCTTGCAATATCATTGCCGAGTCGTAAAACATATATGTGTTCTGGCAGTTGATAAGACCGCCTGAGTACAGCCTGATGACAGATCTGTAGTTATCCATTGCTTGCATTAAACCATTTACCGCGTGCACCGAGTACAGAAACCACAATGGACTAGAAAAAGCCCCTAAACTCCACAACGTCCATCCCCTCAACCCCAACTCTTAACACACAACACCAAGTAAACAGGGCAACTCAAACAACAGCCAGCAAGCAAAGACGCGGTCCCAAACACATGCACCGGACGACGCAAGACCCCTAATCAATATTAATAAGGTCGGCCCAAAATCCTAACTCACTTCAGGCTGAAGAGAGTTACTCGTAATTCGAAAATTTTACCCGCCCTTTTGGGGCACATGCTTTACAATTAAAACCACTGTTTATTCTGCGAGGCACGTAAGGTGTAGGCGATATTGCCCTCACGAGCCATTCGGATAGATATTGAAATCGCAAATGTGATTATATTATAAATGACAGGTATACGTATCTACAGGCTTTATTTATATGGAATACTAAGCTTTTGCTCACGACTTCGTCCGTGTGAAATTCGGTTATAACGTTTTAGACCCGATCCCGCGGGAATCGCATAAATTTCGGGATAAATTATAGCCTTAATGTGGTATTCTAGGCTATAAGTTATAGTGCTGCCTAATTACTTTAAAATCCGTTCAGTAGTTTTCAGGTGAAGGGGTGACAAACATCCTAACGAACTTTCGCACTTATAATATTAGTAAGTTTTATAGAATAGTGCATGGTACATTCATGTGGAGTTTCTATTTCTCTGTAGATAGATAGGTACATTACTTACTTGTAGCATTCAGATAAATATTACTTTCAACGTCATTTTTGTTTTATTCTACAAGGGAAAGAGACGTGCCTTTATCGTTAAGTACGTGATTATTCTTAGTATAAAAAACATTGGTTGATAGAACATGAGCAACTACGTGTTTCCAAGGACCTCGTTTTTCTTATATCTGTCGCGTATCATCAGCTCAAGCATCGGTGATCGCGTTACGCTCTGTGTTGAAGGGCGTCGGAGAAATTACAGCCTGAAATATGTTTTCTTGAGTCCCATATATTTATAAAATATGTTTGTAATAGCTATTTCATCGATAGACCACTATATCTTGAAAATATGAGTACTTCATCGTGGTTTTCGGAGGCGTGGACTGTTATAGTTGTAGCTTCACTACATATTATAAAACGAAGTCCCACGCCGTTTGAAATAAACTCAATAACTATTGAACGGATTTTCACCAATAGATTTCGTAATTCAAGAGAAAGTTGTATAGGGAAGGGCAAACGCGATCGCGGCGGGCCAGCTACTTTAACATAAGCCAGAATAACACATAGGCAAATATCCCGAAATTGAATCTACCTAGGTCCCTTGAGACCATATCAAAACCGAATTTGACGCGAAATCGCGGACAAAGGCTAGTTTTATATGTATATTTAGTAAGTAAGTAGGTGAACGTAACAAATCAGCGACCACCAACCTTTGTGTCCTCACACCAATCACTATACAAACAGACAACCGTAGGAAACGCTAGGTGCGTCCGTGTGTCACACGCCGGAAACGGAGGTGTAGACAAAGAGAATGGGCTAAAAATTCGTCATGCGTGATGGGTGACCGGGCAAACGGCCGCTTGTATGCAAAACGGTGTGTCGCGGGAGATGGATGCTTTAGCGTTTTGGTGATCACAAGGTGTAGTAGATGGCGTACATTCAGTTAAAGAATGAACGGATCCCCAGGATAGTAAAGTGGCGTTACTGTACTTTGATACTATGATTGGTTCATTGCGTTCACTTTGACTGATAATACTATCAAGTTTCACTACGGCCATGTACCAGATTGGATCATAGTTACACATTGAATCGCTCGTGATGAAACCGCACATTCAGTGCAGATTTCATCACGATGTTTTTACTCGCCGTAAGAGCATCGGTTAATATTCAACTCATGTACATTACTCAGAAAACAGTCACTGGTACATGGCAGTGGGATTAGAACCCGGTACCTCTCGCTTACGAGTCGGACACCGTAACCACTCGGCCACCGACGCTCCATTCCAAAAATAAATAAAAAACAAGTTAAAAAGAAACTATAGGTAGAGACTGTCTTATTCTCATTCCTATTCAGGTCACATGCACTCAATATTTTTTACCAAAACAATATACAGTTTTAGCACAGCTGGTGTTCATACGAGTACCTACCTACCCACATTCAAAGTACTTTTCCACCGCGCGTGAACCTTCATAAGTTCGCAAAGCCTAGCTTGATCCCAGCATTCGCATGTTTAATAGAAACGTGTTGGGTTAGACAAGAAAATCCTATTAAATATTCACCTACGCACCCAAAATGTTTAGGCCTCGTATTAAAATTTATTACTTACGCAATTGCTATACCTAGCAGCGTGCGGGTTTTGGGCAAAATTAGGAACCTATTATAGATGGGTACGTCGATACTATCAGTTGCATACATCATCATCATAGTTTGAGCAAAATTTGGTACCTAGGTGGGTACATTTTATCGGTACATAGTACGGCCCTGGGCCCGGCCTACGAGTCTTTTTTTCTTAACCACTCACACGGAGCCATCTAGCCCCAAAGTAAGCAAAGCTTGTGTTATGGGTGCTAGACAACTGATAAACTACATATATACTTTTAAATACATACTTATTATACATATAACACCCAGACCCGTAACAGAAATTAAAATCCATCATTTAAATTTCTGCCCGGCCGGGAATCGAACCCGAGACCTCTGCATGTCAGATGGAACGCCAGATGGCGCCTAAGCTAAGCAGTTATGGACATTAATACTAGGGTTACCGCTCGCGTAAAACTAGCCGCGCCCGTAATAGATTAAACACCAAGGGGATAAAGCAGTGTCTTCCGTCATGGGCGGCGTATTGGATCCTGAGCGTAGTAAAGGACTCTCAGGGGCGTTCTCACTACGCTCGGTTAAATCTTTTAAGTAACTGTTAGGGTTAAATCTTAACTCCTTAGCGAAGCGAGGGAGTTATGTAGAGTCCTTAGTGAAGCGATGGGTTCAAGCCGCCTAAGACTAACCTTTATCGACAGTTTTATCGCAGAGGTGAATAGTCTACTATTCCTCGTCTCTCTTTCTTAGTTTCCTTACAAAGTCCGTATGCTAAGAGTTTTAATACCAATTTTAACATCCCAAATTCAAATCACTTTATTCCCTAGGGAGTTTCGTAGAATATTATCTATCTGCCGATAACAAGGCCATGCTTTACGGTGACATTTCGTGATACGTAATTGGACATTATCGAGCAGGATTTGTAAACACTTTTTCATCCCCAACGAGGTAAATTCATCTTAACGTCGCCTGCTTCAATACCATTTGTGGCCTAGATATAGTCGACAGGTATTATCAAAGCTACCAAGTAAAGGACCAAGCTATTGATAACCTGCAGCGGTGGTACTCCATATGGAATTATGGATACCAATAAGTAAAGATTTCGAGTCAGAAACTCTACCAGAAACTGCTTTTCAATCTGAAATTCCTCTTAAAACTCGCGGATGCCCGGAACTCGACCCACACGCAATATATTGCGTGTGCTAGATACACCATGTATGCACTTCTATATCATAGTAGAACTCGTCTAGTCTAAAATGACGCGCCCCACTACTTAGTTAGTTGATTTCGATGTGTGAGTGCAAATATTAATAACGGCACTTCATCTGTGTGGGAGCCAATGAACGACGCGTGCTCCTACGTTTGAATCTCACCAGCAACTGAATGACCAATTACAACGGCATTTGTATATGTATTGCGTCCATATTTTAAACTTGCTTGTGTGCGTTAATGCGATAGTGGGGCGCGTCATTTTAGATTAAACGAGCTCTAGTACTATGTGAGTATATAGAGATATGTCGTAGCATTAACAAGAGATACTTAAATGGTTATTTAGTTGTATTCTATACGCAACGCAACTATATTTTATCGTCCTGCACATTTATCTACGAGATTCACCAATCCTTTCTATCTCAGCAGACACGTTCGCTGCGGCGGCCTACACAGTTAAGTTGCGGATAAAATAAATTCTGTGGTTGAGTCGTAACGGTGGAATGCGATTGCGCACGACTCCTCTGGCCGGTCTATACAAAAGAACCGCGCCGGACTACCCACCTCCACCCAGGAGCCTACCAAGCTCTCGGTCATACAGACCGCGTCAGACGAGTTATGCGCACGCTTACTCGCCGATAGCTCTTTGGGCGTGGGCACTTCTTGACATCTACAAATCCTGTTGTTCCTCAAGCACTTGTGGCTGTTGCAAACATTTTGTATTACACTAGATGTTGTGAAAATTTTGTATTACACATCATCATCACAGCCCGTAACAGTCCACTGCAGGACTTAGGGCCTCTCCCACGAAAGGGGAGGTTATTGCCATAATCTCCACGCTTGGCAGGCGGGTTGGAGATCGCAGTGTTTAAATATAACAATGGAAAATGCTGCTGCCCATTTTCCAGACTACGGAGACTCTTGATCTTTTGCCTCGAAAACATTAGTCGCCTTGTACGACACCCATGAGTGTAAGGGGTTGGTGCTATTCTACTCTGCCGGACACCACACGGCCAACGGTCACGGCCACGGTATTACACATGTTAGGGAATAATTATTTGTTAATGTAAGTAGGCACCATCTTTGTAAATATATTCATTCTACACTTGTCTACGGCTTTTAACTCGCCTCCTACTCAAGACTTTCAAACGCTCTCGTTTAGCGGACTATTGTATCCACATATTTGTTATTTCACTGTTCCGCAACAGAGCAAGCATATATCCAACAATCCACTGACCTGATACTTCTTGATGGCCTGGTCCTTAGTGGTGTCCTGCGGGCGCGGGGGCGCGTCGCGCGCGCAGTCCCGCGGGGGCACCGCCGGCGCCGCCTTCGCCGCGCCGTTCACCTGCGGGGGGCAGCCGTTAGATGGCGCTGTTATGGGTTTGAGACTTTAGGGACTAGAGGTCGACCGCATGACTAAAATTGATCGTGTTTACGAGTGTCATTGCTTTCGTTATCTCACACGATGAAAGCAGGGATGATGACTGATTAATGTTGCGCGACGCAATTTTTATTTTTTATTTTTATTTTTCAATTTTTATGCGCTTATTGCATATTCCTAAATTCAGTGACTGAATTCAGAAACAAAAAGCGTGAGAGCAAATCAGAGTGTATCACTGATATTAAGCCACGCGTCGCTCCGCTTTTCAAAAATCCGAGATACAAAAATGGACCTTATTCTATGAGCAATACATTCCACTTTGATTTTCTCTCACGCTTTTTGTTTCTGAATTCAGTCACTGAATTTAGGAATGTGTAATAAGCGCATTAGCTGAGAAGTGACGTCACGGGCCCCCACTCCCGACCGAACTTTATATACACGGTACGCTTATCTTTGCAATTTTTTATTGATTTGTTAATTGCTTCTCATACAAGAGTATAAATAAAAGAAATACGCGTACAATCTAAATAGGTAACGGACCAATCACAATTTTAAATGTTGACCCAGTCATCATCCCTGTTGATGCGAGACGTTAGGCGGTCCTGGCCCTGGACTGATCGAACTAAACGAAGCCTAGGTTAGACCAACTTTTAACATGTGACATTTCTTGTCTCATCGAAATGAAAAACACGGAGCTATTCTAATTAATACATAAGGTACTCACGGTCGGTCTGATTAACTGCTTTAAGGTACTTCGCTTAGTTTGATCAGTCCTTAAAACTTTATCATGCTGGCTGATTCCTATTGACTGGGGCATTCAATGATAATGGAATACCAAATACTCATAAGCAGGCGGGGGAATCAATTATTGAATTCGCATTAGGCGTAAGTCTTATGTCCAATTGCACTAAACGTAGGCAACGCTTAAGTTGATGCCTAAATCAAATCAAACACGTTTAATCAGTTTAGGTTTTCACAAAAACTTATTAACGTCATACAATATACATGTTATAAGAATGAATGCTAGGCACCACACCATCATCGAACGGACAACGGTTTCTTGGCCAGTATGAAGAGCCATATAAAAAAAGAAAAAAATAAACAAATATAACATTTTGTTCTTTGTCCGCGTTGATGATTTAAGATAGTCCAAATAAGAAAAAGCATTGCACCAACACTAACCTTGTGTCAAGCCTAAACTCGCTAAGTCACTCTCAGCTTAGAAATATCGTTAGGCGTCAACTTAAGCGTCGCCTAATTTTAGTGCAATCGGGCATAAGTTTCAGAGACTTAACAAAGAGGGAATTCGTTTATCAGCAACATCATAATCTGGTAACAATACTAAATAAGTATTCCTGTATCTTGAGCAGATTTCAGGATAGATATTAGGAATACCTACTACTTTGATAGTTCCCTCTACGACTCGTTTCTGAATCGTACAGAAATAAGACATCATATCGACCTTGGAAAATCACAAAAAGAGGTAATATTGCTATACGCTAGCTTATCTTGCGATTTTGGGTAAGTTGATATGTTGACTGTAGAAGGTAGAAGTACAGTGTTCAAAACATTAAGTCACACATAGAATAGGCTTTTTGGTTCCGCACGATACATTGCACATTAACAAAATTATTAAAAAATATTTTCGTTAAATAAAATTTACAACGAACGTTAGGGAAAGTAATATAACATGAACTATGTGAAAGAAAAATATGTATCAGGTGGTTGGTATTTCAGATGGTAGGACTCTGTCAAGCCTAAGTGAAAAAGCACCAACGGTTCTGCATTTTTTGTTGCCTGCAACCTAAATGCATGAATCGTAGATGTTATGGGCGACAGTTACTGCTTACCCACAGGTGGGTGTCTGCTTGTTTCTCTTAGAGAAGAATAAAAAAAATTTAACACGATTATATGTATATGAACCCAATTGGCCCAATGCTCCTTATGTGTAACTTTATGCGATGACTCCCATACATTACAAATGTTAATTATGTTGTCTTTATTGGATTGGAATTTCCAATGTTTACTATAAAATCAGCAGAAAAAATCAAATCGATCCCAATTCGTCGTGTTAATTTAATACAATGTTGTTTAAATACATCAGATTTTGCACTCATTCATGCATTTCAGGTACAGCATATCGACATGAAATCTGATTTCCGACAGCCTTTTGTACGTCGATATTCTGTATTCTGTTCTATGTAACGTGCATTGTTTTTAAATGAACACGACAAATGTTTAGAATACCATATTAGGTAGGTACATATATAGCCCAAATATGTGTAAATAATTACAATTTTACATAAAAATACATGTTTTGGCATGCTTTTGTTATAACTTGCCCAAATTATCCCAAGATTCTGAAAATAAACATTCTATTAGGCCTTAGTCTAAAGCCGTCCATGAAAAAATGCGTTCAAAATATGAGATTGTTGAAGGTAATACATATTTGTTTTATATATCTTTTAAGGATAATTAATTACATGAAGGGTCCTATTAAAGGCCATTACACAGTACCTATTACACTGCATAAGTAATGTTTAGCCAGGGGTGTTATTTGTACTAAAACAGTCAAAAGTGTCATGCCGTCTCTTTCTCATCATATACTTAGTGAAAGAGAATGACGGCATGTGACTTTTGACAGTTTACGTTTAGCTAAAAAAGTTAGTAGATTAAGGCCTCAGGATCTACAACAGTGACAACAGCTCTTGGAACCCGCTACAATATCATTATATTGTGTGCATCTTATCATGAACAGACTAGATAAAACGTAAGCAAATAAATAGCTTATAGAAATATCAACGCATGGTACACATCACAGAAGTAGGTACATAAAAATAATAACATATTACTTTAGATACATAGGTACATCGCATGCACTTCACTTATGTTTATAAAACGTAACCGTAATCCCTGAAAGAAAAAATATTTTAATAATATTATTATTGTTAGTACCGGTACAGTTTCCGCCAATAAAAATATTAACGATAAGTAACTAAATAAATATTAAGGACAAGTTGACAAAACAGGATTTAAGAAATTGTAGATAATGTGAATCTCACTATGTTAACATTCAAAACAATCTCATTTTTAAAACCGTTAATAACAAAACTACACAATTCTTAAAAACATCTGCCGTTGGACAATGGATTATACGTACTCAAACCGAAAAGACCCAGAATGAAAGTCACCATTTGCCTTTCTGAATTTGAAGTATATTGTATATATGAACAACAATGAAGAGATAAGTATTTAAACCACCTCTGGATGAATTTATAACTACATACGTAGTACATGTAACAATATTCATCATCCCAGTGATCACTCTCGGCTACTACCAGGATCCGCTTTCTAGTTCATTATCCTCCTTTGTCCTTCCTGCCATCCTCGCGTCGTAAGCCATTGGCTCTCAATCCATCGCCTCTTGGGCCTTCTGCGAAACCTCTTTCCTGATACCGGCAGATATAGCCACCTTTTTTGCAGCATGTAACCAAACCAGCGCAGGTGAGCCCCTCACTTCAAGGCTACCACGGATGTACTCGTTACGGACTCGGTCTAGTCGTGTAACGCCGTACATCCACCGCAGCATTTTAATTTCGTTCTCGAAGAGTTCTCGGACGTGCTTCGTCAGCGGTGGCCATGCCTTGCAGCGCAACCATACAATATCACAGTCCTAATAATGCACAGATGACTGCCGTGAGCTCCCGCTACTTGGCCCAGGCTTCAGAAATATGGGACTATGGGACAGAAATTGTATGGCCTACGATGTTTTGGCAATGGGCTCAGATAATTCTAATGTACATCACAGGCTCAAATTAAAACCTTGGAGTCCACCAGATTACTTCCCGCCAGACTTAAACTGTCAAAGGCTCTCTACAGATCGGGCATTGCGAAATGCAGAAGTTGATTCCTACTGCGGTAGACCTCCTGTAGGGTTTTGAAGGCCAATATTCAATAAATCGGCCTGAAACCGTATTGGCATTCGGACAAGGAGCATTCCTGGCGAAGTCTCTGGTATATAATTCGTTCGAATAGCTTCATTATGTGGCTCATAAGTTTGGTACCTCTACAGTTGCCACACTCCTGCATACTGCCCTATTTTTACTGATGGGCGTATGATGTTTAAGCGCCACGCGTTTGAATGAAACGCTCTGTTGAATAGGTCAGTCAACACCAGCAGGAGTACGCACTGAGTCCCCACGTTTCTTTGGGTATTCCGTTATGGCCGATATTAATAATAGTATGAAATAATAATTTAAAAAACAAAAAGCAAACAATAAAACACGTTAAAATCAAAACTATTTCAACATTGTAATTTGAGCGGGCACCGCGGACAGAAGAGTGCGTCAAAGCATGATTCATTAATGAGGAGATTAAAAAAAAATTCGAATTTTTTTATAAAAATAGTTTAATGGAAGCCATGTTGTGCTTTTGGATGATTTATGTGCGGTGATACCTACTAATGATCTTGTGACCTGTCGTCAATTTTATTAACAAAAACATTATATTTCAGTGTTATTGATTATTAAGAATGTAATCAAAAGTCATGTATACACACAGTCTTTGCTGCTTAAGTAAGTCTTTCATTGATTAGTTATTAACAAAATGGAGAATCAAGCCTGTAAGGTCCACTTTTGCTAATATAGTTTCAATAATTAAATTATTGACGTCATATACGTAAGTGACAACTGCTTGCCGGAATTTTCATTCCCAATCCAATACATAGAATGTTTGATCATGGTGTTAATTGTAATAAAAAAATGGCAATACCCAGCACCGTATAAAGCAAAGTTAGTAAGAAAGAAACTACAAATTCTACACGACAGACACAAAATTAGGTACTTTTTAGAAGTTGCAGTTTCTTGTGTTTATGATATTTTAATCTAATCTGATCCATGAGGGATTAAATCAGCAATAAAGGTATCTTATATGACGTGGTAGGTAATTAACCAAATAATCAGTAATCTGAATCTCACGATCATTCTAGCTGCAGGAGGTCCGTCCACTGCCTGGCATACTCCTCTCTAAAGCTTCCACATTGATCGACATAGTGGGTCTTGTATCCAACGGCTCCGTACGAGCTTTATAAGGACGTCTAAAACTGAACCTATTAAATAAAAATTTTGTAAAACTAAACCAAGAACAGCAATTGAACCTTTATCTACAACAATGAAGATGAGAAGAATACCTTAGATTCATGCAGAAATATAGAGAAATGAAATCAATGTACGGTTTATTATTTTTGGTTAATGTGCTACCACGTATGTTGTTTAGTATTTTCAGCCTTAGTATTTTTATTATCTACCTTCCCTTCCCAACCTTATGAGACGATGCAATGGCACAAGACCCGAGCCCGATATGAAATGAGGTCATGCGCAAGAGTGTGTTACCTGGAACGCGACGCTCTTTCTGTCCGCGATACTTGGATATTTCGGTGTAGTCTTCACTATTTGAACGAAAGTCTCTGGCACGTCCACCGCCACTTCCCTTCCCAGTAACACAGGCGTTGTATCGAAGCCTGGGGGCAGTTTGTAGGCTGCGTAGACTGCTTCTCTTATAAGCACTGATTCGGTGCGAGCGGAGTAAGCCACTGCGTCTCTGTCTAAGTCCTCCCCATTTATCAGGAGCTGGATTTTGTGCTCGCTAAGCACGTGGGTCGTATTCGACGCGGCCGATTCCGATCTGTCCGAAGCGTCGAATTTCGTCGTGTCCGAAGACTTGTTGCTCTTGCTGCCGAAACTCGTAGAATCGCTTTGGGGTATCAAGTCGACGGTGCTGGCGTTCTTGAAGTCGGATCCATCGGAGCTGGGCCCGGACATGTCCTGATGCAGGACGGTGCTCTGCTTGCTGGAGAAGCTGGCGCTGGAGCCGCCTGAGGAGAGCAGGGGCTCCTCGTCGCGCGGGCGACGTACCTGCGGGGGGCGCGGCGGGGGGTACCGCGGCGGCGTCTTGTTGCGCGCCACGAAGCTGTCCGGCACGTCCACCGCCATCTCGCGGTGAGGCCCTGGAATTATGGAGTGCTGAGTTAGTTCCGGGGGCTGGCGATAGGTGGCGGTAGTGGGTTCTTTTGCAGTTGCGATAATCTGCTGTTACTAACTGTAGACTTTTAATTATTTAAGTGGTGCCTGTTGTGTCAGTTATATCTACGTTATCTCTCTGTATTTCTTTATTGTGTGCAATAAATTGTTAAATAAATAAATTTGTCAAAACTTTCAATATGTTTTTTACAACAACAGACTTATAGCTTTAAAACTTTATCTACCAGGCAACCGCCACTAGGGAAGTTGGTAGCACCTATAATAATGATTACAAGGCTGTGCAAGATTCGTGAAGCAAAAACATAAAATTAAACTAAGTAACCTAATACTGTTATAGTACTGACTGAGGCACATATCTGTCACGTCTCTCGCACTCTAAATTTAAAACCTTGACTGGCATTTTATTTCTTAATTTACCCAGCTTGAAATATCAATTAAGTGGCCAGTTTTTGCTGGCATTGTGTACGGCGCCGAGTTCTGAGACTCAAGTGGCAACGCGTTACCGAAAGTTATGTGAAGGTTACCAGTGCAATTAACTAAGGACTTGAAAAAACTGCAACCGGAATGTAATTCGTTGCTGCATCGTTATGTAAATTTGCATTGCATTACTGCCTGAATATTCCTTAATTAATATGGTAAGACAGTATTTGGACGTTGGCATTTTATACAAGTAGGTACAGTGGCAAGAAATGAAATCGGTCACCTCTAACCTACATACATGCGTGGTAGTAGTAAGCGATCCAACTTCTATGCAGGTGGCTGTATTAAGTAATAGGTTATTCCTAACTTCAAATAGAAGCTATAGGCTTCTATCCAATAAAATTGTACTAGGTATTTTGTTTTGTTATTTCTCGCAAGTCTTTTTTTATTTGGCTCACTAAGGGGTGGCTCTCAACATTTCCAGTCAGCAAGTCCAGCGACGACCTTGAGTCACTCATAATTTTGAATTTTATTTTCTCTGATATTTTGGGTTTTTCCTACTATGGGCAGGTAAAAATTCGTTAACAATAATTAGT
This sequence comes from Blastobasis lacticolella, assembly GCA_905147135.1. NCBI lineage: Eukaryota > Metazoa > Arthropoda > Insecta > Lepidoptera > Blastobasidae > Blastobasis > Blastobasis lacticolella. The sequence continues at coordinate 1,134,878 of LR990044.1, forward strand.
AGACTTGGTCGCCTAGCCGGTCTCAACTTGAGACCCTTGTGACCTAATGATTAGAGTCGAGAGTCGCACCAGTGTCGAACACAACAATCCTGTAGCCCTGCGCCATTAAGACCCTTATTAACCTAGTGAATAGAGTCGAGAGTTGCACCTGTGTCGGTGAGCGCGAGCATGTCGATCACGGCGCCGTCATCCGGCGGCCGCTTCTCTTCCTCCGCGTCGAACACCACGATACTCTAGCCCGAGTGCCACTAAGATCCTTATAACCTAGTGAATAGAGTCGAGAGTCTCACCAGTGTCGGTGAGCGCGAGCATGTCGATCACGGCGCCGTCATCCGGCGGCCGCTTCTCTTCCTCCGCGTCGAACACCACGATACTCTAGTCCGAGTGTCACTAAGACCCTTATAACCTAGTGAATAGAGTCGAGAGTCGCACCTGTGTCGGTGAGCGCGAGCATGTCGATCACGGCGCCGTCATCCGGCGGCCGCTTCTCTTCCTCCGCGTCGAACACCACGATACTCTAGTCCGAGTGTTACCAAGACCCTTATAACCTAGTGAATAGAGTCGAGAGTCGCACCTGTGTCGGTGAGCGCGAGCATGTCGATCACGGCGCCGTAATCCGGCGGCCGCTTCTCCTCCTTCGCGTCGAACACCACGATACTCTAGTCCGAGTGTCACCAAGACCCTTATAACCTAGTGAATAGAGTCGAGAGTCGCACCTGTGTCGGTGAGCGCGAGAATGTCGATCACGGCGCCGTCATCCGGCGGCCGCTTCTCTTCCTCCGCGTCGAACACCACGAAACTCTAGCGCGAGTGTCACTAAGACCCTTATAACCTAGTGAATAGAGTCGAGAGTCGCACCTGTGTCGGTGAGCGCGAGCATGTCGATCACGGCGCCGTCATCCGGCGGCCGCTTCTCTTCCTCCGCGTCGAACACCACGATACTCTAGCCCGAGTGCCACTAAGACCCTTATAACCTAGTGAATAGAGTCGAGAGTCGCACCTGTGTCGGTGAGCGCGAGCATGTCGATCACGGCGCCGTCATCCGGCGGCCGCTTCTCTTCCTCCGCGTCGAACACCACGATACTCTAGCCCGAGTGCCACTAAGACCCTTATAACCTAGTGAATAGAGTCGAGAGTCGCACCTGTGTCGGTGAGCGCGAGCATGTCGATCACGGCGCCGTCATCCGGCGGCCGCTTCTCTTCCTCCGCGTCGAACACCACGATACTCTAGCCCGAGTGCCACTAAGACCCTTATAACCTAGTGAATAGAGTCGAGAGTCGCACCTGTGTCGGTGAGCGCGAGCATGTCGATCACGGCGCCGTCATCCGGCGGCCGCTTCTCTTCCTCCGCGTCGAACACCACGATACTCTAGTCCGAGTGTCACTAAGACCCTTATAACCTAGTGAATAGAGTCGAGAGTCGCACCTGTGTCGGTGAGCGCGAGCATGTCGATCACGGCGCCGTCATCCGGCGGCCGCTTCTCTTCCTCCGCGTCGAACACCACGATACTCTAGCCCGAGTGCCACTAAGACCCTTATAACCTAGTGAATAGAGTCGAGAGTCGCACCTGTGTCGGTGAGCGCGAGCATGTCGATCACGGCGCCGTCATCCGGCGGCCGCTTCTCTTCCTCCGCGTCGAACACCACGATACTCTAGTCCGAGTGTCACTAAGACCCTTATAACCTAGTGAATAGAGTCGAGAGTCGCACCTGTGTCGGTGAGCGCGAGCATGTCGATCACGGCGCCGTCATCCGGCGGCCGCTTCTCTTCCTCCGCGTCGAACACCACGATGCTGGAGCCGGAGCGCCGCCGGGACCTGGAAACGAGAGGTGGGCTGAGTCAATAATAATAATATTAATAAGAAGAGGCAGGGATTGATTGAAAAGTTCCTTGTGGCCGTATTCGCTACCCGTCCATACATAAATCTTCCTCTTTAAAATTAGCTATTATTTGTTCACACTAAGGTTTTTTTCATGTTATACGGCAGACCAACAGGCATGTGAGCCACCTGATGGAAAGTGGTCACCGCCGCCTATAGACGTAATTTCGAGAAATATCTCCCTTATTGTAGTTTTCTTATATACATTTATAATAAATAGATTTAACTCAAAAACGGTTGAAACTAGAAAAAAATTGTCTGCAAAATATATAATTGTTATAAAATAACCAACCAGTCGACCGACACTACCTGTAATATACCTCTGTGACTTGGCTGTAATGTATACCAGTAATACAATTGGTAAAAAAATAAATTATAATGTAACTTATCATTGAGCTTCACACAAGACCGGTCAAGCGACACTGTGGAGGCTTCCTCATCGCTAGTTCATCACATCACACAGGTAGGGTGCATGCTATTAGCGTGTGTGGAAGGAAGCTACCTGTCCAAAGAACCTGCAAGACGGATACACGCAACGGAGTGTGACGTCACGCATAGGTAGCCCCTCTCTGGCAGGTACTTTTGTGCATCTTTATGAATGGAAGATTTTTTATTCATTTTGGAAATAATATGGCAGTGTTAAGAAAGCGTATTGTAAACGTTGTTGGAAAAGCTAATCCACCACAAATGGGTTTAAATCGAAATTAAAACGTTGGCTACTAGACCAGTGCTTCTATAATTTTAATGAATTTTTGAATTTTAAACAGATTAATGTATGAATGTTATGACATTAATTTCGTCTTTCTTTGTTTTTGATTAGATTTGTATGACATTATCAACCCCGAATTACGTGTTTGTGTATGTTATATTTGACAATTTAATTATGATATGTAGTAATTCATTTTCTTTTGATGACATTATAAAATTTGATGACATGTATAACTTTTATTATGTTAAAATGGTACAATACCATACCTATGTACGTGACGTGTAACTTAGTTATCAATAAAGAATTTGTATTTGTATTTGTAATCGCTTTGACTCAAAAACGGACAGAATTTAAATGGATTTTGAACGATAACCAAGGTTAAGTAACGTAGAGTCCGAGAGCTTGATGGGTGACCGTTTTGTTCTAGACTAGTCGAACTTCGTCTCCGCACGATATATTAATTTTGTAATTTGGTACATATGTTTTTTATTTGTATGATTAATGTTTATTTTATATTATGTGATTGTTGTAATGTGGTGTCCTTGTTAATCAATAAATATCTTTCATTCTTTCAACAAGCTCGCTCGTAGGTGTACCTCCTAATGAGTATGAACCCGAGTCATTCGCATGCAAGGTAGACGCTCTCACTATTCGGCCACCACGTCTAGAACACCATCAATTCCTTTTTTTAAATGTCACTATCGGTTTGGAGGAATTTTCCATAAGATAAAAATACACCAGGTACAAGTACAATGAGAGAAACAGATATCCAAGTACAGTAGTTACGACCCATCTTTACTACTGTTATTGCGAAATGCTAATTAACTTAGATAAAAACGAAGTGGGCTACTTAAAATGCGCGATTTGTTAGTGCAATAAAATCCAAGTATGTTATGTACCTGTGTAATGTAAACAAGTCGTTGATTTTTGTAGACTAGACAGGCATTTTTCCTGTTGGTAAGTGCAATGCGGCGGAGGATGGAGCATGCCTGTTTTAGAACAGCCTATTCACTCTAGCCTTGAAGGCGTCATGATTATATTGATCAGGGAACACACTCGCGGGCAACGTGTTCCATTCCTTAGCCATACGCATTATAAAGGTCGCACCAAAGCGGCTCGTACGATTAGCTAGATTTTACAGATCGCCAAGGATAATGCCCTACTTCCTTTCCGGAGTGGTGATGACACGTCCTAACTTTATATATCATTTATTTTTCTATGATATCAAACCCAGAGTAACTCTAGTAAGAATTTTCTGCACAGAATTACGTACATAGAACACCTAGATAAGTAACCAAATCTAAGATTTCATTCATATAAGTACTTTACGGGATACAGATTAAAGAAGGTACAAGAAAGAAACGCGATGTCATATGGGACAAAATAATCTAGCCGAGCGAAATAAGCGAAGCGAGCGATCACCGCGCTAATCTAGAGATGGGCTTGCCACTATTGCTTACGTCACGAGCGACGCTCCAGAAAATGGCGGGAGCTAGTCAAAAGATACTGGCCGGTAAAGGCGACTTGTTCTTCGCGATGTGATACTGGTTGGTTGTCTGCGAAAGAATTTGCTTGCGTTGTCTATATTTTTCCGGAGCATTTTTATATTCCTGTGACGCTTTATGGCTACGAGACATGGCCTGCGCTGGCGAAACACGTCCGCGAACTCCACGCCAACAAAATGAGAATACTGACGTGCGGAGTTACGGGACTCGACCTACGGAGTATGTAACGAGTAGGTACATCCTTAGCAGCATTGGCATGAGAGATATCGAGGGTAAGATCTGGGAGACTTGCCTGCGCTGGTCGTGTTGCGATACGACCAGGGATACGTGGGAAATATGCGCAAGAACCTGCCGGTATCAGAAAAGAGACCCATGGGCGATTCAATAAGCGATGGATTGACATCGCTAAGTCGGATGCGAAAGCCAACGGTTTATGATACAGAATGCCAAAGACCCGATTTTTAAAACAGAATGAATTTCCTTTTTGTAGGTAGTTTAGGTTAGGGTTGTACTGTACCACAGGGAAAGACAAACTTAAGAAAAATATTGTCTGTATCCCTACTTTTAGTTGAAAACGGCGTGAACCTAAGTCTCCAGTTCGAAAACCCGTTTTCGAATCTACATCGCTACAAGTTTATCATTTAAAAGCATTATCATTATCACGTTTAGCTTTATTCCGAATAGAGATTCGGCAACGGGAACCCCTGTGTGTCATGATTTCCTCCCACACGGCCATTCTCCCTTACACTGCACAGCAAAGCAATATTCTCAATTTCAGGGCACACATAAAATAAAATCCCGGTTAGTGGCTCCATGCTTTAGATAAAGTTGGGACTTTTTCTTTTTCAAAATTCAATATTCAAAATTTCTTTATTGATTAGGACAATAAATATCTCTTTCAATCGTCAAAAAGGAGGGGGATAGGAAAGTAGGAAGGAAACACACGGTGACACGCTGACCGCCCTATGACCGTAGATAAACGTATCCCTCGCCAACCGAACCGTGCTCGACAATGCCAGGCAGAGCCCTTTCAAAACATGAGTATAAAATAAGTGTTCCTGATAGTAGGTATACAGAAAGATGTATGACAAGGTCATGTTTCTTATATGAATCATGAGTCATGTGTGGTAATAAAGGCATTTGGTTGGTTATCAACTTTCTCGTGTTAAGATAGCATTTTTATAAACATCGTATCATCGTAAGCATTTTGGCAAAGATAGGCGCAAGCTGCAAAAGAAATTTTTACGTAATAGGTTTTATGACGTTTGAATTGTTTTATTTACCCTTATTCCCATGCTTATTTTTCGAATAATAATACGAATTGAAAAGTTATTGTTAGTTGGTTTGTAATCTCTTTATTGCACCAAAATATTATGGGCACCATCCAGTCCATCCAGTGGCAGCGATTTGGGAGATATTTGAAGTTATAGTTTTTTACATTAGGGGTTCCTTTAGTTAGTTTAACATTACATAAGAAAAAATAAACAGTTCATAAAGTAAAGGCGAGCTTATCCCACAGCTGGATTTCGCAAAAATTTCGTATACCGAAACGTTTCGTGGCTTTGGCAGTGGAGTGGCATTTGCCTTTTTGCTACCAGAGCAACGTGTCATAGAGGTGGGCAGGGCAACGCATTTATGATACTCCTGGTGTTGCTAATGTCTATAGGCAGCGGTGACCACTTTCCAGCAGGTGGCCTGTTTGCCTACCGTACAACATAAAAAAATACCGAAAAGTTATCCAATAAACGCTACCAAGCTGGTCACCCCACCGTCCCTGGGATACCGAGGCGGTGGCTCAGCGCTAGAGCCCTTAGTAAATAATTGGGGCTCTATGGCTTAGGTAATAAGGACCAACCGCCGCCCGTCTAGTTTACACGACTGACCCGAATCTGAATAAAATGGTGGGCAGACGAGCGACAGTTTTCGGACTTTTGTACGACAAAATATATATTTTTTAAATTTTTTTGGCAAATTTGCTTCACATGTCTAATAACAGAAAAAAAATTATTGCTGTATACGTGTATGAATATACATATTTGTGGAGCATCGTATGTTGTCCCTCGCCAAGGCCCAATATACCTAGCTATTTCCTTTGGTAGGGCATGTAAAAAACTCTATTGCTTAGGTAATAAAATTGGATAACTATGCTTAGGTAATAAGATTGGATAACTTGTGGTGAACGATAAGGACCAGCGATGAACTGACAATTAGATAATTTCTTAGCACGTCGCTATTATTGACCGCTGCCATTTATAGCATTGTGCTGAGGCTGTTCCAGTTCAGTCCGACGTCGCACCTCCCTTGTTCTTTATTTATAAGTTATATAAGTATTGGAGATGTTTCCATTGAGTGTGGGATCAAATAAAGATATGTCAATGTCTAACTGTCCTGCATTCCACGTTTCGGGGATTTTAATTATGTTTTATCCTCCGCGGATAAAACCATCTCGTCTGCCCAGAGTTTAACCAGCCAAATTACAGCACACAGCTGATTCGAGCCCGTCCTACGTTTAATATATGCGGTGTCCGGTTATGTTATTTCGACGCTTAACTGGTTTTATTAAAGCGCAAATGGAAAGAAAATATGCTGATGGGAAATTCCGGAAAGCAACTACTGGTTTCGCCAATGTCCGCCATGCTTGTTTCGGTGTGACGACACTTGATAAAATACTAGTTTTTGAACGCGTAAAATTCGTTTGTAACGTTCCACATTAATTCCCGCGGAAAGCAAATTGAATTTCGGTATAAATTGTAGCCTATGTGCTATTCTGGACTATAAGCTATATTGCTGCCAAGTTTCATCAAAATCCGTTTAGTAGTTTTCGCGTAAACGAGTAACAAACATCCTTATACACTTTCGCATTTATAATATTATGTAGGACTAAGCCATATCTAGACAGTGTGTGGTCGATAACAGTAGCAATAAAAGACAACGATTTCACAGAGTATCCGAAGTTACCTTGAACTGATCCTAAGTGATTAAACTCAGAGAAATAGTAATTTCAAGTTAGAATTCATAATCACTTTAATCGCACATATTATCGGGTTTGTTACCACGGTTAGTATTGTTTTTACGTCGATATTTCGACGCAGTTGCATGCGTCATGGTCACGAGTAGACTGGAGAGTCCATGACGCATGCAACTGCGTCGAAATATCGAAGAAAAAACAATACTCACCGTAGGAACGAACCCGATAATATGTGCGATGACAGTATAGTGATAACCACGAAAGTTAAGACCTATATATAATCCATAATCAATTTAATCATCGCGAAATGGTCAGTTATCGGTCGTTATATGGCTTTGTACTTTCCTTGGTACTGGGCGACATTTCTTAATAAGTGTCTACATAAATTCAATTCAATTCAATTCAAAATTTCTTTATTGATTAGGACATTAAATATCTCTTTCAATCGTCAAAAAGTAAAAAGGGGTAAGAAAGTAGGAAGGAAACACACAGTGACACGCTGACCGCCCTATGGCCGTAGATAAACGTATCCCTCGCCAACCACGGCCGAACCGTCCTCGACAATGCCAGGCAGAGCCGGAACGCTATATTATATAATATAAGTAAATGTACTTTGATCCTTGAAAAATAATATAATAGTCAACTTTCCAGTCCTCTGTCTTTTTGTATATTACCCGTAAACCGCGCAACGGATTTTAATACAGTTTTACTACAATTTCACTATCATGTAGAGAATTTCTGTCGAAAGCTTTACAATTGTAAAGCAGTCTCGTATTTCCACCACCACTTACAAACTGTTACCAATAATAGCTAGACAGAGACTTGCAAACAAAGTCATATGTAGGTGGATAGTATAAAACGCACTTGCTGTAAACACCTTAAAGTTTCAGTCTGCACAAACAATGGCAGCCTCCGAACCATGTCAAGCGCTCCTCGATACAATATCCCATGTTATTATTGTCCATCAGATAATAGCTAGTGACAGAGGGAAGGTAGGACGCGCATTGTGCGGCGTGTAGGGTTGGGAGAATATAGTGTGCGATCCCGGGATAAAACTATGGGTTTGCCTATACTAATATTATAAAAAGAAATATTTGATTGTTTGTAATGGATAAACTCTTACTCTACTTAACCGATTTTAGAAACCACATCCATGAGGGTAAGATAATTATAAAAAAATAACAATTCCTTTAATCCACATGGATAACGAAATAATATGCACTTATCTCAAAACAATATTTAGATTTAGTTTGTTAATGATTCTATGGTCAAATCTAATTCATGTTAAAATTATCTATTTCAAAACCTTAAAATATTAGATACCTAATTTAATTTGTCTTCCTTGTTCCTCGTCTACTAAAAGAATGCTGTGTGCATGGGTTGGTGTTTGAATTGTATGATTATAGCTTTCCATAATCTCAATTTGTTATCTGTGCCTTTATGGAATAAAATAAATAAATAAATAAAAAGTAAATGTTAAGTAAGTATCCTTAAATTCCGAGACACGAAAGACAAGGGCCAATCCCGGCTTTCCCGGGCATTTCGCAGCCCTACTCCTATGACCCATTTAGACGACACAGGTGGGCAGAGTGCGCACATGATAGATGACGGGTCCGATAGTGAATAGCAGGCTTTATGCGACTTGCGGGATGGTGTTAATGTGCTAGGGTTGAGTAAAGTCTGGCTTTAGTTAGTGTTTAGGAAGTATTTTATAGTAACAGCTATTGACAGATAGTTTTAAATGATCTTATTGTAAGTACCGAAGGTAGCACGTGATCCTACTCAACCTGTTTAGATTTTGGACCGTCTCCGGTTTGTACTTGTATGTGCGTCCATGACGATTGCTCATTTTATACTGCCTTCTGTACAATACAACATTCATGAAACAATAAATATTAAATATCGTGTATAGCAAACTATCTTCAGTTTTTGTTTACCGTCTCATTTTTTATCTATAGTTAAAGTAAATATGGCGGATTCAAAGATTATGACATATCCACAGAGGGGCGGAGCAAAGAAACACACGTTCGCAGAATAATTACGAGTCTTATCATCGTGATTATATCAACATAATAGAATTATGACAAGTATGAGAAGCTATCCGAGATATATAAGAGATAAAGATCAACAACAAATGAAAACACAATACGAACATCGAATTGTAGTTATTACCTACTCCTCAATACTTCCTTAAGCTTAACCATATTGCTACTTATCTAATAAAGATTAAATTCAAATTCAAAAGAATCAATATGCGCAACCAGTACATTCTGAAGCGTGTATCTTTTTAACGTCAACAGTGTTTTATTAACCATTAAAACTGGCCGTGTTACACGTTTAATAGCAAATAACGTACGACGACAAATACCACCTAGTTTGTATAAAAAGGTTAGTTATAAAGTTTGTATTGTTTATGAATAATGCTAACCGTGGTAACAAACCCGGTAATATGTGTAGTGAAAATGTAAAGAACAAGTTTGATAATATATAGAGCGATTCACAAAGTTTGGGTTATAAAAGGTACCTATGTGTAATTTCTATCAGTGCAAAGACTGAAATAAATTAAAGCTAAAATAGGAACAAAGGTACTAGACTGCACGCACTAGGAATCCTCGATTGGCAGGAGATGGCGCAGACCAGAAAGAGATTTCGATCTCTGGTGTCCAAGATCCACTTTGGAACGCTGAGCCAGCGCAGTACGTAAGTAAGTAAGGTACTGGACTCTGGTAGTGAGACCCTTGCTTCAGCAGTTCAATATTTTTTATCAAGGACTTTTGAAATGAACCCAAAATAACCTGAACAAGACAACAATTTAGGCAGAACTAAACGCATTGTACAAGAAAGCTACGATCATCTGTACTGTCCAGATTTCGGATTAGCTTCTGACCCCGACCTAATTTCAATAAAGCGGTCACTTTTGCATAAAATTACTCAACAATTTGTCCGGTCGTATTTCCGTAGCCCACACGTGGGGTGCCAATCGCCCACTCACCCGGTTAAAGGGCTAAACATAGCGTCTAAATGTGTCTATGGACGCATCAAGCCGCAGGGGTGCCACAGGGTGCCGCCCTAGGGCCAGCCACGCGTGCGTCCGCTGATGCGTAAACTAGTGCCACCAATTGAAACATTGTTTACTTCATAACGGGCTACATATTCATCATAATATTACATTTTATTCATTATTGTTACTTTGTTTTTTGTTGTTGCTTTGTTGTTATAGTTACCGACAATCTATCAAAGAAATTGGATCTTCCGCTCGTGAGCTAATGTTTATGAGCTCTTTGCATTTGTTAAGTTACAGATCTGTTATGTTACAACATTAACGGTGTTTTCCAGTAGGTATACGGCGATTCATAGGAATCTTCCAATGCGTATTGTCTGATTCATCTTGGCGTTAATATCCCGGCTATGACATCACTGGGGTTCGAACCCGGTACGTCGGGATACGAATCGGACCCTTCAACCATTTGGCCACCGACGCTCAATGCGTACGTGTCTATCCGTGCATATCTTTGTACTAGCTAAGATAGGAATTCAAACTAAACTTGTAAACGGATAACGTCGCATAGCAGCCAACGACTGCACGAGTCTCGCTTAGCTACGTGACGAGGGTGACAATGTGTATGGGCAGTACCTACTGACGAACCTGGCGACTGTTCGTAGGCAACATTCCAGGCAGTACTCTGCGACCACGTACCGGAAGACGCAGCATGAATATGCCTCCCACAAGATGGACCGACGACGGTATTTTATACCACTAAGGTGGCAAACAAGCTTACAACCCGCCTTAAGGTAAAGACCGCAGATACCAGCTGGATGCAAAAGGCACAGGATTGGCCTTTGTGGAGATCTCTGGGGGAGGCCTTTGCCCAGCAGTAGGCGACTATCAGCTGATATGATGATGTACGAAGACGAGTCATCCGATGTGACTATTACATCAGAACACTTACTTACTAGATAAACAGATATAGTTATACAAAGTAAACTTCTGCCGGATCTATCCAGGCGTATACGTAACAGTGTTAAAGCAGAATAGTTCACTTCACGCACCGCATTTACTTGTAGCTTGCCACCGCAATGGTACACAACAATATAACAAAGCCTCTGTTGTAGGGAAACTTTGACGGCGACTGTACAGCTCACAAAGGCTGGCCGTTTACAACGGGCGGGTACAGTCGGCAGCTTCCGTTGTTACGCCGGTGACAGTCGCCCCTTCCGTTCCATTTATAGGGCTCCCATTCACGGCTCGATGCCGTCACGGTACAGATCGGGGAGTGTGTATAGTGGAGTGCGGATTGTGGGACAGGTTATCTTACATTTTGGCGTGTATTATTATCCATTATTATGTTTAATATTGGTCACATCTCCAGAAATGAGAACTCGATGAAGAGATTGGTCGTTCAAGGCCAGGTCGAAGCAGATGGACACGCGGCCGATCACCAGCTCGATGGACTAATCTGATAAAGCAAACTACAGGCTCAACCATGGTCCGATGTACTCGCAACGTCTCTAACCGGCAGAAATGGCAGCAAATCGCTGAGAAAGCAATCCTCGGAAAAGTCTGCGACACAATGAACATCAATCCGGGTTTCTCGTCTCGTCTATGCGACCACGACCACTCTGACAAGAAGATCCGACTAAGTAGATACTAATATTTTAAAGAGAAATGTTTTGATTGTTTGTTTGTAATGGTAAAACTACTTATAGCCCGGTCGGCAGGTAAAAATAACAGGCCGTACTTGGACATAATTCCGATTTTACTATAACAAAAAACGCTCTTACACTAATTTACACAAAATTCTCGTAACTTTGGCTTTATACACTTTTTCAAATTCCCAACCGTTTACGAACAAAACAGTGAAGTGGAAGAATTGTATCTAGGTCGAAAGTACCTGCATAGTTTTTTTCAAAATTCATTGTGGTTCCCACGGGAACAGATCCGGAAGTCGCGATCATAAAAGCTAATCTATATAAAAATATTTAGTATATTATAAAACAAGGTTCCCCACCGCGTCTGTGTGTCTAAACTGTTATACTCCGAAACTACTGCACCGATTTCGAATGTTTTTTCTCAAATATATAGCTACATTCTTCCAGAGGGTAGAGGTAGAGGGAGTCATAAGGTACCGTCCGAGGGTAGAGGGAGTCATAAGCGGGGTACTGTCCTGCGACATAATAGAATGTAAACGGAGTTTCACATTGAATTTTCGGAAACAAAAGAAAAGAGTATTGGTACATGGCGGTATTGGGGTTAGAACCCGGTACCTAGCGGTGCGAGTCGGACCCCTTAACCTTAAGCCACCGACGCTCTGAGTTAGCAAGAAGTACTACAAATACATAAGTACAAGCGACTTGTACCACGGTCAAGCCATTATCTGCACATACTCAGGCTTCCATCATGAAACCTTGCGTTATATCAGCTATCAGCAGCCGCAGGTCGTAACGCCGCACACAACAAAGGCTTCAGTTGAGTAACCATTACTTCAGTTGAGTAATCTTAGGTTTTACCCGATAAGAAACCAAGAGCGTGACTGCGTCTATAGGAAAATCGATCTTTAAGTCGTTTCATTTCTTCTTTCGTTACAAGATTTTACTCATTACTAATTCCCCTATTGTCGGTTTCTATATTTTGGCATAAACTATATAATGTTTTGTTTGTAACAACATACATCCACCACGTAAAAGAGGTAGTACGAAGGGTGATATTTGGAAAATAAATAAAATAACCTAAACGACAGGCATCGCAAACCCTCCATTTATTCTTCTGAACGAAAGAAACCTAAAAAGTATAATTGCTTCGAAGTCGAATACATCCGTTCGAGAGCTACAATACCACAAACAGACACTGATTAACAGAAGAATACACAGACAGTCAGATACACACTTCGAAGTTATTTAATAGCATCCCTCATTTGCGTCGGGTGCTTAAAAAGGTGTGTGATGAAAAACATTTCCATATAATTTCCTGGAGACGAGACTCGTATCATTTGAAGAAATGAATGTCCGACATAAGTTACTCGAGAAACGACGTACTGTAAGTATGTATTACTTGATCCAATCTTGCAACCAAAGTAAAATGGGAGGGCATCGCCCAAAGCGATCGCCATTCATTTTATGACAGGCAATATAAGATAAACATGCTTTGTTAAGCTACTTCCTGATACAAAATCGACGAAGCATCTTAACGATTATTAATAATCCGTTCGGACATTGATAAATTCAGTTGGAATGTGATAATAATTCGTGAATCATGTTGCAAACATTTTGTAGTACACTCAATACGTGATGCATGATGTTTGATTGTTTATGTAAAAGTTAAAATAAACACTCAGGTACAATCCAGATTGTGATACTATCTGTTGATTCTTCGAAGTCTTCGTTTACCCTATCTCTGGACCTAAAAACCTATTTCAGAGGAATACTAATACTCGATCATTTAGAAGAGTCAGCGACTCAGCGTACACCTCGTCGCGGGGAAAAGCTTCCTTCCTTCCTTCCTTCGCTGGCTCAGCGACCCGAAGTGGATGTTGGCCTCCGACACAAGAACTCGCCATTGGTCCCTATCCTGCGCCACTTGTTCCCAGTTCGTTATCTTATCGGGGAAAAGCTTACTATTCGTATTACCTACCTATTATAAATCTTTTCTGGCATGCCCTCAACTAAAACATACCAAAATATCACAATCTATCCGAGAGTTTCCATTCTCTCAACTAAAACATATCGAAATATCACAATCTATCCGAGAGTTTCAAAACAAACAGATAGATAGATAAATTCTTTATTGCTCACACAACAATAATTACATAAAAAAGTAAAGTACTTATCTAGTTATCGGCAACGGCGGCCTTATTATCAGTATATAAATATTAGATAGTAGTTAGATGTCCAGTGTGTCAAAGTTAGAAAAACCTAGTAGTTACCTTCTTTTGTACGCATTCTGGTCAGAAACGCAAAATGCTAGTTAGATGGGGCTTGCAGCAGTGTACGCTAAGTTAAGTCGGCTTAACCCGACTAAGTTCAAAGATTCTTCAACTTTTTCAAAAGATTCGCCCTTCAAAGGAAATGGTATATGCTTACTCGACATATTCATTTCACCAGTCACATTGCAATCGGCCTGTCTGACACTTTCACATGTGCTAACACTGCCGACAGTAGGTCAAGGCACCACATAATCTGGTTAGCCCGCCAGACTGGAGAAGCCAGATAAATGTTTCTGACACGCTAGATTTCTGTAAAACCTAGACTTATTGAACACTTATGATCTGAGCCGGCTTCATATAATACAGGTATATCGTATCGTAACTATTGGTGAAAATGAAAACCATATTTCAATCCATTCCGTACTAGGTAGTTTAAAAAATGTAAGCGAAAACATAGATATATTCTTCCACTTATTAGTTTCAACTGCACTCTCTCAAAAAGCATATCTCACTTTTATAAATTGAGAGAAAAGAAACCAAAATATATGAGGGAAAACAAATCGAAAAGGTACGTCGCGTGCAAGTCCCGTCTAATATAATAATACGTGTAAGGAATGCGAGTTTAGTTTGAAACAAATACTATTGCCTATTGCCGCAAACAAATACTATTGCCTATTGCCGCAAACAAATACTATTGCCTATTGCCGCAAACAAATACTATTGCCTATTGCCGCAAACAAATACTATTGCCTATTGCCGCAAACAAATACTATTGCCTATTGCCGCAAACAAATACTATTGCCTATTGCCGCAAACAAATACTATTGCCTATTGCCGCAAACAAATACTATTGCCTATTGCCGCAAACAAATACTATTGCCTATTGCCGCAAACAAATACTATTGCCTATTGCCGCAAACAAATACTATTGCCTATTGCCGCAAACAAATACTATTGCCTATTGCCGCAAACAAATACTATTGCCTATTGCCGCAAACAAATGCTTAAAAAATAATATTTGCACTGCTGAGAAAATTTTCTATGATAGGATGGGTCATATCACAGGTGGAATGAGTGTGTGTGAACTGTCTCGCCCGTACAATCACCATAAGTACCTATCAATTTCTGTAGCTTAATCAATAATTCAAAGTTACCGTATAGCGTTCAGAATATACACTATCGCCAACTTCAACATCAATACCACAGCCGCTACTCTGGTTCCTTCAACAAATATATATATAATCGGGGGCCATTCAGGCCCGCAACCCTCTTTAAGTCCATTCACATGCCCGCGAATGGCTATATATTTGCATGGTAAGAGCTTTTAGGTTAGGAAAAATAGGCTCTTTGAGAGGCTGTTTGCAAAATTTGAACGGGTTCCGGGGGCGCTCTGAATTTGCACCTCAGTAGCCCGTCCTACTTGCTCTAGGGTCGAGTTCCTCACGAATGTACAGGGTAGAATGATCCGTAGCACTAAAATACGGGGATGGACTCTGAACAAGCAAGAAAATACGATATCGTGCCGGCTGTCCCACTCACACTCACATTGTAAGACAGAGAAGGGTAGGCTGGAACTTTGTACGTCGTGTAATCGACGGTGAATAGGCTACAATATTGCTAAAAGCGTACCGTTGTAATGCTATTGCAATTCCTTTTCCATACTGTTAAGTCATATTAGAGTTTGTTTTGTGGTATGAGGATTGGCTGTGACACTTTTAGGATATTGGACTAACCAATTTAATATATCACATTGGACAGGTGTCATCATTTCCTTGCGTCCCCGACATAAGGTTCATTGTCGTGGTCGCGCGGTTTTAAAGAAATGATGATAAATGTCAAATCTGTTCTATTAAATTAGTCCTACTCTATATGTAGACTAGGCTAAATCATTTCTAAACGAACTGGAATACGAGATTTGACTTTCGTGAAAAATATTCGAAGATCCCATTTTCTTAGTAAACTGGTGTAGAGGTGGATCTATAGATAAAAATTGCTAAAAACCAATAACTAAAAAAGGCCAACTATCAAAGTTAAACACGTACTGGAGTGAAAAACGATGTAGTGACCAAGATAGAGAAAGTAATGTTTAGATTGTTTGGGCATATAGATACGATGAAAGAAAAGAGATTAACGAAAAAGAAATACATTTATAGCAGATTTTGCTTTTTATGTAACACATTTTGTTAGGTTTTTCATAAAAATCCCAATTTTATCATGAACCAGCGACATATATAGCATCAACAGCCAATGACAGACCACAATATGATATTCCTTCTTCCAAATCAGTAAAGCAAACTAGCTGATGTGCAATAATCACCGCCGACTAGTGTATTAAATACTACATCGTCAGAAAAGAAACACGAAGGTTTCCAACATGCAGCCACTGCCAAGTAAGCTATGAAATTACCAGACTAGCCACTCATTGCGTATCCACCTAAAAACTAGCTATTCAAGTTAGACCGGAAACGAGACATTAGTAGCCGCCGTGACTAAAGATGCCACATCCGCGAATGCACGCGACAGGGACAGAACATACCTGTATCTCGCTGTATCAGCTGATTGTGCGGCATTCACTCAGTGTGGATAGCGATGGTTCTGTCAATAGTTTTACGCGTTATCTAAACCAAACGGGAAGAATGATGGTGTTTTAATGGGATTGCTATGTAGCATTATCGATAGCGTTATCTGGGAGCGTCGGTGGCATTATGGTTAGTCGGTCCGAATCGTAAGTAAATTCCGAGTTCGATACCCAGCCGCCATGTACCCATGACGTTTCTCTGAATTATGTACATTTGTTGAACACTACCGATGATCTTACGATGAGGGAAAGCATCTTGAGGAAACCTCTACATTCAGGCAACTGGATGTGATTCAATCCGGTCAGGTTTCTTTGAAAAGAGCGTCACGGAGTCGGGCAGTCACTTCACTGTAATTCTCGGATCTGCCAAATCCAGGATAATGACCAAGGCGGACCCCGCCCGGCGTTGGGGTAGGTTTCTCTCCAGTCTAAGGATACTACGATGAGCACAACCGCCTATATTTACCACCAAGCTACACTGCTTGCGTTGTTTCGCTTGAAACGGTAAGTCAGCCAGCGCAATCACAGAATACACAGTGATGCACCCGCGGTTCTGCATTTGCTCCTAGACTTGAGTGTATGAATAAAGTTGTAGAATCAAATAACACAGCTGGAGAGGTTTTAAAAAATTGAATTTAAGCGAAATGCGAGCCAAATTTCCGTGTCCAGAGCCACTGGACCCAAGAGTCATGACTGTGTCGTCCAATGCACAACACAACGGCTTCCTCTACAAATTGCAAACGGTAAAGTTATTGCTTCCATCTTTAAATCGAAACTGCAGGCGCAAGTGACAGCGAAAGTGTCTCTTTCAGATTTCAATTAACTACGTAAAATTCCATAAATGAAAAAGGAAATTACGTTTGTAACACAAAAGTCTGGATGCAGACGAGTGGGTAAACATCCGCTCTTTCAATGGAAAAACGGTACAGAAAAAGCAAAGTAAAAAATAACAGAGCGCGAGTCACTTGTAATTTACCTAACACGCTTGCGTCGTCTCGAAAGGGAAGCTACGGCAATGACTAGCCAATAAAATAGACTGTAAGTAAGTAAATACAGAACACGTAACAGCAACATCACCTGTCTTTGGATCTATCCTTGTTTTTGTCACGAAAATCACAGAACAACACTCTCCTAATCATAGAACTTGATTTAAATAATAAACTGAACCACGTACACAATAAACAAAAACGCGCGCCGATTCAAAATTTGAATTTCTAATTTCGAATTACATGTGGGCGTTCACTTTTTCTGTTTTCTTTTTTTAATACAAGGCACGCGATCGCGGTGAGGTGCTGGCTGGTTGACTAATTGTTTCACCACAGATAACGGAATGATAAAGCAGCTACGCGACAGCCATGGTTGCCTGGTTGCGGTGACGTCACGTAGGTAGGTTAATTTGATTTAGCGGGATTACTTACATTGTGGTTTGCGACCATTCAGACAAATACGTACTTGTATTCTACATTTTATTACAGTTAAAGGGGTAGGTACAAAACGTGATGAGTTGTGTGTACACAAATACGAAGTCGGTAAAGGTTAGGTAAACAACTCATACCCATAAACTAATCCACATGCGACATTTACGAAGTACATTTGTTAGTAATAGGCAAGTAATTCTTGTTTATATTGAGACGAATAATTGTCTTTACATTGTTTCCAGTTTGTTGAAAGAATGTAGAATACACAAATTGTTATGAAAACACCAGTGGTAAATCATGACTGTACCTAGTTTTTCCAGTAATATTTTTTTACCTACCTACATTGACAACATCCACGGTTTAAAAACAACAGGAAAAATGAGCATCAAAATATTGGAATTTTCATGCAGTAAATCAAAATTGAAAACTGTTATATTCGAGGTGAGGTTAAAAAACAGAGCCTCAGGACGTATTTCGGTATTTTTTTATTGTCAATAGGCTTGCATTAGGTATTTTTATTCTACTTAGAGGCTGGTTAGCTTTTTATCAATAAAGACAACAATGGAGCGCGTCAACGATATTAAACTACAAGACATTGGTTGGCAAAATGCCATATTCCAAATATGTAATACCAAAAGCGTTATGCAATTGTACACTATCAGAGCAAAATAAACGAAATCGCCAACACCAGGTTTATACCTACAGGGAAGTAAGTTTCCCAAATCTCAACCGGATACGATAAACAGTGTTCAGTAATTGGGCCTTCTGGGGCACCGGGCCGGGCCTTGCGGTCATTAGGGCCCAGCGTAAGCCCCTTATTAAAGGGCTAGGCCACGGTCATTAAACCTGTGCACCGATCTATTTCGCTTGCGATTCAAGCTGTGGAGGCTGACATTTTGGTCCGTTGGTGGGATTCGCCATTTTGTTTAAAGGTACAGTACAAGAGCATAGTGCTTGACCACCTTAAGAATCATATTTCTTTGCACTACTGTGTAGTTGTTATTATTTATTTATTTAAAACTTCATGCACATTACAGTACAATGGCGGACTAAAAGCTACGTAGCTTTTTCTACCAGTCAACCAGAGAACAATTACCAAAAATTACAAGGCGGTGCTACAAAAGAAGAAGATAAAAGAACATAAAACAGACTAAAAGTAACATTAATTAAATTAGTATATCAAACATTCACAGGCCGAAATTTATAGATAGTGTAAAAGGAGAGAGAGAAAGAGAGAGGGAACAAGGAACTGATCATAACAAGCTACTGGCACACTCAACAACACTACTGCCTACACACTTTTAAGAGATAGACTAAGTAGGAAAATATATAAGGTGTTACAGAGACTTAAGGAATTGACTATGAACTGCTTATATGAAAGTAAATTTGTCATACGGTTTTTATAGCAATCATAAATTAAACTTTTATTTAATATATAAAAAACCCTGGGGGTAAACGACGAGTCCTTTGAGCATAAGGGACAGCGAATGCTCAATTCTTTTAACAAAATGGTTTTGACTAAAGATGAACTAAGCACCGTGAATGTTGCTGTAGCGGCAAAGGAAAATTTTCTTGAAGTGGTAAAACACTTATGCTCTTATACTAACCCTGTAACAAATTAATACAGACCCCACCTTATGAACATTTGTACATGGGTCGTACAAACGCAGATTGTATTGATTGTATTCGCGGATTCGCTCGCATCGCATGTTCTTCCAAATATTGCATTTTGATGACAAAAAAGAAAAGGTTCTTCAAACCTGGAAACAACAACGCAAGCATAGCTGCGTTGCAAGAAAGAGATATCAATGCGGACTCCTCAGGATTGGCAGAATCCTACCGAAGTTGATATCAACACTGCCATCGTCCCGGAATTATTTCTTAGGGAAGCACACGACACCACAAGGGCAGATGGTGAATGCAACCTGGGTGTGGATGCGGTGCCTTTGAGGTACCTATAGCCATGCATTTTGAAGATCCCCATGTTATAGATAGAGAGTGAGATGTGAGTGAGTGAGACTAAGCTAGCCAGTTTAACATTAAAATAGTCACTCGCCTACTGATACAGAAGAAAGTAAAGTAAAGCCAGTTGTAAGCCAGGCCTCGGAGGTTTCCGAGAAACGTGATCGCTCGCCACAGTTGCCACAATGGCGTCGATTGCTTCATTTTGACGTAATTAGGGAGTTGTGGCTAAAAACGGGCAAGATATTGCCACAGAGAAGGGTTATCGTCTCTCTGTTCACCTTTTACTGGCATCCGATATTTTTGAGGTAATTCGAATCAATAATCTATACATTGGGTATAACAAAGTCGTTTACCGCCTCCGCTCAGTTCCGTCCGTCGCGTCGTGAGTAAAAATGCAGAGGCATTGTCTTTTTGGCTATCAAACCGCGAAAACGTAATTAAAATCGATTAAGTACCTACCTAACTACATTCATAAAATTAAAGACAGATTTGTAATGCAAGAAACGCAAGCGTGGGCGGATAATTGTGCTGGTGAGCGTACTTAGATCTTCTTTTTGCTACTACGGATACCACATCTACACTAGAGCTGTCTACAAAAACAAATTCATTATTATAATCGCATAACGCGCTCTGCTCTCATCCAAATCTGTGCTTGAGACACCTACGCGCCATTCATACATCAAATCAAAGAACATGGCGCAAAAAAGCGGACATCGCGGCCGATCAAACTTACAGCGGTACGTCGTACGGCGGGCAGTGTTGAGTGCGACCAACGAGTTTAGATACTGGAACTAATTGTTTTATTTCTATCATTCGAGAAAGAGAGAGAGATTGTGTTCGGAAGAAAGTGACGCCATCATAAGCATAGAAACAACCTAATTAAGCTTTTTTTTTCATAACTAACCAGTCATTTGACCGCCATATCACCTGGTGGAAGTGACGATGCGGATTTAGCGGAAATAAGAAGAGACGCGGCCAGCGACTGTATTTTATAATGTATAAAATAAATACAGCTCAGTGCCAAACGAGAACATAATCCGCATACCCAATGGAAAGTAGCTAATAACTGGCGGTTACCCAAACTACACACAGTATTCGGCGGACTTCGGCGGTAAATAATGCACATCGGCTAGTTTCGGCTTCGCACTTACCAGTGCGCTAGTGAGAGCGTCGGTAGCCGGGCGGTTGAGTATCCAACTCGCAAGCGAGAGGTACCGGGTTCGAATCCCGCAGCGGCCATGTACCAATGACTATTTTCTGAGTTATGTACCTACATTAGTTGAACCGTTGGCCGTGTGGTGTCCGGTAGAGTAGAATAGCACCAACCCCTTACACTCATGGGTGTCGTACAAGGCGACTAATGTTTTCGAGGCAAAAGATCAAGAGTCTCCGTGGTCTGGAAAATGGGCAGCAGCATTTTCCATTTTTATATTTAAACACTGCGATCTCCAACCCGCCTGCCAAGCGTGGAGATTATGGCAATAACCTCCCCTTTCGTGGAAGAGGCCCTAAGTTCTGCAGTGGACTGTTACGGGCTGTGAGGGTGAGGATTAGTTGAACACTAACCGATGCTCTTACGGTGAGGGAAAACATCGTGATGAAACCTGCAAATTCAGGCAACTGAATTTGTAACCATGATCCAACCTGGTCAGGTTCCCTTGGTAGCAGGGTCACGGAGGTCAGATGGCAGTCGCTCCACTGTAATTACCTGATCGCCAAATCCTGGATCATGATGAAGACGGACCCCGGACCCTCGTTCTCGAGAGCACAACCGGGACATTAACGCCAAGATGATGATGATGACTTACCAGTGCGCTATACCTACTCTCTATGGTAAAGATTTCAAAATGAGACGTTTCGCTCGTGGGTGTCGTACAAGACGACTAATGCTTTCGAGACATAAGTTCTGGAGTATCCGTGAGTAGGAAATTGGGCAGCAGCGTTCTTATTTCTATATTTACAACACTGCGATTTCCAACCTGAATGCCAAACGTGGATAACCCCATAAGACCCTAAGTCCTGCATTGGACTGTTATGGGCTGTGATGATGATGTGCGTTTCCCTGGAATTTACAAAAAAAATATCTACGCTACTTGTAGCCGTACATGACACGCTACACCCAATGCGATGATCGTATTCGGCCTCCCATACAAAGAACCTGCGCGAGCGCACCCAGCCATTGGCGCGTGACCGTGGGAACGGGCGCGGCGCTACCACGGGATCGCAAGTGGTACCACTTTAGGTGAGGTTTTTTACGGGCTCGGCAACACCGCAATACGTTATAAGTATTGCAACAGACGCTGGACTGCCTTTAACACCCGTATTTAGAAACGAGTGCCAACATACTTGAGTGGCGATCAGTACTATGCGTCCGTCAAAATGAGTGAAATTGGCCAATCATAGAGCCGTATGGAACGCAGTGCGTTCACTTAGCAGACTATCACTGTGAGAACGCGCGGTTACGCTAGTTTACTTAGACAAATGTATAATTTACGAATACGGGTGTGGGTACGACATTTGTCTCCTTGTTCTACCTACACCGCTGGAAGAAAAAGGTATAGGTGCTAAATACTAATTTATGATAAATTAGTAAAAAATAAATTCCATAGGAATAATCCTGGAAAACCAAAGGCACTTAGCTTGAAATAATTTCTTGACCAATTTAGTTGGTCTGCCCGTTGTCGGAGAGCACGATTTTCCACCGTTACTCCATCCTAATGGATCGATTAATTCCCGTCCCCACGGGTACTCAACTAACACGATAAATAGAAGTATAATAGCCAGGATGAAGGGTTTCTAATCCTGATATTTATTATAGAAAAAAAACAATATTAGCCATCAAAAGCAGGCTTATCATTTATTAAGCAAGGCCATAGATAACTGCGCTGCGCCCATCACCCCGTAAGCTTTATAAGCTCGTTGGAACGTCAGGAATGCTTAAAAAGCTGCCAGTTTAAGCTCGAACGCGTCGGGACATCACTTAACTGGAGCTTTTTAATGAGCTTGCGGAGCGTAGGTGCCGGGTATTAGTTATGTGCAGCTTTTAAAGCTGAGTGCTGCCCGTA
Source organism: Blastobasis lacticolella (assembly GCA_905147135.1). Lineage (NCBI taxonomy): Eukaryota > Metazoa > Arthropoda > Insecta > Lepidoptera > Blastobasidae > Blastobasis > Blastobasis lacticolella. The sequence goes on from LR990044.1 coordinate 1,157,886, forward strand.
AAGCGTTGGCAGGCTCTGTCTCTGGGCGTTGTTTACCAAACTACCTACTACATAGTTCACAAATTACAGGAGTTGTAGTATTGTGCCTAAAACGGATCCTTGGGAATTCTTGTAGTCCGTACAGCTTAATTTATTTGACAGCTGTCATCGTGAGCACGTGTCAAATTATTACGTACTACCTATAGGTGATAAGTGGGCACATAACATGTACAAAATGTTTTTTTTGTACTACTGTTTGCATGTATGTTTTATAATTATGTATTCCTGACTGATTTTTCTAATATTTGTTAAGTGCTCAACTCTGCTTGCTGTTCGACTTCTCTTCTACATTTATGTGAAGGTTGCCTGGAAGAGATCGCTTGTAGCGATAAGGCCGCCTTTGCTCAACTGTCTCAATGGTTTAACTGTATCTACTGTATTATGTTTTGTATGAGCTATAAAGGGTTTATCTGTCTATCTATCAAAATTATCTATCTGATAAAACAATTTTTATTGCGTGTGGTGTGTAAAAAATAATCAGAAGAAGAGTTATTATAAGGTGAACATTACTGCTGTAGGAGTTTATATAAAGCTAAATCTATTGCGGGAGTCAGAACTACTAGATAGCTACTGAAATCTGATTGTTTATCCTTGTTTTCACATCGAAATAAATCATATCCTGATTCTTGTAACAGCAGATATGGGATACCTTAGGTAAATACTTGAGAAAAATGCCCATAAATATTAGGCGCAAAAATATAAAGATATTTTAAGGAAATACATCTTTTGTAGCTTCTGGCACTCGATTGCCTTACCTCTACGAAATATTAATTGTAAAAACGAAATTCCAAGGTAGACATAGAAAATACCCTTTAACCCTGCTAAAGTATCAGGAAGGTGTGGTCTAAATTATTTCCCACCAGGGAACTATCCTAGCACAACCATTCCATTATGCTGTCGCCATCATTTTTATGAACATGACATTGCGGTCGACGACAAATCTTTTTGAAAATTGAGAGTTGGGCTTTTTATACACAAAATCTCTTGCAATATCTGTAACCATGATAAACCATACCTTCCTAACCATAACTTCCTAACTAATATTAAAAATGCGAAAGTTAACTCTGGTCTTACAGTTTGCCTGTTACCTTTTCACGGCTAAATTACTGATCCGATATTGACCAGACTTTGAAGGGGCATTCTCTGAAAATTTGTCAAATTCAATATGGCGACGACTACGATTAAAAATAGGTATAATCCACGCATAATATATAAGTCGCGGACGTATCTTTCGTTTTGTTTGTATTGTACTAACAAATAATAACAAGAGGGAGACAGCATCCTATATATCTGTCAGTAAGAAATCTGGAACTTATCAAAAGGTTGTGAAACAGGCCCATCTTCATCCATTGTTGGGATTTCGTCTCCACCGAAATAAAAATTTATCTACAGGTCCTAAACTAAGCTAAACCGTACACAACAAAAAAAGGAATTTGTAACTGGTTTGTACTGCGCAAAGCAAAGTTGGATTGGGTCACTAGCAGACGTTAAAAAAGCCGCAGGTTGTGTAACACAATACAGTCCGAGGCTACCTAAATCGCTGACTTCAAAACTAATATACATAATTCAAAAAACGAATTTCGTTTCCCTGTTCGTGCAAAAAGCAAAAATGAAACAGTCATAACCTTTCCTCCTTCAGGAATTGAAAGGAACGACACACAAAAGCCCTACATACCTCTGTAACCGCCAAAAATGCAGGTAGAACCGGTTTTCGAATGACGTAACCAAGGAGTTCACGGGCAGAAGACTTTTTATAACCTCCTTTGTTTTGTTTCGTTTCCTTTTTTGCTTTGGAACACCGGTCTTGCTGGCCAGTGGCAAAAAATCGGACGACACGCGGCGCTCACAGGAGCTATTCATATTCTGTGCTATTTGTAGTGCATGAATTAATTGAGTTAGCCGGTCAGTGGACAATACGAATGCAATTTGAATAATCCAGCAAACAAGTTCAATGCAGCTTATTTCCGAGCCGCCATAAAGATTGATGAGATGTTCCTATATGTCATGTGTTACGCGAACGGAGCGTGATGGAACCTTGTCCTTGAAATCGAATGACAGTTCAATTTCTTTGACAAGGTTGCATTTGCATCCTATTCTGAACGCTATTTCGATTTACTTTGACAAGGTTCCATTTCCATCACATTCACTCACGCGCCGATAATATCTACAGTTACTACTATCCCTGATAAGGGCTTAGTTTAGTTTTAATAAGTTAAGATTTGTTTCTCATGTCATTAATACATATTGTTGTTGTGACTACGTTAGAAACTGATGTTTACTTATTACTATGACTGCCTGTTTAAAGTTTTAAGCCAAAATATGGGAGGAAAAGATTGTTATTGTGAATGATCTCGGCCACTGTGGGATTTTTTTATATTATACAAGACAGGCAATACAATTTCCAAATAACAAACGCGAAACGAAAAATGAATGAAGGGTATCCTACCTGCCAGATTGCCAAATTTTTTCTATTAATACATTTTGCGCTTAAACTTGGTTCCCACCATAAACTATTCATACAACTTTGCAGTAAATACTATGATGCCATATCTTTTTTGAGGCACTCATTTTTGCAAACTGTTCTTGGTCTCCAAAGAATTTTTAAAAATTCTATTCAGATCGCGAAATTTTTTAAGCGTGAGCCAAGGTTTAGGTAGGCTTTAATAATATTGTGAAAACGAGCCGGGTAACTGCGGTGTTGTAAGGTTTAAGGTTCGGCTGTCAAACATCTACAGGGTGTTTCATAATACATGTATAAAGCCGAAAGGGTGTTAAAGTATAGCTTGCAAAGAGTACACTGGCGACTTCATATTATCCAGACATAGAATTTTAATTTTTATAAAAAATCTTCGTTTTTAAAGAAAAATAACCATATCGACTACGTTGATGCGCAGCTCTATTTCAAGTTGATGATCCTAGAAGGAGAAGTTTAACCTTTTAAATTAAAATTACAGTATTTTTTTGTACAGAACCCTCAAACCAAAAAATACAAAACGGCTAATTTAGATCTCCTTAATATCCCATTGCGCCTAGTACTATGAACTTGAGTGACCTTTTACAACTGATTTCTAGAGATGCGGTCTTTCGTTTTCAAAATGTCGATTATCGACATTGAAAAGGTAAAAGTTCGATAGTCATTTTCTCGCTTACTATTCCACGCACGAAAAAAATAATTGTACCTATCGTTTTAATACGTTTAGCACTCCATCCAGTTCACGGCTTTATACATGTATTATGAAACACCCTGTATTTCGATTTAAATCTTGGTATGCTGGTAATAATAACGGGTGCAGTGTCGTAGGTGTCATATTATATTATGTTTTGGAATACTTTAGGCGGAATTTTAGTCAATTAAAATACGTCTTTCCAGTTTGAACTCCAGTCTGAATATTTTCATAAATCAGATAGATCATTTACAATACACAAGTTCCACATGCAGTGCGACAAGGATCATATTAAATACGAGCATAGAGAAAATATATACTAACGTTAGTAGTTCTATGAATACGAGGAAGGGAGTTAGAGTCTAATGACGTCATTAAAGTATCAAGATGGACATTTCCAATATGGCGGCTTATAAGTTCCTGTTTACGTCATGATCCTTGTCGGTAATACCTTGTTGCGTAGACAAAGAAACCTTTTCCACACAGCGGGAGGCCTTCAACTTTATTTTTAATCAATTAGAAAGGGTGAAAAAAAGCTTAAAGTAAGTAACAAATTGAAATCGTTTACGAGCCATTAAATATAATGGCGGAAGAGTTGAACAAAAATGTGCTTCAGTGTTGTTGGAGATCCGCCAACGGTTTTAGAAATAGGAACTAATTTTTTTACCATAAATTCATTCGACTCGGTGAAGGGGTTTAGAGAAAAGTGGCGCCCTCGTATACGTTGTACTTTGTGCTAAATACACACATAGTATTAGGTATATTGAGACTATAACAAGTTTTAGATTTAGTGAGTAGGTATTAGTAGAATAGAAGACCCAAGTCACCGTACATAAAGCATATATTTGAATGCAACTAAAGAACTGACGTCTATGTTAGATGCTGTTATAATGGCTTTAGTAGCTTGATACACTCACTTAGACGAGTTATCACCACGTTTCTAAGTCAGACATCATTACCGAAAGAAAAGTACCTATCCTAAAAACAATGGGTGCGATGGGCGGAAAGGTTGGGGAGACTGGGGCTTGTAGTTACTATATCAATTTATACTAGGTAAGTATACCAAAATAAAATTATAATGATAATCTTTGCGTTAATGTCCCGGTTGTGCTCTCGCATACGAAGTCCCAGGGTCCGCCTTGACCATGATCCAGGATTTGGCAGATCACTGTACCTTTCGCTTGGGAGTCGGATACCTTTACCACTAGGGCACCGACGCTCCGCCTTACCCAATACTCCAGTATTATTCACCTGTAACTTTTTAATCACAATCCATAATTACATTGTTTAGCTGTGAAGTAGATTTCTGTAGGTACCTATAGTTTGAGTCAAGTATGATATTGAATAAAACTATTCTCAAATTTTAAATTATTGGGTTAATTCAACAAGTTACTCTGACCCCACGACAACTATGTCTTATAAAACTGTTTCATTACTTTTATTTGATTGATGATTCAGAAATTCAAATTACCAATTTAAATATTAATTTCTCTCTTAATATTATTTTTTTTGGCAACAACATCTTTTAAAATTATTGCATACCTAAGATTTGAGAATGATTAAATTTTTTGCTCAAGTAAATATTCTATTACAGAGCTCAGCTGAAAATAGCGCACATGAGCTAGTTCGGCTTCGGAGAGTGACGTAAAATTAAATAGGTACAGTCAGCTGCAAAATGAATTGCACACTTTAAATGAATGGAAGGGGGTCAGTTCTCACTGCAGCTGACTGTACGAATCCGAACCTAGCCGATGCCATCAAATCTGGTACTTAAAAGTACCACCATGCAGATATTTCTTAAAAACCTGCTACGTACAACATACCCCATGTTCCCCGCGCATAACTTCTATGTATTGCATTGCATCACGCTGAGTCTGTAGCATTGTGTAAGTTAAGTTTGGAAGAGTCTGCGAGAGTTTGTGGCGAAAGTGGCGTGCTATGCGACGTGGTTAATTAAATGTACTTTTTTTTATTTAGTAGGAACTTGTAGCGGCGTATGTAACAGTACTTGTTTGAGATGTGATTGTGAGGTGTTTTTGAATGTAAATAAAAATAAATAAAATAAATAATCGTGGACAAATTCACACAACGCCTCTCACGCATCTCGCCCCAAAGTAAGCAAAGCTTGTGTTATGGGTGCCAGATAACTGATGAAACTACTTATATACTTTTAAATACATACTTATTATACATAGAACACCCAGACCCAGAGACCCAGAGATGTCTATCATACATAGGAGTCACATCACGGTTCAATCTCACAGCGATACGTTAGACAGTGCCAAAAACTATGATCAAATACCTCATAGTATAGGTAAGGTCGATCTATCCATTTAACAGAGGACTCGCCAGAAAGTGAGCAGGTTCTTATAATAGGTTTTGGGCACCATTTCTCTGCTTCGAAAATGGAATGGAATGGAATGGAATCTTTAATGTTTGAGCTCGCAGGTTGTTTGGCTACTATATTAGAGAGAGATATGTTTAGTTTATCGAAGTAAACGTCTCGGTCCTTAGTCAAAAACTCAAGTGTATTAACAAGGCGGGTCGAGATAATCTTTTTTCCTATTCGAGTCAAGTGGACTCTAAGTATGCTTTTAACACATGACTGCAATCGAAATCGGTCCGTCCCACTGACGATAACTAACGGACTTGAAAGCAGGTACAAATTGTGAAATGAGTCGGTCCTTTTTTATGGTATTTATTTTAGTTTTATTATAGTACCTCCAGAATATCGCAGCTAAATAATACTCTTTTAAATAGTATGGTGTTTCTGCCGGTGAGTAAGGTTTCCAGTGCTCCATGGGGTGGGGATTTGGGGAACCGTGGCTTTGGCAGTGGAGTGGCATTTGTCTTTTTGCTGCCAGAGCAACGTGTTATAGAGGTGGGCAACGCATTTGCGATACTCTTGGTGTTGCTGATGTCAATAGGCAGTGGTGATCACTTTCCATCAGGTGGCCCGCTTGCCTGTTTGCCTACAGTATAACATAAAAAAAAAAGAAGATGGTGGCAAACGAGCAAGGTCTCTAGATGGTAAATGATCATTTTATTTTTACAACCGTTTACTCGTAAAAGAATATCTAAAAATGTTTACTCAAACTTTACTTAGGTTCCACTTACACTTCAAGAATCTTCTGATTTACTTTACAGAAAAGAGAGAATTGTGTAGGTACCTACATCTCTTATTCTTTAAGGTCGGATGTACTTAAATTATTACATAGTCTATGTTTTGTAAATCCGTGTCTCTCTCTAAATCTCACAACTAAATATAGCTATGAAAATTGAACAATGCTGACCTGCTTATGTATTATTTGTTTGTGAAGAGATAATAAATGCTTATTTTAATATTATTATTATACTATGTATCTAAGGTAGAGAGATAATATCTAGGTATGGTAGAGACTCGCTAGCTCACAGAGAAATTTATTTATGGAATGACAACTACTGCATAGGCACCTCGTTATCTGCAGAAATCGTTTTAAAAACTCTTCGAGAACCAGGCTATTACCCCACTAAACTTCATGCTAACTAATGCTTTAAGTATTTAGATAATCGCAACAAACGCACACACAAAAAACCCCTTTTGTTAGATCAGAAGATTATCTACGCCAAATACAAAAACTACTTTCTTGAGATTCCGAGATTACTATCTACAACGAGTTTCGTCCGCAGTTTCCTGCGTGGTTCAGCTGTTGCAAGTCTTGTATGATCCCATTCACTTTCCATACAACATTCGGCCATCTGTAGCGAAACCATTCTTTGTTAATTTAAGACCTGTAATTTCTCGCCTGAAACACAGGGTATCATATTATCCTAGCTCAGCCAAAAAATATGTTTTATTTTTACCTTTTACGTGTATTTTTACATCTAAAATTGAAATGTATTTTACAAGATTATATTATTTTTATTATTATTATTTAGTTATGTATGAGGCATCGAATGCCACTGCTTTGCGATTCAGAGAGCTATCGGTGATTGTGGTGGGTGGATGGTACGTAGAGAAACTCAGATTTTATGTATTACTAACTAGCGATCCGCCCTGGCTTCGCACGGGTAACCTTGACAATTAAACATTCTTCATGAATCACCGACAGACAGACGCGGCGTGGGACTATGTTTTATAATATGTAGTGATATTGATTATTAGACATGGAAAAATCCGATAAAACTCCAACATACCTACCCTCTGGTGAAGCCAGAACCAGTCTGAGATATCACTTTTCCAAGTAGGTACCTACTCACGATAGGATACGTTGGTTAAAATTGAGGGGTAGAGACTCGAATCGTATAGCTTTTTCCATGGTTTCCAGGGTACATTATACCCAACGATTTAGATATCTTTGAACCAGCATGACTCGCATGTGAATCGATAGTCGGGAATGCGAATATCTCACACAATCGCTTCAGAATCCTCGATCACTCTATTGTCTGCTTAATCACCGACCATCTCCACCCGCAGTTCGAAACTAGACCCTACACCTTCGCGTTAAGGTCCTAAATCGATCGCTTGTGTATAGGGAGGGCATTATGCCGTCGATGCGCAGCGTACACACGACAGCACCTCAAGTTGTTTAGACTTTATGTCTCCTGTTTGAAGCGATGTTAGCTCATTTTATACTGGTAGATAGGTTGATGTGCTGCCTTCGGTACCTACGTACGTGGATCTAAATGGACGGTTTTCTTGAAACACGCCTATGGAATTACATGATACACAATAGTGTTTGCATTTGGGTAATACATTATGCTGATATTACGTAGAAAGCGGCGGGTGACGCGATGTATTACTGGGGTTTTGGTTTACGCAAATGTGACGTTAATGGTTAGGGGAATAGGTGGATGTTTGATCAAAACAATTGCTAATTTATACTAATACCTATTATTTAAAGAGGAAAAGGTTGTAGAGCTCGTCTAGTCTAAAATGACGCGCCCCACTACTTAGTTAGTTGATTTCGATGTGTGAGTGCAAATATTGATAACGACACTTCATCTGTATGGGAGCCAATGAACGACGCGTGCTTCTACGTTTGAATCTTACCGGTAACTGAATGACCAATTACAACGGCATTTGTATATGTATTGCGTCCATATTTTAAACTTGCTTGTGTGCGTTAATGCGATAGTGGGGCGCGTCATTTTAAATTAGACGAGCTCTACCTATGTTTGTGAGTTTGTATGTGTTGGGGTAATCTCCGAAACTACTGATCCAAGTTTCAAAATTATTTCGCTAACAGGTAGCTACATTATTCTCGAGTGACGTAGGCTACTTTTTATCCCGGAAAAATAATAGGGTCCTGCGGAATAGCTAAATAATTACAGAGATCCGAATTGTTGTGATTTTTTATTTTATTGTGATAAATGTAACAAGGTATCTCAAATCATTTAATTGACTTGATTGACTTGCGGAACCCCTTCCTCTTGGGTCCTGAGACTGGCGGAACTGTCTTGAGCGGGAGCCGTCAGGCACCCCGTGATAATACCTAGGTACATATACGAATATAAAATAATATGTATGCCCAAGAATTGGACTGGTAAGGGCAATAGATCATGATGATGGAGGACCATATTATCTAAATCCGACAATTTTAAACTACGTCAAATATTCTATATATTAATACCTTTGAACCCTTCAAAAACGAAGTGAAACCACGACTACAGCCTACTTCATACTGCCGCTATAACGTTTCGTATTGAGAGCAAGACTTAATACGCATTTGATGTAACGAAATTACAGGTTACCACCACATTCCTCCTGCATTAGCCCTTACCACATCCCCTAGCCCCAGGCAACTAAACCTGCTACGGTAAACAGCAGTTACCATCACTGAACACGATCCTCTACGACTCAGTTACCATGTTTATTACCCATTACCGTTACAGAAGAGTAATGGTAACTAAATACTAATAAGCAAACGACTCAGTGTCGTCTCATGTTTGAAATTTATTTTACAGACAGACAGACTTGTTATTATAATTGATGTTATACAGGGTATAAGTGGAATACAATGGTCAGTAGGTATACAAGACAGCGATATCGACCTACCAAAAACCAGTGTAAGATGAGCTAGCGTCTCTACAGACGCGCATAGCGACGTTAGCTCCTTTTATACTGGTTTTTGGTAGATTGATATTATGTCTTCTGTACGCTGGACAGTATTTTAATCTCCGACGCAAAAAAATGAGTGTTATATTATTAGTTGTATGAGTGTATACGAATATTTGTGTCCGTCTATGGCTTCGTAACTCTTCGTCCGTCTTAGCATTAGATATACTCTTTTTTTCATAAGATTCGTGAATAGGTGGTCGTCGCCAGGGGTGTTTTACCAACATCTGTCGGTGATACCCAAACTAGCAATTACGATTGGCTATATCTTCCTGAGCTGGCGGAGTGTTATGCCCATCGATGGTCAGTATATACCAGGAAACCTAATTACCTAACCAAGTATGGTAGGTCTTTGAGGGGATGTCAGAGCGGCACTGGGGTTCGAATACGCCACCTCGGGTTGCAAGTCGGACCCCTTAACTAATTAGACCACCGACGGTCCTCGTTGGTGTTCGTCTAAATGTATTCTTGGTTTGTAAAGAAGTATTGTTACATAGCCTTTACAACAAAAACTACGCAAACGATGTGAAAATCTTGAATTCTCATTACACTTAATTAACTTTAATAGGCAGCCATCACTGCTATGCCCTGAATCTGGGACACTAGAGGTCAAGATAGTTCTATTAACTGAGGAATGTTAAACAAATACTTTGAAATCGGCTCAGAACACAAAACAAAGACACACTTTTTGGACATACGAGTACACACAACTTTATTGGCTAAATAGCACTATCGAACACTGTTTCATAAGATACAGAATTTATTCTTACAGGCAGGAGGCAGGTTTGTAAATTTTTGTCTAACTACTGTATCATAATGATATAATTTTCGTCCATAATTTTTTTTTTTTATTTTCGTTTTCACTTTAAACTTATATTAACTAATGACCCTCCTTTCTTATAAACATTACCGTACATTCTGTTTAATCTGCGGAGGGCTGGTATATCTAGGCGATATGACCCTACCATAGAGACCATAAGTTCTCAAATGAAAAAGATTTTGTCATAACAAGCTATAGTACTCGTCAAGACCATTCCAAAGAGCCCAAACACGACGGGTTTATCTTGTTGCGTTCATTAGTTTCCATGACCACCTTCCGATTCCATTATCAGGCCAGACACGATGACACGTGATGCGATGTAACGAATTCGACGTCACGTATCACATTCCTCCACGATACGATATTAATGCATTATCATCCAATTTACGTAGTATACCAAATTGCAGCTGGGTCAAATTAAGTTTGCAAGATTCCAAGGCATACATCATACATGTGAAGTTAATTATAAGCTTGTACAATTGGCAAAATTTCACGGCAATAGTGCAATTTTTTTTTCGATTACTATCATCATCATAATCACAGCCCATAACAGTCCACTGCAGGACTTAGGGACTCTCCCACAATAGGGGAGGTTATTGCCATAATTTCCACGATTGAAAGGCGGGTTGGAGATCACAGTGTTATAAATATAACAATGGAAAATTCAGCTGCCCATTTTCCAGCCTACGGAGACTTGATCTTTTACCTCGAAAACATTAGTCGCCTTGTACGACCCAAGAGTGTAAGGGGTTGGTGCTATTCTACTCTGCCGGACACCACACGGCCAATTCGATCTCTGTATTCCCTACCATAGGGAATTTCTGATCTTAGTTGATATCTTGAAACCGTAGTGGTCTCATAAAAACGTCTGTGTAAGTACATCAAACGGCAACCAGTCATTATAGCTATGTAATTATGCCATTACCATGAGTCAGTGGGAATGTTCCTGTCATCGTTAACTTACAATACTTTAACGTAGACGAAAGGTCAAAATGATTTTATACAATGACCTGGGACACCTTCACCTAGGGTTGCCATTCGTACTATATAGTATCGTACTATATTTTAGACATTTGTACTATAAATTATAGAAAAATAATATAGTACGAAAAATACTATATTTCCACTGTCGAACTTTTTTATATTAAGTTGTAACAGGAACGCATCTCCAGCGTAGCATAGACAGTTTCAGAAGGAAACATTCATCGTCACACCTTGTTTCTGTAGGGGTAGGAAGAAACCACATTGTTCCATTTGTTGGCCAAAGCCAAAATCTACCAAAAATTATATGACAAAATTAATAAGTACCTAATAATATAAATATAAATGTGTGTTTTGAGAGAGGTAGGGCATAGCGGGGTATCCCGTTCGAATTGGAGCCGCCCGACTGGGGAAGTACCTCCACCTTACAGAATATCGCAGCTTAATAATACTCTTTTAAATAGTATTGTGTTTCTGCCGGTAAGTAAGGTTTCCAGTGCTCCATGGGGTGGGGATTTGGGGAACCGTGGCTTTGGCAGTGGAGTGGCATTTGCCTTTTTGCTGCCTGAGCAACGTGTTATAGAGGTGGGCAACGCATTTGCGATACTCTTGGTGTTGCTAATGTCTATAGGCAGTGGTGACCACTTTCCATCAGGTGGCCCGCTTGCCTGTTTGCTTACGTGACATAAAAAAAAAAAAAAAAAGTACTATATTTTTACCTAAATTTCCCATAGGCCATATGTCCATAGGCGGCGGTGACCACTTTCCATCAGGTGGCCCGCTTGCCTGTTTGTCTGCTAAGTAACATAAAAAAAAAAAAAAAAAGATTTCTGGTTTTTATGTTATACGGCAGACAAGCAGGCCACCTGATGGACAGTGGTCACCGCCGCCTATGGGTTAGGTTGATGGAAATGGTGCTACGGCCTATGACAGAGAGACAAGACTAATAATAGTACTTAAAACGATGACTGACGAGAATCATCAGAGAAGCACGTCTTTTACCTACTGACGGCCTTCTTGTAACGTCAGGTGTTAAAGCAAATTTTTTTTTATTACACTTGCTAGGCATTTTTACCTGTTAGTGACGACGCGGCAGAAGGTGAAGCACGCCTGTCTAACAACAGCCTATTCACTCTAGTCTTGAAGGTGTCCAGATTACAATGATCAGATTATGATGTTGACTATTGAACACACTCGCGGGCAACGTGTTCCATTCCTTACCCTACGCATTATAAAGGTTGAACCAAACCGGCTCGTGCGGATGGCTAGAAGATACACGCTATAATATATCCTACGTAGGATACCTATAGCATACCCATAACCACGCATCAGTCATGCCAAAGCGACAAATCATTAATAAAACACATCTACCTACTACAGACGCCATCAATAAGCTACCATAAAGTACCTAATTAAATAGTAGTGCGTAATTTAAAGGAACAAATTGACCGTATAGTGGGCTAACGATAGTTTTAAGACGTACAAACTACACTTGTTCAAACAGAAGCTCGCCCGACGTATAATCGCAATACACAAGTATAATGTTATATTCATAACGATGTGTAGTGTACCTGTTTATTTATGCTGAATAGTGGTAAATGCCTACTTATACGTTGTACCTAGTAAACGTCAGAATTAGTGAATGTGAGAAATATATGACGACAGTACTTTGGCTGGCTTATTTTGTGAAGATTGACAAAACGTGACGAGTATGTTTTCGCTTTTTAGTTTGAAATTTAATGTTAATGTTACGATTGTGCTGTCGCGCACGATTGCCCGGAGTCCGGTTTGACCATGATTCCAGGATTTGGCAGATTAGATAATTACAGTGGAGCGACTGCCATCTGACCTTTGTGACCCTGCTGACAGATTCGATCATGGTTACACATTCAGTCGCCAGAATGTGCAGGTTTTCCCTAACCGTAAGAGCATCGGTTGGCATTCGACTAATGTACATAACTCAGAAAAGAGTCATTGGTACATGGCCGCAGTGGGATCCGAACCCGGTACCTCTCGCTTACGAGTCGGATACCTTAACCAGTCGGCCACCGACGCTCCTATTATAAAATTAAGTAATTGTATAAAAGAAAGGAAAGGAGGCAATTACGCAACGCTAGGTAAAATTAGAAAATTAGGGAAAGATCACTGATTTTGCAAACAAACTGAATATTGACATATTTAATTCAAATCCCAACTGGGTGAAGAGGCATTTAACAATAAATTGGTTTGACTCTGTTGTCTAGTGTATTGGTGTGGTATTCTCTTTATTACTTGTTAGTAGTTAAGTACCTACTGAAATGTTAATTTTCTAAAGTACTGTTATGTTAGGTTAAAGCTTCGCGAGGCAAGTCGCATCCCATCTTAGTTGTTAAATGTGAAAACATATCATTGGCGTATTAGCTATTGACTTAGTTATTAATTTATTGTCATACACGCTGTTTGTTTTACAAATAAATATAAAAAAAAAAAAAAAATTATCTACGTCCCACTGGGCGGACATTAATGGAAGTTTACTCAAACGACTCGATACCTAAGAGGAAGGAAGACTGATTTACCAGGGCTAATCTTTCCTCAGCCATTCCTTGCCAACTTGATTCGAGAATTGCACGGTTTTAAGTAAGTACTTTTACTGTCTATTTGGCCTTTGTTACACTGCATCCTGCTCACCAAATTAATTTGATAACCTATAACCGACAGTATGTCGGAACAAGCTACCCCGCGAGCTACAACGATTACCTATACTACACGCAACGCACAGGCCGTGTGGTGTCCGGCAGAGTAGAATAGAACCAACCCCTTACACTCATGGGTGTCGTACAAGGCGACTAATGTTTTCGAGACAAAAGATCAAGAGTCTCCGTAGTCTGGAAAATGGGCAGCAGCATTTTCCATTGTTATATTTAAACACTGCGATCTCCAACCCGCCTGCCAAGCGTGGAGATTATGGCAATAACCTCCCCTTTCGTGGGAGAGGCCCTAAGTCCTGCAGTGGACTGTTACGGGCTGTGATGATGAATCGGTAAAGAAGTCGAACCATTAGGGAGATAGGTTCGATGCCACAGATGTTGGTGGTTAAAACATGGTTTTACAAGTCTGTTTTCCTCAGTAGGAACTACCCTACCATCCCGTGTCTTAAATTTTCACAAAAATTTCACGGCCGAAGCTCTCGCCTACTTGACGAAATTTAAATTGAAAATTTAAGTAGCAGTAGGAACTTAAAAGCCATACGATAAATAAATAAATAACAAACATTTTGTTGCTGGTATAAATCGCAACAACATATATTGAATAGAAATGCATAGTATCTATGTACCTACAGTAAATACATACATAGGTACATCACCTGCATTATCTGAACCCTTTTCCGGACGAAATTAGATAGGCAGAAAAAAAATACGAACAATTCCAGGAATCACTAACCTACCTAGAAATGATGTTTTGAGAATGGATTTGGATGAAATTCGGCACACAATAGGGGCCCGGATTAGCTAGTTCAATGTATTTCCCATGGGAACACGCCATAACTGCTTATGATGTTACAATATGTGTTTCTTACCTAAATAAATAACAGATTATTAGCCGACGAAGTTACTAACAAAATCTAGTAAATTTATTTAAAAAATATGAATACATAGAATGTTACCCTAACAGCTAACCAAGGCTAGAATCCAGAACCGCAATTTGTAAACATAATCATGTTTAAAAACATTAACATTCATGGCAACATCAACACCAAAACAGAACGATCGCAATTACCTTTTGAAGAGCTGCTTGTAATGCATTCCTTAAACAATCACTAGTCACTAGTCACTGGGAAACCACGAATTCACTTAGCACTGAGCATCACGCACAACACACTCGACTGCAAACAATCCACTGGAATCCATAACATTCCGACGCGTAAACCAAATAACACTGACTGTCTGTGTATCAACGGAAAACACGACCGGTGCGGCGGACAGGTAGATTTAAAAAATTGTATAAAAATTTCCGTATGGGAAGACCGAAGTAAAGAAGAGACGGAAGATACGGGAGTATCGGGTGGGAGCGAGACGCGAGGTGGTTCCGAGGTGCGCGGGCGCAGGGGGCGGGGCGCGGGGACAGGTAACTCCGTAACCCTACCCGGTCTCACTGCACTCATCCAGGGTCATAATATAACGGACGACAGCCTCTTGGAACCAACCGCGGTGTCAGTAGCTAAGTTACAAATTACCTAGGTAGATAATTAAGACTGCATATGTTTATTGTACACAAGACAAAGGGACGTGCTAAAAACAAATATTGATCAAAACACTTATCGATCTGCTAATTCGATCGTGGCACTCGCTAAATTTGTATCACAATCCGTCTAGACGTAATTATTTCAGATTTTATCACTCAATTGTCTAAATTATTACCGTATATAATGTATTTACTTAGAACATGGTCTAACGCAGGACCGCACGACACGACTACCCAATGAGTAATGAAACAAGCTACCAAATAGTTGACTGCAATTATTTACTATTTTGCCTCATACCATTCATCGAGTTTTGTTGTTTATTTGTCCTGCTTTTGGAATTTCGTTTGTAAATATGGTAGGCGAGGTATCTATAAACTTTTATTTGCTGCGATTTTGCGTTGTCGGGTCACGTGGTGTTTTCGTCGATGCAAAGTTATTAAGTACTGTAAACGATACTGCTAATTATTGCACAATCGTCGACGGAATGTGATTATGAAGGTCTACACTATGTGTCTAGATTTCCAAATGCTTTGTTTTTTTAGACTAGCCAGGCATTTGACCGCCATCTCACCTGTGGTAAGTGACGATGCGGCCGATGATGGAACATGACCGTCTAGGCACAGCCTATCCTCTCTAGCCTTGAATGCGTCTAGATTATTATATAGGCGTCATTTGGGAAGACACTCGCAGACATCGCGTTCCATTTCTTCATATTGTCATATTTTCTATTTACTTAGAAGTAAGTAAGTATATCATGACGATTCATTTCGTCAGAGCCTTTTGCACCTACCTATAACCAGATGTTCAATTATTAGTTTACCATAATGTACGTACAATAGTGAACAGCCAAGAATAACAATGATTTTAGTGGCTAGTAGAACGAAATGCCGTCAGTTCACGGAATGCAATTATAACATAATTACAACCTCCATTACCGTCTTATCGTTGCACGAGAAACGTAAGGCTGTTTTCACATGAACGAAGAAAGAAAGAAATATTTATTTCCTACTGCTACTACCATTTGCGGTGCCCCTACGGGGTGCTACATGCTTGTTCGTCTTAAGTTTTACTATCATTGTATTACCATGTAGCATGCAAATAAATAAATAAATAAATAAATACTGGTTTAAACTGTGATAGTTTAAACCAGTATTTATTTATTTGGTGGACGGCTACTCCTTAATCAAGGTACACGTTTATACTTGTAAACTAAATTTTAAAATGTCAAATATTTCTTTGCTTTGCTTTATTTTTTACTGACATTGTTATGTACACGACAACACGTATCTAGCATAGGACCTAGGTTACAACATTGCGGTACACCCACATTCGTACGAAAATAAAAATTACAATTAAAATTTACAGCTATTATCACCACATGGCCCGTAAATGATACAGTTTGAGCATGCAATATTATTATTATAGTACTTAACTACATTACTATTAGCCATATGGTTCTGACTGGCAAAACAAAATTGCGTTTACAGAGGTCAAACAAGGCGATACAAAATGCAAAAAAGATACACCGTATAGGCTCTGACTAGAACAGAAATTGGTGTTCACAGCAGCGTATTAAAATATGCCTTCTGGTATTGCAAACATTCAAAGGCTGTAACGGCTTACCATCAGGCAGGCCGAAAGCTCACATTAGTGGTATAAAAACTGTGATCATCCGCCGAGCGTGAAGATTATGGCCATATCATTTATGGAGGAGAGGTGATGGCGACAAAAAACGTGTTTAGCCCGAAGATGACGACCTGAGTGGTTCAGTTGGCTAACATCTGTTGGTCTGCCACGCAGAGAGGCCGGGTTCCATTCCCGGCCGAGTCCAAATTGAAATGAAGAATTTTACTTTCTGTTACGGGTCTGGGGTCTATACCCATCATACTATCATATAATAAGTATGTATTTAAAAGTATATAATTAGTTTATCATTTACCTAACATCCATAACACAAGCCTTGCTTACTTTAGGGCTATATGGCATTGTGTGAATTTGTCCAAGAAAATTTATATTATATTTTAATTTATTTTCGTAAATCGACTTTAGCACGACGATGAATCAAACCATAAGTAACCAATGCAATCACGGTTAATAATTAGTAACAGATTTAACAGGCGGTAATTTCTAAAAAAATAACGACGTAGTACATAATTCTGTGATGAGCGTTTAATTAAATTAGTAGTTGTAATTAATTGCCGTAATGTCACGAAGTAAGTTCAACTTTCCGGGCGGCACGTGTGTGTCAAATAGTCTAGTTACCGTTATTAGTAGTGTTATATTTTAGACTTTTGATAATGCTGGAACTCAAGATGATTATGAACTAGCGGGATTATCAAACATTTTTGGGGTTCCGTACCCAAACGGTAAAAATGAACCCTATTAGGAAGTCTTCGCTGTTTGTCTGTCCATCTGTCTGTCTGTCAGGCCTGTGTCTTTGGAACCATAATAGCCAGGTACTTAAAATTTTAATAGAGCGTGGTTCTATGGCCGCTATAATAACAAATATTAAATATTAGAAAAATTTAAAACCATATACAAGAAACATGCTATTTTCGCCGTTTTTCAAAGGTTTTTTATTATTCCACTATCGTAATGACTGCAATATAAGCACGAAACTTTGTATATAAAATACTAAAAACCAGTCAAAAGCAAACTTATTGATAATAAAAAAGCTTGAGTCGGATTCGCGCTCCAAGGTTTTGCATTGATTAAACTTGACAAATTACATTATTTATTTCATTTCTTATTAGGCAAATGTTTTTTAACTACTGTAATTATTTATTTCGCTTCCTTTATTACCAAAACACGAATTGTTTACATTGCATAATATAAAAAAGAACTACATGTCGCTCTGGCATCAAAATCACGCACACCTAAGAATTATTTGACATAATGCTACGGACCCCTTCATGTGTAAATTCGACTCGGACGCCTTTGAGTAAATACGAAACCGAAGCTAACATAAATATAACCCAAGCTAATATAAGGCGGTAGATAATGTACACCACATTATCTACAACCTTATATTGTATACATATATCCCTCTCCAGTCCGGATAGTGATCGCGTAATGAGGCTGCGCGCGCGCCGCCGGAGAGGAAAATTAAACGCGTCTCAATAACAGCTAGGACGTGTACACAGTGCTTACTGTATCAAGATACTGGAAAATGCATAATAGTTTTTTTATTGCCTGGAAGGCACATGGGTAACCTGATGGTGCGTAGGCACCGTCTTCCAAGACATCGAAGACATAAATAAATAAATAATAATAAATAATCGTGGACAAATTCACACACAGCGCCATCTAGCCCCAAAGTAAGCAAAGCTTGTGTTATGTGTACTAGATAACTGATAAACTACTTATACACTTTTTTAAATACATACTTATTATACATAGAACACCCAGACCCGTAACAGAAATTAAAATTCATCATTTCAATTTCTGCCCGGCCGGGAATCGAACCCGGGATCTCTTGCGTGGCATGTTGACCACTGAACCACTCAGGTCGTCATAACAAGCAAACATATATTCAGTCAATGTAAGTATAAGTAGTTTATCAGTTTTCTGGCACTCATAACACAAGCATTGCTTCGGGGCTAACTAGCATATATATATATATATATAAATCGCAGAAGACTTGTTACGTCTTTCCAGAGTCGATACTTATTGCGTCTCCCTCTTCCGGTAGGATTTTATTAAGTATATGTGTGAATGTTGTTGACTTATGTGCACTCAAAGTTATCAGTCGTAAAGAGAAGTCGTTTCAATAGGAATGGGGGATATTCAATTTTGAATAATTCTCGGTCATTCTGTGCGTCCGTTCATATTCGTAACCATGTGACACACTGTATATTGTTATGTATATCTAATATTGTGTGCCTACTTGATGCTTCCGTTCATTTCAGTAACCATAAAGCACACTGTACACTCTGTTACGCTTTCACGCCAAAACTACTAAGCCGATTTGAATGAAATTTGGTACACAGATAATCTAGATAATTTGTTTGCTCTTAAAGATCTACCTGCAGTTCCTCAGTCATCCCGTGATCATGGCAGTTGTAACACTGTCGAAATATCGGGAACTCATACATACCAAAACGCGGTAAGAACCCGTTAAAATGTTTAATTCTAGATTAGATAATCTAGAGCCTGAGAAAGGACATTGGCTACTTTTTATCAGCTATTGAGGGTCTGGAGTACCTGACGTGGAACATCTAGAGCCCAGTTAAACTAAACAAGATACGGAAATGCTATCTTAGCAAAAGTTGTTTGAAAATACGTTTCTTTTTTTTCAATGTTGTACATACAGTTAAATTAGGTACCACGTGAAACCAATAAATACCTTTAGGTACCTTATTACTGAACGCGGACGAAGTCGCGGGTAACAGCTAGTAACACCATGTTTGTCATGGCCATGGGTCTCAGTTTACATCTCCATCACCATAGGTACTCATCTCGAACAAACTTAGCTTAGTTGTGGCAGACACGCGTAACGTGCGTTACATATTTTGTGAACATACCTACTTTAAAAACATGACATCTCGATCGTCATCTCAGAGTTCATCGAATTATATGGAAATGGGGCAATGGGCACCCCCCAATACAGCAGTTAATAGCAGCAGTAATTACGGTATGTACCTTTCTATTTTTATTGATGAACTGATTGTGGCTATTCATAAAGCTATTCTGTCATCGGTCGTTTGACGGCCTGCCTACGTCATATCCCTATAACCTTTTCTAGGACCTATTTTAAAAGCTTTTATAAATAAAAATAAAACATTTTATTTCAGACTGAGTCCATACACTTCAAAAACAAAGAAATTAAAGACAAATTGAATTAAATTAAATGAAATAAAAATAAATTTATTAAATTTAATTTAATTTAATTTGTCTTAAATTTGTTTGTTTTTGAAGTGTATGGACTCAGTCTGAAATAAAATGATTTTCTTTTTTTTTTGTTCAGTTTCATGGGCTGAGTTACCCGAGAGGTTTTGCGTTATTTCATAAACACGTTGTATATATAAAAGTTTTTCGCGAGATTTACGTCTGGAATTTACAGTTGGTGATAATTGTGAATTAACTTAATCTTTAAATAAACAAATGTAATAAAGAAGAACATACCCATTTATGTTAACTAACATATTATTATTAAGTAATCTCGCGAAAAGTTTTTATACATTATAACATACAAATCGTGTAATGCAATACATTGTTTGTTTTTATTATTTTAAGTTTATTTTCACATTTTAGAGCATTTACAATACAATACACCACAATATCCTCATCCGTATCCGTTATCCTCATTTAAATAAAAGCATGGTTTTATTTTATTTTTTACTGTTAACTTATAATACTATTTGTGGCTGCCATACATACCCCGCCCAAAATCGTCGACCGCAAATTATTTTGACAAAATAATATTTTCTTATAACCTAATGAATGACAGAGGTGAACCACGCTAGGATTCCCTACACCCCCAAATTGTGTCGATCATTCCATATCATCCAATTTCCAAAAGGGGTGATATTTGATTTCTTAGCAGAGTAGTCCCTTATAGTTGCCTAACACTAAGTTTCTTATCGAGTTTGACTAAAAATACTAGCCAAGATTTTTTTTGTATGTTTACAATCAAATTTCTAATATTGTAATGTTTTACAGAAATTACTACGGAAGACTTCTCAGACTCGAGCCTCTCGAATATTTTTGCAACTCTGCGTCCAGGTGCAACAATCACTATAGAAGAAACAGACTCAAACCAGCAAAATATCGAACCGTCTTTGCTGCAGGCACCACCGGGTCCAGTAGACGAGTTAAATGGCCAGAGACTGCAAAACTCTATGAGCCATTTGGTAACTACAACAACGACTATAACTTGTGAGATAAATAAGATAAAAATATTCGTTACTATAGCACTCTTTTGTGTCATTATAATATCAATCTTAATAGTATTATTGATTTTGATTGTTATCAAAAAGTAAAAATCCTGCAAGCTTTGTTGACGACGGCGATACATACGTACCTAACAGTGACAGTGAAGTGAACGTAGGGAACATGAGCAATACATGTATTGCTCATGTTCCCTATCTAGGATGGTGCGGGCCATGGCCCGAGTATATAGATAACAAATCGTGAGTGCATTAGATGATACGACTTTTGTCAATGTAATTAATAGCATATAACCTTAGTTTCTTGTGGCTTCAGCAATGACTACCCTTAACTGTAATTCTCTTAAATAAAGTTTAAACTCAAATGTAACTCATAGTAATTCGTTGTTTCAAGTATCGCTAGTTGAGACTCATTATCTATGTATTAGTTATTTATTTAAAGAAAGTAAGAAAGTAGATTTATTGTTTCAAGCCTCGCTAGTTGCAACTCATTATATTTGTAGTAGTTATTTTAGAATCGTTATGTATCAAGTAAATGTGTTAACAAAATATAAATTAGAAACTATTCATATGTTACTGAAATGTTTTGAGATTTATTTGTCACGTGAAACGTGAAAATACCAGATTGGAACTTACCTTTATTTTACTTATTGTTCTGGCGTTGGTAGCAATGAGGGATCTCAGGTGAAACGATAATTTAGATATAGCAGGATCGCTTCATTGTTATTAACTACCCTTAGTAGAAAATTAATTATATTAGAATCTCTTCAAGATTCCCATTAAAGGATTTTGGGTGACCAAAGTGTCCTATTTTTTATTATTATTATTTGACTGGAGTCAGGTTAGTAAGCGGCCCCCGGGGGCGTTTAATTAGATATTGCAGAGCCGTCTTGCTAATTGTGATTACCCTTAGTACATTATTGTCTTAGCCGGTATCTCCTCAAGAGCCGTTTCAAGACGGGACGTTTAGATGCACGTTCTGCAATGTTTATTTAAATAATATATAATAGTTTGCTAGTGGTAAGTATATATTGTATTATGTACTTTACTGATCCCAAAACCTGTATGTCGTAGGGCTAGTTAAGAAATTATCTAGTGGTAGGTACGTTGTCTTAAATTACGTATTTTACGTTTTACGCTTCGGATCCAAAACGACGTAAATTTCAGCTTGTATTATTATGTGCAAAAGGCAAAAAATAAAAATATCATTTATATTCTGAACAGTATTTTATTTCTACTTATACTTAGTCTACTCTACTTTAGATGTTAAACAGTATCAGGGGTATCTTATTATTATGACGGATCTCTCAAAACCTATAGTTTTGAGAGGTACATCTGTGTTTGTAATTTGTATTTCCTTGGTGTCAATAAAGTATATTTGTATTGTATTGTACATCATTGCGGGAACGTCGTAAAGATGTGATGATTTTGTACGATGTTTATTACATAATTTATACGACTTTGGAATCAAAACCATAATCCCCTGATTGTTAATCAGTAAAAAAAGCTTTAAAAATAATAAGAAATATAAAAAAATCGGTTTAGATTTTAGAACAATAAAAAAAAGTCTATTGATTTATCCACATAAGTACATTTTTCAGATTTTAAACTAGACGAGATGTTTAGTAGAGACTGGAGCTGGTGTTACTATGCTCCAGGCCTCCAACTCTCGGACATTGACAATAATCTACAAACCTGACCCCGGGATACCACAGTGAGCTAAAACTATGGCAACCAGGAGTTATTACAGCAAATGGTTGAAAGATGAACAACATTTTACATTATAGTAGATAATGCTAGTTGAATCTGAATCCACTAAATAACAGAAAAATTATATACAGGGTGTAAGGGACAGCCCTCCGCAAACAGAAACGGTGAACTCAGACCATCAAACTGAACAACTTTCACTATGGAGCCTACCTCAAGAAACGCGAAAAAAATCAGCTGTCCCATACATTTTAGTCTGGTAGGTACGGCAGTTTTGTATGGGACTGCTGATTTTTTTTCGCGTTTCCTGAGGTAGGCTCCATAGTGAAAGTTGTTCAGTTTGATGGTCTGAGTTCACCGTTTCAGTTTGCGGAGGGCTGTCCCTTACACCCTGTATATGGGCATGGGACACTGATGCACCTTATGCAGTTCACATAAGGTGCAAAAGTGTGTAGGTTGACATGCACAAAATGTATAGGTTGATTTGCACTTAACTGTAGCTATAGTGAAATTGAGATCGTTTTGCTTCCGCGGAACTAAACAACTACAATTTCAGCCTGTATGAAAAAATAATGAATTTAGTGTTGATATACCTTAAGTTTTTTTATAAATGTTCTGTACGAAAACTTTTATTTTCAACCAATCTTTATTTATTAGTAAATCCCTGTGTAGTTCTTTCAGATTTTCGCATTCATTCCTTTTCGGTGGTCGTTTATTTTTTATGTGGTGCTTAAAAAAAGTGGTAACTACTTTTTTTTGTTCTGTAGTCCATGGTACTAAAGTTCGCTTTTTTCCTTTCTTAGCATTTATTTCTGCTTCTGATGGCAATGACACCTCAGTGCAATATTCAGAAGGTTTTCTCTGGTGACCAGACGTGCCCGGTTGCTGTTCATTATGTTCTTGCTGTACGCAATCCTTACGTGACAATTGACATATTTCGGGTAAATCTAATTCTAAAATTTCATCATTTTCAATCACTTCTCCCTCTAACTCTTCATTTAAATCCAAATTGATCTCATCTAGTGTCTTTCCTTTAAAAGCATCGGCTTTCCCATCTTCCATTAATATTAACAGCTTTGAAATTTTTGCGGTTTGGTAAACGTCGTCCGGCAGTCTGTATGATTTTTTATGCACATCATTAGTATGTCCCATGAATGTAGCCAACTGTTCCATATCATTCTCAGACATGCTAAAAATTTGTGATAGTGTAGCCAAATGTTTTCTAAGCCTTGTAGATGAAATTGCTTTTGGATTTTTTGCACCAGATGCCTTCGAATATCTTTCTAAAGTTTTATAGCCGTAAATTGAGCTCTCATATCCCGGATTCCCGAACAGTAACTTGTTTGAAGGAGAAACAAATCTGTCCCTTACGGAAAGCAGTAATTTAATATCTTCTTGCACGTCTTCATTGAACAAGACGGGCACCCCACGACCACGTTTTCCTCTAACAACAACTCTTTTAAATTTCTTCACAAGTATTCGCTCAGAAGCGGTGAGTGCACGCTCAAATTCTTCATAATTTGAAGCATCATTATGATTTTCCAAGTAGTCATGTAGAAAAATTCTTTGTAATTCTCCTGGCCTACGTCGGTTTAGTAATAAGACTCTGCAATAAACTGTTTCCAAAAGCTGTATGTATGTTTCAACATTATATGAACCTTCTTTGATTTTATTAGCAGCTTCTTCAGCTTTCTTTTTTAGAAATTCTTTGAGGATTTTCAAATCATTTGCCAACGGGATGATAGTAACTTTGTTCCATTTCTTTTTGTTTAGGTCAGTTGAAGCCTGGCTAGAAATATCGAATTTCCATTGGCTGTCTATAAGCTGTATTAAAGTTTTCAAGCCTGCTTCAATTTCAGCCGTGTTCACTTCTGTGTAGGGTCCTTGTTTCTTCAATGCCATTGTGATTGCTATGTGACAACATTGCTTGATGCTGGTAGATATGTTCATTGCAAATGTTGGTGAGTCAAACCTGTCTTTCTCCGTGTCAAATTTACCCACAACTTTGGTAGCTGCCACTATTTCATCGTAGTTTTCAGGGCTAAGCGCATCAAAAAAATTACTTACTGACGGCTTATTCTTTTTTATTTCGATGAGTAATTTTGCCAATTCTCGCATTTTTCGTGAAACGACGTTGACGAAGTGGTTTTCTCTGTGAGTTTTTAAGTACTGTGATACAAATGCGCAGATAAGAACGTCTGATTTTGCAACGAGGGACACTTTATCGGCTCGCATTCTGTGAAATACTGTCCTTTTTAGTTTTTCATCCACTTTTAAATTTCGTAGTAATAAATTTTGGGCTTCAGATTGGACATTTTTCGTTTGTTTCCCACTACACTTTTTACTGTGTTTCCATAGTAATTTTTTTGAGTAAAATCCCAAACAGTTTGCGCAAGGTAGGTATTCGGTAAATTTTTGTTTCCTCATGGGCTTTATGACTTCAACTGAGTTTTGTATGTAGTTCCCTTTTTTCCGTAGTTCTGTTATTTTATTTTTTCTATGAACACTTTTTTTTGGAAAACTTAAAATTTCTTGTACTTCAATTTCATAAGTGTGATGTCTTAACAAATGTCGTGCAAAATTTAATACTGAGTTTTCGCAGTAAAAGCAGTAATCCCTTCCACGAACAACTTTATTTTTTGGGGGTCGCGTTTTTTTAGTGGTATTAGTACAAAGTTCTTCCGAAATATTCTTCACGTTTTGTTCTATGTTTACGGGTTTAATAAATTCATTGGAGACGGATATGATTTCGCGACAGGGAGAATTACTGATGTAACTTAAATCACTATCAATACTGTTTGTTGACGTCAAATGTGTGAGAGAAGACTCCTGGATACGTTTGTCTAACAAGTTACCTTCCGTGGATGATTCGTCCGAGCTTACCTGGAAAAAAAAACAGTTTTGCAATGCTAAATGAAATTCATAGTGTAGTAGTTCCAAAATCGGTGTCTATCCCCCGGGCGGATCATTACGTATGAAACCTTCTTTCCGTTCACTTTTCGAACGTTTTTCGGTGAAGGAGGAAAAGGTCGGACTCGCGCACGAAGGGTTCCGTACTATAAAAAACCGGGAAAATGCCATTATCTACAAAAAACGGCAAAATAATCATCTTTTTTGTATGGTTATTAAATATTGTATGAGTATTTATTTGTCATGGTTTTTAGTTTTATTGTTTAGCAGAAACAGAAATACATCATCCGTAAAAATGTCAGTCGTGTAACTATTAGGGTGCGTGAGGTACAGCTTGGTGACAGGCGGACAGACGGACATCGGAACCTTCGTAAAGGTTCCCGTTTTACCCTTTGGGTACAACGTGACCGGCGTAGAACAAATTAAAACTCAATACAATTTTGAAACTAATAAGAAACTTACATCGGTATTGGGGGGAACGTATGTTGTATCGGTATCTGCGTCATAATCGTTACTGTTCTCCTCGTCGTCAATTTCCCAAGGTCTGGGATGATTCTTTGCATTTTCCGAATCGTCATGTTGGATTTTTTTAACTGAAAACGTAGGAAAGTAAATTAACTATACATACATCAATCAAATTTAAACATAAGCTTGTAGTATGAGGAGCCTATATAAAAAGATCTAATTAACGTTGTTAAAAAATAAGAAAGGAAAAATCAATTTTATAAAATTCTATTGTGGTGCTGAAATAAGTTTGAGCCCAATTTGAACCACCACCGCTGTTTGTAATATAACAAAAGGTCGGATAAATTAATTAAGCATAATATATGCATATCACAGGGAAAATAATGACTTTAGAATTTAAGCCAAACTCAAAAATATGTATCAACAATGATAGATTATTATTACAAAATGTTTTCCGATTTTTATCTACAAAATTGTTGAGCGAGAATTAATCATGAAAAATAGTAACCATTTGCAAAAATTTCATGAAAAAGTAGCAAGTAATTATAATATACAGTGTGTTAATAAAAGTACGTGCTATAGCTCAGGGACGTGTTCAGTATCAATAAAGGATTTAAAAAATATATTAAAAGAAATACCAATTTTTATTTTTATTTTTTAAATTTCTTTTTATTTTTATTTTTTGGCTTGTTTTTTTTTAATGTTAAGTACATAGGAAAAATTGGAGTTATTCATATCATACTAGCAGACCTATACTAGTGCCCTTAAATAGTAACGCTGGGTGCGTTACTATTTAAGGGCACCTGCAGCGGGCCGCGCCGCTGCCGCCGCCTGATGTAAGTAGTTAATAATGAGGTTGGGTCCGAGTGAATTTAAAAAAAAACTAAAAATCTAAAGTTAGAGTCAATGTCCTTCGGTTAAGGTTACTTAGTTAGTAATTAGATAAGTTGTAAAAACATTTTTTTATTTTACATAAAAAAAATGGTATTTTTATATTTTTTTTGAAGTCCTTTATTGATACTGAACACGTCTCTGCGCTATAGCACGTACTTTTATTAACACCCTGTATAATTTTATATTGAATTTCAAAACGCCTCCGTGGTCAAGTAGTTAAGATCACCTGGCGCTAAACCCGGAGGTCCTGGGTTCGATAGCCGGGTGGAGCACACAAAGTGTATGAATAAAGTCACTTTGTATTAGCACTAAGGCCCACACAAAATTAATGCAAATGGAAAGAACAAAGAATCTGATTGGCATACCTCAAGTCACTCAATGGAGCCCCACTATGGGGGAAATTAAAAAATGATGGCAGGCGATCAATATACATAATTAATACAAGCTAAAATATATTTGGGATTCAGGAACTCAAAATCATCATATCTTAGAATATATAATTTTCGACATTTTATGAAAGAATAATCCCCCCAAAAACATTTTGTAAAAAACTAGCCAAGTCTCGACGGAGCTGCTTGTTTATCTCTAAAAAGTCTGCCATCAACTTTTTTCCCCATAATGGGGCTTTGTTAGGTAAATTGAGGTATGCCAGTCTTCATACCAATAAAACCCATGCTCTTTAGCAAAATACAATTGCATGTGACAAAGGGAATACTTCAATTACTAAAATAAATTTATTTACTCACCTTTAGCCATTATTCGTTTCGTTCTGGTACTCACTCTGATACTCATTATAGTTTTAGTTTTAATATAATAATAATAAATGCTGGCAAAAAAAATTTTTGCAGGATAAATTCAAGTTAGGTAACAGTAATTTTATATACTTATTTAAATATACAAAATTACTGTTACCTATCTTTGAATTTATCCCGCGTCTGTTCACTTAGGACGTCGTAGTAGCACTAGCACTAGCACAAATAAAATTACGACGAACCTAAATCTCTTGGTACACGAATTAAAAACAAAACTATAAACGCATTCCAAGCCAAACTTTAAGGAGATAACGAGAGCAAGGTCAGAGTTTTCGAGACGCAACTTGATTGGTACTGTAGCTGATAAAAATCTCGTATTATACGTGTGACAAATATACACCGCGACGCCAGCTCCTCTCGGTGCGTGCGGAACGTCGCGAAACTAAAAAATACAGCGGAATTCGTCCCCGTAGCGATTTCACGTCCATGCCAATATTTTGCACAGCCACTTTGCATGATTAGTTGCGTCTTCTGACGAAAAATCAAGGTAGGTCGATATTGCGTCCGTATACCGGACGCAACAAGTCAGTCGGACGCAGCATCATATGCAAAAAACGCCATGTAGGACGCAGCATAACAGCCAATTTATATATATATATATATATATATATATATATATATATATATATATATATATATATATATTATTTATTTACAATAGAGGAAAGGAGCCGCTTGAAGCGAGGGACTCAAGGTAGCTTAGCTACGAATTTTACCTACGAAATAGAGGGAAAGAGTCAACCCAGGAGAGTTTAGACCATGAAATCTGAGTCTGAAATATTAATTATTTCGTAAGATAATGCTACATGACTTACCGAATTTTAGAACAGTTTGAATTGGATCCGTATGCGAATTAACTACCTATCTCTGTTACACAAGTAAGTATTCATTTACAACCAACAAGTGTGAAAGGGATGGATGGAGTTATGAGAGAGGGACTTGGATGGTCCTTAGCTTTGTTTTATTAAAATAAGTTCTTTAGTTTAGAAACAATTTGAGTTTAAGTAAACTTGGCCTTGGTTTAACAGACTTTTTCTGTCTGCTAGGTTATTATTGTTAGGAATATCTGCATCGGCCATAGGAGGACCAACAATACAGCCATTATAGCGCTGCCCTACCACGTGGTAATTATCAAGTCCGCATCCCTAATACCAGCGTACCGTGAGACCGTCTGATGCATTCATAATGCTAACGTTCTTGCTAGATATCGGTGTCTGTTGCAGCCTATTAGATACCGTAACATTGCATTACATAATAATAATAATATAACAGGTACAGACTAGTGTAGTTTAAATATTTCTGGACATTTCGGGGTTGGCATTTCTGCCTAAATATCGACGCGTAATTTTGTAAATTTTGTTTTTAGGGTTCCGTGGTAAAACAAGGAAAACGTTAACAAGGTTTTGCAACCACTGCCTGCAAGTGGCCCGACACGTTTGGATCAATTATTTAATCAAATTATTTCCAACATGAGTCAGACGTGAAGTGAGTTCCAATAAATTTGCGTAAGTATTTAATCGTCATTTACGTATGACGTTGGTTACTAACATTGGACATAGGTCCCTTAGCTGTACCGTAACTATAACCCTGACAATTTTCCTCAACATCTTTCGGCTTGCCTACATTTGAAGCATGGTTGGTTGTACGAAGGACGATCACCAACTAGATGGACCGATCAGTTGAAGGTTGCGCCATCCAACAGATTCTGCGACGCTGGATAGTAGCAGTTGGAAGCATTTCGTGCGCTCGAAGATGTGCTCAGCAGACCAAGATCCTCAGTCATGAGGGACCGAATACAGAGACAGACGTTGACGACTCAATAACACCTTCAAAATTCAAAACAAGGCTTTAAAACTCACCGTTCTCCCGGTCCTAGCTTGTTGCTCTCAACCACAGCGGTGGCCCGGATCCTGTGGTCGCTGTCTCCCAACAGCTTCTCACTCCTGCCGTTGTTCAGGTGCTCCCTGGCCAAACTATACGCATCACTCACTTCACTAGTCACTTCGCACTCCACTTCACTTTTCACTATAGCACTTTTCTCACTAGTGTCTTTCTCATGTTTCTCGGGTTCGACCACTTCGTCTATTTTCTCGTTAATACTAATACCGTTCGCAGTCACTGGGGCCGGTTTGGATTGAAGGGATTTTGGGTGAGCCTTCGGCGAAGAGATGGTGGGTTTGCTCTCGATAGCACCGTTGCCGTTTATGGAGGTCACGTATACGGTGGAGTTGGATATATATCCGTTGAGCTCTTGCCGGTTTTCTGGTTGCAGACGCCGTCTACGGTTTATCTGGAATGATTGAAAATTATGGTTATAATATCACCAGGATCAACCCCGCTATAATGTCATCTAGAATTGTCGGGAACCCCAAGGGTGAACCAGGGTCCAAATTGGGAATAAAATAAAATATACTTAAAGTTCACAATGGGAGGAAGAGGAGGTAATAAAAAATCATTCGACTATACCTGCCATGTTTATACCAGTAAGGTGGCAAACAAGCTTACGGCCTGCCTGATGGAAAGCAGTCACCGCAGTATGGACGTTTTTTAATTTATTAGAAAAACTTAGTTCTATTTAATTTTTTTAATTAAAAAAAGCGAAACGACATTATCTCAAACAGTTAACTAATTTGAGCTAATATCATTTCAGTCTATTAAATTATAAAACAGGATTTATATAAATTTTACAAAGCAAACTCGTCACCACGATGTAGAAATACATTGATATTAATGACACCGCCATCTACCGGCCATCGCGGATATTAACATACGGTTTAGTAATGTTGGTATAGGCTAGTGTCTGACCGAAGGTAAATTTTTGGCCAAAGCCGTGCCGATTAATCGGCTATCGCCACAACCTTAGGCCGAAACTAAAGGCGATGATTTTAAAGTTTGTTCAAGATTGGCCACAAGCTACAATCAATAATGGGTATCAATGATTTTAAAACTTTAAAATTGAACTTTTATTGGCTTATATTGACTATATAATATAGAAAGCCAATTTAAATCATCTCTAGAAGTTGATCTAGTAATGATAAAAAAAATTACCTCCTAATAATATTTGTCAAAAATAATAAAAACCACTTTCGGTTTCGTCGACCATATTTTATCTAAAACAGATAGGATAGGACCTGCGATAAACGTCAAATAACTTTTATGAATAACACGATTTGAGTATACCTCCTGCCAGTATTAGCTCACCCACAATTCGCTCAACCATTCGAGGTTCGAATCAATGCGCTCTGTTTTACAAACACCGCCGGCCATGCGATCATTGCTCTGGGATTTGTTTAACAATCATCCCGGCCATCAAGAAACCATTTGTTTCCTTCCTCGTCACACAATGAGTCGACGTGATCTGTGTCAACCGTATATGAGATCGTTTTGAATGTTGTTATTGGTAGGGAGTATTTTATCCACTCATAATAGCCATTGGTGGATTGCTCTTGCTTCGTGTACTGGAATTTTTGAATAGGGCGACGTAAAGCCAAAATAAAAAGCATTATAATATAAAAAATAAATAAATAGTCTTGGACAAATTCACACAGCGCCATCTAGCGCCAAAGTAAACGAAGCTTGTGTTATGGGTGTTAGATAACTGATAAATTACGTATATACATTTTTTTAAATACATACCACACCCAGACCCGTAACAGAAATTAAAATTCATCATTTCTATTTCTGCTCGGCCGGTAATCGAACCCGAGGCAACCCCCACGCAGAGGGAACCGGCATGTTAATCAACTGAACCACTCAGATCGTTGGCGTTAATGTCCCGGTTGTGCTCTCGCGCATGGGAGCCCAGGATGCGCCTTGACCATGTTTGAGATAGTTCTTAGCTTTGTTTCGTTAGAATTGGTTCAGTAATTTTGATAATATTTTGGTATACGTTTTGGTAAGGGTTATCCGACTTGTCGGTTAATAATTAATAACTTTGGTGCCTTTAAGCTGAAAAGATGGATGAATGTAGAAGTGGTAAAATAGGTGGATCTGTATCGCAGCATGTGGTACTCGATAATCTCTGCCTATAGGATACGGGCGTGTGTTTAGGTAGGTACAGTCGAGTTCATTAATATGTGAGCATTACCAAGGCTTTAAATATAAATATACATGGAAGGGTACTTATATATCTGAGCAGATTCATCAATCAAACATATGTACATCTGCTTAGATATATAACTACCCTTCCATGCACATTTATATTTGAAGCCTTGGCAATGCTCACATATTAATGAACTCGACTGTACCTATGATCTATCCTTTTTGACAAATTTTGAAAATGTTCCATTCTAACCAACTATTTCAATTAATTAGGCTAGTGTTTTTTTTATTATTGTACTATTTCAATGTAAATATCTTAGAATAAATAAACCTATTCTTGCAAAATATCATTTTACAAACCCGGTATAACCTAACACCACAGAGAAAAAAACACAAAGCACAAAAAATTTTCGTTGAACTAGACAACTTTCAATTTCGGAATCAGTCGCCCTCCAAAGGTTATTCTTATTGGATTCCGCCAACAATTTGAATATAATCAAAACAGCAGAGTTTGAAATTCGACGATGAAATTTTATACAGCAAAGGCTAGGTTCAGGAAGTTAGCACTCTGACGCCTGCCGGTCAAGTTTCCAAAACATTTACTTTGAATTTGCATAGATATTGAACCCCCCTGTTATGCTTTCGACGTTAAACAAACCATAACCTTCGACCTTTAAAGTGCTGGTAGCCATCGAAACGTTACTAGGTACAGGCATTTGCGAACTTGTCGATACTGAGGTGCCTACACCTGCAATTTCTATCTAACCGCGAATTTTGTGATTTAGATCCTTCGGGGGACAACCGAAACTGTTCTAAAACGTTTAGGTATAATTTGTAGAATACAGAGACTGTAACAAAAAGAGTCGTTTAGCTGTGTACCGTACACATTTTTGCGCCCGAAAAAACTATCCTATTCGAAAGGGATATAGGTACTTCATATACAAATTGGCCGTGTGGTTTCCGGCAGAGTAGAATACCACCAACCCCTTACACTCGTGGGTGTCGTACGAAGGGATTAATGTTTTTGAAGCTAAATAGTCTCCGTAGGCTGGAGATATATGTATAACACTACACTGCGATCTCCAACCCCCCTGCCAATGGTGGAGATTATGGCAATAACCCCTGCTTTCTTAGGAGAGGCCCTAAGTTCTCCAGTGGACTGTTATATGCTGTGATGATGATATACACATATGTGTACGTAAGGGTAACCAAATCCCGAAGTCGCTAAGCATCGGTAAGTAGAATATAGAAAGGGTCCTAAACTGCTACCCTGCGGCACCCACCTCTGCAGAGAGCTTGGACATGTCGACGGGTGTGATCCGCTTGAGCGCCGAGAGCCGCTGCAGCCGCTGCCGCGCCTGCTCCTCCACGGCGATGAGGAAGGCATCCTGGATGATGTTGTGCCCGAGGTCTGATACTGGAAAGAATAGAAGGCTTTGCTTTAAACTGCATTGGTTCTAACTTACACTTATTGGTAAAAAAAGGTTTCTCGCGAAGTTGTTCTTATTTCAGTCAAGCAAAGGCCAATACATGTTATTCATTACAATAATCTACGTTTATACGTTTAAAGGATCTTATACCCGTAGTGTAAGAAAAAGGAATATAGTATATTAATGAAGGATAGCGGAATTAAAAATTACTATAAAAAAAAAAACGTTTATTTCAGGCATATACCCATAGAATACATTACAGACAGTGTAATAAGTCAGTTTTACAGTTTATTATTATAATTAAAAACAATTCTATTAGTTTTACATTATAGCTAAGGTAAAACTAATAGAATATATATTTTATTGAGAAACTATTACAGCTAAGTGAACTTCCCAAGTTAACGAGGAGAGTAGATACTAGATAGTTTACTAACTTATAAAATGTAGATGGGAAGATAAATATTTAAATTATACGGAAAGAAGTTGGATATAGGTCCAATAATATGAAATATGAATTTTTAGTACACATAATATGACAGGCAACTACGGAACCCTACACATTGGCCGTCCGTACCACGTCTTGATCGGTTTAACGGATTCATTGTGAATGAGCGCCACTAACAACGAAATATCTAAGCAGATAATAAAATGCCTACTACAATATCAGAATAAATATACGGCGCACCAAGAACGCTAATAATGAATGCTCCACACATGAACGTCGCCATTATATCGCGTGGGTTTGATCATTATAAATTCAGTGCTTAGCCGACGCGTCGCTCAATCCACGTGGCAGGAATTCCCAAAGTGGAGAATTATTTTGTGTTTGCAGACCTGATGCAAACCGGCCACCGTCGTTCAAGATATATCTGCAACTTGCAAATGTCATGAACGATGGTGTGCGGATGCGATGTCGGCCTTAGAAGGAGAATATGTTGAGTTTTCTTCATAGTGCATTCTGTCTGCCAAGCGTGAAGAATATGGCCACACCCTCCACTTATGAGGACGAGGCTCAAGCCGAGCAGTGGAGTATGACAGGCTGTTGATGGAGATGAAGACATTTGGGGCGCACTGAAAACCAGCGCCACTTTGTCAGCTGTGGCATAATGCTGAGTGCGGCTTATTGCACTTCTCCATGGCACGGCTAACAATTTAAAATATTTTTTTGTGTTTCTCTTTTTATGTTTTATCTCTTATTATTGTAGGTATTTTTTGTGCCTTGAAAGTAAGTGGAATAAATAGGTAGGGTTTTGCACGGGTGAAATTTAAAGTTCGGTCGGGGATCGGGTGATATTGTAACCTTTTTATGGATGAAAGAAATTTTAAACATCGGTTAAGTAGTTTTTGAGTTTGAGAACATACAAACCGAAAAACAATCAAATATTTTCTCTTAATAACATTAGTTTAGAGTTTTAGACTCGCGGTTAACACCCGCGCGCAGTTCGGATATCTGTAAATAACTATTCCGCGGGACCCGTTATGTTACCCTATGACACTCGAAAATAGTGTAGCTTCCCGTTAGGGAAAGAATTTTCGAATTCAGTTGAGTAGTTTCGGAGATTACCCGTACATACAAACATACGACCTGAGTGGTTCAATGGTCAACATGCCATGCTGCATGCATGTTGCCACGCAAGAGGTCCCGGGTTCGATTCCCGGCCGGGCAGAAATTGAAATGATGAATTTTAATTTCTGTTACGGGTCTGGGTGTTCTATGTATAATAAGTATGTATTTAAAAAAAGTATTTAAGTAGTATATCACCCATAGCACAAGCTTTGCTTAGTTTGGGGCTAGATGGCGCTGTGTGAATTTGTATTTATTTTATTTATTTATTTATACAAACTTTTCCTCTTTGCAATATTAGTATAGATTAACTTATCAACACACAGCTCAACCCACTCGACGGATCGAGCTGCTCGACATGCTATTATGACATAGACATTCGCTAAGAGATGATTTTTTAAACTCCCAAAGTTGAAAAGGAAGGGGTAATTAATACTGCAAAGAAAACGTGAATAGAGGTCTACGCGGATGAAATTGCGGCCAAAAGCCGCCTAAGTATCTATTCGTATAGAAATCGAAATTCTAATAATTAAACTAATAAGTATCTACATCATGGCCACCTACATGGATAGTACCGTCGAAATTAATTATCGAGTTAGATTAGACCTTTTAGTCTAGGATAAAAAGAAATTGTAATGTTTAACGACTAATTTATGTGTACTAAATCAAGCATTAATCATTACGGAAACATATATGACATGGATGACAATTCAATTTGTTATAGCAATTGAATAGGGCCGTGCCGTTAGCGAGATGTATAAAAGTGACATATTTCGTTACAGCGCCATCTGTCGGAATGCAGCGGCATTAGACTCAGTGAGTCTACTGCAAATGAGATTTGTGAATATTAGAATCTGATATTGTTGCGATGAATTAAAGGATAGGAGAATGGCTTTCATTAAATTTATTGTAAATTAATATATTTTGTGATTCATATTTAATTAAAAACACATTTAATTACTATTTGACGACCTGAGTGGTTCAATGGTCAACATGCCGGTCTGCCACGCAAGAGGTCCCGGGTTCGATTCCCGACCGGGCAGAAATTGAAATGATGAATTTTAATTTCTGTTACGGGTCTGGGTGTTCCATGTATAACAAGTATGTATTAAAAATTATTTAAGTAATATATCAGTTATCGAGCACCCATAGCACAAGCTTTTCTTAGTTTGGGGCTAGATGGCGCTGTGTGAATTTGTCTACGAATATTTATATTTACTTACATATTTACTAAATAGTTAGTAAATATGTAAGTATCACCGCTGCCTACTGCCTACTAATGCCGCTGCATTCCGACAGATGGCGCTGTAACGAAATATGTCACTTTTATACATCTCGCTAACGGCACGGCCCTATTCAATTGCTATAACAAATTGAAATGTCATCCATGACATATATATTTCCGTAATGATTAATGCTTGATTTAGTACACATAAATTAGGCGTTAAACATTACAATTTATTTTTTATTCGAGACCTAAAGGTCTAATCTAACTCTAAATATTAATACGTTAAGTATAATAATTTACAAACAATTTAATTACAGCCTTTCTCCTATCATTAAATTAACCGCAATGACATAAGATTCTAATATTCACTGAGTCTAGTGCCGTTGCATTTCGACAGATGGCGCTGTGACGATATATGTTACTTTTCTACAACGACCTATTCAATTGCTATAACAAATTAACGCGTCATGCATTATACAGGGTGTCCCGTAAGGTTACGATAAGTTGGGATAAGGTGATCGAGGAAGTCACTAGGGTCACCAGAAAAATATAAAAAAAATCGCTCTTGGATATTTTTAAAATGAAGGCAATTTTTTTTTAAATAAAAAATTTAACTCCCGTTGAGCCTATTTCATTAACTGTGACTTCAAATATTGCTTTAGAAAAAAATAAAAAATTGTTATGTAAACATAAATAACCTTTCTACAATCTGAAATAAAAAAAGACAATACATATCTGACCAAGATCATACAGAAAATCATGTTTTTCCCTTGCCAAGGAACCCCTTACCCTTAACAATTACGATTTCACTCAACTTTATCAGATTGTCCTGAAAAATAAAATGTACTATGCAACTCTGGCAAGTTTCTTCAAAAGTTAGCTAATTTTATCACCATTCTAAAATAGTAATAATGGTCTAGAGTGAGTCGTGAATAGAGGTCTACGCGGATGAAATTGCGGCCAAAAGCCGCCTAAGTATCTATTCGTATAGAAATCGAAATTCTAATAATTAAACTAATAAGTATCTACATCATGGCCACCTACATGGATAGTACCGTCGAAATTCTTTATCGAGTTAGATTAGACCTTTAAGTCTCGGATAAAAAAGAAATTGTAATGTTTAACGCCTAATTTATGTGTACTAAATCAAGCATTAATCATTACGGAAATATATATATCTTGGATGACATTTCAATTTGTTATAGCAATTGAATAGGGCCGTGCCGTTAGCGAGATGAATAAAAGTGACATATTTCGTTACAGAGCCATCTGTCGGAATGCAGCGGCATTAGACTCAGTGAGTCTACTGCAAATGAGATTTGTGAATATTGGAATCTGATATTGTTGCGATTAATTAAAGGATAGGAGAATGGCTTTCATTAAATTTATTGTAAATTAATATATTTTGTGATTCATATTTAATTAAAAACACATTTAATTACTATTTACTATTTTTACTTCGTAATCACACAGATGTCGCTAGGCGCTTAGGATTGTGATGTTAAACTATGCTCAGAGAAGGTAAATAATTTGATGAGATATTACGAAGTAAATCCTCTTGAAAACTTGCAAGTTTTCCCCTGAACCCCGTCCCCCGCATCCTTTAAAATACTAACTATTATCAAATGCACACGACGTGAGTTTATTGCAACTATTGTACATCTCGTGCAGGTATTTACTGTTTGGTTCTCAGTAAGAACTTCATGCCACAGTAGTAAGGGTGTACACGTACGTTTGTAACAATAATTGGGTATAATGGGGTGTCCCCCGAACGCGCCCCATACAAACGAAGTTTGGTCATAATTTCAATATTCAACTATGAAAGCCAATTAAATTTTGTAGACGAGATTTGGAAACAAGTAGTTCAGAGTTTTACAACTATTCCGCGGGATCCCGTTATGTTTCCGGGATCAAATATACCCATTTCCGGGATCAATGTAATACGTAGAAAACATTTTCTAAAAAAAGGGAAAGAATTTTCGAAATCGGTTAAGTAGTTACAAAGATTACTCCCAACATACAAACTTATCCTCTTTACAATATCAGTATAGATTAACTTATTAACCGACAGCCCAAATCACTTAACGGATCGAGCTGTTTCGCATGGTATTATGACATAGACATTCGCTAAGAGAGGATTTTTATACGGGAGTAGTGGTTCACGCGGATGCAATCGCGGGCAAAAGCCACCTAAGTATTTTCTTTCTATAGAAATCGCACTTCTAATAATTAAACTAATAAGTACCTACATCATGAGGATATCATAAGGATACCTACGTGGATAGTACCGACGAAATTATTTATAGAGTTATATTAGACATTTATGTCTAGGATTAAAAAGAATTTGTAATGACTTAAAGCCCGATTTATAAATACTAAATCAAGCTTTAATCATTACGGATACATATATGAAATGGATGACAAGACAATTTGTTATAGCGATTGAATAGGGCAGTGCCGTTAGCGCGATTAAGAAAAGTAACATATTTCCATACAGTGCCCTCTGTCGGAATGTAGCGGCATTAGACTCAGTCAGTCTACTGTAAATGCAATTGTAATATTAATCTATGCTCAGCAGAGGCAAATAATTATATGAAATATTACGAAGTAACTCCTTATTAAAATGTTTAGGTTTTCCCCCAACCCCGTCGTCTGAATCCTGTGAAACACTATCCTTTATCAAATGCACATGACGTGAATTTATTTGCAACTATTAAGTGTTTTCAGTGTAGTTTAGTTCTCAGTGAGAACTTTTTGCCACAGTAGTAAGGGTGTACAGTACACGTACGTTTGTAACTATAATTGGGTATAATGGGGTGTCCCTCGAACGC
Source organism: Blastobasis lacticolella (assembly GCA_905147135.1). NCBI lineage: Eukaryota > Metazoa > Arthropoda > Insecta > Lepidoptera > Blastobasidae > Blastobasis > Blastobasis lacticolella. The sequence goes on from LR990044.1 coordinate 1,196,979, forward strand.
GCCCCATACAAACGAAGTTTGGTCATAATTTCAATATTCAACTATGAAAGCCAATTAAATTTTGTAGACAAGATTTGGAAACCAGTAGTTCAGAGTTTTACAACTATTCCGCGGGATCCCGTTATGTTTCCGGGATCAAAAATACCCATTTCCGGGATCAATGTAATACGTGGAAAACATCTTCTAAAAAAAGGGAAAGAATTTTCGAAATCGGTTAAGTAGTTACAAAGATTACTCCCAACATACAAACTTATCCTCTTTACAATATCAGTATAGATTAACTTATTAACCGACAGCCCAAATCACTTAACGGATTGAGCTGTTTCGCATGGTATTATGACATAGACATTCGCTAAGAGAGGATTTTTTATACGGGAGTAGTGGTTCACGCGGATGCAATCGCGGGCAAAAGCCACCTAAGTATTTTCTTTCTATAGAAATCGCACTTCTAATAATTAAACTAATAAGTACCTACATCATGAGGATATCATAAGGATACCTACGTGAATAGTACCGTCGAAATTATTTATCGAGTTATATCAGACATTTATGTCTAGGATTAAAAAGAATTTGTAATGACTTAAAGCCCGATTTATAAATACTAAATCAAGCTTTAATCATTACGTATACATATATGAAATGGATGACAAGTCAATTTGTTATAGCGATTGAATAGGGCAGTGCCGTTAGCGCGATTAAGAAAAGTAACATATTTCCATACAGCGCCCTCTGTCGGAATGTAGCGGCATTAGACTCAGTCAGTCTACTGTAAATGCAATTGTAATATTAATCTATGCTCAGATGAGGCAAATAATTATATGAGATATTACGAAGTAACTCCTTATTAAAATGTTTAGGTTTTCCCCCAACCCCGTCGTCTGAATCCTGTAAAACACTATCCTTTATCAAATGTACATGACGTGAATTTATTTGCAACTATTAGGTGTTTTCAGTGTAGTTTAGTTCTCAGTGAGAACTTCATGCCACAGTAGTAAGGGTATACCTACACGTACGTTTGTAACAATAATTGGGTATAATGGGGTGTCCCCCGAGCGCGCCCCATACAAAAAAAGTTTTGGTCATAATTTCAATATTCAACTATCAAAGCCAATGAAATTTTGTAAATACCTATATCGTTTCAAAGTTGCACGGGTTTCCTGTAATTGGTTAATATTTAAATCTCGTGCAACATTGAAGCGATATAAGTAGTTTTTGAGCTTGACACCAAATAACAAAAAAAAAAAATTTTTTTCTTAATAATATTTGTTTAGTGTTTTAGACCCGCGGTTAACACCCGCGCACAGTTCGGATATCTGTAAACATACAACTATTCCGCGGGACCCGTTATGTTTCCGGGATCAAAAGTACCCTATGACACTCGAAAATAGTGTAGCTAGGGAAAGAATTTTCGAATTCAGTTGAGTAGCTTCGGAGATTACCCGCAACCAGGGCCGGATTTAACTCCGAAACTACTATCAAAAGGTTGAAGATAAACAAAATTTCTCAATAGAAATTTTGATGACAATAAAAAAATTTGTTTTCGCTTTCCAAATTTTGCCGCCCTAGAAAATTTGCCACCCTGGGCACTAGCCCCGACTGCCCCTAATGTAAATCCACCGTTGCTCGCAACATACAAACATACAAACTTTTCCTCTTTGCAATATTAGTATAGATTAACTTACCAACACACAGCTCAACCCACTCGACGGATCGAGTTGTTTGGCATAGTATTATGGCATAGACATTCGCTAAGAGAGAATTTTTTAAACTTCCGAAGTTGAAAAGGAAGGGGTAATTAATAATGCAAATAAACGTGAATAGAGGTCTACGCGGATGAAATCGCGACTAAAAGCCGCCCAAGTAACTTTTTCTATAGGAATATAAATTCTAATAATTAAACTAATAAGTATCTACATCATGGCTACCTACATGGATAGTACCGTCGAAATTCTTTAAGTCTAGGATAAAAAAGAATTTGTAATGTCTTAAAGCCTTATTTATGTGTACTAAATCAAGCTTTAATCATTACGGAAACATATATGAAATGGATAACAATTCAATTTGTTATAGAAATTGAATGGGGCCGTGCCGTTAGCACAATGTAGAAAAGTAACATATTTCGTCACAGCGCCATCTGTCGGAATGCAACGGCTCTAAACTCAGTGTACTGAAAATGGGACTTGAGAATAGTAGAATCTAATGTCATTACGGTTAATTTAAGGATAGGAGCCAGGCTTTGATTAAATTGGTTGTACATTAATACAAAAATTAATATTTCATTGAAAACAAGTTTAATTATTCCTGACTCTTTTAAGGACTACGTCATCTAGTAGCAATTTGGTAAGTGTAAAAGTTACTTAGTAATCACACAGATGTCGCTAGGCCCTTTGATTGTGATATTAATCTATGTTCAGAGAAGGTAAATAATTTGATGAGATATTACAAAATAAATCCTTAATCAAACGTCCCCTAACCGATATGAGTAATTTTTGAGGTTCAGAACAAACAAACCGATAAACAAACAAATCTTTACAATATGAGTTTATAGTTTTACAACTATTACGCGGGATCCCGTTACATTTCCTGTATAAAAAGTACCCTGTGAGTCTCGAAAATTATGAATTACCCGTTTGTGAAAAAATTTTCGAAATCGGTTGAGTAGTTTCGGAGATTACCCCCAACACACAAACATACAAACTTTTCATCTTTACTAAACCACTCGACGACTCGAGTTGTTTGGCATGGTATTACAAATACAAATTTGTTTATTGAAAAAATCAAATTAATCATATTATGTTGTTACACGTTTCCAGTACATCAACTAGTTGCAGATAAATGGAAAGGTTATTTTAGCCCCCACACTAGGGCAGGCCTGTATTGCCTGTATTATGACATAAACATTCCCTAAAAGAGGACTTTTTAAACTTCCGAAGTTGAAAAGGGAGGGGTAATTAATACTGCAACAAAACGCGAATATAGGTCTACGCGGATGCAATCGCGGGCTTAAGCCACATAAGTATTTTCTTTCTATAGAAATCGCACTTCTAATAATTAAACTAATTAGTACCTACATCATTTAGGTAAGGATACCTACGTGAATAGTAACGTCGAAATTATTTATCGAGTTATATTAGACATTTATGTCTAGGATTAAAAATAATTTGTAATGACTAAAACCTTAGTTATAAATACTAAATCAAGCTTTAATCATTACGATTACATATATGAAATGGATGACAAGACAATTTGTTATAGCAATTGAATAGGGCCGTGCCGTTAGCGAGATGTATAAAATTTACATATTTCGTTACAGCGCCATCTTGCGGAATGCAATGGCACTAGACTCGGTCTATAGCAAATGCAATTTTTGAATATTAGAATCTGATATCGTTGCGATTAATTAAAGGATAGGAGAAAGGCTTTTATTAAATTGGCTGTATATTAATTTACTTTGTAATAAATAATTAATTGAAACACGTTTAATTATTAATTATTCTTTTAAGGGCAACGCCATCTAGTAGCAATTTGGTAAAAGTTGTTTAATAATCACACAGATGTCGCTAGGTGCTTTAGATAGTGATATTAATTTGTTCTCAGAGAAGGTTAATAACTTTATGTGATATTACAAAGTAAATCCTCATTAAAACGTGTAGATTTTCCTCGACCCTGTCGCCCGCATCCTTTGAAACACTGACTTTTATCAAATGCACACGACGTGAGTTTATTGCAACTATTGTACATCTCGTGCAGGTATTTACTGTAGTTTGGTTCTCAGTGAGAACTTCATGCCACAGTAGTAAGGGTATGCACGTTCGTTTGTAACAATAATTGGGTATAATGGGGTATACCCCGAGCGCGCCCCATACAAACGAAATTTGGTCATAATTTTAATATACAACAATGAAAGCCAATTAAATTTTGTAGACGAGATTTGGAAACCAATAGTCTGTGGTTTGTCAGATTTTCGTTAAATACCTATATCGTTTCAAGTTGCACGGGTTTGCTGTAATTGGTTAATATTAAAATCTTGTGCAACTTTGAAATAATATAAGTAGTTTTTGAGCTTGGGAACAAGCAAACCGACAAATAATGAAATAAATTATTTTTATAATTTAGTAGTATATTTATTTTTATAGTTTTACAACTATTCCGCAGGATACCGTTATAATCCCGGGGCCAAAAGTACTCTATAGAAATCGGAATTAATTTTCTAAAAAAAAGTGAAAGAGCTTTCGAGATTGGTTGAGTATTTTTTTAACTTCCGAAATTGAAACGGGAGGAAAAATTAATACTGCATGAAAATGCGACAAGTGGTCCACGAAGTATTTTTTTCCCATAGAAATCGCAATAATTAAACTAATAAGTATCTGCATCCAGGCGCAGATCCAGGGGGGGGGGGGGCAATGGCTGCAATCGCTCCCCCCTTGAGCCCCGACTCTGACTCACAATCGCCCACGGTTTGATATACCAAAAGGCCAAAAATTCCGAGCTCGCTCAATTATTTTGTTATTATATTAATCACTCCAGCTTTTTAGAACAAAATATTTCTCGTTTATTCATTTACTTCAGTCTTTTCATACTATTTACCATTCTTTCAAATCCTAAAATTTCGAGCTCGCTCGCTCTCTCAAATATTAATTTTAACAATCAAACTTTTGAAGGCCAATTATGGCTTTAACATAACACGAAACTTTTAGAATTAGTTAAAAGTTTCGTGCGCGCTCTGATTGCTCATTCAATAATTTATTTTGTCTTTTATTACGATCAGCATCATACGTCATCACAGCATCTAAGTTAAAGGTCCAAAATTTCTAGCTCGCTCCGCTCGCTCGTTCATTCGTATTCACCCCATCTTTTACGACTCAAGATGTTAAAAATTTCGAGTTGTAGATACTTTTGTTATCATTCACCTAGCTCGTTGCGGTCACTCATTTATTGATTTCCTTCAATTACTATTGTGAAGACCACCCATTGCTGTTGAGATTAAAAATGTCAAAATTAAACATTCAATAGTCGCCTGAGGTTTTTATAACCTAAAATGTCACAAATTTCAAGCTCACTCCGCTCGCTCATTCTTTCATTTATCACCCTAATGTTTAAAACCTGAAACGTCAAAACTGTCGAGCACGCTCCGGTGGCTCATTCATTTATCACTCCAGCTTTTAAGACTCACTCATTCGTTGTTCACCACCAGGTTGTAAAACCCAAAAATTCTGAGCTCGCTCCGCTCGCTTATTCAATTATTGATCACCATATTAAAAAGGCCAAATTATTGCTCGCTCATGATTGATATCTATAATTTTACGGATTGAGCTGTTTCGCATGGTATTATGACATAGACATTCGCTAAGAGAGGATTTTTATACGGGAGTAGTGGATCACGCGGATGCAATCGCGGGCAAAAGCCACCTAAGTATTTTCTTTCTATAGAAATCGTACTTCTAATAATTAAACTAATAAGTACCTACATCATGAGGATATCATAAGGATACCTACGTGGATAGTACCGTCGAAATTATTTATCGAGTTATATCAGACATTTATGTCTAGGATTAAAAAGAATTTGTAATGACTTAAAGCCCGATTTATAAATACTAAATCAAGCTTTAATCATTACGTATACATATATGAAATGGATGACAAGTCAATTTGTTATAGCGATTGAATAGAGCAGTGCCGTTAGCGCGATAAAGAAAAGTAACATATTTCCATACAGCGCCCTCTGTCGGATAGTAGCGGCATTAGACTCAGTCAGTCTACTGTAAATGCAATTGTAATATTAATCTATGCTCAGAGGAGGCAAATAGTTATATGAGATATTACGAAGTAACTCCTTATTAAAATGTGTAGGATTTCCCCTAACCCCATCGTCTGGATCCTGTGAAACACTATCCTTTATCAAATGCACATGACGTGAATTTATTTGCAACTATTAAGTGTTTTCAGTGTAGTTTAGTTCTCAGTAAAAACTTCATGCCACGGTAGTAAGGGTATACACGTACGTTTTTTAACAATAATTGGGTATAATGGGGTGTCCCCCGCGCGCGCCCCATACACACAAAGTTTTGGTCATAATTTCAATATTCAACTATCAAAGCCTATAAAATTTTGTAAATACCTATATCGTTTAAAAGTCGCACGAGTTTCCTGTAATTGGTTAATATTTAAATCTCGTGCAACATTGAAGCGATATAAGTAGTTTTTGAGCTTGACACCAACTAAACCAAAAAACAATCAAATATTTTCTCCTAATAATATTAGTTTAGAGTTTTAGACCCGCGGTTAACACCCGCGCGCAGTTCGGATATCTGTAAACATACAACTATTCCGCGGGACCCGTTATGTTTCCGGGATCAAAAGTACCCTATGACACTCGAAAATAGTGTAGGTAGGGAAAGAATTTTCGAATTCAGTTGAGTAGTTTCGGAGATTACCCGTACATACAAACATACAAACTTTTTCTCTTTGCAATATTAGTATAGATTAACTTATCAACACACAGCTCAACCCACTCGACGGATCGAGCTGTTCGACATGCTATTATGACATAGACATTCGCTAAGAGATGATTTTTTAAACTCCCGAAGTTGAAAAGGAAGGGGTTTTTAATACTGCAAAGAAAACGTGAATATCCAAAAGCTGCCTAAGTATTTATTCGTATAAAAATTGAAATTCTAAAAATAAACTAATAAGTATCTACATCATGGCTACCTACATGGATAGTACCGTCGATATTGTTTATCGAGTTAGATTAGACATTTAAGCCTAGGATAAAAAAGAATTTGTAATGTCTTAAAGCCTTATTTATGTGTACTAAATCAAGCTTTAATCATTACGGATACATATATGAAATGGATAACAATTCAATTTGTTATAGCAATTGAATGGAGCCTTGCCGTTAGCGCAATGTAGAAAAGTAACATATTTCGTCACAGCGCCATCTGTCGCAATGCAACGGGTCTAGACTCAGTGTACTGAAAATGCGGCTTGAGAATAGTAGAATCTAATGTCATTACGGTTAATTTAAGGATAGGAGCCAGGCTTTGATTAAATTGGTTGTACATTAATACAAAAATTAATATTAATTTGTTTATTGAAAAAATCAAATTAATGCATATTATGTTGTTACACGTCTCCAGTCCATCAACGAGTGCTACAGATAAATGGGAAAGGTTATTTTAGCCCCCACAGTAGGGCAGGCCTGTATCGCCTGTATTATGACATAAACATTCCCTAAAAGAGGATTCTTTAAACTTCCGAAGTTGAAAAGGGAGGGGTAATTAATACTGCAACAAAACGTGAATAGAGGTCTACGCGGATGCAATCGCGGGCTTAAGCCACATTAGTATTTTCTTTCTATAGAAATCGCACTTCTAATAATTAAACTAATAAGTAGGTACCTACATCATGTAGGTAAGGATACCTACGTGAATAATAATGTCGAAATTATTTATCGAGTTATATTAGACATTTATGTCTAGGATTAAAAATAATTTGTAATGACTAAAACCTTAGTTATAAATACTAAATCAAGCTTTAATCATTACGATTACATATATGAAATGGATGACAAGACAATTTGTTATAGCAATTGAATAGGGCCGTGCCGTTAGCGAGATGTATAAAATTGACATATTTCGTTACAGCGCCATCTTGCGGAATGCAATAGCACTAGACTCGGTCTATAGCAAATGCAATTTGTGAATATTAGAATCTGATATCATTGCGATTAATTAAAGGATAGGAGAAAGGCTTTTATTAAATTGGCTGTATATTAATTTACTTTGTAATAAATATTTCATTGAAACACGTTTAATTATTAATAATTCTTTTAAGGGCAACGCCATCTAGTAGCAATTTGGTAAAAGTTGTTTAATAATCACACAGATGTCGCTAGGTGCTTTAGATAGTGATATTAATTTGTTCTCAGAGAAGGTAAATAATTTGATGAGATATTACGAAGTAAACCTCATGAAAACTTGTAGGTTTCCCCCGAACCCCGTCCCCCGCATCCTTTGAAACACTGACTATTATCAAATGCACACGACGTGAGTTTATTGCAACTATTGTACATATCGTGCAGGTATCTACTGTAGTTTGGTTCTCAGTGAGAACTTCATGCCACAGCAGTAAGGGTGTACCGTACGTTTGTAACAATAATTGGGTATAATGGGGTGTCCCCCAAACGCGCCCCATACAATCGAAGTTTGGTCATTATATTCAACTATGAAAGCCAATTAAATTTTGTAGACGAGATTTGGAAACCATTAGTCTGTGGTTTGTCAGATTTTCGTTAAATACCTATATCAAAGTTGCACGGGTTTGCTGTAATTGTATTGAAATCTCATGCAACTTTGAAACAATATAAGTAGTTTTTGAGCTTGAGAACAAACACACCGACTAACAAACAAATCTATTATCTTTGTAATACTAGTTCAGAGTTTTACAACTATTCCGCGGGATCCCGTTATGTTTCCGGGATCAAAAATACCCCATAATACGTGGAAAACATTTTCTAAAAAAAAGGGAAAGAATTTTCGAAATCGGTTGAGTAGTTTCAAAGATTACTCCCAACATACAAACTTATCCTCTTTACAATATAGATATAGATATAGATTAACTTATCAACCGACAGCCCAAATCACTTAACGGATCGAGCTGTTTCGCATGGTATTATGACATAGAAATTCGCTAAGAGAGGATTTTTATACGGGAGTAGTGGTTCACGCGGATGCAATCGCGGGCAAAAGCCATCTGAGTATTTTCTTTCTATCGAAATCGCACAACTAATAATTAAACTAATAAGTACCTACATCATGAGGATATCATAAGGATACCTATGTGGTTAGTACCGTCGAAATTATTTATCGAGTTATATTAGACACTTATGTCTAGGATTAAAAAGAATTTGTAATGACTTAAAGCCCGATTTATAAATACTAAATCAAGCTTTAATCATTACGGATACATATATGAAATGGATGACAAGACAATTTGTTATAGCAATTGAATAGGGCCGTGCCGTTAGCGAGATGTATAAAATTGACATATTTCGTTACAGCGCCATCTTGCGGAATGCAATAGCACTAGACTCGGTCTATAGCAAATGCAATTCGTGAATATTAGAATATGATATCGTTGCGATTATTAAATTGCGGCTTTTATGAAATTGGCTGTAAATTAATTTACTTTGTAATAAATATTTCATTGAAACACGTTTAATTATTAATAACTCTTAAGGGTAACGCCATCTAGTATCAATTCGGTAAAAGTTACTTTGTGAGAACTTCATGCCACGGTAGTAAGGGTGTACAGTTGTACACGTACGTTTCTAACAATAATTGGGTATAATGGGGTGTCCCCCGAGCGCGCCCCATACAAACCAAGTTTAGTCATAATTTCAATATTTTCGAGTTTTGGAAACCAATAGTCTGTGCTTTTTCAGATTTTCGTTAAATACCTATATCGTGTCAAAGTTGCAGTTTGCTAAAATTGGTTAATATTTCAATCTCGTGCAACTTTGAAACGATGTTAGCAGTTTTTAAGGTTGAGAACAAACAAACCGACTAACAACCTAATCTGAAGAGCACATTTGACATATTAATATAAATTTATTAATTGACAATTTATTATCTTATTATTGTATCGTTATAGCAAATATATACTAAATGCGAAAGTTTCAAAGGATGGATGTTTCGATGTTTGTTACTCCTTCACGCAAAAACGACTGAACGGATTTTGACGAAATTTGGCAGTAACATAGCCCACAGCCCAGAATAGCACACAGCCTATAATTTATAACAAAAATATGATTTCCGTGTAAACAAGTCTGAAACATTATAACTGAATTTAATGTGAATGAACTCGCGGCCAAAATCTAGTTGGAAATATACAATAAGTCTCGATTGAACTGGCTTTCAAATAGAGGAAACCGCATCCAAATCGATCGATCCGTTCGGAAGCTACCACACCACATACAGAAACACAAAGCCACAGATACACACGTCAAACTTATAACATCCCTATTTTTACTTCAGAGTTTAAAAATATATACCTACAGTCACGGGTCCTGAGCGAGTCTGTCCTACCATTCTCAGACCTACCGAAAGACATTGGTCTACTTCATTTCGCCAACGGTATCTAGAGGCACACCTCGAGTGGCAAAATTATATCAACAATCAATCTCAATCTGGCCGCGTCTCTGAAACCGTCGCAGGCGCAGCGCAGAGCCGAACCAGTTTGAGAGCCGCACCCAGCCATTGTCTCGCCGACGGTTCGCGTGGAATCGCGCGCATTCCGACGGCGATGGTGACTCATTCTGCGCATGCGTGATGTGAGGCTTGGACAGTTTGAGGAGCCCACCATTGCCAACCAACTCGTGGGGATGAGATGGGAGTCCAAACTAGGGTCTGGAGTAGATAGGGTTGCCAATTTTTTTTAATAAGAAGGGATTTCCTAAAAATGTCAAAAGAAATAGTGTTCATATAACAATATAACACTTATTTATCCTTTATTTTTATTTTTAAGCAGACTATTCACAATTTGTATAGCAGAATGGTCAAAGGGGTTGGTGCTATTCTACCGGCCACCACACGATGAAATGGTTAAAGAAAATTAAATTACGTGGGTAGGTACTTTTTTATATAGAAAAAGTGTACCTATTATTTTACCAAACAATAATAATTATAATAAATAATCATGGACGAATTCACACAGCGCCTAAGCAAAGCATGTACTATGAGTGCTAGATAACTGATATACTTCTTACGAACTTTTAAATACATACTTATTTTACAAAGAACACCCGGACCCATAACATAATTAAAATTTCGGCCGGGAATCGAACCAGGAACCTCTTACGTGGTAGACCCATAGTGGATATTCACAACTGAACCACCTAGGTTGTCAAAAAATTACTCTTATTATCCCCGAAGAAAGTGTTGCCGCTGTATTGTCAAAATATAGTCGATTTGGCTGCTAAATATTTTACAACGACAAATAGGACACTATATTATATAGCAGTAGACTACATAATGTTTTGATGAGGCCTAAACCGTTGGCGAAGAGAGTTCACCTAGGTCTTCCGCTGAGGACCCGGAGGATTTTTTAACCGTTGTAGGACAGTCTTGAGCCTGAGGAGTCCGCTTGGGTGAGTACCACCGCCTTATCTATTTCTACCGCCAAGCAACAATGTGTTCCCGTTTTAAGGGTAGCCAACGCAATTACAGGCATGAGGTATTTCATCGTAGTCCCTGAGTCTTTTTTATTTTTATTTTATGTTGGCTACAAACAGTCATTACATTTGCATAACATCAGCAATCTTAAATAAGCAAGAATCACAGAGCCAACAGCATAATATATGGTTTATAATGACAGACAGTTATTTGTATTTGTAGACCGCTTTAGATTGCAGAGAGTGCAGTCATCCTGGGTGGGGAACAGTGTGTTGTTTTTCAACAAAGTTCCTGAGGATATTCAGAAGCTTCCCTTCGACAAGTTTAAAAACTTTATTAAAAGTAGACTTTTAAATAAAGCATATTATTGTGTAAAAGACTATATTAATGACAAAAATACATGGCTGTGAAATAATTCATAATTATTTATTATTATTATTAGTTTTTGACACTGTTATTATTATTATGTATATTAATATGATGAAGATAAATTCTGACATTATATATTAAAAATATTATTTTTATATTGACATTATTATTGTGTGATTATGAATTATTGTTATGATAATTATTATCATTTTTTAATTTTATTGACATGGATTATTATTATATTTAAATTTGTATGTAGAAATTAGTATTTAAGATCTACATTTAAGTGTTTACTGTTATGTTGTGACGTTCATAAGTGTTTCGTCGAAACCTAATTTGAATAAATGATTTTTGAATTTGAATTTGAAAATATATTATTGTAGTAGTATTTAGGTGTATAGTATGTATGTATTTATAGATATAGTATATAAAAATTAGTCATATTCATATGTATTTTATAATTATTCATTAATTGTGCGCGTCGTATCTGCATTTCTTAGCTAAACATTTCCTTTCTGTAGGCCTGCTGGGAGAAATTTCTTTTAGAAATAAGTAGTGCCTGTTGTGTCAGTTATATCTATGTTATGTCTCTGTATTTCTTTATTGTGTGCAATAAATTGTTAAATAATAAATAAAATAAATAAATAAATATTGAGTTGAGACAGATTGACAGTGGGTCGAGACTCCATCTATGCTCATTGTCCAATATCTTTGCTCGGAACAAGAATTCTTGATCCGAGGCGACCGCCACTCAAGAACCTATTGTCAGTTAAATACAACACAGTGCGTACGCGCACACAGATCTCATGGTAACGTTTCTGAACGTGCGAGACACTCAAAAGCAATGTGTTTCGGAAAATAACATCATCAACGCTTATCATTTCTCTGATATCACCGTGAATGGTTAGCTGGAAGATATCTCTTAAAGAGATAAATTCGCCATTGTGACAACTTCTGTAATTAATTTTGTAACAGTGTAAGTACAATAAAGAGTTTAATAATAATCCTAATATAAAGAAAATTTTCGGGAAGCTTCCGACCAAAAATACTTCAGATATTTCCTAAACTACTGAACTGATTTTGATGAAACAAATGCTAAGAAACATCGCGAACAATCTGGGTTCCAAACAAAGAAATGCATATTATTCCTGGGGCAGGAATAGTCATCGTCATCAAACTATTGAACTGAAATGAGTCGATGAAAAGATTCACCTCGATTAAACTAGTTTTCAAACAAAGATAACGGTATCTAAATCGGGCTATCCGTTCGGGAGCTACTTTGCCACAGGCAGTCAGACACACGTCAAGTTTTAAACACCCCCGTTAAAAATGTCTGACAATCGATAGTTTGAATTACAACATTCCAACAGTATTATTATTCTGTGACCTTAAAATGTTGATTATAAATAGAAATAAATAAATATTCGTGGACAAATTCACACAGCGCCATCTAGCCCCAAACTAAGCAAAGCTTGTACTATGGGTGCTAGATAACTGATATACTACTTAAATACATATAACTCCCAGACCCGTAACAGAAATTAAAATTCATCATTTCAACTTCTGCCCGGCCGGGAATCGAACCCGGGACCTCTTGCGTGGCATGTTGACCATTGAACCACTCAGGTCGTCATAGAGAGTGAGCTTTTTATTTATTTTTATTACTTTACTAGCCAGCCATTTGACCGCCACCTCACCTGGTGAGGAACAGCCTATTCACTCTAGCCTTGAAGGCATCCAGAAAGTCCACGAAAAAGTCATCCGAAGAGGCCACGACCCTCAGTATTGAGGGAAAACGTCGCAAGGAGGAAACTACCTATTGTGAATAAAAAACCTACCTAAATAAATTTGATAAAGTAAAATAATAATAAAGAAACACAAGATACTTCAAATTGAATTACCTAACTTTCTTCCATACCAGTTTCGTTATACCTAGACAAAGTCAGCCCGCAAGATGCTGTCGTAACGCCTACCCGCATACCGACGTGAATTTACAATTTGGCGGCGCGCGTTGCACCGCCGTTGCATCATGGTGATAAACCTTCTAGTATAATAAATCTGGCTGTCGGCACTGGCGGGTACGTTGCACCAACGCCGCGTTTGGTACAGAGATAGGATAGTGAAATTTTGGAAAACGTGCTGACAAAAATAAATGGTGCTCAATATTATAATAATCATCTTGGTGTTAATGTTCCGATTGTGCTCTCAAGAACGAGGGCCCGGGGTCCACCTTAACCATGATCGAGGATTTGGCAATCAGTTAATTACAGTGGAGCGACTACCATCTGACCTCCGTGAACCTGCTAACAGGGGAACCTGACCAGATTGGATCATGGTTACAAATTCAGTTGCCTGAATTTGCAGGTTTCAACACGATGTTTTGCCTCACCGTAAGAGCATCGGTTAGTATTCAACTAATGTACATAACTCAGAAAAGAGTTATTGATACACGGCCGCAGCGGGATTCGAACACGTTACCTCTCGCTTACGAGTCGGATACCCGAACCGCTTGGTCACCGACGCTCCTTAATACCGACCGAGCTTAATACGCTTATTACGCCAGGCTAAATTCAGAAGCAAAATGCGTGAGAAGAAGCCAAAGTGAAATGTATTGGTCAAAGAATAAGGTAATTTTTTTGTATAATTTAAATTATGTTTCTCGTCGCTCCTCTTTTCAAAAGGTGTGATACAAATATGGACCTTATTCTGTAAGCAATACATTCCTCTACCTTTTTGCTCCAGACTTTAGGCGACTGAATTTAGTCAAATGTAAGAAGAGCATAAGATACTAAAGTCAATTTGTAAGAAACACAAGTGGCGAGCTCGTTCAGGAGCTAAAGTTCGACTAGCCTCAAAGTACGAAAAAGTCATCCATCCTATTCTCGGACTCGTACGTTGCTTAAATTTGTTCTTACATGACATGAAAAGCCACATTTTCTACTACACCTTTCTGATCTTTGATTTCAGAACAAAAACAAGGTGCCAATAGCGCACTGGAACCACCTCGAGAGTCGAGAGTAGGTAGAAAACTGTATTATCGACTAGAATGCACTGACCGTTGACGACCTAGATGTTCTAAAGCAAACTCTAAACCTAGATAGCGCAATGCACTAGAGTGGACTCGTAACTTGAGTACCTAGGAATAACGGAAAGATAAAAACTCAACGGTTTGCACTCAAAGCTTTTCCCGGTCGCTTTTCCAATCGTAAACTTTAACGTGTATTCTGAAACGTTACTGATTTATATAGCGTCGGTAGAATATGATTAAGGGGTTCAACACGTAGCCCCAGGTACCGGGTTCCAACCCCAGTGACGCCATGTACAGCCATGACTCTTTTCTGAGTTATGTACATTAGTTGAACACTAACCGATGCTCTTACGGTGAGGGGAAACATCGTGATGAAACTCGCACATTCAGACGACTGAATGTGTAAGCTTGATAAAATCTGGTCACTGGTCAGGTTCCCTTGTTAACAAGGTCACGGTGCTCAGATGGAGTCGCTACAGTACATTCCAGTCGCGTGAGCACGTCCAAGATGACCATTCAGAAACTATGAGTGCGCGGACGCAGTGCGCGCGAACGTACAGGGTTCTAACTGACAGGGCTTCGATTCTGGTACGGAAATCGTCTCAGTTGCAGTAACATTACAATTGCATCGCATGTCAAACGTGTGATTGTTATTCAAATGACAGATGTTGAGTTGCAACTTTCATGAGTTCGAACTTTTCCACAATTCATTTTCTGGTACTTTAGTTGCATTATGGTTTTAAATGGCTGTTGGTACTCCAACAAAGAAATCAATTACTAAGTTGCATATTTCTTAGTAGTCAAACTGCCTTCAATTCTGTTAATGAAAACGTGCCAAAGGTGGAACAATGATTTAACTGTAATTTAACTGGGATGATGCTGGGACTGACTCGATACCTCGACGTAGTTATAGTAACATCACAGTTACATTGCAACATAATAACAACTGCATTGCACACCAGAATCGGTACCCAGTACTTGAGTGGCGATCAGAACTATGCATCAATTAAAATGAACGCATAGCTAAGAGAGCGAGGAAAATTTACCAATAATAAAGCCGTATTGAATGCGGCGTGATCACTTCAAAGAGCTAAAGCACTATGGGAAAGAATCGTAAAACCAAAGAAATTGGATCTGGTCCAATTTCTTTGGGTAAAGCTACTTACTTTACTTAGACAAGTATTCTTTATTTAACTGTTTATTGTACACTAGAGTGTTATTGTAGCGATATTAACAATACAAAAGACATAATATGCGCTGCGTATTTATTTTATTGTTTGTGAATACGGGTGAAATCCTTTTAAGTGGAAATTGGTAAGCTTTCTATTACTCGTGAAAGTGTAAAATATTTTTATGAGTCGGCTTTAAGTACTAGAAATTACTCTCTCGTAAATAATATGCACCGATACTCAAAGTTATAACACCCTTCTTGTTTCGTCGGAGGTTAAAGAGGTAGATGAATGCGGAAGAAGCGAGAGTAGTCCATCAGGAACATAGTAAGTGGAACAAGGTGCTCTCTGACAGTCGACAGAATCATCGATTCTAGACTGTGAATCCGTGGTCTAGATTCTAGATATTCCGCGGGCCATCCTACGTGCAAATCGTTACGAAAACGCATGAAGCGCGCGCAATCAGAATTTAACAATGGCGGCCGACTGCGCTTGCGCACTTACGTCACGCGGTTGAGTCAGGACGTGTGGCTTTGCGACACGCTTGCAATCGCGCGCAGACGGTTTTGTAAAGACAATCAATATAGTACAGAACGCATTGGCGGGGTAACGGGTGGGGGGGCGGTCCGGCCTGGGTGCCAAGGGGTGTCAATGTGATGACAACTCACTTCTGGTGCATCTCATGTGCCCAACCAGGACGGCGTTGGCGAAAGGGACTAGGGATTTCGACCGTTCGGAATCATCATCATTATCATATCTTCTTCTTGGCGTGTCGAGTAGTGGCGAGTTAAATTTATGAGTTAAGGTTACCAGTTAGGCTAAAGGTACACAGAGGCTGCGTTATCCGTAGTCGTGTACAAATCCTCGCGAAAACGCCCTCTGCTGGGCATGGGCCTCCCCCAGAGATCTCCACGAAGGCCGGTCTTGTACTTTCCGCATCCAGGTACCGGCGATCTTAACCAGATCGTAGTCCACCTAGTGGGAGGCCTACTCATGGTTCTTGGAATATTACTAAAAAAAGTAGCATTGCATCTAAATTTCAACAATTTTTTTGAACATTAGCTTTGAATTTATTTGAAGAGCCAAAAATTCCGAGCCGAACTCGCTGAGTCTATGGTTTATGTTATCATGGACACTGGTCTTTATAGTCAAAATTCTAAAGAAATCGAGCTCGCTACGCTTGCTTATTTTTTTTTATAATTCGCACCGCCCGCCGTGCCTAATCATTCCGGATTCGACGAACCAATTTACCATAAATGACAGTAAAAGTTAAAAAACAAGATTAACAAACGGAACATGTGCCATTCTGCGCAGATACTAGATAAGGCTTTCTTAAACTCTGTTTACTGACTACTACTCTGTCTGCTACTTTCCCAAAAGTGGTGGCTGTACCACATATTACAAAACAAAGTCCCACGCCGCGACTGTCTGTCTAGAGATAGATTCGTGTTTGTTTTAATCTCTCACAACACTGCGATTAGTTCCGCTATTCACTAGAGATACTCGGTTGCACTACCGCTTTCTCACACGACATTATGTCACTGGCGAGACTGGTTAATAAAGATAATCAATTTGTTGCGACACCAAACAAAGTGGTAAAGCAAAAGGTAACCAGAGTATGCAAGCTGAAGCATTGCTACTACACGGGTGCTGCCGTGGCGGCTTACTCTTGCTGTAGTTTTGCAATATACTTATGTACGACTGGGAGTTCATCTTCACACTGAGCCAAATTGGTCGCGACCTGTGCGGTTCCAAAGGGACTTTCTCCCACGCACACTAAGGCTTTGGAATGAACTACCTGGAGAGGTTTTTCCTGGAGAGTTCAACATGGAGTTCTACAAGAAAGGGGTGAAAAGATTTTTACGGGGTTGGCAACGCG
This sequence comes from Blastobasis lacticolella, assembly GCA_905147135.1. Classification (NCBI taxonomy): domain Eukaryota; kingdom Metazoa; phylum Arthropoda; class Insecta; order Lepidoptera; family Blastobasidae; genus Blastobasis; species Blastobasis lacticolella. The sequence goes on from LR990044.1 coordinate 1,214,598, forward strand.
TGAGTGATGCCCCTGGTATTGAAAACGTCCATAGGCTGCGGTGACTGCTTACCATCAGGCAGGCCGTAACCTTATTTGCCACCTTAGTGGTATAAATATTTTTATAATATGTTGCGCGCTGCCCGGCTCTGTCTGGTATTGTCGGGCACGGTCCGGCCGTTTTCGGTATGTGGTGGGTGTGCTAAGGCCCTGGGGTGGCCAACGTGTCACTGTGTGTTTTCATCATAATATCATACCGCCTCCATTATGACGATTGAAAGGATGTCCTACTTAATAAAGAAATTTCATGTCGCCTTGTGTTTCCTTTCTACTATCATACTCGCTCCTTTATGACGATTAAATTATATGTCCTACACAATAAAAAAATTTCACGTCACTGTGTTTTTTCGTCCTACTTTTATACTTAATGTCCTTTATGACGAGTGAAAAGATGTGCTACTGAATAAGGAAATTTCATGTCGCTGTATGTTTCCTTCCTACTACCATACCCCCTGTTTTATGGCGATTAAAAGAGATGTCCTACACAATAAATAAATTTTGAGTTTGAGATTGCTTGCAGTGCTTGCAAAACGGAAGACCGTTGAAACGTTCTCAAGTGGAATCCCAATTAGGCAAGGGTAGCGTGAGAGGGCGTGTTGCCGTCTAGCTATATTTTTAAAGCGTTCAGTCGTTTCGGCCTGGCCTGGTTTTGGGCCGCGGGCCAAAACGACTGTTGCATTAAAATTAATATTTTTGCTCAGGCGCAGTTAAATATGACCTTAAACTTTGTTTTGAACAGTCGAGAAAAAAACATTTTTAAAATTTAATTTTTAGCTGTGGCCTCTGACGCCTGAGGAAAAATAATAATTTTAGTTTATGAGGCGTGACCCGCGGGAAAAAACCAGACCGAGCCAAAACGCCTGAACACGGCAACGGCCTGCTCAAGAATGGCTAACAGCAACTGTGGACGAACCTCAGCCTAATTCGCTTTTTCTAAGCCTCCGTGAGGCTTACCGTACGCGTGAGGCGGTGCCCTAATTGGCAATGGTCGTGCGACGGGCGGTTCTAAGATGTCCTATTGGTAGGTCAACGTCCGTCATACGGCCATGGTCGCACGACCGTTGCCAATTAGGACAGCGCCTGAGAGTAATACGAAGCCGAAACTAGCCGATGTTTAATATTTACCCCCTTGTACAGAAGACAGGTTCGAAATACACAGACCAGTATAAAAGTAACTAATGTTGCTATGTGCGTCTAAAGAGACCATAGCGCATCTTTACTGGTTTTGTAGGTCGATATACCGTCGACTATAACATAGTGTAATTACCCCTTTAACTGCGCATCATTACTAAAGTACACTCGACTCATGCGCAGATCGCGTCCCAAGGCAATCCGGTCTCGATTATTATTTTTTTATTTGATTTTTTCAACTTTTATACGAGCATGCGATCGAATGACCGAAACCAGAGTATGAAATACGATATTTTTATAGATAGGAAACGTTTTTCGAAAAATCAAAATACATTGAAGCAACTCTGGAGATTTTGTTATGCATTGAACGAATGGAAACTTAGTGCAAATGATATTTTACTATTTTGTGAATAACAATACAGATATTAAAGCGGCAGCGATTCTCTATTTTGTGGTGGAGACATGTTAACTAAAATAGTAAATAGGCTACGCTGGCTTTGTTTGGCTTTGTTTGTGGGTGATAAAAGCCGGCCGCCATTTTTAATGTTTTATTTTTTTTATGTTGATTTGAAACCTTTCTTTAGATAACCGAGATTTTTGCGAATCGTTCAACTGTTCAGGCGTCATTGATTAATTAAGAACATCATAATAAACTACGTTTATAATTAGCTCTTCGGAATATTTAAAGAGGGTTTAGAAGCCTCTTTACCTCTCCTAAGCTTATCCTCATTAGAAGCCTTTCGGGGCGACCATCGTGTCCCTGTGTGTTTCTATCCTACTTTCATACCCCTCTCCTTTCATTCATTCCCCATCATTATTTGCCTGCCCTTATCCCATTTGGGGTCGGAACAGCATGTTTTCATTCTCCATTCATCCCTATCCGCTGTCATCTCCACTCCACCTCTCGCTCACTCATATCACTCATCACACAATCCATCCATCTTTTCTTTGGTCTTCCCCTTCCTGCGTACCCATCCACATTCATATCCAATACCCTTTTGGTGACATGATTTTCTTATCTCCCTTCTTTATTGAGATAGGTATTTACAGCTAAAATATAGCCCATTTGGATGCGCCCGCGCATATTACAGCAACGTGCGCCGTGGCACGTCGCGGCCGCTGCACACTGATTGTCTCCCGCCAGCGTGTGTACTGTTATCTTCGTGTTTCTGGTTTTGCGAGACCAATACAGCCATGCGCGTTTACGAGTTCTGATTTAGGTATATTAGATGTCATTTCAATAGTAAAAATAATCTTGTTGTCAATATCTCGATTGTTCTCGTGTTAGGGGCCGGGTTTCGCCTTGACCATTGATTTAGCAGATCTGGTTATTACAGTGGAGCACTGCCATCTGAGATTGGCCGTGTGGTGTCCGGCAGAGTAGGATAGCACCAACCCCTTACACTCATGGGTGTCGTACAAGGCGACTAATGTTTTGAGGCAAAAGATCAAGAGTCTCCGTAGTCTGGAAAATGGGCAGCAGCATTTTCCATTGTTATATTTAAACACTGCGATCTCCAACCCGCCTGCCAAGCGTGGAGATTATGGCAATAACCATCTCTTTCGTGGGAGAGGCTCTCAGTCCTGTAGTGGACTGTTATGGACTGTGATAATGACTGCCATCTGACGTTCGTGTTCCTGTCAGCCAGGGATCTTAATCAGATTGGATCATGGTTATAAATTCAGTCGCCGCCGTAATGTGTAGGTTTCATCTCCATGTATTCCCTCACCGTTAGATCATCGGTTACTGTTCAATTACAGCAAATGACAAATTACATTGGGTCAACAATAACAAATGACGATTGATATTTTTTTACCCGACTGCTTCAGAAAGAGGGTTATATTTTTAAAGCGTATGTATGTAATATTTCTTTTTACCCGACTGCGTCAGAAGGAGGGTTATGTATTTTCGAGCGTATGTCTATTTCTTTGCCCCGGGCAAGGGACAATGGATTTTAACAAATGAGGTGTTGTTAGATTCATCTTGGTGAAGCGAGCAAAAATTAATATTTTAAAATTCAATAAAGAAGATGGATTTAGGTGCCACAATGTGAGTTTGGAAAATCTTTTCTCCCTATAACCAATCGTGAGGGGTTTTAAAAAAAAGGTCTTTAAAAGTCAATTTCAGAATAATAGCTTCAAACAGCTTCAGTTCAAACAGTTTGGCGAAAAAATTGTTGGGTACCATGCATGATGTATTTTTGGACAATAAATAAATAAATCGTAAAAAAATATAAAAAGAGGGGTGGCTTAAGGTTGACGTGTGTATCGCTGAGGCATCGTGGCTACGAAACGGATGGACCGATTTCAATATAGTTTTCTGTACCTATTTGAAAACCAGTTTAATCGAGCATTGTCTCATTTCGGTTCAGTACTTCAAAGATGATGACTATCCCTGCCCCAGCAGTTTATTTAATAAAATCATAACATATGGTACATTTGTAAACCGAAATTACTAAGGATCGGCTGCTTTAAATGAAAAACTTAGAATTACTTATGACCAATATATAGTTTTGTACATAAATTTTTCTGGGTACGCTTATATATTGTCTAGAAATTATCACTATAGAACACATACATAAAATGTAGGTTGTGTTGTATATCTAATAAAAGTGCTATTTTAACTTATTTTAATAAGAACAGAATATCTATAAGTGTTAACGTAAGTATACGTATCATATAACATCTATCGTATAAAAAAATGATATATCATCGTTTACGTGAATGCCTCTGTTTCCTTGTTTGTAAGACAAAGCACATCTACGTCATGTAAGTAGGCTTGCCTTATTCAATTTTGAGATATGAAAATTACTAATTAAAATCTTGACATAAACCTAATTGTACCTTTTCTAACATCTATCTACTATTTACAGTTCACTTAGTTAATGTTGTACGTTGACAATGGCCAAATAAATTTAGCCTGATACCAATTATGTTAATTAATACCTACAGCATAAATTACCTTACGAATGCAATAAAAGAATGTAATATTTCGCTGTAATTTCATCTTTGACCCTTGACGTAAATGTCTGTTTCAGCTAAAAAAAAGCAACAATGACCTTCATAAGCGTTTTTAAATCCATTTGCGCCATAAATACCTACTCAGTTGTTAAATGCATTGAAAAAATAATTTTAAGAATAAAATATATGGCAGAACACGTACTGAGCCAGCTTGTAAGTACCTTATTCAGTGGATATCGTTGAAATTCGGGATATCTTATACCCTATTGTCACTACCTACATTGCTGTCCAATTTCATCAAAATCCCTTCTTCAATATGATGAAAGGCAATTGTATGGATTTCATATTGTGTAACAGCGAATATGATGAAAAACGATTGTCGAAAAAGTTGAAAACTCCAACCTATTTATCAAAAATGTAGACCGCCTCTATCAGCAGTCGAATCTGACTCATAGCGGTCACATAGTCCGACAACGTTCCACAGGTCTCCATGGAACTCTACCTAGAGCTTACTCGCCGTGAACCCGGCTCTACCGGGCTGCGAAACCGGCAATTCTCACGGCACAAGTCCAAGGCAAGCCGGGCCTGGCAAAAGAGACTCCAACTGGACAGTTCACTAACCCCGTGCCGCGCTCTCTCGAACCACAACACTGTACTCTATCGGCCCTACATATGTTCCTCCACGTCACAGCACAATCACAATCCGCGCAGAAACTTTAAACAACACTTGGAAACCTCAAAACACACGCAAATGTTGTCAAATATAATGCACTTTGGGGGAAAATGTTGAGTTGGTACGAACGCGAGTACTCTGTTCTGGCTCCGTCGGAAACCTGTTTTCCCTCTCTCTTGCTCGCCGGTGTTGCTATAAGCCTGTACTGTTTTACCGAAAGAGGTTTTCCAAGTTTTTCGCCGGGGTTTTGTTGCGTTGCTCTTTTATGATTTTTTGTTTGGATGCGTGATTATTTTTATATTAAATAGATGTACTTTATTTGCACTGTATCCTATTGTAGGTATAGGCAATAGGTAGGTATTAAAAGTGGTCGGTACTGTAATTTAAAAAATCTCTTTTACCGTCGGCGTCGACTCGAATAAATTATGAAGAAAAAAGGAATTTATAAATATGGGATTGCAGAATTTAGTGTGTGTGCAGCAAGTTATGATACTAGTATACATATGTATATCTATTGATAACGCAATTCGTTGTTTACATTACCAAATAAAATGTACTTGTTTCAAGAAAATTCCATTTATTTAACTCAAAGGAAAGTTCTATTTTCAGTTCCTACAACAACTATAGAGACGTCACGACACTTGAAATACAATAATTATTCACTATCACTAGTCACAGCCCATAACAGTCTATTGCAGGACTTAGGTCTTAGAGCCTTTCCCACGAGAGATTATGGCCATAATCTCCACGCTTGGCAGGCAGCTTTGGAGATTGCGGTGTTGGAAATACATACATATAAGCTTTTGCTCGCGACTTCGTCGGCTTAAAATTGGGTTATATGGTCTAGATCCGTTTCCGTAGGAACCACATACATTTTCAGGATAAATTATAGCCTGTGTACAGTTTCTGGTATATAAGCTATATTACTGCCAAATTTCAAAAATCCGTTCAGTAGTTTTTGCGTAAAGAATAATAAACTTAAATCAAAACATCCTTACAAACTTTCCGCATTAATAATATCCGGACAAGATGGAAAATGCAGCTGCCCATGTTTTAGCCTACAGTACTGTAGATCTTTTATTAAATTAGCCGCCTTGTAGAGTCAGCTGCAGAGTGACAGGGCCCCATAGCATATATTTAATGTACGCCGAAGGGGTCTTTTGATTCTGCACATGTCAGTACGAAACTGACAAGTGTAAGCGGTTGGTGCTATTCCACCCGTGACCATACGGCTATATCACAATATTAGAATTAAAGTATACAATTCTCCCTTATGACCGTAGCAATATTGACACCTGGCAACACCGTGTCAAGAAAATGCGAAGGCTTCGCAGTCAGAATACCTACGTGTCGCTACACAAAACCACGAATATCCATTGACCATTTCAGAGCGACACAGTTCCATCTCGTCATACAAAATTAAGCGAGTTAGAACCGTTTCAAATTACTAACAGGCTTAGCACATACACCTTTTGGCATGCGCTGGAGCGGACCCGACAAAGTTACATTTGTCGTCGTCTATTGGAAATTCCTCAAACAATCGTATGGGAAAGTTGACTTCGGCGGCCGCAAAAACAAATCTTGCCTTCACTCAAGTCGGTTGGTATTCTAATAATCCAATAAAATAGTCTAATTACATTAGTTGTCGTACACAGAATGCGAAACAGTGTTTAAAATGTCGGTAGAAACCGCTCTAGTATTATATTCACTATTTGCACTTTCTCCTAACTTGCCTATAGTTACGTTTAGCTGTACCTACTGGTTTTAGAAAGGGGTACCAGTGTATTTCAATTGGTATGTGTTTGTCATGTCATTATAGCAATTAGACCATTTTTTTATAGTACAGAAATAAGTGGACTTAACTGTCTTATACTCGATTTTTAGATATTTCTAAGCATTTAAGAGCCACAAAATCGGTGTTACAAAGTTAAGAGTGACTTTTTTAAAATTAGCTAGCCTATCATTTGACTGCCATCTCACCTGGTGGAGATGATGGAGCATGCCTGTCTAGGAATAGCCTATTCACTCTAGCCCCGAAGGCGTCCAGATTATAATGATCAGGGAACACACTCGCAGGCAACGCGTTCCATTCCTTGGCCATACGCATTATATGGGTTGATCTAAATTGGATCGTGCGACTTAGCGAGGTTAGAAGGTTGATGTTAGTTTTTCTTGTTTATGGAATATTAACGATATTAATGATTTAGGCTTCAAATTAAATGTCGCCGGCATTAATAAGCTAAGCAATAGATGTCGGAAAAGCACTCAAATACTTACCTAACTACTGAACCGATTTTAATGAAACAAAGCTAATGCGCTTATTACGTTTGGCTTAATTCAGTAGCAAATAGCGTGAGAGGAAATCAAAGTGGAATGTATTGCTTATAAAATAAGGTCAATTTTTGTACCATGCCTTTTGAAAAGTGGAACAAAGCGTAACTTATTAAAAGTAATACAAAAATGGATCTTATTTCATGAGCAATCCCACTTTCATTTGCTCTCACACTGTTTCTTTCTAAATTTAGACGACTGAATTTAGCCAAATGGTTTTGTAAACCCGTATCGAAATCGATCTATTCATTCGGGACACATGATTATAACACCCCTTTTTTTGCGTCGGTGATTAAGAATACGTATATTATATGTGCATTACTCTGTACAAAAAAATAGAATCTCTATAAGTCATAAGCCAAGGGGCGTTTCCATAGGTGGAGAGGATAGCTTACTCTTCCACCCGAACGCAATCATAGATCAGTGGCGTTACTGTCATACAAGCCCAAAAGCCGGGCTTGCCTTATAAAAATAATTATCGATAAAAAATCAAAGATAATGCGAGCGCGAACTATTTAAAGTTCGCGCTCCTAATGCTTTTCAAACAGCCGCGCCGCAAAGCAGCGCCATCGTGCGCCTAGGTTACGAAACACGATCCGAACGCACACGCAAGTTGAGGAAATTGAGACTCGGTCAGTCATCTCGCTCGCACGCGCTGGCTTGTAAGCGGGCTTTGATTCCGGCCGGTATGTCTCTTTCTTACATATGAAAACTGTCCTATAATGAGATATAACTATACGTTTGTTTATATAGTAAATTGTACGAGATTTTAAGCTCTGCATGCGTATGAAGTTGTACACGGATCTTTGAAAATGGCAACTTCGCGCATGCGCAGTAGGTACGTTTGTTGAATGCTGTAATACGTACCAACTTCACTATTGTTTTGTTTGAGCCGTTTGGGCGGATAAGTAATTAGTTTTTTGTTGTTTGTGTTGTGTTTTGTAGTAAAAGTTATTTAATTAGATTGATCAACAATAGACGAAGTAAAGTCCCTTGTGATGGTTTAAAATGTGCACACGTTTTGATTTGCATGGAAAAGGTAAAGTTTTTAATCATTTCTCAGAAAATAACAAATTATTTCCTTATATGTATTCCTATTATACCTATTTCTCAGATTAGTAAATCGCCTATAAGACAATTTCATAGATCGGTGTACCAAACTCATTGAATTGCTGGTTGTCTCTCTCACAAGTTATATTGCTGGTATAAAACTGAAAAGTGATAAGTGAGTGAGAATTGATCAGTAATGTGGCAAGGGGATGGATTTATTTTTAATAACCGTAAAAACTACACAAACTTCATCTCTCGGCTTGCCTTACTCTGAACCCTTAGGCACGCCACTGTCATAGATCATGGGGTTCTTATGCACCGTCATCGTTAGGTTATTAGACTGTTCCCCCTGACATATCAATTTATCCTTCGGGAAAGCGGTTGTCATCTGATTTGTCTAACAATTTGTTAACGCCTGAATATTTTGTTATAGCAATAGTGTTCTATTGTCGATTTGCCGTTTAGAAAAAGCTGTTAATTGAAGCAATATAAAAATATAATGTTATATAAACTATCTCGGTTATTATCACACATTTTAAAGGCATGTTCCAGTAGTCCCGCGACAACTATGCATGCAACTGCATCGAAAAATTGCGCTATTCGTAAACAAGCTCGTCTCATCTAAAATGACGCGCCCCACTATCGCATTAACGCACACAAGCAAGGGACTTTGGCTCCCTGTGTGTGTTCTATCGGCTGTACAATGGGGAGTGTTCCGAGGAACATTTCGATCTGGTGCCCACAGCGCAATTCCGCTAACGCACCACCCGCCGTGGGCTGGGTACTCATCCTCACTACGTAGACCCTCTGTTGGTCACGACGCGAAGGTTCGAAAGAACGTTTCTCGCTCGTACGATTCGAATGTGGAATGAGCTCCCAGCCACAGTGTTTCCTTTGGACTATGACATGGGATCGTTCAAGAGGTATATTAGAGGTCTCTTCAGAGGCGGGCAACGCATCAGTGACTCCCCTGGTGTTGCTGATGTCCATAGGCGGCGGTGACCACTTTCCATCAGGTGGCCCGCTTGCCTGTTTGTCTGCCGTATAACATAAAAAAAAAGAAAAAAAAAGTTTAAAATATGGACGCAATACATATACAAATGCCGTTGTAATTGGTCATTCAGTTGCCGGTGAGACACCAACGTAGGAGCTCGCGTCGTTCGATTGGAACAGTCGACGCTCCCACACAGATGAAGTGTCGTTATTAATATTTGCATTCACACATCGAAATCAACTAACTAAGTAGTGGGGCGCGTCATTTTAAACTAGACGAGCTCTACGTGGTTGTAAACACGGAACGTACGTTTAAAATGTGCAATATAAAAATTCTAGTCAAACAGGCATCTATTTTAATTCGATTTAAACAACTTATTAGTAGAAAAATATCGTCATTGACCAAACTCTAACGTATGACTTATTTAGTCTCCATTCCTACAACTACTCCTCATAACGGATGCACAGCGAAGCCGTAATAAACTATTCATAACTCAGCTAGCCCATAGCCAGTGGTGCCCTCACACACTGCCCATTCCAAAACTTCGGACGAGCAGTGTGATAAATTATTTCTGTATCCAATACCGTTTGTTCATTTCATCTGGCTTTTTGCTTGATTGCTTTATGTGGGTTGAGATGTGAGGATTTATCAAGGTTTCTTCCTATATAGTTAGTGAGTATTTGGTGATCAAAACCATCGTGATATCCAGCGTAGTAGAATTTAACACCCAACCCGTTCCTTATGCGCTTTTCACAGCGGCTCTTTGCTACGTTCTATAATTTACTGTTCTATAGATGATTGGTCATTTTTGTTAATTTAGGCGGGAGTCACTCAAATATTGTCACTGGAACCTACTTGGAACCCTGTGCGTTCGCGCTATTGGATGTTAGTAACGGTTCTGAATATGGGTGTTGATGTCGTTTTATGCGGCTAACGATGACATTATGGGCTACCTCTATAAAGAAGTAGACCAGCTAGGACCTCTGCAGCAGAAAATGGGCGGCAGCATTTTATATAGAGGGTTCTTCGAACGTCGCGATCTACTCGACTGCCAAGCGCGTAGATAGTTTAATAATATATCTTAAATACCTGTAGGATAGTAAGGATTTTCTTACAAAATACGAGTAACCCACGCCCCCAAGTGCCTACTGGCAGTCCTTAACATTACTATGTTATACCATGCCATCCACTTGGCTTTGGCCCGTGGATGGTATTAGAAAACCAGTACCATGTACTGAGAGGTAACGACCTAAAAAAATAATAATAATAATAATACTCTCTTTATTTATATAAAATACAGTAATGATTGACAGCAGGTGTGATAAGTACATAACAATTTTTGTTGCCCTGCTTCCCAAACTAGGAATAACCTGTATCTTGGGAATCAGTGAAATCACCCATGGCGCCACATCATATTTTACATTATGGCAATGCTCTCCACTAAAATAGGGGAGGATCATCTCCAAAAGTGGACTGATGATAATATATCTCTGTCGTTATGACTATATCTGTCTGCATTTGTCTATGGGTTGGCTGTGAAGAATGGAGCTGGGTATTTTTATTGTCAGTAAGAGTACCTACCTATATTGATATGTCGTTTATGGTATAAATTAAATACCTTCTCATTGCTATTCTAGCAAGTGTTTATAAGTAGCATCCACAAATATCAATCAATGTTGGAGGGAGACGTTCCACCCAGTATTTATTATAATTTATTATGTGAAGACATATGTGTATGTAAAAGCCCGATTCTTATTCTATAGTAAAAGCACGGAGAAAGAAAATATTGGTAAAAGCAAAGAGGACTCACGTAATTTGGACTCGCTGCGCCGCTTCACGCGCAGCTTGATCACGCACGACGAGATGCACTGGAAACAAGAAATCATCATTGGCCTTAGACATCTAGTATAGATGATTTAAACAGTATCACTGTTAACACTTTCTCTGATGGGTGTAGAGGCCAACACGGGAAAGACAGATTAAACAAGAAATAATGTTTGTTTCAAACTAAACTCGCGTTCTTTACACATATTATTATATTAGACGGGACTTGGACGCGACGTA